>JARQAB010000043.1:1318249-1928249 GCA_036172955.1 Meloidogyne arenaria
TCGGTACATTATTTTTAGACCTCGGTTACTTCTTATTTATAAGAGAATCAAAATTCCGTAAAGATTTAAAAATATTCTGTAACATTATTTTTAGACCTCTGTTACTTCTTAGTTAATAGAGAATCAAAAATATCTTAATAGATGTAAGAAATATTCGGTAACATTATTTTTAGATCCTCGGTTACCTTCGTAGTTAATAAGAGAATCAAAAATCTTAATAGATTTAAGAAATATTCGGTAACATTATTTTTAGACATCGCGTTACTTCTTAGTTAATAAGAGAATCAAAAATATCTTAATATATTTTAAAGAAATATTCGGTAACATTAGTTTTTAAGATCGGTTAATAAGAGAATCTCGGTTACTTCTTAGTTAATAAGAGAATCAAAAATATCTTAATAGATTTAATATCATATTCGGTAACATTATTTTTTAGACCTCGGTTACTTCTTAGTTAATAAGAGAATCAAAAATATCTTAATAGATGGGAAGAAAATATTCGGTAACTTTATTTTTAGAGCTCGGTTACTTCTTATTTACTTAAACAAGACAGGGAAAAAATCAAAATATCTTAATAGCATTTAAGAAAATATCGGTTAACATTATTTTTAGACCTCGGTTACCTTTGCTTAGTTAATAAGAGAATCAAAACATATCTTAATAGATTTAAGAAATATTCGGTAACATTATTTTTAGAGTCCTCGGTTACTTCTTAGTTAATAAGAGAATCAAAACTATCTTTAGATAGATTTAAGAAATAATTTCGGTAACATTATTTTTAGACCTCGGTTACTTCTTAGTTAATAAGAGAATCAAAAATATCTTAATAGATTTAAGAAATATTCGGAAAACATTATTTTTAGACCTCTCGGTTTACTTCTTAGTTAATAAGAGTAATCAACAATATCTTAGATAATTTAAAGGAAATATTCGAGTAACATTATTTTTAGAGCTCGGTTATAAGAGAATCTCGGTCTTCTTAGTTAATAAGAGAATTTTTCCCCCCCCCCCCCCCCAAAAATATCTTAATAGATTTAAGAAAATATTCGGTAAACATTATTTTTAGACCTCTTTACTTCTTAGTTAATAAGAGACTACAAAAATATCTTGAATAGATTAAGAATATCGGTAACATATTTTAGACCTCGTTCCTTCTTAGTATAAGAACTCAAAATTCTTATAGATTTACAAGAATATTCGTACATTATTTTTAGACCCTCGTGTTACTTCTTAGGTTAATAAGGAATCAAATATATTACTAGATTTAAGAAATATCGGTAACCTTCTTTTAGACCGTCGGTTACTTCTTAGGTTAATAAGAGAATCAAAAATATCTTAATAGAGTTAGACAAATATCGGTATACTTATTTTTAGAGCTCGGTTTACTGTCTAGTTAAATAGGATCAAGAATATCTTAATATCTTTTAAAGTAATAGTCGTAACATTCTTTTTCGTATCAGTCGGTTACTACGTAGTTTAATACGAGAATCAAAACTATCGTAATAGATTAAGAAATATTCGGTAACATATTTTTAGACATCGGTTTACTTCTTAGTTATAAAGAATCAAAATATGCGTTAATAGATTTAAGAACTATTTCGGTACCATTATTTTTAATCTCGTTTACTTCTTAGTTAATAAGAGAAGGCAAAAATATCTTAATAGTATTTCAGAAATATTCGGGGTAAATTATTTTTTATCGATCCATCGTTTACTCTTAGTTAATCAGAGAATCAAAATATCTTAATAGATGTAAGAAATATTCGGTAACATGAAGTTTAGAGATCGGTTACTTCTTATTTAATACGATAATCAAATACTTAATAGATTTAGAAATATTTCGGTAACATTATTTTAGACCTCGGGTTACTTTTAGTTAAAAGAGAATCAAAAATATCTATAATTTAAGAAATATTTTCGTAACAGTTATATTTTAGAGCTCGGTGACTTTCTTCTTTAATAGAGAATCAAAATATCTTAATAGATTTAAGAATATCGGTCAACATTATTTTTCTAACTCAGTTACTTCGTAGTTAATAAAGAATCAAAATAGCTTCATAATTTAAGAATATTCGGTAACATTATTTTTAGAGATCGTTATAGAGAATCTCGTTTACTTCTTATTTATTAGAGAATCAAAAATATCTTAATTAGATTTAAGAATATTCGTAACTTATTTTTAGACCTCGTTACTTCTTATTTCATAAGAGAATCAAAACAATACTTAATAGATTTAGACATCTTCGGTAAAACATATTTTTAGACCTCGGTTACTTCTTATTTTCAGAGAATCAAAATATCTATAGATTTATGAAATATTCGTACATTATTTTTTAGAGATCGGTTTAATAAGAGAATCTCGTTTACTTCTTTATTTAATAAGAGAACAAAAATAATCTTATAGATTTAACCATATTCGGTAACATTAATTTTAGACTCGTTCGCTTTATAATAGGAACAAAAATTCTAATAAGATTTAGATATTCGGTAACCTGCGTATTTTTTTAGAGCTCGTTACTTCGTAGTTAATAAGAGAATCAAAATATCTTAATATTTAAGAAATCTTCGGTAACATTATTTTTAGGACCTCGTTACTTCTTAGTTAATAAGAGAATCAAAATATCTTAATAGAATTTAAGAATATCGTAACATTATTTTTAGAGCTCGGTTAACTTCTTAGGTAATAAGAAACAAAAATATCTTAATAATAGGATTTAAGAAATATTCGTAACATTATTTTTAGACCTCATTTAAATTCTTATTAACTAAATAATCAAAAATATTTAATGATTTAAGAAATATTCGGTAACATTATTTTTAAGAATCGTGTTAATAAGAGAATCTCGTTACTGTCTTATTTAATAGAAGAATCAAAAATATCTTAATAATTAAGATATTCGTACATTATTTTTTTTAGACCTCGGTTCTTCTTGTTATAGAGAATCCAAAATATCTTAATAGTTAAGAAATATCGGTAACAGTATTTTTAGCAGACGTTAAGAATAAATCTCGTTACTTCTTAGTTAATAGAGATCAAAAATATCTTAATAGATTTAAAAGAAATATTCGGAACATTATTTTAGACCTCGGTTACTTCTTAGTTAATAAAGATCAAAAATATCTAATAGATTTAAGAAATAGTCGGTACCATTCTTTTTGACCTCGTTACTTCTTAGTTAATAAGAAAATCAAAAATAGTCTTAATATCTTTAAGAAATATTCGGTACATTATTTTTAGAGCTCGGTTACTTCTTATTAATAAGAGGAATCAAAATATCTTAATAGATTTAAGAAATATTCGTACATTATTTTTAACCTCGGTTCCTCTTATGTTAATAGAAGAATCAAAAATACTTATAGATTTAAGAAATATTCGTACATTAGTTTTAGAGATCGGTTACTTCTTATTTAATAAAGAATCAAAAATATCTTAATAGAGTTAAGAAATATTCGGTACACACCTTATTTTTACGACCTCGGTTACTTCTTAGTTAATAAGAGAATCAAATATCTTAATAGATTTTAAGAATATTCTGTAACATTATTTTCGGAGCTCGGTTACTTCTATTAATAAGAGAAGCAAAATATCTTAATAGATTTAGAAATATTCGTAACATTATTTTTAGACCTCGTTACTTCTTATTTTTAAGAGATCAAAAATATCTTAATAATTTAAGAAAGATTCGTAAACATTATATTTAGAGCTCGGTTACTTCTTAGTTATAAGAAACAATCCAAAATTCTTAATAGATTTTAAAAAATAGTTCGGTACATTATTTTTAGACCTCGGTTACATCTTAGTTGAGATACGGAATCAAAATATCTTAATAGATTAAGAATATTCGGTCCATGTTTTTTAGACCTCGGTACTTCTTAGTTAATAAGAGAATCAAAAATATCTTAATAGATTAAAGAAATCTTCGGTAGCCTTATTTTTTAGAGATCGGTTAAATAGAGAATCTCGGTTAGCTTCTTATTAAGTAAGGAGAATCAAATATCTTAATAGATTTAAGAATATTCGGTACCATTATTTTTAGACCTCGGTTCCTTCTTAGTTAATAAGAGAAATCAAAAATATCTTAAGAGATTTAAGAAATATTCGGTGAACATTATTTTTAGAACCTCGGTTACGTTCTTATTTTATAGAATCAAAATATCTTAATGATTTAAGAAATATTCGGTAACATTATTTTAAGAGCGCGGTTACGTGTCTTGTTATAGAAGAATCAAATATCTAATAGATTTCAGAATATTCGGTAACATTAGTTTTAGACCTCGTTACTTTCTTAGTAATACGAGAAATCAAAAATTCTTAATAAGATTTAAGAAATATTCGTTAACATTATTTTTAGCCCGGTTTACTTCTTAGTTATCGAGAAATCCAAAATATCTTATAATTAAGAATATTCGTAACAGTATTTTTAAGCCTCGGTTCACTTCTTAGTTATAAGAGAATCAAAAATACTTAATAGATTTAAGAAAATTCGGTAACTTATTTTTGAGCTCGGTTACTTCTTGTTAATAAATCCAAAAAATATCTTATAGATTTAAAGAATATTCGGTAACTTAACTTTTAGAGCCGGTTACTTCTTATTATAAGAAGAATCCAAAAATATCTTAATAGATGTAAGAAATATTCGGTCACATTATTTTTAGAGATCGGTTATAAGAGAATCTCGGTTACTTCTTAGTTAATAAAGAATCAAAAATATCTTAATAGATTTAAGAAATCAATTCGGTAACATTATTTTTAGACCTCGGTTACTTCTTAGTTATAAGAGAATCAAAACTACTTATTAATAGATTTAAGAAATTTCGGTAACATTATTTTTAGACCTCGGTTACTTCTTAGTTAATACTAGACTCAAAATTATCTTAATACGATTTAAGAATATTCGGTAACATTATATTTTAGAGCTCTCGGTTTTTCCTTCTGTATTTAATAAGAGAATCCACAATAACTTTAAGAGATTTAAAGAATATTCGGTAACATTATTTTTAACCTCGGTTACTTCTTATTTAATAAGAGAATCAAAATATCTTAATAATTTAGAAAATATTCGTAACATTATTTTTAGAGAATCGGTTCCTATCTATTTAATAAGAGAATCAAAAATATTTACTAGATTTAAGAAATATTCGGTAACCTTATTTTTAGACCTCGTTTACTTCTTAGGTAATAAGTAATCAAAAATATCTTATAGATTTAAGAAATATTCGGTTAACAGTATGTTAGAGCTCGGTTACTCTTAGTTAATAAGATAATCAAAAATATCCTTAATAGATTTAAAAATTATTCGGTAACATTATTTTAGACTCGTTACTTCTTAGTTAATAAGAGAATCAAAATATCTTAATAGATTTAAGGAATTTCGGTAACATTATCTTTAAGCTCGGTTAACTTCTTAGTAATAAGAATCAAATATCTTATATATTTAAGAAATATTCGGTAACATTATTTTTGACCTCGGTTACAATCTTAGTTACTAAGAGAATCAAAATAATCTTATAGATTTAAGAAATATTCGGTAAACATTATTTTTAAGACATCGTTACTTCTTAGTAATAAGAGATAAGCAAAAATTCTTAATAGATTTAAGAAATATTTCGTAACTTATTTTTTAGAGATGGGTAATAGAGAATCTCGGTTACTCTTTGAGTTATTAAGAGATCAAAAAATCTCTATATAGATTTAAAAATATTCGGGTACCATTATTGGTGTTTAGACCTCGGTTACTTCTTAGTTAAATAAAGAGAGCAAAATATCTTAATAGATTTAAGAAATATTCGTAACATTATTTGTAGACCTCGTTACTTCTTGTTAATAAAGAAATCTACAATATGTAATAGATTTAAGAAATATCGCAACATTATGTTTAGAGCTCGGTTAGTTCTTAGTTATAAGAGAATCAAAAATATCTTAATAATTTAAGAAATATTCGGTAACATTATTGTTTATGACCTCTGTTTACTTCTAGTTAAAGAGAATAAAATATCTTAATAGCTTTAAGAATAATTCGTAACATTTATTTAGAGCTCGGTTACTTCTTAGTTAATCAAGAACTCAAAAATATTTATAGATTTAAGAACTTCGGTAACATTATTTTTAGGACCTCGGGTTACATCTAGTATAAATAATCAAAAATAATCTTAATAATTAAGAAATATTCGGTAACATAGTTTTAGACCTGGTACTTCTTCGTTAATAAGAATCAAAATAATCTTAATAGATTTTAAGAATATGCGTAACTTATTTTAGAGATCGTTAAATCAGATAATCTCGTTACTTCTATTTATAAGAGAATCAAAATATCTTAATATTTAGAAAATATTGGTAACATTATTTTTGTAGACCTCGGTTACTTCTTAGTTAATAAGAATCAAAAATATCTTCAATAGAGTTTAAGCAAATATTCGTTAACATTATTTTTGAGACCTCGGTTACTTCTATAGTTAATAAGAGAATCAAAAATATCTTAATAAGATTTTAAGAAATATGTCGGTAACATTATTTTTTTAGAGCTCGGTTACTTCTGTAGTTAATAAGATAATCAAAAATATCTTAATAGTTTAAGAAATATATGTAACATTATTTTTAGACCTCGGTTTACTTCTTTAGTTAATAAGAGAATCAAAATATCTTCATAGATTAAGAAATATTCGGTAACATTATTTGATTTAGACCTCGGTTACTTTCTAGTTAATGAAGAGAATCAAAAAATATCTTAATAGATGGAAGAAATATTCGGTAACAGTAGTATTTTTAGACGCTCGGTGTACTTCTTATTGGTAATAAGAGAATGCAAAAATATCGTTAATAGATTTAAGAATATGTCGGTAACATTATTTTAGAGACTAGGTTACTTACTTCTTAGATTAATTATAGAAGTTCAAAAATATCTTGAATAAGATTTCGAAATATTCGGTAACATTATTTTTAGAGCTCGGTGGTAACGTTCTTAGGTTAATAAGAGAATCAAAAATATCTTAATAGATTTAAGAAATATTCGGTAACATTATTTAGGATCGGTTCATAAAGAGATCTCGGTTACTTCTAGTTAATACGGAATCAAAAAGATCTTAATAGATTTAAGAAATATTCCGGTAACATTATTTTTTAGAGGCTCGTTACTTCTATAGTTAATAAGAGAATTCAAAAATAATCTTAATAGAATTTAAGAACATAGTTCGGTAACCACATTATTTAGGTTAGACCTCGTTACTTCTTAGGTAATAAGAGAATCAAAATATCTTAATAGGATTTTTAAAGAAATATTCGGTAACATTTATTTTGAGAGATCGGTTATAAGATAATCTCGGTTACTTCTTAGTTAATTAAAGAATCAAAATATCTTAGTAGATTTAAGAAATATTGCGGTAACATTATTTGTTTAGACCTCCGGTTACTTCTTAGTTTAATAAAAGAATCAAAAATATCTAATGAGATTTTAAGAAATATTCGGTAAACATTTATTTTTAGACCTCGGTTACTTCTTAGTTTAATAAGAAGAATCAAAAATATCTTAATAGATTTAAGAATATTCGGGTAACATTATTTTTAGACCTCGGTTTACCTTCTTAGTTAATAAGAGATCACAAATATCTTAATAGATTTTAAGAAATATTCGGTAACATTAATTTTTAGACCTCGGTTTACTTCTTAGTTAAAAGAGAAGTCAAAGAATATCTTTAATAGAATATAACGAAAATAAGAAATATCAGGTCAGACATTATTTTTTAGAGATCGGTTACTTCGAGGTTTAATAAGGAGAATCAAAAATATCTTAATAGATTTAAGAAATATTCGTAATCGATTATTTGTTAGAACCTCGGTTACTTGCTTAGTTAATAAGAAGAATCAAAGAATCTCTTAATAGATATTAAGAAATATTTCGGTAACATTATTTTAGAGCTCGGTTACTTCTTAGTTAATAAGAGAATCAAAAATATCGGTAATAGATTTAAGAAATATTCGGTAACCTTAGTTTTTTAAGACCTCGGTTACTTCTTAGTTAATAAGGAGAATCAAAAATATCTTTAATAGATTTAAGAAATATTCGGTAACATTATTGTTGTAGACCTCGTTTACTTCTTAGTTTAATAAGAAGAATCAAAAATAACTTAATATATTTAAGAAATATTCGCTAAAATTATTTTTAAGACCTCGGTTCACTTCTTAGTTATGATAAGAGAAGTCAAAAATATCTTAATAGATTTAAGAAATATCCGGTAACATTATGTTTTAGACCTCGTGTTACTGTCTTAGATTAATAATAGAGAATCAAAAATATCTTAATATATTAAGAAAATAATTCGTGGTAACAGTTATTTTTAGTGACCTCGGTTACTGTCTAGTTAGATAATATAATCAAAAATATCTTAATAGATTTAAGAATATATTCGGGTAACATATTTTTAGAGCTCGGTGTACTTCTTAGAGTTAATAAGAGAATCAAAAATAATCTTAATAGGATTTAAGAAATATTCGGTAACATTATTTTTAGACCTCGGTTACTTCTTAGTTAATAAAGAAATCAAAAATATCTTTAATAGATTAAGAAATATTCAGGTAACATTATTTTTAGAGATCGTAATAAGAGAATCTCGGTTTTACTTCTTAGTTAATAAGAGATCAAAAATATCAGTTAATAGATTTAAGAATATTCGTAACGATTATTTTTAGACCTCGGGTACTTCTATTAGTTTAATAAGAGAATCAAAAATATCTTAATAGATTTAAGAAATATTCGGTAACATTATTGTTTAGACCGTCGGTTACTTCTTAGTTTAATCAGAGAATCAAAAATATCTTAATAGATTTTAAGAAATATTCGGTAACATTATTATTTAGAGCTCGGTTACTTCTTAGTTAATAAGAGAATCAAACAATATCTTAATAGATTTAATAAATAATCGGTAACATTATTTTTAGACCTACGTTTTTACTTTCTTAGTTAATAAGAGAATCAAAATATCAGGGTTAATCGATTTAAGAAATAGTCGGTACATTAGGTTTATTTAGAACCTCGGGATTACTTCTTAGTTAATAAGAGAATCAAAAATATCTTAATAGATTTAAGAGCATATTCGGTACCATATTTTTAGACCTCGGTTACTTCTTAGTTAATAAGAGAATCAAAAATATCTTAATAGATTTAAAGATAAATTCGGTAACATTATTTTTAAGAGCCGGTCGGTTACTTTCTGTAGTTAATAAGAGAATCAAAAATATCTTAATAGATTTAAGAAATATTCGGTAACATTAGGGGTTTAGACTCGGTTTACTTCTTAGTTAATAAGAGAATCAAAATATCTTAATAAGAGTTAAGAAAAATTAGTTCGTACATTATTTTTTAGAGCTCGGTATACTTCTTAGTTAATAAGAGAATGCAAAAATTCTGAAATAGATTTAAGTGAATTTCGGTAAACATATTTTTAGAACCTCGGTGTACTTCTTAGTTTAATAAGTAGCAAATCAAAATATCTTAAAGGTAGATTTAAGTAAATATTCGGTAACATTATTTTTAGAGCTCGGTTACTTCTTAGTTCAGAGTAAGAGAATCAAAAATATCTTAATAAGAGTTAAGAAATATTCGGTAACATTATTGTTTAGACCACTCGGTTACTTCTTAGGGTTAATAAGTGAGAATCAAAAATATCGAATAGATTTAAGAAATATTCGGTAACATTATTTTTAGCCACCGTCTGTATTCTTAGTTAATTAAGAGAATCAAAAATATCTTAATTAAGATTTTAGAGGAGAAATATTCGGTAACATTTTTTTAAGATCGGTTTTAGAGAATTCTCGGTGTTACCTTCTTAGTTTTTAATAAGAGAATCAAAAATATCTTAATAGATGGTTAAGAAATATTCGCGTAACATTATTTTTAAGGACCTTCGGTTACTTAACTTAGTTTAATAAGAGAATCAAAAATATCTTAATAGATTTAAGAAATATTCGGTCAACAATTATTTTTAGACCTCGGTTAACTTCTTAGTTAAATAAGAGAATCAAAAATATCTTAATAGATTTAAGAAATATTCGGTAACATTATTTTTAGACCTCGGTTACATTCTTAGTTAATAAGAGAATCAAAAATATCTTAATATAATTTAAGGAAATATTCGGTAAACATTTATTTTTTAGAGCCTCGTTTACTTCTTAGTTTACTAAGAAGAATCAAAAATATCTTAATAGATTTAAGGAAATAATTTCGGTAACATTATTTTTTATAACCTCGGTTTACTTCTTAGTTAATAAAGAATCAAAATAATCTTAATAGATTTAAGAAATATTCGGTAACATTATTTTTAGACCTCGGTTACTTTCTTAGTTAATAAAGAATCAAAAATTATCTTAATATATTTAAGAAATATTCGGTAACATTAGTTTTTAGACCCCTCGGTTACTTCTTAGTTAATAAGAGAATCAAAAATATCTTAATAGATTTAAGAAATATTCGGTAACATTATTTTTAGAGCTCGGTTACTTCTTAGTTAATAAGAGAATCAAAAATATCTTAATAGATTTAAGAAATATTCCGGTAACATTATTTTTAGACCTCGGTTACTTCTTAGTTTAATAAGAGAATCAAAATATCTTATAGATTTAAGAAATATTCGGTAACATTATTTTTAGACCTCGGTTACTTCTTAGTTAATAAGAGAATCAAAAATATCTTAATAGATTTAAGAAATATTCGGTAACATTATTTTTAGAGCTCGGTTACTTCTTAGTTAATAAGAGAATCAAAAATATCTTAATAGATTTAAGAAATATTCGGTAACATTATTTTTAGACCTCGGTTACTTCTTAGTTAATAAGAGAATCAAAAATATCTTAATAGATTTAAGAAATATTCGGTAACATTATTTTTAGACCTCGGTTACTTCTTAGTTAATAAGAGAATCAAAAATATCTTAATAGATTTAAGAAATATTCTGTGGTGGTAACTCGCGGGGTGGTTATTTTTAGACCTCGTGGGTCGTTACTTCTTAGTTAATAAGAGAATCAAAAATATCTTAATAGATTTAAGAAATATTCGGTAACATTATTTTTAGACCTCGGTTACTTCCTTAGTTAATAAGAGAATCAAAATATCTTAATAGATTTAAGAATATTCGGTAACATTATTTTTAGACCTCGGTTACTTCTTAGTTAATAAGAGAATCAAAATATCTTAATAGATTTAAGAAATATTCGGTAACATTATTTTTAGAACCTCGGTTACTTCTTAGTTAATAAGAGAATCAACCATTTCTTTAGTAATTTAAGAAATATTCGGTAACATTATTTTTAGACCTCGGTTACTTCTTAGTTAATAAGAGAATCAAAAATATCTTAATAGATTTAAGAAATATTCGGTAACATTATTTTTAGAGATCGGTTACTTCTTAGTTAATAAGAGAATCAAAATATCTTAATAGATTTAAGAAATATTCGGTAACATTATTTTAGACCTCGGTTACTTCTTAGTTAATAAGAGAATCAAAAATATCTTATAGATTTAAGAAATATTCGGTAACATTATTTTTAGAGATCCTCGGGTACTTCTGAGTTAATAAGAGAATCAAAAATATCTTAATAGATTTAAGAAATATTCGGTAACATTATTTTTAGACCTCGGTTACTTCTTAGTTAATAAGAGAATCAAAAATATCTTAATAGATTTAAGAAATATTCGGTAACATTATTTTAGACCTCGGTTACTTCTTAGTTAATAAGAGAATCAAAATATCTTAATAGATTTAAGAATATTTCGGTAACATTATTTTTAGAGATCGGTTACTTCTTAGTTAATAAGAGAATCAAAAATATCTTAATAGATTTAAGAAATATTCGGTAACATTATTTTTAGAGCTCGGTTTACTTCTTAGTTAATAGAGAATCAAAAATATCTTAATAGATTTAAGAAATATTCGGTAACATTATTTTTAGACCTCGGTTACTTCTTAGTTAATAAGAGAATCAAAAATATCTTAATAGATTTAAGAAATATTCGGTAACATTATTTTTAGACCTCGGTTACTTCTTAGTTAATAAGAGAATCAAAAATATCTTAATAGATTTAAGAAATATTTCGGTAACATTATTTTTAGACCTCGGTTACTTCTTAGTTAATAAGAGAATCAAAATATCTTAATAGATTTAAGAATATTCGGTAACATTATTTTTAGACCTCGGTTACTTCTTAGTTAATAAGAGAATCAAAAATATCTTAATAGATTTAAGAAATATTCGGTAACATTATTTTTAGAGCTCGGTTACTTCTTAGTTAATAAGAGAATCAAAAATATCTTAATAGATTTAAGAAATATTCGGTAACATTATTTTTAGAGCTCGGTTACTTCTTAGTTAATAAGAGAATCAAAAATATCTTAATAGATTTAAGAAATATTCGGTAACATTATTTTTAGACCTCGGTTACTTCTTAGTTAATAAGAGAATCAAAATATCTTAATAGATTTAAGAAATATTCGGTAACATTATTTTTAGACCTCGGTTACTTCTTAGTTAATAAAGAATCAAAAATATCTTAATAGATTTAAGAAATATTCGGTAACATTATTTTTAGACCTCGGTTACTTCTTAGTTAATAAGAGAATCAAAAATATCTTAATAGATTTAAGAAATATTCGGTAACATTATTTTTAGACCTCGGTTACTTCTTAGTTAATAAGAGAATCAAAATATCTTAATAGATTTAAGAAATATTCGGTAACATTATTTTTAGACCTCGGTTACTTCTTAGTTAATAAGAGAATCAAAAATATCTTAATAGATTTAAGAAATATTCGGTAACATTATTTTTAGAGCTCGGTTACTTCTTAGTTAATAAGAGAATCAAAATATCTTAATAGATTTAAGAAATATTCGGTAACATTATTTTTAGAGCTCGGTTACTTCTTAGTTAATAAGAGAATCAAAAATATCTTAATAGATTTAAGAAATATTCGTAACATTATTTTTAGAGCTCGGTTACTTCTTAGTTAATAAGAGAATCAAAAATATCTTAATAGATTTAAGAAATATTCGGTAACATTATTTTTAGAGACCTCGGTTACTTCTTAGTTAATAAGAGAATCAAAAATATCTTAATAGATTTAAGAAATATTCGGTAACATTATTTTTAGAGCTCGGTTACTTCTTAGTTAATAAGAGAATCAAAAATATCTTAATAGATTTAAGAAATATTCGGTAACATTATTTTTAGACCTCGGTTACTTCTTAGTTAATAAGAGAATCAAAATATCTTAATAGATTTAAGAAATATTCGGTAACATTATTTTTAGACCTCGGTTACTTCTTAGTTAATAAGAGAATCAAAATATCTTAATAGATTTAAGAAATATTCGGTAACATTATTTTTAGACCTCGGTTACTTCTTAGTTAATAAGAGAATCAAAAATATCTTAATAGATTTAAGAAATATTCGGTAACATTATTTTAGACCTCGGTTACTTCTTAGTTAATAAGAGAATCAAAAATATCTTAATAGATTTAAGAAATATTCGGTAACATTATTTTTTAGAGATCGGTTACTTCTTAGTTAATAAGAGAATCAAAAATATCTTAATAGATTTAAGAAATATTCGGTAACATTATTTTTAGACCTCGGTTACTTCTTAGTTAATAAGAGAATCAAAATATCTTAATAGATTTAAGAAATATTCGGTAACATTATTTTTAGACCTCGGTTACTTCTTAGTTAATAAGAGAATCAAAAATATCTTAATAGATTTAAGAAATATTCGGTAACATTATTTTTAGACCTCGGTTACTTCTTAGTTAATAAGAGAATCAAAAATATCTTAATAGATTTAAGAAATATTCGGTAACATTATTTTTAGACCTCGTTACTTCTTAGTTAATAAGAGAATCAAAATATCTTAATAGATTTAAGAAATATTCGGTAACATTATTTTTAGAGCTCGGTTACTTCTTAGTTAATAAGAGAATCAAAAATATCTTAATAGATTTAAGAAATATTCGGTAACATTATTTTTAGACCTCGGTTACTTCTTAGTTAATAAGAGAATCAAAAATATCTTAATAGATTTAAGAAATATTCGGTAACATTATTTTTAGAGCTCGGTTACTTCTTAGTTAATAAGAGAATCAAAAATATCTTAATAGATTTAAGAAATATTCGGTAACATTATTTTAGAGATCGGTTACTTCTTAGTTAATAAGAGAATCAAAAATATCTTAATAGATTTAAGAAATATTCGGTAACATTATTTTTAGAGATCGGTTACTTCTTAGTTAATAAGAGAATCAAAAATATCTTAATAGATTTAAGAAATATTCGGTACATTATTTTTAGACCTCGGTTACTTCTTAGTTAATAAGAGAATCAAAAATATCTTAATAATTTAAGAAATATTCGGTAACATTATTTTTAGACCTCGGTTACTTCTTAGTTAATAAGAGATCAAAAATATCTTAATAGATTTAAGAAATATTCGGTAACATTATTTTTAGAGATCGGTTCGTTACTTCTTAGTTAATAAGAGAATCAAAAATATCTTAATAGATTTAAGAAATATTCGGTAACATTATTTTTAGAGCTCGGTTACTTCTTAGTTAATAAGAGAATCAAAAAATACTAAATACATTTAAGAACTATTCGGTAACATTATTTTTTAGACCTCGGTTACTTCTTAGTTAATAAGAGAATCAAAATATCTTAATAGATTTAAGAAATATTCGGTAACATTATTTTTAGAGCTCGGTTACTTCTTAGTTAATAAGAGAATCAAAAATATCTTAATAGATTTAAGAAATATTCGGTAACATTATTTTTAGAGCTCGGTTACTTCTTAGTTAATAAGAGAATCAAAAATATCTTAATAGATTTAAGAAATATTCGGTAACATGATTTTTAGACCTCGGTTACTTCTTAGTTAATAAGAGAATCAAAAATATCTTAATAGATTTAAGAACTATTCGGTAACATTATTTTTAGAGATCGGTTACTTCTTAGTTAATAAGAGAATCAAAAATATCTTAATAGATTTAAGAAATATTCGGTAACATTATTTTTAGACCTCGGTTACTTCTTAGTTAATAAGAGAATCAAAAATATCTTAATAGATTTAAGAAATATTCGGTAACATTATTTTTAGACCTCGGTTACTTCTTAGTTAATAAGAGAATCAAAAATATCTTAATAGATTTAAGAAATATTCGGTAACATTATTTTTAGACCTCGGTTACTTCTTAGTTAATAAGAGAATCAAAATTATCTTAATAGATTTAAGAAATATTCGGTAACATTATTTTTAGACCTCGGTTACTTCTTAGTTAATAAGAGAATCAAAAATATCTTAATAGATTTAAGAAATATTCGGTAACATTATTTTTAGACCTCGGTTACTTCTTAGTTAATAAGAGAATCAAAAATATCTTAATAGATTTAAGAAATATTCGGTAACATTATTTTTAGACCTCGGTTACTTCTTAGTTAATAAGAGAATCAAAAATATCTTAATAGATTTAAGAAATATTCGGTAACATTATTTTTAGAGCTCGGTTACTTCTTAGTTAATAAGAGAATCAAAAATATCTTAATAGATTTAAGAAATATTCGGTAACATTATTTTTAGACCTCGGTTACTTCTTAGTTAATAAGAGAATCAAATATCTTAATAGATTTAAGAAATATTCGGTAACATTATTTTTAGAGATCGGTTACTTCTTAGTTAATAAGAGAATCAAAAATATCTTAATAGATTTAAGAAATATTCGGTAACATTATTTTTAGACCTCGGTTACTTCTTAGTTAATAAGAGAATCAAAAATATCTTAATAGATTTAAGAAATATTCGGTAACATTATTTTTAGACCTCGGTTACTTCTTAGTTAATAAGAGAATCAAAAATATCTTAATAGATTTAAGAAATATTCGGTAACATTATTTTTAGAGCTCGGTTACTTCTTAGTTAATAAGAGAATCAAAAATATCTTAATAGATTTAAGTCAATTTCGTTAACATTATTTTTAGACCTCGGTTACTTCTTAGTTAATAAGAGAATCAAAAATATCTTAATAGATTTAAGAAATATTCGGTAACATTATTTTTAGACCTCGGTTACTTCTTAGTTAATAAGAGAATCAAAAATATCTTAATAGATTTAAGAAATCATTCGGTAACATTATTTTTAGACCTCGGTTACTTCTTAGTTAAAAGAGAATCAAAAATATCTTAATCGATTTAAGAAATATTCGGTAACATTATTTTTAGACCTCGGTTACTTCTTAGTTAATAAGAGAATCAAAAATATCTTAATAGATTTAAGAAATATTCGGTAACATTATTTTTAGACCTCGGTTACTTCTTAGTTTAATAAGAGAATCAAAAATATCTTAATAGTTTAAGAAATATTCGGTAACATTATTTTTAGAGCTCGGTTACTTCTTAGTTAATAAGAGAATCAAAAATATCTTAATAGATTTAAGAAATATTCGGTAACATTATTTTTAGACCTCGGTTACTTCTTAGTTAATAAGAGAATCAAAAATATCTTAATAGATTTAAGAAATATTCGGTAACATTATTTTTAGAGCTCGGTTACTTCTTAGTTAATAAGAGAATCAAAAATATCTTAATAATTTAAGAAATATCGGTAACATTATTTTTAGACCTCGGTTACTTCTTAGTTAATAAGAGAATCAAAAATATCTTAATAGATTTAAGAAATATTCGGTAACATTATTTTTAGACCTCGGTTACTTCTTAGTTAATAAGAGAATCAAAATATCTTAATAGATTTAAGAATATTCGGTAACATATTTTTAGACCTCGGTTACTTCTTATTAACTAAGAGAATCAAAAATATCTTAATAGATTTAAGAAATATTCGGTAACATTATTTTTAGAGCTCGGTTACTTCTTAGTTAATAAGAGAATCAAAAATATCTTAATAGATTTAAGAAATAATTCGGTAACATTATTTTTAGAGCTCGGTTACTCTTAGTTAATAAAGAATCAAAAATATCTTAATAGATTTAAGAAATATTCGGTAACATTATTTTTAGACCTCGGTTACTTCTTAGTTAATAAGAGAATCAAAAATATCTTAATAGATTTAAGAAATATTCGGTAACATTATTTTTAGACCTCGGTTTACTTCTTAGTTAATAAGAGAATCAAAAATATCTTAATAGATTTAAGAAATATTCAGTAACATTATTTTTAGACCTCGGTTACTTCTTAGTTAATAAGAGAATCAAAAAATATCTTAATAGATTTAAGAAATATTCGGTAACATTATTTTTAGAGCTCGGTTACTTCTTAGTTAATAAGAGAATCAAAAATAGTCTTAATAGATTTAAGAAATATTCGGTAACATTATTTTTAGACCTCGGTTACTTCTTAGTTAATAAGAGAATCAAAAATATCTTAATAGATTTAAGAAATATTCGGTAACATTATTTTTAGACCTCGGTTACTTCTTAGTTAATAAGAGAATCAAAAATATCTTAATAGATTTAAGAAATATTCGGTAACATTATTTTTAGGACCTCGGTTACTTCTTAGTTAATAAGAGAATCAAAAATATCTTAATAGATTTAAGAAATATTCGGTAACATTATTTTTAGACCTCGGTTACTTCTTAGTTAATAAGAGAATCAAAAATATCTTAATAGATTTAAGAAATATTCGGTAACATTATTTTTAGACCTCGGTTACTTCTTAGTTAATAAGAGAATCAAAAATATCTTAATAGATTTACCAATATTCGCTAACATTATTTTTAGACCTCGGTTACTTCTTAGTTAATAAGAGAATCAAAAATATCTTAATAGATTTAAGAAATATTCGGTAACATTATTTTAGACCTCGGTTACTTCTTAGTTAATAAGAGAATCAAAAATATCTTAATAGATTTAAGAAATATCGGTAACATTATTTTTAGACCTCGGTTACTTCTTAGTTAATAAGAGAATCAAAATATCTTAATAGATTTAAGAAATATTCGGTAACATTATTTTTAGAGCTCGGTTACTTCTTAGTTTAATAAGAGAATCAAAAATATCTTATAGATTTAAGAAATATTCGGTAACATTATTTTTAGACCTCGGTTACTTCTTAGTTAATAAGAGAATCAAAAATATCTTAATAGATTTAAGAAATATTCGGTAACATTATTTTTAGACCTCGGTTACTTCTTAGTTAATAAGAGAATCAAAAATATCTTAATAGATTTAAGAAATATTCGGTAACATTATTTTTAGACCTCGGTTACTTCTTAGTTAATAAGAGAATCAAAAATATCTTAATAGATTTAAGAAATATTCGGTAACATTATTTTTAGACCTCGGGTTACTCTTAGTTAATAAGAGAATCAAAAATATCTAAATAGATTTAAGAAAAATACGGAAAAATATTTTTAGACCTCGGTTACTTCTTAGTTAATAAGAGAATCAAAAATATCTTAATAGATTTAAGAAATATTCGGTAACATTATTTTTAGACCTCGGTTACTTCTTAGTTAATAAGAGAATCAAAAATATCTTAATAGATTTAAGAAATATTCGGTAACATTATTTTTAGACCTCGGTTACTTCTTAGTTAATAAGAGAATCAAAAATATCTTAATAATTTAAGAAATATTCGGTAACATTTATTTTAGAGCTCGGTTACTTCTTAGTTAATAAGAGAATCAAAAATATCTTAATAGATTTAAGAATATAATTCGGTAACATTATTTTTTAGAGCTCGGTTACTTCTTAGTTAATAAGAGAATCAAAAATATCTTAATAGATTTAAGAAATATTCGGTAACATTATTTTTAGAGCTCGGTTACTTCTTAGTTAATAAGAGAATCAAAAATATCTTAAGAGTGTTTAGAAATATTCGGTAACATTATTTTTAGAGCTCGGTTACTTCTTAGTTAATAAGAGAATCAAAAATATCTTAATAGATTTAAGAAATATTCGGTAACATTATTTTTAGACCTCGGTTACTTCTTAGTTAATAAGAGAATCAAAAATATCTTAATAGATTAAAGAAATAGTCGGTCACATTTTTTTTAGACCTCGGTTACTTCTTAGTTAATAAGAGAATCAAAAATATCTTAATAGATTTAAGAAATATTCGGTAACATTATTTTTAGAGCTCGGTTACTTCTTAGTTAATAAGAGAATCAAAAATATCTTAATAGATTTAAGAATATTCGGTAACATTATTTTTAGAGCTCGGTTACTTCTTAGTTAATAAGAGAATCAAAATATCTTAATAGATTTAAGAAATATTCGGTAACATTATTTTTAGAGCTCGGTTACTTCTTAGTTAATAAGAGAATCAAAATATCTTAATAGATTTAAGAAATATTCGGTAACATTATTTTTAGACCTCGGTTACTTCTTAGTTAATAAGAGAATCAAAAATATCTTAATAGATTTAAGAAATATTCGGTAACATTATTTTTAGAGCTCGGTTACTTCTTAGTTAATAAGAGAATCAAAAATATCTTAATAGATTTAAGAAATATTCGGTAACATTATTTTTAGAGCTCGGTTACTTCTTAGTTAATAAGAGAATCAAAAATATCTTAATAGATTTAAGAAATATTCGGTAACATTATTTTTAGAGCTCGGTTACTTCTTAGTTAATAAGAGAATCAAAAATATCTTAATAGATTTAAGAAATATTCTGGTAACATTATTTTTAGAGCTCGGTTACTTCTTAGTTAATAAGAGAATCAAAATATCTTATAGATTTAAGAAATATTCGGTAACATTATTTTAGAGCTCGGTTACTTCTTAGTTAATAAGAGAATCAAAAATATCTTAATAGATTTAAGAAATATTCGGTAACATTATTTTTAGACCTCGGTTACTTCTTAGTTAATAAGAGAATCAAAAATATCTTAATAGATTTAAGAAATATTCGGTAACATTATTTTTAGACGTCGGTACTTCTTAGTTAATAAGAGAATCAAAAATATCTTAATAGATTTAAGAAATATTCGGTAACATTATTTTTAGAGCTCGGTTACTTCTAGTTAATAAGAGAATCAAAAATATCTTAATAGATTTAAGAAATATTCGGTAACATTATTTTTAGACCTCGGTTACTTCTTAGTTAATAAGAGAATCAAAAATATCTTAATAGATTTAAGAAATATTCGGTAACATTATTTTTAGAGCTCGGTTACTTCTTAGTTAATAAGAGAATCAAAAATATCTTAATAGATTTAAGAAATATTCGGTAACATTATTTTTAGAGATCGGTTACTTCTTAGTTAATAAGAGAATCAAAAATATCTTAATAGATTTAAGAAATATTCGGTAACATTATTTTTAGACCTCGGTTACTTCTTAGTTAATAAGAGAATCAAAAATATCTTAATAGATTTAAGAAATATTCGGTAACTTATTTTTCGACCTCGGTTACTTCTTAGTTAATAAGAGAATCAAAAATATCTTAATAGATTTAAGAAATATTCGGTAACATTATTTTTAGACCTCGGTTACTTCTTAGTTAATAAGAGAATCAAAATATCTTAATAGATTTAAGAAATATTCGGTAACATTATTTTTAGAGCTCGGTTACTTCTAGTTAATAAGAGAATCAAAATATCTTAATAGATTTAAGAAATATTCGGTAACATTATTTTTAGAGCTCGGTTACTTCTTAGTTAATAAGAGAATCAAAAATATCTTAATAGATTTAAGAAATATTCGGTAACATTATTTTTAGACCTCGGTTACTTCTTAGTTAATAAGAGAATCAAAAATATCTTAATAGATTTAAGAAATATTCGGTAACATTATTTTTAGAGCTCGGTTACTTCTTAGTTAATAAGAGAATCAAAAATATCTTAATAGATTTAAGAAATATTCGGTAACATTATTTTTAGACCTCGGTTACTTCTTAGTTAAGGAGAGACACAAAAGTATCTAAATAGATTTAAGAAATATCGGTAACATTATTTTTAGACCTCGGTTACTTCTTAGTTAATAAGAGAATCAAAAATATCTTAATAGATTTAAGAAATATTCGGTAACATTATTTTTAGAGCTCGGTTACTTCTTAGTTAATAAGAGAATCAAAAATATCTTAATAGATTTAAGAAATATTCGGTAACATTATTTTTAGACCTCGGTTACTTCTTAGTTAATAAGAGAATCAAAAATATCTTAATAGATTTAAGAAATATTCGGTAACATTATTTTTAGAGCTCGGTTACTTCTTAGTTAATAAGAGAATCAAAAATATCTTAATAGATTTAAGAAATATTCGGTAACATTATTTTTAGAGATCGGTTACTTCTTAGTTAATAAGAGAATCAAAAATATCTTAATAGATTTAAGAAAATATTCGGTAACATTATTTTTAGACCTCGGTTACTTCTTAGTTAATAAGAGAATCAAAAATATCTTAATAGATTTAAGAAATATTCGGTAACATTATTTTTAGACCTCGGTTACTTCTTAGTTAATAAGAGAATCAAAAATATCTTAATAGATTTAAGAAATATTCGGTAACATTATTTTTAGACCTCGGTTACTTCTTAGTTAATAAGAGAATCAAAAATATCTTAATAGATTTAAGAAATATTCGGTAACATTATTTTTAGACCTCGGTTACTTCTTAGTTAATAAGAGAATCAAAAATATCTTAATAGATTTAAGAAATATTCGGTAACATTATGTTTAGACCTCGGTTACTTCTTAGTTAATAAGAGAATCAAAAATATCTTAATAGATTTAAGAAATATTCGGTAACATTATTTTTAGACCTCGGTTACTTCTTAGTTAATAAGAGAATCAAAAATATCTTAATAGATTTAAGAAATATTCGGTAACATTATTTTTAGACCTCGGTTACTTCTTAGTTAATAAGAGAATCAAAAATATCTTAATAGATTTAAGAAATATTCGGTAACATTATTTTTAGACCTCGGTTACTTTCTTAGTTAATAAGAGAATCAAAAATATCTTAATAGATTTAAGAAATATTCGGTAACATTATTTTTAGACCTCGGTTACTTCTTAGTTAATAAGAGAATCAAAAATATCTTAATAGATTTAAGAAATATTCGGTAACATTATTTTTAGACCTCGGTTACTTCTTAGTTAATAAGAGAATCAAAAATATCTTAATAGATTTAAGAAATATTCGGTAACATTATTTTTAGACCTCGGTTACTTCTTAGTTAATAAGAGAATCAAAATATCTTAATAGATTTAAGAAATATTCGGTAACATTATTTTTAGACCTCGGTTACTTCTTAGTTAATAAGAGAATCAAAAATATCTTAATAGATTTAAGAAATATTCGGTAACATTATTTTTAGACCTCGGTTACTTCTTAGTTAATAAGAGAATCAAAAATATCTTAATAGATTAAAGAAATATTCGGTAACATTATTTTTAGAGATCGGTTACTTCTTAGTTAATAAGAGAATCAAAAATATCTTAATAGATTTAAGAAATATTCGGTAACATTATTTTTAGACCTCGGTTACTTCTTAGTTAATAAGAGAATCAAAAATATCTTAATAGATTTAAGAAATATTCGGTAACATTATTTTTAGACCTCGGTTACTTCTTAGTTAATAAGAGAATCAAAAATATCTTAATAGATTTAAGAAATATTCGGTAACATTATTTTTAGACCTCGGTTACTTCTTAGTTAATAAGAGAATCAAAAATATCTTAATAGATTTAAGAAATATTCGGTAACATTATTTTTAGACCTCGGTTACTTCTTAGTTAATAAGAGAATCAAAATATCTTAATAGATTTAAGAAATATTCGGTAACATTATTTTTAGAGATCGGTTACTTCTTAGTTAATAAGAGAATCAAAAATATCTTAATAGATTTAAGAAATATTCGGTAACATTATTTTTAGACCTCGGTTACTTCTTAGTTAATAAGAGAATCAAAAATATCTTAATAGATTTAAGAAATATTCGGTAACATTATTTTTAGACCTCGGTTACTTCTTAGTTAATAAGAGAATCAAAAATATCTTAATAGATTTAAGAAATATTCGGTAACATTATTTTTAGACCTCGGTTACTTCTTAGTTAATAAGAGAATCAAAAATATCTTAATAGATTTAAGAAATATTCGGTAACATTATTTTTAGAGCTCGGTTACTTCTTAGTTAATAAGAGAATCAAAAATATCTTAATAGATTTAAGAAATATTCGGTAACATTATTTTATACCTCGGTTACTTCTTAGTTATAAGAGAATCAAAAATATCTTAATAGATTTAAGAAATATTCGGTAACATTATTTTTAGAGCTCGGTTACTTCTTAGTTAATAAGAGAATCAAAAATATCTTAATAGATTTAAGAAATATTCGGTAACATTATTTTTAGACCTCGGTTACTTCTTAGTTAATAAGAGAATCAAAAATATCTTAATAGATTTAAGAAATATTCGGTAACATTATTTTAGACCTCGGTTACTTCTTAGTTAATAAGAGAATCAAAAATATCTTAATAGATTTAAGAAATATTCGGTAACATTATTTTTAGACCTCGGTTACTTCTTAGTTAATAAGAGAATCAAAAATATCTTAATAGATTTAAGAAATATTCGGTAACATTATTTTTAGACCTCGGTTACTTCTTAGTTAATAAGAGAATCAAAAATATCTTAATAGATTTAAGAAATATTCGGTAACATTATTTTTAGACCTCGGTTACTTCTTAGTTAATAAGAGAATCAAAAATATCTTAATAGATTTAAGAAATATTCGGTAACATTATTTTAAGAGCTCGGTTACTTCTTAGTTAATAAGAGAATCAAAATATCTTAATAGATTTAAGAAATATTCGGTAACATTATTTTTAGAGATCGGTTACTTCTTAGTTAATAAGAGAATCAAAAATATCTTAATAGATTTAAGAAATATTCGGTAACATTATTTTTAGACCTCGGTTACTTCTTAGTTAATAAGAGAATCAAAAATATCTTAATAGTTATAAGAAATATTCGGTAACATTATTTTTAGAGCTCGGTTACTTCTTAGTTAATAAGAGAATCAAAAATATCTTAATAGATTTAAGAAATATTCGGTAACATTATTTTTAGAGATCGGTTACTTCTTAGTTAATAAGAGAATCAAAAATATCTTAATAGATTTAAGAAATATTCGGTAACATTATTTTTAGACCTCGGTTACTTCTTAGTTAATAAGAGAATCAAAAATATCTTAATAGATTTAAGAAATATTCGGTAACATTATTTTTAGACCTCGGTTACTTCTTAGTTAATAAGAGAATCAAAAATATCTTAATAGATTTAAGAAATATTCGGTAACATTATTTTTAGACCTCGGTTACTTCTTAGTTAATAAGAGAATCAACAATATCTTAATAGATTTAAGAAATATTCGGTAACATTATTTTTAGACCTCGGTTACTTCTTAGTTAATAAGAGAATCAAAAATATCTTAATAGATTTAAGAAATATTCGGTAACATTATTTTTAGACCTCGGTTACTTCTTAGTTAATAAGAGAATCAAAAATATCTTAATAGATTTAAGAAATATTCGGTAACATTATTTTTAGACCTCGGTTACTTCTTAGTTAATAAGAGAATCAAAAATATCTTAATAGATTTAAGAAATATTCGGTAACATTATTTTTAGACCTCGGTTACTTCTTAGTTAATAAGAGAATCAAAAATATCTTAATAGATTTAAGAAATATTCGGTAACATTATTTTTAGACCTCGGTTACTTCTTAGTTAATAAGAGAATCAAAAATATCTTAATAGATTTAAGAAATATTCGGTAACATTATTTTTAGACCTCGGTTACTTCTTAGTTAATAAGAGAATCAAAAATATCTTAATAGATTTAAGAAATATTCGGTAACATTATTTTTAGACCTCGATTACTTCTTAGTTAATAAGAGAATCAAAAATATCTTAATAGATTTAAGAAATATTCGGTAACATTATTTTTAGACCTCGGTTACTTCTTAGTTAATAAGAGAATCAAAAATATCTTAATAGATTTAAGAAATATTCGGTAACATTATTTTTAGACCTCGGTTACTTCTTAGTTAATAAGAGAATCAAAAATATCTTAATAGATTTAAGAAATATTCGGTAACATTATTTTTAGACCTCGGTTACTTCTTAGTTAATAAGAGAATCAAAAATATCTTAATAGATTTAAGAAATATTCGGTAACATTATTTTTAGACCTCGGTTACTTCTTAGTTAATAAGAGAATCAAAAATATCTTAATAGATTTAAGAAATATTCGGTAACATTATTTTTAGAGCTCGGTTACTTCTTAGTTAATAAGAGAATCAAAAATATCTTAATAGATTTAAGAAATATTCGGTAACATTATTTTTAGAGCTCGGTTACTTCTTAGTTAATAAGAGAATCAAAAATATCTTAATAGATTTAAGAAATATTCGGTAACATTATTTTTAGACCTCGGTTACTTCTTAGTTAATAAGAGAATCAAAAATATCTTAATAGATTTAAGAAATATAGAAAGATGTTCGACTCTCATTCATATTCTCCTATCCATAGGGCCGAAGCCGTGCTGAATCCATACCCAGAATATAGAGGAATATTGGGAGGGGAGTATATTTGGACTTCCTAGGAAGAGCTTCAGGGTTGATCAGGTCCTTCAGCAATTCCCCATACTCAAATATACACAATCACACACCAGCTGGTGGAAATTCCTATTTAACAATTTAACACAAGTTCATAATATTTACTAAACACAAAACTAACTAACTGACAATAAAAAGGCGATTGAAATCAAAATGTGTGAAAAAGGGGAGGGATTTAAAATTGCATGAAATAGAAATAAATGGGATATGAATACAAACTCCAAAAGCACAACCTCCGAACATGCTCAATACCGGGTTCTACCTTACACGTCCCTTTCCCCATGAGACCGTCCCTGGTCTCTATCTAGACTTTTCCGACTCTAATTTCTCTACTTTTAAAAACATTTTTCCCTCCTACTAGTAACCTGACCATTTCCCTTTTCATACCGAATCAATAAGCTCTCTGATGCCTGGCTTAGCCTATTTTCATGATGTTTTCTCTTTCTTTTACTTCCATGCTCTTCGAGCATCTCTCTTTCCTTTCCTTTTGGACCGTCCCTGGTCCACTCTTATTTTACATTTTCCTTTCAAAGTTGCTTATTGATTCGTGTATTTCTTTACATGGTCATTTTCTAGTAGTTGGGTTATTTTTCTTTAAGAGTTTAGAAATTATTGTGGGTAAAGTCTATATATTTCTGGGGTATTCCTTGTTTTTGGCTAACCTAGTATGAGCATATTCATTAAAATTTTAAAAAACGTGTTTTAAGTGGGATAAGGATTGGAATTGTAAAAATGCGTCAAAATATTTAAAAAAAGGATCCAGAGATTACCTAAGTAAAATTAAATAACAAATAAATTTGTGGGAATGTAAATGGCTAAAAAAATACATTCTTATGAAATTAGTAAGGCTGATTTAAAAGTGGCAAAAAAAATCAATTAAATGATCTGACAAAAATAAATTTGGGTAAAATTTCAATTTGTGTAAATATTAAGTAATGTGAAAATTGGCATTTGGGATTTAAGTAAGTTGAATAAATAGTAACAAAAATTATTCTAGCATTTAAAAATAAGGTTGGGAGAATTATGTAAATATTAACAAAAACAATTTTTGAAAAATCTTAAGTGAGATATGGAGGGAAGTAAAATTGAATGTAAATTGGCAAACAAAATAATTAATTGAAAAATAATGAATTAATTAGAGCAAATTGTTAAAATAAAAAAATATTTTTTGAAGGGTTTTAATGAAATTTCTATATAAGTTGAAAATTTTGTGTGTAAAAAAATGACATTTTGAGAAATTTTGGAAAGAGAAAAAAATCTATTTGACAGGCATAATTGATATAAAATGAAAACATGAAAATAAATTTAAATTATTTTTAAGGCTTAAGTTAAAAGAGAAATTCTGGGGTAAAAAAAAACAATAATTTAAAATACATTAGTGTGTCCTAGTGTTAATATTTTAGTAAATTCAAAACATTTAAAGAAAAATTGTGGAAAGGGGGAGGTGGAGAATGGGAAATTTGTCTAAAAACAAAAAAAAATTTTTAAATAAATACAAATAATATGGGGGACAAATTGTATGTGTTTAAAACCTAAAAACATTCAACTCATTCTAACAAATTAAATGAATAAAAATAAATTAAAAAAAACAATTTTTAATATTTTCCTCCATACATTCCAATTAGTACAATGTCGCGCCATGTGCCCATTTCGTCCGCAATTGAAACATGTAATGAAAAATGTGGTATTAGCATATTCTTTCCAGTTCTGTTCAGCTGGTCTTTTCCTGTAATTTGAAATATTAGTATTTATATTATTTTTATTAAAATTTAAGTCTTTTTTCAAACCACTCATAATCCCTAGAATTCCTATCATTTCTGCTCCAAACATTAGTTGAACCATAAGTGCGGCCGAAACCATGTGATGTTGAAGGCTGTTGTTGTTGCTGTTGAGAGGGATACTGCTCATCCACAAAGTTAGCGACCATCCGACCCGACAAAGACAACAATTGACCGAACCTATCTCGCGTACAACTACCCGACTGGAGGACTTGAAGATATTCCGGACCGACAATTTATGTGAACTCAGTTGCACGACTGATGAACCGATTCCACATCGAAGAGTTTCAAAGTCCGCAATAATGAAGAGAGTCTTTCTGAAGAGACTCTTTCTGAAAGTATAAACAAATAACAACAAGAGACATCTCTGAGAAAATTTTGTAGTACAACGCAGAAATCAATTTAATGAGCGAAGCCGAATGCTTATCATTACATAACGAGTGAGAAGTATTGTCCTGTTTACAAGTTCCAAGAACATTAAGTAGAACAATGGGACAATTTTGCATGGGCGGTGGAATTTTAGAGGTCGTAAGAAGTGAGCGTTCTTCAGCACCTCTTCCTGGTTCAAGTGACTCTCCATGCCTTTCGTAAGAAGTGAATGAAACCGTTTCTACAATCAATGGATGCATCCTGTAACAGACGCTGAGTCTTGTGTGTCGAACCCTGGTTGACAAGACAAGTTATTCAACCATGCTCTTCAGGCCTAAACCTGATTGGATACATTTGGGCAAGCTCTGGAGATGAACATCGAGTTGATGGCGATCACCATCACCAGAATTTTTCAAGATTAGGGAGTCGACAAATTAAATGCGCCAGCTCGGTAAAACTACATTGCGTGGCTTGATCAAAGATGAGGACGGACGCATCAGTAAGCGAAGTAGCTACCATGTCTTCAGCCATTCGGGATGTTCCAAAGACAATTTTCAAGTCAGAAACTGCCGAAGCATTTGATTCTTCATCATCAAAATCTGTTTTAAATTCACGAGCCATTAAGGCGCAGAGGAGTTTGTCCTGATTCGTACTCTGGGCCGACAACATCGATGGTAAGTGTTGTTCAAAACATTCTCTACGACTTTCAAGACCTTTAAAAATTAACGGATGACAAACGAGAAAACCTCCATCCTTTGCATCTTCGAGCTCTTGCTCAAAATCCCTATTCTTACGTTCCTGAACATTGATAACCTTAACACTTATCCAAAAATCAAACATTTTATTCCCGGACTGAACTTGCGAAAGATTTATCTTTTTAACAACACCCACTGCAAAATGGGCTTCAGTCACCTCAATTCCAAAGAGCTTCTGTCACCTCGATTCCCAGCTCAATCTCTTCATCATCATAATCATCTTCTTCTTCTTCCTCTTCTTCCTTTTCGTCAACTTCATTCATTTCCATCACTTCTGGCCAATCTTCTTCAAGAACTTCAATCCAATCTCTGAAGATGTTGACCATTGGCGCTTCGTCATTTTCAAAATTCGTGGGCTCTTCTTCTTCCTCTGACTTTTCTTTTTTCCCATCTTCATTTTTTCCTTCTTCTACATCAGTCTCCATGTTCACCAATTCCTCCCCCTCTTCCAAATGCCAATTATCGTACCTAATAAAACGTACTTCATCATGGCCCAAATCCCTTAAATCTTCCTCAATAATAATATTTTCTTCTTCCATTTCATCCATCTTCCATAATTCTGGCTCCGGTACTTTGTTAAAGCACATCTCAGAACTATTGAAAATCTAGCAAATTTATTTAATAAAAGAAATAATATATTTTTTTTTATATATATATATTTTATTTTTTTTTTTTATTATATATTTTATTTTATATTTATATACATTTTTTGAATTAAATTTAAATTTTAAATCCTTTTGATAGCCGAAGCAATTATGAGTATTTTCTGTTTTGGGCTTTTTCTTAAATTATATCTACTTAATCCCTGACGTCCTAATATTTCATCAGCTTGACTACTTTGTTCTACAGCTACATTCGGTTCAACAACATTTTTATGCGAAAATCCAGGCATGTCAACTATTTCCTCTGCGTTAACCTCTACTAACGCTTCTAATTCCTCATTTTCTAACCTAGGCGTTGTACAAACGGGTTCGTAAGGTAAAGGTTCTATACATTTCTTCAACTGGTTAATATGAACTATTCTAGGGTTAGATTGGGGTGAACTACAACTCACTATTGTCACACGAACACCATTAATCTCGATGACTCGGAATACACCCTTCCAGGGAAGATGGAATTTCTTTGAAGACCCGACTTTTCCAGTATAATTCCGAAGAAGTACCCTATCACCTATTGTAACTGTTGGATTCCTAAATAACTTATCATATTGTGCCTTTACTCTTAGCTGTGCTTCGCTATTAGCTTCTGCCGCGTATTTCCATGCGCATCTTAAGGACACGATCAGCTTCTGCTTTATCTCTTGCTCATCATTTAGGGCTATTGGTTCTCTTATTCTGGGATCTAAAATTAAATCAACACAGAATATTGGATCACGTCCATACATTAAAAAGAAAGGAGTTTCATTTGTCGATTGGTGGACTGAGGTGTTATAGCAAAAGTTAGCGAACTCTAAATGTTCATCAAAATCAGGCTGATCATTGGTGATGTACTTGGCAAGTATATTATGGAACGTCCTGAATGATCTTTCTGTCACAGCATTGCCCTGACTCCAATGAGGAATAGCGTAAGTTTTATTAATATAAAGCATTGCACATAAACTCTTAAAGAAATCTGAGGTGAAAGCCGAAGCATTGTCTGTTATTAATTCAGTGCAACCTCCAAAACGTAAATAACATTGCTTGAGGAAAGCCGAAGCTATGGTAGACGCCCTTGCATCAGGAATTGGTACTGATATCACAAACTTGGTAAACCAACATACAATGTTTAAAATATGCTTATTACCATTTTGTGTTTTAGGAAAAGGTCCGGCCAAGTCAAGACCAACTTTGGCAAAAAGCGTGTTTACTGGTGGCATGCACATTTCAGCTCTATATGGAGGATTTGGAGAATGCCTAAGCTGACAGGTAATGCACTGTTTATACCAAGTCACTATGTCTGAGTGCATTCTGGGCCAGAAATATTTCTTGCATTTTCTGAAGGTTTTCCCAAAGTCCATGTGTCCCCCACCTAACTTAGTTGTGTGGAACGAATCAAAAATCATGGCTCTAAGCGAGATAGGAATATAGATTCTAGGCTTATGATCCTTGTAGTGATGGTAAAGCACACCCGACTCTAGACAAAGATCTTTTGCCAAGGCTGCATACTCATCCTTTTCCCCTTCAGTTATGTCATTGGGGAAGTTTCCTGTTTTCAAAAATTTTATCAAAATCGATGCTTCGGGGTCTTCCATTTGTTCATTTCTAATATCAACTTGATGCATTTCACCCTCAATGGACCTTAAAGACAACGTTAATGCAAATACTTCGTGGACTACTCTCGGTTTACTTTCAATGGCTAAACAAACAGGGAATTCAGCTATGTCTTCCAATTCACTAATTTTATCAACTTCTTCAGGGGACAAATCTTCATGAGGAATTCTCGAGAGAGCATCAGCTAAGGTATTTTGCTTACCAGCTATATGCACTATTTTAATATTATAGTTCTGCAATTCTACAAGCCAACGCGCTAGATGCTGGTGAGTTTCAGCCTTTTTCAAGAGAAATGCCAGAGGCTTATGGTCAGTGTGAAGTTCAATACTTGACATGAAAATAAAAGGTTTAAATTGCCGAAGCGCGAAAATAATAGCTCCTAACTCAATCTGAACCGGTGGCCAATTTCTTTCTGCGTTGGAAAGAGTTCTGCTGCAGTAGCAAATAACTCCATAGACCTTTTTCTCTTCATCCCATTGCATTAGTGCCCCACCATGACCTACTTGCGATGCATCACAAAATATATGGAAAGGTTTTGAATAATCAGGGAAAATTAAAACTGGCTTTTCAGATAATATTTTCTTAATTTTATCAAAGGCTTCTTGTTGCTCCTCACCCCAAGTGAATGGTTTTTCTTTTCGTGTTAATCTTGTTAATGGTTCAACTATTGTAGAAAAATTTTGCACATGCTTTCTGAAGAAATTTGCCATTCCAATTACATGTCTGACCTCTCTGACCGAAGTTGGAACTTTCAAGTTTAAAATTGTTTCCGTTTTTCTTAAACTAGGCGTATATCCTGCCGAATTTACAATAAAACCCAGAAACTCCATGCTTGCCGAAGCAAAGACACACTTTTTGGGACTTAATTTTAGATTAAAGCGCCTAAATCTTTCAAACACACTCCTTAAGGCTTTAATATGCTCTTCAAAATTGTCAGACTTAGTAAAAATCAAGATGTCGTCAACATATGCAATGACATTATCAAGCCCTGTTAAAACATGTGCCATTATTCTTGCGAAAGCACTAGTTGCATTTTTAAGTCCAAAAGGCAAATTTACCATCTGATAGATTTTGTCTTCTGTAATAACTCCACATTTCCTTGAAGCTCTTTCACTAAGTTTAATTTGCAGATAACCGCTAGCAAGATCAAGCGAAGAATAGTACCTACAGTTACCAACTTTTTCTAAAATTGTTTCAAGCCTGGGGAGAGGAAAATGGTCCGGGACAGTCACTTCATTTAATTTTCTAAAATCAATGCATGGCCTAAGCCCACCATCCTTTTTTTGAACTAATACAATGTTAGAAACCCAAGGGGTATCAGACTCAACCATGACCCCTGAGGCTAATAATTGATCAATATGCTTCTGCAATTCATCCCGATACTTAAAAGGTACTCGATGCGGTCTGGAAGCAACTGGTTCCTCAGATGTTGTGATTATATCATGTTCGCCTGCTGTACAACTTCCTATATCATACTGGCTTTTGCTAAAAATGTCTTCAAACTCTTCACAAAGTTCTTTTAATTTATTAAGATCTTCACCCTTTACCGTAGCTTTATCAAAATTAATCTTATAGGTAGGATCAATAGTTACCCCGGTCTTCCCTAAGGAAAAGATTTCTTGAATATCTTCATTACAAACAGTTTCTGATAAAATATTCTCAGATTCAGTTTTAATTACTTCGCTTGCTAGACCTAATGTCTTTCCTTTAAATAATCTTTTTGTTACCCCAGTTGGATTGGCTAAAATTATTTTCACTACACCATCTTCTGGCTTGGCTACTACTGGCACAAAACTTAATCCTTCTTCTTCAAGTCTATCATCTATTGAGTGTATCCAGATATTATGCCTAAGCAGTTCAGGGAAATTTATCCTAGCCTTTATTAAGCATTGCTCATTGGGCCTTATCTCGCAAGTTTCCATTGAATATATTTTTAAATTTCTTAATGGCCTATTTACTCTGTTCTCAATGCATATCTGACTCCCTTCAATACGAAACAACTTGTTTCTAAGATCAACTACAAAAGGAGGCAGCAGTGCCATTGCATCACAGCCTAAGATGAAATGATAATCGTGGTTATCCCAGTGAAACTTATCATTAAAAAGATGAATTACAATCTCAGCTAACACACCTGCTATTTTTAATTGAACCTTAGTGGCTTGTTTGGCACACATGGAATGCTCCGAGGCACTTTGAAGGTATGTTTCAGTGTTAAAAATTTTTGTTCCTAGCCATTCTGCGAGTGCTATATTTGCTACAGAGGTTATTGCACCGGTGTCAATCAAACATTTTACTGGAATACTGTTTAAACTGACATCAATCACAACAGTATTAGCATTTGCTCCTAAAGTTCCTATAAATCCACTAGTTCTATTAATCCCTATGGTGGACCTAGGTCTTGTATTTGCAGTGCTTCTTGGTAAGGTATTGGAATTCGCGTTGTTTCTTATCGAGGGAGGCCACGAAATAGATAATGGCCTGTTTACTGGTTCTTCATAAACTTCATCCATCTCTACAATGGGATCTGGTACTCGACGAATGTCTAACATTCTCCTAGGGGGTGGAGCCTTTTGAACTTCGGATCCAAAAATAAGTCTACCTAGTCGCCCATTACCCGCATACATTTGAGCAATAATCATCGAGAACCTTAATCCAAAATCTAGCGCTAAAATCACTACTAAAATTGAAATAATTGTCTCCCATATGCTTTTATAATTACCGATTACTCCTTTCTCAATTTGGTTTTCAACCTCTTGCCACTCATTCGACACATCTGTTGACACAATAGAATCTTTTTCATGAATTTGGTAAGTCATTTGACTAACTTTAACTAAATTACTTACAAATGCATGATCTTTAATGTCAGTCATGTTCAAAAGGACAAGCTGATGAAATGCATGAGACTCAATGCTTGGAATAAAATCAACAAAATTCATCTTTACGTCATGGGGCTTTAATATCCTTGGCTTTACCGAAGTAATTTTTCCTTCAATTTGATCAACTTCTAAGGTCTGATCATTTATTTGAATAATTATTTTTCTAAATTCTTCGCAGGGACCCTTCTTAGATATCGGAGATATAATCATTGTCGTGGGATCAAGAAACGCCAGGCGTGCATTGCTTTCTGTTTTTAAAATAATAGGCAAAAATTCAAAACAGTGATCTAACTTAGTGGGACGAAATTCAAAATCCACTTTGTCTATGGGTACGCATGGCCATACTTTCATTAAGGATCTTGCAGACCTTTTTGCAACCAGATACGAATTAGAAAACATAGAGCGCGCCAAATCTGTAGGATCTGAGAGATAAGTTGACTCAGTCCAATGTTTGACCATTTCGGTGAATTCACAAAATGACCTCAGTGACTGCGCAAAGGCAAAATTTATGGCCTGGGTGATTGACGAATCAAGATAAGTGAGTTGAGATGCTAGTTGTGAGGAGGTTGCTACTCCATCATAAAACCTTTTCTTATGCTTAATTTCAGGACTTCTCTTATTTCTCTCCAAATTAGAGAACGAAAGTAAAACGGACCCTAGACCTTGATCTGATACAACAATATTTTGACCACAATCCTCAATAATTGTTTCATTTCCAAATGTAAGCCCTAGGCGTCCATCATCTGAAAGCCAGGTGGACCCCATACATCGGCCTTCCTTTTCCCCTACAGGAATAAAATTGCATTTCCTTTGATTGTCCACTTCCCAAATTATAACCGTTTTGTCCTCTAATATACAATGACCCTTTGTATATGGACAGTCACGAGCTATGCCTAGCGGGGTTACGACTTCTGAGGCGCCAAAATGTGAATCTATCCTACTCTCAAATAAGAAACAGTTTTCACTCGAAATATTCTTCCAGGAAAATGAACCTAGAAACCACATCCTAGGGGTTAAATCAATTTTGTTTTCAGTCTGCCACAAATTATTATTTTCTTTAAGAATGCCTAGGCTACAACTATGATGTTTTATCATTTGATTACACTCTTCAACCGAAACTTCCAATTCTTCATGAGTCATTTTCTCTTCAACTGAAACCCCTGTTATCGTTGTATATTTTCTAGCATTTTTCTTTATCTTCCTACAGGCCCATGCCTTTGTAGAAAACTCAATACTATTTGGGATATAAATACGCCTTTTCTCTATTACTGGTTCATGCTTTGCTGTAAGGTTAATTGTAGGACAGCTTGGAATGTCAGGCATTTCCCATAACATAGCCTGTTTGTGAGTTTGACAAATCATTGGCCCTTTGGGTATTAATACTGGATTAATTGCAAACGCACAATTACAAAACATAATTAGCATCAGAGATATACCCATAAGCGTTGGTACTCTTACTCTGTGTCCTTTACTTTCCCAACTGGTAATTTTCTTTGGTTCCTCTTTTTCTACACTAATATTTTTCTCCTTAGGCTGCTGGCTACTCTGAGCGATGGGTTGAAGTGACCTAATATTCCCTTGATTTGCCGAAGCATATTTCCCGCTCATTTTCATCTCATGAACTTGTACAGCTAAATTATCAAGCATTTCTCTCACTTCTACATTATCTTTTTCCTTAACATCCCTTGGTCCCCTATTTCTATTATAATTATCATTTGCTCTTCGCTCCCTACAATTGTACTGATCATGCCCCACGCGACGACAGTAGTGACAGAATGGTCGACTATTCCATCTTCTGTCATTCTGGGGACGCCACTGATTCCTACCTTGGTACCCCCCATAGCCTAACCTTTGAGCATTACTTGAAGTTGCGAACCTTGCTGGAGAATTTCTATTGAATCCCCTTAGGCCTTGTGAGGTATTACCAGAACTTATAGGTCTCCAAGTCGTAAACCTTCCTCTAGGTACTTGACTGGGGTGGTCCGAGATAGCATGTATTACTTCATTAGTGTTTCTTCCATCTCTCTCAGCAGCTACTTCAAGCTCTTGCACATAAGCTGTCAGTTTATCAAAGTCTTTCCTACCAATTAAGGGACCTACTAACTGAAGTGAGCGCTGAAACTCGGGTCTAACTTTCTCAGTGAAGCATCGGCAAAGAATTTCTTCTTTTGCCTCTGCTGATATGTGGGACGAGGTAGTATTTACAAGAGGTACAAGACGTTTAATAAAATCACTAACTAGTTCGCCTTCCCTTTGGTAGCAAGCTGCTAATCTTTTATATGCAAGTTCTCTGAAATGGGGACTATCCAACTTCGCTCTAATATTTTTAAATGCGTTTGGGATTGTATTCCTTTCAGATGGAAGTAAATTTTCAAAAATATTTCGCACTTGCGTACCTAGGTACAGTTTGAGACGATTGACCTTTTCAGCTTCAGACCAGGCTGTGCCGAAAACATCCAAATAATCCATAAACCTAAGTGTCCATTCATCAAATGCCGAGGCAGTCTCTCCAGAGAACACTCCCAATTGAGGTCCAGAGGAACTGCCTTCGCCCAAAACATATAATTGAAGATCACGATTCTGAGGTTCTCGTGTGTTAGTACCTCCATTGTTAGTACTTTGATTATTTCGTGTTTTATCCTTTTCATTCCCTAAGGAGTTTGCTAATCCTATATTATTTATATTACTTGAGCTCGGTTGGTGCTGCGGTGGAGGAGGTGGGATCTGCGTTGGTTTCAAGAATCTCGTTGCGCCGCTGCTTCTCCTTAATTCATCAAATTCTAAACTATCTCTCACTTCCAATTCACTTTTAAGGCTCTCAACACTTTCTTTAACTTTTTTCATATCTTCCCCAAGGGCATCAACTCTTTTGGCGACTGCGGCAAATCCCTCGTTTGTGTCCTTTTCCATTGTGTCTAATGCATCCCCCATCTTAGTTAAATCCCTGTTTAGTACCCTAAGGTTTCTGTTTATTGCATCTTCCAGAGAAATAGAGTCCTGATGGACTTTCTCTAACTCAGTTAGCTTCGCGGCACCGCTCAAAATTCTCCCTTCAAATAATTTTTTATCAACGGCACTTATGTCCGCATATTTCTCCATTTAAAATTATTATTTTTAAAATATATTTTTTTTTTTTTTACTTTTTTATTGTATAGGGTTATATATTTTATTTATTTTATTTATATTTTAAATTAGCTTCTCAAATTATATATAGGAATGTATATTTTATTTTATATATATATTTTTTTTAATTAAATTTATTTTGTAAATTTGTAAATTTATTATATATTTTTTTTAACTTATTTAATTTATTTTTAATTTATTTAAATTTATTTAAACTTTTTTTTTTTGTATTTAAACAGTTATTAAACCTACTTTAATTGATAAGAAGAGCAAAAACACACAAAATAAATTATTTGAATCCAAAAAGTAGCCGAAGCCAAATTAAAATACAATTAGTCGAAAAGGAGAGCTAAATTTGGGGAAAAAAAATTATTTTTATTTTTTCTATTTATTTTTTTTTAATACCGTATTTGCTAAAATAATTATCCAGGGTAATTATTGTTTCAACCTCTCGCTGGAGGGATAATTATATGAGAGAGGGGCATTATTTCAGCATTTACGGTATATATTTTTATTAAAATTATGATTAGATACTAATATTGAAAGAGAAATAGCAAAGTGAAAAATATTTAGTAAAGTGAAAAGAAGAAAAAAAATAGCAAAGTGAAAAATATTTTTTGAAATTTCTAATTGGCTCTGATCAAAAAGAAACCAAAAACTCTGTAACAATAGCTAATGTACATATAAAACGATTGGACAAAATTTGCGGCAAATTTTAACAGCTTGATTGTCAGTGAGAGCACCTATTGCTGCTATTAGGATTTGTATGTAATGATTGCCTAATTTATTTGCATTTATAGACTCTAATTTATATTCGATATCAGTAAATCCGCATGACTTTAATAAATTTTCTCTCCAAATTACATTTAATTCCCTTGTAACGACCTTTTGTTGCTGTTTTTACTAGTTGATAAAAGTTTTTGGCGATAGTCTGTGCCATTTTTGATTGTTAGATAGAATCCGTTTTATTCCAAATAACTAATACTGTTCAATTTATTTGTAAAAGAGATAGGCTCATCAAAAACTAAAAGGAGAAAGAGGTAAAAGAAAAACAAAAACCGAAAATTGGGCACTTTTTATTTTACGAATAAATTGATTTTACAGTATTAAAACTAGTAGTTTATTCAATAACAGAGACGAACCCAAACATTAATACCTATTATGAAAACAACAATGACTTGGTTTTTGGGTTGAATCATTACCTCTTGATTATAAAAATTTGAAAGAAAAAGAAAAACAAAATGCTTTAAGCATTGCCCATTCAAGTTCAGAAAGAATAGCGAGCTAACGTACTGTAACCAGAACAGTAATTTTTCAATTAATTTTAAAAGCCCCTGACCGACGAGCTGTCCAGAAAATCTTATGCTTGTAAACAACGCTCCAATTTATTGTTGTTTTCACAAAATTACAAAATTCTTTTTATTTTAAAAAAAAAATATATGACAGAGAATAAGTAGATATTTATCAATATTAAAATCTCTAAAAAAATCGCCCAAAAATTCAAAATTCAAAAATACAAAAGACTATCCCATATTTACAAATTTATTGAATTTTTAGTATTGTGATTTTTCCATTAATTACAAAACAGTAAAAAAAATTCAACACAGAACAATAATTATGAAGACAATAATAAATCATAGCAGATCCCCATTCCTTTTTAATTGGGCTAAAATTTGACAGTTGGACAGTTCCTAGTTTTTACGATTTAAATTCCGTTATGAAAATCAGCAGAAAAATACCTACAGTATTAACCTCATGTATTATTCACTAACTAACAGAGTGGGAAATAAATAAGCATAGAAAAAATATTTGCCTCAAACAAGTTCAAAAATCGGGCTAGAGAAACTAACCAAAGAAAGGAAGAAACAAAAATTTTCGATTCCGAAATTGCTCCATATTTACAAATAAAATGAGTTTTCAGTATTGGAATATTTTTACCTGCCAATTATATGGGAAAAAAAAATCAAACAAACATGAAGGCAACAATTTTCTAGCGAACAATGTTTCCCCCTTTCTTTAAGTTGGCCTAAAATGAACCAAAATAGACAGCTCCTCTTGGATTGAATCATTTACTTTTCATTTGAAGATTTACTGGAAAAATACTGAAATCAATGTCCATTTTAGTCCAATAAACAAAGAGGACGTTAGAAAAGAAAATATGTAAATACACACAAAAACAAAAAGAATTACTTTCAAGTAATTTCAATAACAGACGAGGGAATAAACCGAAGAACCGAACAACAAAAAAAAATTCTTCGGTACCTGGATACTGTCCTTATTTATTATTGTCTTCAGAGAATAACAAAGAGAATATTTTGAGTGTGTATAAATGTATTTTTGATTGATTGGGAGGATTGTAATATTTTGGTAACGCTAATACACCATAGAAATAATTACATTTTGTTTTTGTTAAAATCTCCTAAAATTGCCCAAGAGCGAGAAAAAGGAATACTGTATATTTTATCAACCAACCATTGGTGGTTTGCGATTAAACATCCGTAAAATCCTTAATTGGTGTTTGGATTGTTTTAGATTTGCCAAAATAAAATAGTGCCTGTTTTTGCTTTGATAACTCATTATTTGGTCATTTTAACAAAAAAATGTTTTCTTTTGTTAATTATTTCTATTTGTGTATTACCAACCCTTTAAAGAAAGAATATGCAATATATACATTTATATATTTAATAAATATGTAGACAACTAAAAAAAATAGTAAGGACGGAAATGATAGTTAGAGAAGAATTTATCAAAGAAGGAATATTGTATTTTTAAATACATTAATTCATGTGTATATTTTTTTAGCAGAAAATTTATTGTGAGAAACGTTCAAAACCTAAATAATTAATTCTAACCGAGGTATATATTCCCAATTTAAATAATCTATTCCACAAAAAAAAATAACAAAATAAAAGAAATAATTCCATTCAAAAATAAATTAGTTAACCCCAATAAAGACATAAGTGAAGATATTTGACTTAGTGAAGAATTTTTGAGATAAAAATTGTTTGAAAAAAAAAACATTATAAAAAGAAGCAAAAAGAGCACTTAAATTAACCAAAATATTTCAGGTAAATTATTTCCAAAAATTCAGAGTCAAAAGAAATAATAACAACTCCATTTATTGCTAATGCTGTTGCTATTGTCTTAATACATCTAAAATTCTCTCCCAACAATATCCACTCAAATGAATAAACTATAGCACTATTTGTACTCATTATTGAAGTAGCCGTACCTGCAGATATTTTAATTAAAGCTCTAGCATATAATTTTTGTTCAATCTGCGGTAAAATAATTAAAATAGAAGAGGTTAAAATAAATATACATAGAGCCAATAATGAATAAATAATTTAATGAAATTAAATTAAATAATATATCAATTACAGTACTAAGAGGAATTCCAAAAATGATTCCGATAGATACAATTAAAGGTCCACGTATCACAATCCCAAAATTAACAAGGGAATTAAATAAAAGAATTAAAAGGCACTTCCAATTCCAAAAAAAATATTTTAATTATTTTTGTTAAAATTAATCCAAAAATAGAAATTAGGCAGAGAGGCAATTTATACATTAGAGTCAGAAATTGAATGTGATTTAGATGAATATAAAAATTTGAAATTTTAATTTGTTTGATAATGAGAGAGGGAAAGTGAGTTAGTAAAAATGCATACCTATAAATATGAAATTTCAAAATATCTAACAGAGAAGTTAAAAACTGATAAAATCTAGGTTATTTTTAAGAAGGGAATAAAAACAAAAAGTCAATACAGATATGCAAAATTCGAGAAAAATATACTCTTTTTGATAGGAAAAATGTAATTTGGGTAGAAAAATAAAATCATTAAATATTTTTGTTCTAAAAACACATTGAAATCTAAAAGTACATTAAAAATCAGGTACACGGTAGATTTTTTTTAAAAAATTAAAAATTTTCGCCCGCGCCGCTAAAAATTCAATATAAGAACTGTAACAAATAAGTAAATAGAATTGAATTAATGAGCTATAGAACGAAAATATCGAAAAATATAAGTTAAGGAAAAATTGCGAGGCAAAAAAAAATATATTTCAGTAAAAAAAAATTCTTTAGAAATCTGGGGGTACCGGTTAATAACTGTCCACCCCTAGTTTAAACAGCCTAATGAAAAAAATACTTTTTATTATTTTTTTTTTATATTTTAACTTACTGATCCAGAAGTTGCCGAAGCAAAGGTTGTAATCCAAAAATAATTAAATTGAAGTGTAGAGTAGTTGGAGAGAAAAATGCCAAAGCAAACTATTAATTAAAAATTTTTTTGAAGAAATTGAAGGATTTGTTGTCTAAGACTGGAAATTAAATAAAAATTAAAAAAAATAAATTTATAAAATATATAAAATATTAACAAATATTAATTTTATACGAATTAATAATATTAGAAATATTACTGTTATGAGAAATATAAAAATAAAATTAAATGGGATGAAGAGTGAAATGAAGATGTGTAAAAAAATTGTAGTGATGATGACTAAGGAAAGGACAAAAAGAAAATTTTCTCATTATCTGGCGATCGCCAGAATTTTTTTTCTGGAGAAAAGTATTATCTATCTGGCGATCGCCAGAAAAATAGAAATATTAATAATAATTCACACTTGAATAATAATTTTTCTTCCACTTTTTTTTTGCAACAACAAAAACTGTTTACATTAACCCCTTTACAAAAGAAAAGAGGAAGAAAAAGGATGAGCGTACATTGCCACTTAGTTTTTGTTTATGTGAGAAGATTAAAAAAATGGAGAAAAATAACAAAATAAAAGGAGGAATTATACATTAAACTAGAGTACGGTATAAAATAAATATAAAGAAATATTTTCTTGGGGACAATGGTACATTTAGACAAATTAATATTGTAAATATATAAGAGAAGAGAAAAAGAGATTATAAAGACTATATTTTGACATTTAGACATCCTTTAAATTCCCGAAGGAGAAATACTATTTAGAAAGTCTGAAGAAGAAAAAAAAAATACTAGAGAAATTCTATATTTAAAAATTTATATTTTTACATGTTTTCTTCTATTTAATTCTTTATATATTTATCTATATTTTATATTTATTTATCCACGGTTATCCCTAGGGATTAGTTAGTTGTTACCAAAAATATATATTTTTTAATAGGCTGCCCGGGTCTTACATTCCTTAGTATTTATCTAGGCCTTTCTATAAATTTCTATTCTTATTAAATTATTTTCTTTATATAACATTCAAACCTACCTCCCATATTCCTTGTCGGTCAATGTCGTTGATCCGGTGCTACCAGAAAGATGTTCGACTCTCATTCATATTCTCCTATCCATAGGGCCGAAGCCGTGCTGAATCCATACCCAGAATATAGAGGAATATTGGGAGGGGAGTATATTTGGACTTCCTAGGAAGAGCTTCAGGGTTGATCAGGTCCTTCAGCAATTCCCCATACTCAAATATACACAAACACACACCAGCTGGTGGAAATTCCTATTTAACAATTTAACACAAGTTCATAATATTTACTAAACACAAAACTAACTAACTGACAATAAAAAGGCGATTGAAATCAAAATGTGTGAAAAAGGGGAGGGATTTAAAATTGCATGAAATAGAAATAAATGGGATATGAATACAAACTCCAAAAGCACAACCTCCGAACATGCTCAATACCGGGTTCTACCTTACAATATTCGGTAACATTATTTTTAGAGCTCGGTTACTTCTTAGTTAATAAGAGAATCAAAAATATCTTAATAGATTTAAGAAATATTCGGTAACATTATTTTTAGAGCTCGGTTACTTCTTAGTTAATAAGAGAATCAAAAATATCTTAATAGATTTAAGAAATATTCGGTAACATTATTTTTAGACCTCGGTTACTTCTTAGTTAATAAGAGAATCAAAAATATCTTAATAGATTTAAGAAATATTCGGTAACATTATTTTTAGAGCTCGGTTACTTCTTAGTTAATAAGAGAATCAAAAATATCTTAATAGATTTAAGAAATATTCGGTAACATTATTTTTAGAGCTCGGTTACTTCTTAGTTAATAAGAGAATCAAAAATATCTTAATAGATTTAAGAAATATTCGGTAACATTATTTTTAGAGCTCGGTTACTTCTTAGTTAATAAGAGAATCAAAAATATCTTAATAGATTTAAGAAATATTCGGTAACATTATTTTTAGAGCTCGGTTACTTCTTAGTTAATAAGAGAATCAAAAATATCTTAATAGATTTAAGAAATATTCGGTAACATTATTTTTAGACCTCGGTTACTTCTTAGTTAATAAGAGAATCAAAAATATCTTAATAGATTTAAGAAATATTCGGTAACATTATTTTTAGACCTCGGTTACTTCTTAGTTAATAAGAGAATCAAAAATATCTTAATAGATTTAAGAAATATTCGGTAACATTATTTTTAGACCTCGGTTACTTCTTAGTTAATAAGAGAATCAAAAATATCTTAATAGATTTAAGAAATATTCGGTAACATTATTTTTAGACCTCGGTTACTTCTTAGTTAATAAGAGAATCAAAAATATCTTAATAGATTTAAGAAATATTCGGTAACATTATTTTTAGACCTCGGTTACTTCTTAGTTAATAAGAGAATCAAAAATATCTTAATAGATTTAAGAAATATTCGGTAACATTATTTTTAGAGCTCGGTTACTTCTTAGTTAATAAGAGAATCAAAAATATCTTAATAGATTTAAGAAATATTCGGTAACATTATTTTTAGACCTCGGTTACTTCTTAGTTAATAAGAGAATCAAAAATATCTTAATAGATTTAAGAAATATTCGGTAACATTATTTTTAGAGCTCGGTTACTTCTTAGTTAATAAGAGAATCAAAAATATCTTAATAGATTTAAGAAATATTCGGTAACATTATTTTTAGACCTCGGTTACTTCTTAGTTAATAAGAGAATCAAAAATATCTTAATAGATTTAAGAAATATTCGGTAACATTATTTTTAGACCTCGGTTACTTCTTAGTTAATAAGAGAATCAAAAATATCTTAATAGATTTAAGAAATATTCGGTAACATTATTTTTAGACCTCGGTTACTTCTTAGTTAATAAGAGAATCAAAAATATCTTAATAGATTTAAGAAATATTCGGTAACATTATTTTTAGAGCTCGGTTACTTCTTAGTTAATAAGAGAATCAAAAATATCTTAATAGATTTAAGAAATATTCGGTAACATTATTTTTAGAGCTCGGTTACTTCTTAGTTAATAAGAGAATCAAAAATATCTTAATAGATTTAAGAAATATTCGGTAACATTATTTTTAGACCTCGGTTACTTCTTAGTTAATAAGAGAATCAAAAATATCTTAATAGATTTAAGAAATATTCGGTAACATTATTTTTAGACCTCGGTTACTTCTTAGTTAATAAGAGAATCAAAAATATCTTAATAGATTTAAGAAATATTCGGTAACATTATTTTTAGAGCTCGGTTACTTCTTAGTTAATAAGAGAATCAAAAATATCTTAATAGATTTAAGAAATATTCGGTAACATTATTTTTAGACCTCGGTTACTTCTTAGTTAATAAGAGAATCAAAAATATCTTAATAGATTTAAGAAATATTCGGTAACATTATTTTTAGAGCTCGGTTACTTCTTAGTTAATAAGAGAATCAAAAATATCTTAATAGATTTAAGAAATATTCGGTAACATTATTTTTAGAGCTCGGTTACTTCTTAGTTAATAAGAGAATCAAAAATATCTTAATAGATTTAAGAAATATTCGGTAACATTATTTTTAGACCTCGGTTACTTCTTAGTTAATAAGAGAATCAAAAATATCTTAATAGATTTAAGAAATATTCGGTAACATTATTTTTAGAGCTCGGTTACTTCTTAGTTAATAAGAGAATCAAAAATATCTTAATAGATTTAAGAAATATTCGGTAACATTATTTTTAGAGCTCGGTTACTTCTTAGTTAATAAGAGAATCAAAAATATCTTAATAGATTTAAGAAATATTCGGTAACATTATTTTTAGACCTCGGTTACTTCTTAGTTAATAAGAGAATCAAAAATATCTTAATAGATTTAAGAAATATTCGGTAACATTATTTTTAGACCTCGGTTACTTCTTAGTTAATAAGAGAATCAAAAATATCTTAATAGATTTAAGAAATATTCGGTAACATTATTTTTAGAGCTCGGTTACTTCTTAGTTAATAAGAGAATCAAAAATATCTTAATAGATTTAAGAAATATTCGGTAACATTATTTTTAGAGCTCGGTTACTTCTTAGTTAATAAGAGAATCAAAAATATCTTAATAGATTTAAGAAATATTCGGTAACATTATTTTTAGACCTCGGTTACTTCTTAGTTAATAAGAGAATCAAAAATATCTTAATAGATTTAAGAAATATTCGGTAACATTATTTTTAGAGCTCGGTTACTTCTTAGTTAATAAGAGAATCAAAAATATCTTAATAGATTTAAGAAATATTCGGTAACATTATTTTTAGACCTCATTATTTTTAGACCGAGGTCTAAAAATAATGTTACCGAATATTTCTTAAATCTATTAAGATATTTTTGAGGTCTAAAAATAATGTTACCGAATATTTCTTAAATCTATTAAGATATTTTTGATTCTCTTATTAACTAAGAAGTAACCGAGGTCTAAAAATAATGTTACCGAATATTTCTTAAATCTATTAAGATATTTTTGATTCTCTTATTAACTAAGAAGTAACCGAGGTCTAAAAATAATGTTACCGAATATTTCTTAAATCTATTAAGATATTTTTGAGGTCTAAAAATAATGTTACCGAATATTTCTTAAATCTATTAAGATATTTTTGATTCTCTTATTAACTAAGAAGTAACCGAGGTCTAAAAATAATGTTACCGAATATTTCTTAAATCTATTAAGATATTTTTGAGGTCTAAAAATAATGTTACCGAATATTTCTTAAATCTATTAAGATATTTTTGAGGTCTAAAAATAATGTTACCGAATATTTCTTAAATCTATTAAGATATTTTTGAGGTCTAAAAATAATGTTACCGAATATTTCTTAAATCTATTAAGATATTTTTGATTCTCTTATTAACTAAGAAGTAACCGAGGTCTAAAAATAATGTTACCGAATATTTCTTAAATCTATTAAGATATTTTTGAGGTCTAAAAATAATGTTACCGAATATTTCTTAAATCTATTAAGATATTTTTGATTCTCTTATTAACTAAGAAGTAACCGAGGTCTAAAAATAATGTTACCGAATATTTCTTAAATCTATTAAGATATTTTTGATTCTCTTATTAACTAAGAAGTAACCGAGGTCTAAAAATAATGTTACCGAATATTTCTTAAATCTATTAAGATATTTTTGATTCTCTTATTAACTAAGAAGTAACCGAGGTCTAAAAATAATGTTACCGAATATTTCTTAAATCTATTAAGATATTTTTGATTCTCTTATTAACTAAGAAGTAACCGAGGTCTAAAAATAATGTTACCGAATATTTCTTAAATCTATTAAGATATTTTTGATTCTCTTATTAACTAAGAAGTAACCGAGGTGTAAAAATAATGTTACCGAATATTTCTTAAATCTATTAAGATATTTTTGATTCTCTTATTAACTAAGAAGTAATCGAGGTCTAAAAATAATGTTACCGAATATTTTTTAAATCTATTAAGATATTTTTGATTCTCTTATTAACTAAGAAGTAACCGAGGTCTAAAAATAATGTTACCGAATATTTCTTAAATCTATTAAGATATTTTTGATTCTCTTATTAACTAAGAAGTAACCGAGGTGTAAAAATAATGTTACCGAATATTTCTTAAATCTATTAAGATATTTTTGATTCTCTTATTAACTAAGAAGTAACCGAGGTCTAAAAATAATGTTACCGAATATTTCTTAAATCTATTAAGATATTTTTGATTCTCTTATTAACTAAGAAGTAACCGAGGTCTAAAAATAATGTTACCGAATATTTCTTAAATCTATTAAGATATTTTTGATTCTCTTATTAACTAAGAAGTAACCGAGGTCTAAAAATAATGTTACCGAATATTTCTTAAATCTATTAAGATATTTTTGATTCTCTTATTAACTAAGAAGTAACCGAGGTCTAAAAATAATGTTACCGAATATTTCTTAAATCTATTAAGATATTTTTGATTCTCTTATTAACTAAGAAGTAACCGAGGTCTAAAAATAATGTTACCGAATATTTCTTAAATCTATTAAGATATTTTTGATTCTCTTATTAACTAAGAAGTAACCGAGGTCTAAAAATAATGTTACCGAATATTTCTTAAATCTATTAAGATATTTTTGATTCTCTTATTAACTAAGAAGTAACCGAGGTCTAAAAATAATGTTACCGAATATTTCTTAAATCTATTAAGATATTTTTGATTCTCTTATTAACTAAGAAGTAACCGAGGTGTAAAAATAATGTTACCGAATATTTCTTAAATCTATTAAGATATTTTTGATTCTCTTATTAACTAAGAAGTAATCGAGGTCTAAAAATAATGTTACCGAATATTTCTTAAATCTATTAAGATATTTTTGATTGTCTTATTAACTAAGAAGTAATCGAGGTCTAAAAATAATGTTACCGAATATTTTTTAAATCTATTAAGATATTTTTGATTCTCTTATTAACTAAGAAGTAACCGAGGTGTAAAAATAATGTTACCGAATATTTCTTAAATCTATTAAGATATTTTTGATTCTCTTATTAACTAAGAAGTAACCGAGGTGTAAAAATAATGTTACCGAATATTTCTTAAATCTATTAAGATATTTTTGATTCTCTTATTAACTAAGAAGTAACCGAGGTCTAAAAATAATGTTACCGAATATTTCTTAAATCTATTAAGATATTTTTGATTCTCTTATTAACTAAGAAGTAACCGAGGTGTAAAAATAATGTTACCGAATATTTCTTAAATCTATTAAGATATTTTTGATTCTCTTATTAACTAAGAAGTAATCGAGGTCTAAAAATAATGTTACCGAATATTTCTTAAATCTATTAAGATATTTTTGATTCTCTTATTAACTAAGAAGTAACCGAGGTGTAAAAATAATGTTACCGAATATTTCTTAAATCTATTAAGATATTTTTGATTCTCTTATTAACTAAGAAGTAACCGAGGTGTAAAAATAATGTTACCGAATATTTCTTAAATCTATTAAGATATTTTTGATTCTCTTATTAACTAAGAAGTAACCGAGGTGTAAAAATAATGTTACCGAATATTTCTTAAATCTATTAAGATATTTTTGATTCTCTTATTAACTAAGAAGTAACCGAGGTGTAAAAATAATGTTACCGAATATTTCTTAAATCTATTAAGATATTTTTGATTCTCTTATTAACTAAGAAGTAATCGAGGTCTAGAAATAATGTTACCGAATATTTTTTAAATCTATTAAGATATCTATTAAGATATTTTTAAATCTATTAAGATAACCTCGGTTACTTCTTAGTTAATAAGAGAATCAAAAATATCTTAATAGATTTAAGAAATATTCGGTAACATTATTTTTAGAGCTCGGTTACTTCTTAGTTAATAAGAGAATCAAAAATATCTTAATAGATTTAAGAAATATTCGGTAACATTATTTTTAGAGCTCGGTTACTTCTTAGTTAATAAGAGAATCAAAAATATCTTAATAGATTTAAGAAATATTCGGTAACATTATTTTTAGACCTCGGTTACTTCTTAGTTAATAAGAGAATCAAAAATATCTTAATAGATTTAAGAAATATTCGGTAACATTATTTTTAGAGCTCGGTTACTTCTTAGTTAATAAGAGAATCAAAAATATCTTAATAGATTTAAGAAATATTCGGTAACATTATTTTTAGACCTCATTATTTTTAGACCGAGGTCTAAAAATAATGTTACCGAATATTTCTTAAATCTATTAAGATATTTTTGAGGTCTAAAAATAATGTTACCGAATATTTCTTAAATCTATTAAGATATTTTTGATTCTCTTATTAACTAAGAAGTAACCGAGGTCTAAAAATAATGTTACCGAATATTTCTTAAATCTATTAAGATATTTTTGATTCTCTTATTAACTAAGAAGTAACCGAGGTCTAAAAATAATGTTACCGAATATTTCTTAAATCTATTAAGATATTTTTGAGGTCTAAAAATAATGTTACCGAATATTTCTTAAATCTATTAAGATATTTTTGATTCTCTTATTAACTAAGAAGTAACCGAGGTCTAAAAATAATGTTACCGAATATTTCTTAAATCTATTAAGATATTTTTGAGGTCTAAAAATAATGTTACCGAATATTTCTTAAATCTATTAAGATATTTTTGAGGTCTAAAAATAATGTTACCGAATATTTCTTAAATCTATTAAGATATTTTTGAGGTCTAAAAATAATGTTACCGAATATTTCTTAAATCTATTAAGATATTTTTGATTCTCTTATTAACTAAGAAGTAACCGAGGTCTAAAAATAATGTTACCGAATATTTCTTAAATCTATTAAGATATTTTTGAGGTCTAAAAATAATGTTACCGAATATTTCTTAAATCTATTAAGATATTTTTGATTCTCTTATTAACTAAGAAGTAACCGAGGTCTAAAAATAATGTTACCGAATATTTCTTAAATCTATTAAGATATTTTTGATTCTCTTATTAACTAAGAAGTAACCGAGGTCTAAAAATAATGTTACCGAATATTTCTTAAATCTATTAAGATATTTTTGATTCTCTTATTAACTAAGAAGTAACCGAGGTCTAAAAATAATGTTACCGAATATTTCTTAAATCTATTAAGATATTTTTGATTCTCTTATTAACTAAGAAGTAACCGAGGTCTAAAAATAATGTTACCGAATATTTCTTAAATCTATTAAGATATTTTTGATTCTCTTATTAACTAAGAAGTAACCGAGGTGTAAAAATAATGTTACCGAATATTTCTTAAATCTATTAAGATATTTTTGATTCTCTTATTAACTAAGAAGTAATCGAGGTCTAAAAATAATGTTACCGAATATTTTTTAAATCTATTAAGATATTTTTGATTCTCTTATTAACTAAGAAGTAACCGAGGTCTAAAAATAATGTTACCGAATATTTCTTAAATCTATTAAGATATTTTTGATTCTCTTATTAACTAAGAAGTAACCGAGGTGTAAAAATAATGTTACCGAATATTTCTTAAATCTATTAAGATATTTTTGATTCTCTTATTAACTAAGAAGTAACCGAGGTCTAAAAATAATGTTACCGAATATTTCTTAAATCTATTAAGATATTTTTGATTCTCTTATTAACTAAGAAGTAACCGAGGTCTAAAAATAATGTTACCGAATATTTCTTAAATCTATTAAGATATTTTTGATTCTCTTATTAACTAAGAAGTAACCGAGGTCTAAAAATAATGTTACCGAATATTTCTTAAATCTATTAAGATATTTTTGATTCTCTTATTAACTAAGAAGTAACCGAGGTCTAAAAATAATGTTACCGAATATTTCTTAAATCTATTAAGATATTTTTGATTCTCTTATTAACTAAGAAGTAACCGAGGTCTAAAAATAATGTTACCGAATATTTCTTAAATCTATTAAGATATTTTTGATTCTCTTATTAACTAAGAAGTAACCGAGGTCTAAAAATAATGTTACCGAATATTTCTTAAATCTATTAAGATATTTTTGATTCTCTTATTAACTAAGAAGTAACCGAGGTCTAAAAATAATGTTACCGAATATTTCTTAAATCTATTAAGATATTTTTGATTCTCTTATTAACTAAGAAGTAACCGAGGTGTAAAAATAATGTTACCGAATATTTCTTAAATCTATTAAGATATTTTTGATTCTCTTATTAACTAAGAAGTAATCGAGGTCTAAAAATAATGTTACCGAATATTTCTTAAATCTATTAAGATATTTTTGATTGTCTTATTAACTAAGAAGTAATCGAGGTCTAAAAATAATGTTACCGAATATTTTTTAAATCTATTAAGATATTTTTGATTCTCTTATTAACTAAGAAGTAACCGAGGTGTAAAAATAATGTTACCGAATATTTCTTAAATCTATTAAGATATTTTTGATTCTCTTATTAACTAAGAAGTAACCGAGGTGTAAAAATAATGTTACCGAATATTTCTTAAATCTATTAAGATATTTTTGATTCTCTTATTAACTAAGAAGTAACCGAGGTCTAAAAATAATGTTACCGAATATTTCTTAAATCTATTAAGATATTTTTGATTCTCTTATTAACTAAGAAGTAACCGAGGTGTAAAAATAATGTTACCGAATATTTCTTAAATCTATTAAGATATTTTTGATTCTCTTATTAACTAAGAAGTAATCGAGGTCTAAAAATAATGTTACCGAATATTTCTTAAATCTATTAAGATATTTTTGATTCTCTTATTAACTAAGAAGTAACCGAGGTGTAAAAATAATGTTACCGAATATTTCTTAAATCTATTAAGATATTTTTGATTCTCTTATTAACTAAGAAGTAACCGAGGTGTAAAAATAATGTTACCGAATATTTCTTAAATCTATTAAGATATTTTTGATTCTCTTATTAACTAAGAAGTAACCGAGGTGTAAAAATAATGTTACCGAATATTTCTTAAATCTATTAAGATATTTTTGATTCTCTTATTAACTAAGAAGTAACCGAGGTGTAAAAATAATGTTACCGAATATTTCTTAAATCTATTAAGATATTTTTGATTCTCTTATTAACTAAGAAGTAATCGAGGTCTAGAAATAATGTTACCGAATATTTTTTAAATCTATTAAGATATTTTTGATTCTCTTATTAACTAAGAAGTAATCGAGGTCTAAAAATAATGTTACCGAATATTTCTTAAATCTATTAAGATATTTTTGATTCTCTTATTAACTAAGAAGTAACCGAGGTGTAAAAATAATGTTACCGAATATTTCTTAAATCTATTAAGATATTTTTGATTCTCTTATTAACTAAGAAGTAATCGAGGTCTAAAAATAATGTTACCGAATATTTTTTAAATCTATTAAGATATTTTTGATTCTCTTATTAACTAAGAAGTAATCGAGGTCTAAAAATAATGTTACCGAATATTTCTTAAATCTATTAAGATATTTTTGATTCTCTTATTAACTAAGAAGTAACCGAGGTGTAAAAATAATGTTACCGAATATTTCTTAAATCTATTAAGATATTTTTGATTCTCTTATTAACTAAGAAGTAACCGAGGTGTAAAAATAATGTTACCGAATATTTCTTAAATCTATTAAGATATTTTTGATTCTCTTATTAACTAAGAAGTAACCGAGGTATAAAAATAATGTTACCGAATATTTCTTAAATCTATTAAGATATTTTTGATTCTCTTATTAACTAAGAAGTAATCGAGGTCTAAAAATAATGTTACCGAATATTTCTTAAATCTATTAAGATATTTTTGATTCTCTTATTAACTAAGAAGTAACCGAGGTGTAAAAATAATGTTACCGAATATTTCTTAAATCTATTAAGATATTTTTGATTCTCTTATTAACTAAGAAGTAATCGAGGTCTAAAAATAATGTTACCGAATATTTCTTAAATCTATTAAGATATTTTTGATTCTCTTATTAACTAAGAAGTAACCGAGGTGTAAAAATAATGTTACCGAATATTTCTTAAATCTATTAAGATATTTTTGATTCTCTTATTAACTAAGAAGTAACCGAGGTCTAAAAATAATGTTACCGAATATTTCTTAAATCTATTAAGATATTTTTGATTCTCTTATTAACTAAGAAGTAACCGAGGTGTAAAAATAATGTTACCGAATATTTCTTAAATCTATTAAGATATTTTTGATTCTCTTATTAACTAAGAAGTAATCGAGGTCTAAAAATAATGTTACCGAATATTTCTTAAATCTATTAAGATATTTTTGATTCTCTTATTAACTAAGAAGTAACCGAGGTGTAAAAATAATGTTACCGAATATTTCTTAAATCTATTAAGATATTTTTGATTCTCTTATTAACTAAGAAGTAATCGAGGTCTAAAAATAATGTATTTTTTTTTTTTTACTTTTACCGAATATTTCTTAAATCTATTAAGATATTTTTGATTCTCTTATTAACTAAGAAGTAATCGAGGTCTAAAAATAATGTTACCGAATATTTCTTAAATCTATTAAGATATTTTTGATTCTCTTATTAACTAAGAAGTAACCGAGGTGTAAAAATATTTTAATAATAATAAAAATAATGTTCTCCGAGGTCTAAAAATAATGTTACCGAATATTTCTTAAATCTATTAAGATATTTTTGATTCTCTTATTAACTAAGAAGTAACTGAGGTCTAAAAATAATGTTACCGAATATTTCTTAAATCTATTAAGATATTTTTGATTCTCTTATTAACTAAAAAGTAACCGAGGTCTAAAAATAATGTTACCGAATATTTCTTAAATCTATTAAGATATTTTTGATTCTCTTATTAACTAAGAAGTAACCGAGGTCTAAAAATAATGTTACCGAATATTTCTTAAATCTATTAAGATATTTTTGATTCTCTTATTAACTAAGAAGTAACCGAGGTCTAAAAATAATGTTACCGAATATTTCTTAAATCTATTAAGATATTTTTGATTCTCTTATTAACTAAGAAGTAACCGAGGTCTAAAAATAATGTTACCGAATATTTCTTAAATCTATTAAGATATTTTTGATTCTCTTATTAACTAAGAAGTAACCGAGGTGTAAAAATATTTTAATAATAATAAAAATAATGTTCTCCGAGGTCTAAAAATAATGTTACCGAATATTTCTTAAATCTATTAAGATATTTTTGATTCTCTTATTAACTAAGAAGTAACTGAGGTCTAAAAATAATGTTACCGAATATTTCTTAAATCTATTAAGATATTTTTGATTCTCTTATTAACTAAAAAGTAACCGAGGTCTAAAAATAATGTTACCGAATATTTCTTAAATCTATTAAGATATTTTTGATTCTCTTATTAACTAAGAAGTAACCGAGGTCTAAAAATAATGTTACCGAATATTTCTTAAATCTATTAAGATATTTTTGATTCTCTTATTAACTAAGAAGTAACCGAGGTCTAAAAATAATGTTACCGAATATTTCTTAAATCTATTAAGATATTTTTGATTCTCTTATTAACTAAGAAGTAACCGAGGTCTAAAAATAATGTTACCGAATATTTCTTAAATCTATTAAGATATTTTTGATTCTCTTATTAACTAAGAAGTAACCGAGGTCTAAAAATAATGTTACCGAATATTTCTTAAATCTATTAAGATATTTTTGATTCTCTTATTAACTAAGAAGTAACCGAGGTCTAAAAATAATGTTACCGAATATTTCTTAAATCTATTAAGATATTTTTGATTCTCTTATTAACTAAGAAGTAACCGAGGTCTAAAAATAATGTTACCGAATATTTCTTAAATCTATTAAGATATTTTTGATTCTCTTATTAACTAAGAAGTAACCGAGGTCTAAAAATAATGTTACCGAATATTTCTTAAATCTATTAAGATATTTTTGATTCTCTTATTAACTAAGAAGTAACCGAGGTCTAAAAATAATGTTACCGAATATTTCTTAAATCTATTAAGATATTTTTGATTCTCTTATTAACTAAGAAGTAACCGAGGTCTAAAAATAATTTACCGAATATTTCTTAAATCTATTAAGATATTTTTGATTCTCTTATTAACTAAGAAGTAACCGAGGTCTAAAAATAATGTTACCGAATATTTCTTAAATCTATTAAGATATTTTTGATTCTCTTATTAACTAAGAAGTAACCGAGGTCTAAAAATAATGTTACCGAATATTTCTTAAATCTATTAAGATATTTTTGATTCTCTTATTAACTAAGAAGTAACCGAGGTCTAAAAATAATGTTACCGAATATTTCTTAAATCTATTAAGATATTTTTGATTCTCTTATTAACTAAGAAGTAACCGAGGTCTAAAAATAATGTTACCGAATATTTCTTAAATCTATTAAGATATTTTTGATTCTCTTATTAACTAAGAAGTAATCGAGGTCTAAAAATAATGTTACCGAATATTTTTTAAATCTATTAAGATATTTTTGATTCTCTTATTAACTAAGAAGTAATCGAGGTCTAAAAATAATGTTACCGAATATTTCTTAAATCTATTAAGATATTTTTGATTCTCTTATTAACTAAGAAGTAATCGAGGTCTAAAAATAATGTTACCGAATATTTTTTAAATCTATTAAGATATTTTTGATTCTCTTATTAACTAAGAAGTAATCGAGGTCTAAAAATAATGTTACCGAATATTTTTTAAATCTATTAAGATATTTTTGATTCTCTTATTAACTAAGAAGTAATCGAGGTCTAAAAATAATGTTACCGAATATTTTTTAAATCTATTAAGATATTTTTGATTCTCTTATTAACTAAGAAGTAATCGAGGTCTAAAAATAATGTTACCGAATATTTTTTAAATCTATTAAGATATTTTTGATTCTCTTATTAACTAAGAAGTAATCGAGGTCTAAAAATAATGTTACCGAATATTTTTTAAATCTATTAAGATATTTTTGATTCTCTTATTAACTAAGAAGTAATCGAGGTCTAAAAATAATGTTACCGAATATTTCTTAAATCTATTAAGATATTTTTGATTCTCTTATTAACTAAGAAGTAACCGAGGTGTAAAAATAATGTTACCGAATATTTCTTAAATCTATTAAGATATTTTTGATTCTCTTATTAACTAAGAAGTAACCGATCTCTAAAAATAATGTTACCGAATATTTCTTAAATCTATTAAGATATTTTTGATTCTCTTATTAACTAAGAAGTAACCGATCTCTAAAAATAATGTTACCGAATATTTTTTAAATCTATTAAGATATTTTTGATTCTCTTATTAACTAAGAAGTAACCGATCTCTAAAAATAATGTTACCGAATATTTTTTAAATCTATTAAGATATTTTTGATTCTCTTATTAACTAAGAAGTAATCGAGGTCTAAAAATAATGTTACCGAATATTTCTTAAATCTATTAAGATATTTTTGATTCTCTTATTAACTAAGAAGTAACCGATCTCTAAAAATAATGTTACCGAATATTTTTTAAATCTATTAAGATATTTTTGATTCTCTTATTAACTAAGAAGTAATCGAGGTCTAAAAATAATGTTACCGAATATTTTTTAAATCTATTAAGATATTTTTGATTCTCTTATTAACTAAGAAGTAACCGAGGTCTAAAAATAATGTTACCGAATATTTCTTAAATCTATTAAGATATTTTTGATTCTCTTATTAACTAAGAAGTAACCGAGGTCTAAAAATAATGTTACCGAATATTTCTTAAATCTATTAAGATATTTTTGATTCTCTTATTAACTAAGAAGTAACCGAGGTCTAAAAATAATGTTACCGAATATTTCTTAAATCTATTAAGATATTTTTGATTCTCTTATTAACTAAGAAGTAACCGAGGTCTAAAAATAATGTTACCGAATATTTCTTAAATCTATTAAGATATTTTTGATTCTCTTATTAACTAAGAAGTAACCGAGGTCTAAAAATAATGTTACCGAATATTTCTTAAATCTATTAAGATATTTTTGATTCTCTTATTAACTAAGAAGTAACCGAGGTCTAAAAATAATGTTACCGAATATTTCTTAAATCTATTAAGATATTTTTGATTCTCTTATTAACTAAGAAGTAACCGAGGTCTAAAAATAATGTTACCGAATATTTCTTAAATCTATTAAGATATTTTTGATTCTCTTAATAACTAAGAAGTAACCGAGGTCTAAAAATAATGTTACCGAATATTTCTTAAATCTATTAAGATATTTTTGATTCTCTTATTAACTAAGAAGTAATCGAGGTCTAAAAATAATGTTACCGAATATTTCTTAAATCTATTAAGATATTTTTGATTCTCTTATTAACTAAGAAGTAACCGAGGTCTAAAAATAATGTTACCGAATATTTCTTAAATCTATTAAGATATTTTTGATTCTCTTATTAACTAAGAAGTAACCGAGGTCTAAAAATAATGTTACCGAATATTTCTTAAATCTATTAAGATATTTTTGATTCTCTTATTAACTAAGAAGTAACCGAGGTCTAAAAATAATGTTACCGAATATTTCTTAAATCTATTAAGATATTTTTGATTCTCTTATTAACTAAGAAGTAACCGAGGTCTAAAAATAATGTTACCGAATATTTCTTAAATCTATTAAGATATTTTTGATTCTCTTATTAACTAAGAAGTAACCGAGGTCTAAAAATAATGTTACCGAATATTTCTTAAATCTATTAAGATATTTTTGATTCTCTTATTAACTAAGAAGTAACCGAGGTCTAAAAATAATGTTACCGAATATTTCTTAAATCTATTAAGATATTTTTGATTCTCTTATTAACTAAGAAGTAACCGAGGTCTAAAAATAATGTTACCGAATATTTCTTAAATCTATTAAGATATTTTTGATTCTCTTATTAACTAAGAAGTAACCGAGGTCTAAAAATAATGTTACCGAATATTTCTTAAATCTATTAAGATATTTTTGATTCTCTTATTAACTAAGAAGTAACCGAGGTCTAAAAATAATGTTACCGAATATTTCTTAAATCTATTAAGATATTTTTGATTCTCTTATTAACTAACAAGTAACCGAGGTGTAAAAATAATGTTACCGAATATTTCTTAAATCTATTAAGATATTTTTGATTCTCTTATTAACTAAGAAGTAACCGAGGTGTAAAAATAATGTTACCGAATATTTCTTAAATCTATTAAGATATTTTTGATTCTCTTATTAACTAAGAAGTAACCGAGGTGTAAAAATAATGTTACCGAATATTTCTTAAATCTATTAAGATATTTTTAATTCTCTTATTAACTAAGAAGTAATCGAGGTCTAAAAATAATGTTACCGAATATTTCTTAAATCTATTAAGATATTTTTGATTCTCTTATTAACTAAGAAGTAATCGAGGTCTAAAAATAATGTTACCGAATATTTCTTAAATCTATTAAGATATTTTTGATTCTCTTATTAACTAAGAAGTAACCGAGGTCTAAAAATAATGTTACCGAATATTTCTTAAATCTATTAAGATATTTTTGATTCTCTTATTAACTAAGAAGTAATCGAGGTCTAAAAATAATGTTACCGAATATTTCTTAAATCTATTAAGATATTTTTGATTCTCTTATTAACTAAGAAGTAACCGAGGTCTAAAAATAATGTTACCGAATATTTCTTAAATCTATTAAGATATTTTTGATTCTCTTATTAACTAAGAAGTAATCGAGGTCTAAAAATAATGTTACCGAATATTTCTTAAATCTATTAAGATATTTTTGATTCTCTTATTAACTAAGAAGTAACCGAGGTCTAAAAATAATGTTACCGAATATTTCTTAAATCTATTAAGATATTTTTGATTCTCTTATTAACTAAGAAGTAATCGAGGTCTAAAAATAATGTTACCGAATATTTCTTAAATCTATTAAGATATTTTTGATTCTCTTATTAACTAAGAAGTAATCGAGGTCTAAAAATAATGTTACCGAATATTTCTTAAATCTATTAAGATATTTTTGATTCTCTTATTAACTAAGAAGTAACCGAGGTCTAAAAATAATGTTACCGAATATTTCTTAAATCTATTAAGATATTATTGATTCTCTTATTAACTAAGAAGTAATCGAGGTCTAAAAATAATGTTACCGAATATTTCTTAAATCTATTAAGATATTTTTGATTCTCTTATTAACTAAGAAGTAACCGAGGTCTAAAAATAATGTTACCGAATATTTCTTAAATCTATTAAGATATTTTTGATTCTCTTATTAACTAAGAAGTAACCGAGGTCTAAAAATAATGTTACCGAATATTTCTTAAATCTATTAAGATATTTTTGATTCTCTTATTAACTAAGAAGTAATCGAGGTCTAAAAATAATGTTACCGAATATTTCTTAAATCTATTAAGATATTTTTGATTCTCTTATTAACTAAGAAGTAATCGAGGTCTAAAAATAATGTTACCGAATATTTCTTAAATCTATTAAGATATTTTTGATTCTCTTATTAACTAAGAAGTAATCGAGGTCTAAAAATAATGTTACCGAATATTTCTTAAATCTATTAAGATATTTTTGATTCTCTTATTAACTAAGAAGTAATCGAGGTCTAAAAATAATGTTACCGAATATTTCTTAAATCTATTAAGATATTTTTGATTCTCTTATTAACTAAGAAGTAACCGAGGTCTAAAAATAATGTTACCGAATATTTCTTAAATCTATTAAGATATTTTTGATTCTCTTATTAACTAAGAAGTAATCGAGGTCTAAAAATAATGTTACCGAATATTTCTTAAATCTATTAAGATATTTTTGATTCTCTTATTAACTAAGAAGTAACCGAGGTCTAAAAATAATGTTACCGAATATTTCTTAAATCTATTAAGATATTGTTGATTCTCTTATTAACTAAGAAGTAACCGAGGTCTAAAAATAATGTTACCGAATATTTCTTAAATCTATTAAGATATTTTTGATTCTCTTATTAACTAAGAAGTAATCGAGGTCTAAAAATAATGTTACCGAATATTTCTTAAATCTATTAAGATATTTTTGATTCTCTTATTAACTAAGAAGTAACCGAGGTCTAAAAATAATGTTACCGAATATTTCTTAAATCTATTAAGATATTTTTGATTCTCTTATTAACTAAGAAGTAACCGAGGTCTAAAAATAATGTTACCGAATATTTCTTAAATCTATTAAGATATTTTTGATTCTCTTATTAACTAAGAAGTAACCGAGGTCTAAAAATAATGTTACCGAATATTTCTTAAATCTATTAAGATATTTTTGATTCTCTTATTAACTAGAAGTAACCGAGGTCTAAAAATAATGTTACCGAATATTTCTTAAATCTATTAAGATATATTTGATAATCTAAATATAACTAAGAAGTAACCGAGGTCTAAAAATAATGTTACCGAATATTTCTTAAATCTATTAAGATATTTTTGATTCTCTTATTAACTAAGAAGTAACCGAGGTCTAAAAATAATGTTACCGAATATTTCTTAAATCTATTAAGATATTTTTGATTCTCTTATTAACTAAGAAGTAATCGAGGTCTAAAAATAATGTTACCGAATATTTCTTAAATCTATTAAGATATTTTTGATTCTCTTATTAACTAAGAAGTAACCGAGGTCTAAAAATAATGTTACCGAATATTTCTTAAATCTATTAAGATATTTTTGATTCTCTTATTAACTAAGAAGTAACCGAGGTCTAAAAATAATGTTACCGAATATTTCCTAAATCTATTAAGATATTTTTGATTCTCTTATTAACTAAGAAGTAACCGAGGTCTAAAAATAATGTTACCGAATATTTCTTAAATCTATTAAGATATTTTTGATTCTCTTATTAACTAAGAAGTAACCGAGGTCTAAAAATAATGTTACCGAATATTTCTTAAATCTATTAAGATATTTTTGATTCTCTTATTAACTAAGAAGTAACCGAGGTCTAAAAATAATGTTACCGAATATTTCTTAAATCTATTAAGATATTTTTGATTCTCTTATTAACTAAGAAGTAACCGAGGTCTAAAAATAATGTTACCGAATATTTCTTAAATCTATTAAGATATTTTTGATTCTCTTATTAACTAAGAAGTAACCGAGGTCTAAAAATAATGTTACCGAATATTTCTTAAATCTATTAAGATATTTTTGATTCTCTTATTAACTAAGAAGTAACCGAGGTCTAAAAATAATGTTACCGATTATTCTTAAATCTATTAAGATATTTTTGATTCTCTTATTAACTAAGAAGTAACCGAGGTCTAAAAATAATGTTACCGAATATTTCTTAAATCTATTAAGATATTTTTGATTCTCTTATTAACTAAGAAGTAACCGAGGTCTAAAAATATGTTACCGAATATTTCTTAAATCTATTAAGATATTTTTGATTCTCTTATTAACTAAGAAGTAACCGAGGTCTAAAAATAATGTTACCGAATATTTCTTAAATCTATTAAGATATTTTTGATTCTCTTATTAACTAAGAAGTAACCGAGGTCTAAAATAATGTTACCGAATATTTCTTAAATCTATTAAGATATTTTTGATTCTCTTATTAACTAAGAAGTAACCGAGGTCTAAAAATAATGTTACCGAATATTTCTTAAATCTATTAAGATATTTTTGATTCTCTTATTAACTAAGAAGTAACCGAGGTCTAAAATAATGTTACCGAATATTTCTTAAATCTATTAAGATATTTTGATTCTCTTATTAACTAAGAAGTAACCGAGGTCTAAAAATAATGTTACCGAATATTTCTTAAATCTATTAAGATATTTTTGATTCTCTTATTAACTAAGAAGTAACCGAGGTCTAAAAATAATGTTACCGAATATTTCTTAAATCTATTAAGATATTTTTGATTCTCTTATTAACTAAGAAGTAACCGAGGTCTAAAAATAATGTTACCGAATATTTCTTAAATCTATTAAGATATTTTTGATTCTCTTATTAACTAAGAAGTAACCGAGGTCTAAAAATAATGTTACCGAATATTTCTTAAATCTATTAAGATATTTTTGATTCTCTTATTAACTAAGAAGTAACCGAGGTCTAAAAATAATGTTACCGAATATTCATTAATCTATTAAGATATTTTTGATTCTCTTATTAACTAAGAAGTAACCGAGGTCTAAAAATAATGTTACCGAATATTTCTTAAATCTATTAAGATATTTTTGATTCTCTTATTAACTAAGAAGTAACCGAGGTCTAAAAATAATGTTACCGAATATTTCTTAAATCTATTAAGATATTTTTGATTCTCTTATTAACTAAGAAGTAACCGAGGTCTAAAAATAATGTTACCGAATATTTCTTAAATCTATTAAGATATTTTTGATTCTCTTATTAACTAAGAAGTAAACGAGGAATTTTAATTATGTTTCCGAATATTTCTTAAATCTATTAAGATATTTTTGATTCTCTTATTAACTAAGAAGTAACCGAGGTCTAAAAATAATGTTACCGAATATTTCTTAAATCTATTAAGATATTTTTGATTCTCTTATTAACTAAGAAGTAACCGAGGTCTAAAAATAATGTTACCGAATATTTCTTAAATCTATTAAGATATTTTTGATTCTCTTATTAACTAAGAAGTAACCGAGGTCTAAAAATAATGTTACCGAATATTTCTTAAATCTATTAAGATATTTTTGATTCTCTTATTAACTAAGATTTAACGAGGTCTAAAAATAATGTTACCGAATATTTCTTAAATCTATTAAGATATATTTGATTCTCTTATTAACTAAGAAGTAACCGAGGTCTAAAAATAATGTTACCGAATATTTCTTAAATCTATTAAGATATTTTTGATTCTCTTATTAACTAAGAAGTAACCGAGGTCTAAAAATAATGTTACCGAATATTTCTTAAATCTATTAAGATATTTTTGATTCTCTTATTAACTAAGAAGTAACCGAGGTCTAAAAATAATGTTACCGAATTTCTTAAATCTATTAAGATATTTTTGATTCTCTTATTAACTAAGAAGTAACCGAGGTCTAAAAATAATGTTACCGAATATTTCTTAATCTATTAAGATATTTTTGATTCTCTTATTAACTAAGAAGTAACAGAGGTAAAAAATAATGTTACCGAATATTTCTTAAATCTATTAAGATATTTTTGATTCTCTTATTAACTAAGAAGTAACCGAGGTCTAAAAATAATGTTACCGAATATTTCTTAAATCTATTAAGATATTTTTGATTCTCTTATTAACTAAGAAGTAACCGAGGTCTAAAAATAATGTTACCGAATATTTCTTAAATCTATTAAGATATTTTTGATTCTCTTATTAACTAAGAAGTAACCGAGGTCTAAAATAATGTTACCGAATATTTCTTAAATCTATTAAGATATTTTTGATTCTCTTATTAACTAAGAAGTAACCGAGGTCTAAAAATAATGTTACCGAATATTTCTTAAATCTATTAAGATATTTTGATTCTCTTATTAACTAATAAGTAACCTTGTTCTAAAAATAATTTTACCTAATTTTTTTTAAATTTATTATTATATTTTTGATTCTCTTATTAACTAATAAGTAACCGAGGTATAAAATAATGTTACCGAATATTTCTTAAATCTATTAAGATATTTTTGATTCTCTTATTAACTAAGAAGTAATCGAGGTCTAAAAATAATGTTACCGAATATTTCTTAAATCTATTAAGATATTTTTGATTCTCTTATTAACTAAGAAGTAACCGAGGTCTAAAATAAATGTTACCGAATATTTCTTAAATCTATTAAGATATTTTTGATTCTCTTATTAACTAAGAAGTAACCGAGGTCTAAAAATAATGTTACCGAATATTTCTTAAATCTATTAAGATATTTTTGATTCTCTTATTAACTAAGAAGTATCGAGGTCTAAAATAATGTTACCGAATATTTCTTAAATCTATTAAGATATTTTTGATTCTCTTATTAACTAAGAAGTAACCGAGGTCTAAAAATAATGTTACCGAATATTTCTTAAATCTATTAGATATTTTTGATTCTCTATTAACTAAGAAGTAACCGAGGTCTAAAAATAATGTTACCGAATATTTCTTAAATCTATTAAGATATTTTTGATTCTCTTATTAACTAAGAAGTAACCGAGGTCTAAAAATAATGTTACCGAATATTTCTAAATCTATTAAGATATTTTTGATTCTCTTATTAACTAAGAAGTAACCGAGGTCTAAAATAATGTTACCGAATATTTCTTAATCTATTAAGATATTTTTGATTCTCTTATTAACTAAGAAGTAACCGAGGTCTAAAAATAATGTTACCGAATATTTCTTAAATCTATTAAGATATTTTTGATTCTCTTATTAACTAAGAAGTAACCGAGGTCTAAAAATAATGTTACCGAATATTATTAAATATATTAATATAATTTTGAATCTCTTATTAACTAAGAAGTAACCGAGGTCTAAAAATAATGTTACCGAATATTTCTTAAATCTATTAAGATATTTTTGATTCTCTTATTAACTAAGAAGTAACCGAGGTCTAAAAATAATGTTACCGAATATTTCTTAAATCTATTAAGATATTTTGATTCTCTTATTAACTAAGAAGTAACCGAGGTCTAAAAATAATGTTACCGAATATTTCTTAAATCTATTAAGATATTTTGATTCTCTTATTAACTAAGAAGTAACCGAGGTCTAAAAATAATGTTACCGAATATTTCTTAAATCTATTAAGATATTTTTGATTCTCTTATTAACTAAGAAGTAACCGAGGTCTAAAAATAATGTTACCGAATATTTCTTAAATCTATTAAGATATTTTTTGATTCTCTTATTAACTAAGAAGTAACCGAGGTCTAAAAATAATGTTACCGAATATTTCTTAAATCTATTAAGATATTTTTGATTCTCTTATTAACTAAGAAGTAACCGAGGTCTAAAAATAATGTTACCGAATATTTCTTAAATCTATTAAGATTTTTTGATTCTCTTATTAACTAAGAAGTAACCGAGGTCTAAAAATATGTTACCGAATATTTCTTAAATCTATTAAGATATTTTTGATTCTCTTATTAACTAAGAAGTAACCGAGGTCTAAAAATAATGTTACCGAATATTTCTTAAATCTATTAAGATATTTTTGATTCTCTTATTAACTAAGAAGTAACCGAGGTCTAAAAATAATGTTACCGAATATTTCTTAAATCTATTAAGATTTTTGATTCTCTTATTAACTAAGAAGTACCGAGGTCTAAAAAATATGTTACCGAATATTTCTTAAATCTATTAAGATATTTTTGATTCTCTTATTAACTAAGAAGTAACCGAGGTCTAAAAATAATGTTACCGAATATTTCTTAAATCTATTAAGATATTTTTGATTCTCTTATTAACTAAGAAGTAACCGAGGTCTAAAAATAATGTTACCGAATATTTCTTAAATCTATTAAGATATTTTTGATTCTCTTATTAACTAAGAAGTAACCGAGGTCTAAAAATAATGTTACCGAATATTTCTTAAATCTATTAAGATATTTTTGATTCTCTTATTAACTAAGAAGTAACCGAGGTCTAAAAATAATGTTACCGAATATTTCTTAAATCTATTAAGATATTTTTGATTCTCTTATTAACTAAGAAGTAACCGAGGTCTAAAAATAATGTTACCGAATATTTCTTAAATCTATTAAGATATTTTTGATTCTCTTATTAACTAAGAAGTAACCGAGGTCTAAAAATAATGTTACCGAATATTTCTTAAATCTATTAAGATATTTTTGATTCTCTTATTAACTAAGAAGTAACCGAGGTCTAAAAATAATGTTACCGAATATTTCTTAAATCTATTAAGATATTTTTGATTCTCTTATTAACTAAGAAGTAACCGAGGTCTAAAAATAATGTTACCGAATATTTCTTAAATCTATTAAGATATTTTTGATTCTCTTATTAACTAAGAAGTAACCGAGGTCTAAAAATAATGTTACCGAATATTTCTTAAATCTATTAAGATATTTTTGATTCTCTTATTAACTAAGAAGTAACCGAGGTCTAAAAATAATGTTACCGAATATTTCTTAAATCTATTAAGATATTTTTGATTCTCTTATTAACTAAGAAGTAACCGAGGTCTAAAAATAATGTTACCGAATATTTCTTAAATCTATTAAGATATTTTTGATTCTCTTATTAACTAAGAAGTAACCGAGGTCTAAAAATAATGTTACCGAATATTTCTTAAATCTATTAAGATATTTTTGATTCTCTTATTAACTAAGAAGTAACCGAGGTCTAAAAATAATGTTACCGAATATTTCTTAAATCTATTAAGATATTTTTGATTCTCTTATTAACTAAGAAGTAACCGAGGTCTAAAAATAATGTTACCGAATATTTCTTAAATCTATTAAGATATTTTTGATTCTCTTATTAACTAAGAAGTAACCGAGGTCTAAAAATAATGTTACCGAATATTTCTTAAATCTATTAAGATATTTTTGATTCTCTTATTAACTAAGAAGTAACCGAGGTCTAAAAATAATGTTACCGAATATTTCTTAAATCTATTAAGATATTTTTGATTCTCTTATTAACTAAGAAGTAACCGAGGTCTAAAAATAATGTTACCGAATATTTCTTAAATCTATTAAGATATTTTTGATTCTCTTATTAACTAAGAAGTAACCGAGGTCTAAAAATAATGTTACCGAATATTTCTTAAATCTATTAAGATATTTTTGATTCTCTTATTAACTAAGAAGTAACCGAGGTCTAAAAATAATGTTACCGAATATTTCTTAAATCTATTAAGATATTTTTGATTCTCTTATTAACTAAGAAGTAACCGAGGTCTAAAAATAATGTTACCGAATATTTCTTAAATCTATTAAGATATTTTTGATTCTCTTATTAACTAAGAAGTAATCGAGGTCTAAAAATAATGTTACCGAATATTTCTTAAATCTATTAAGATATTTTTGATTCTCTTATTAACTAAGAAGTAACCGAGGTCTAAAAATAATGTTACCGAATATTTCTTAAATCTATTAAGATATTTTTGATTCTCTTATTAACTAAGAAGTAACCGAGGTCTAAAAATAATGTTACCGAATATTTCTTAAATCTATTAAGATATTTTTGATTCTCTTATTAACTAAGAAGTAACCGAGGTCTAAAAATAATGTTACCGAATATTTCTTAAATCTATTAAGATATTTTTGATTCTCTTATTAACTAAGAAGTAACCGAGGTCTAAAAATAATGTTACCGAATATTTCTTAAATCTATTAAGATATTTTTGATTCTCTTATTAACTAAGAAGTAACCGAGGTCTAAAAATAATGTTACCGAATATTTCTTAAATCTATTAAGATATTTTTGATTCTCTTATTAACTAAGAAGTAACCGAGGTCTAAAAATAATGTTACCGAATATTTCTTAAATCTATTAAGATATTTTTGATTCTCTTATTAACTAAGAAGTAACCGAGGTCTAAAAATAATGTTACCGAATATTTCTTAAATCTATTAAGATATTTTTGATTCTCTTATTAACTAAGAAGTAACCGAGGTCTAAAAATAATGTTACCGAATATTTCTTAAATCTATTAAGATATTTTTGATTCTCTTATTAACTAAGAAGTAACCGAGGTCTAAAAATAATGTTACCGAATATTTCTTAAATCTATTAAGATATTTTTGATTCTCTTATTAACTAAGAAGTAACCGAGGTCTAAAAATAATGTTACCGAATATTTCTTAAATCTATTAAGATATTTTTGATTCTCTTATTAACTAAGAAGTAACCGAGGTCTAAAAATAATGTTACCGAATATTTCTTAAATCTATTAAGATATTTTTGATTCTCTTATTAACTAAGAAGTAACCGAGGTCTAAAAATAATGTTACCGAATATTTCTTAAATCTATTAAGATATTTTTGATTCTCTTATTAACTAAGAAGTAACCGAGGTGTAAAAATAATGTTACCGAATATTTCTTAAATCTATTAAGATATTTTTGATTCTCTTATTAACTAAGAAGTAATCGAGGTCTAAAAATAATGTTACCGAATATTTCTTAAATCTATTAAGATATTTTTGATTCTCTTATTAACTAAGAAGTAACCGAGGTCTAAAAATAATGTTACCGAATATTTCTTAAATCTATTAAGATATTTTTGATTCTCTTATTAACTAAGAAGTAACCGAGGTCTAAAATAATGTACCGAATATTTCTTAAATCTATTAAGATATTTTTGATTCTCTTATTACTAGAAGTAATCGAGGTCTAAAAATAATGCTACCGAATATTTCTTAAATCTATTAAGATATTTTTGATTCTCTTATTAACTAAGAAGTAACCGAGGTCTAAAAATAATGTTACCGAATATTTCTTAAATCTATTAAGATATTTTTGATTCTCTTATTAACTAAGAAGTAACCGAGGTCTAAAAATAATGTTACCGAATATTTCTTAAATCTATTAAGATATTTTTGATTCTCTTATTAACTAAGAAGTAACCGAGGTCTAAAAATAATGTTACCGAATATTTCTTAAATCTATTAAGATATTTTTGATTCTCTTATTAACTAGAAGTACCCGAGGTCTAAAAATAATGTTACCGAATATTTCTTAAATCTATTAAGATATTTTTGATTCTATTATTAACTACGAAGTAACCGAGGTCTAAAATAATGTTACCGAATATTTCTTAAATCTATTAAGATATTTTTGATTCTCTTATTAACTAAGAAGTAACCGAGGTCTAAAAATAATGTTACCGAATATTTCTTAAATCTATTAAGATATTTTTGATTCTCTTATTAACTAAGAAGTAACCGAGGTCTAAAATAATGTTACCGAATATTTCTTAAATCTATTAAGATATTTTTGATTCTCTTATTAACTAAGAAGTAATCGAGGTCTAAAAATAATGTTACCGAATATTTCTTAAATCTATTAAGATATTTTTGATTCTCTTATTAACTAAGAAGTAACCGAGGTCTAAAAATAATGTTACCGAATATTTCTTAAATCTATTAAGATATTTTTGATTCTCTTATTAACTAAGAAGTAATCGAGGTCTAAAAATAATGTTACCGAATATTTCTTAAATCTATTAAGATATTTTTGATTCTCTTATTAACTAAGAAGTAACCGAGGTCTAAAAATAATGTTACCGAATATTTCTTAAATCTATTAAGATATTTTTGATTCTCTTATTAACTAAGAAGTAACCGAGGTCTAAAAATAATGTTACCGAATATTTCTTAAATCTATTAAGATATTTTTGATTCTCTTATTAACTAAGAAGTAACCGAGGTCTAAAAATAATGTTACCGAATATTTCTTAAATCTATTAAGATATTTTTGATTCTCTTATTAACTAAGAAGTAATCGAGGTCTAAAAATAATGTTACCGAATATTTCTTAAATCTATTAAGATATTTTTGATTCTCTTATTAACTAAGAAGTAATCGAGGTCTAAAAATAATGTTACCGAATATTTCTTAAATCTATTAAGATATTTTTGATTCTCTTATTAACTAAGAAGTAACCGAGGTGTAAAAATAATGTTACCGAATATTTCTTAAATCTATTAAGATATTTTTGATTCTCTTATTAACTAAGAAGTAACCGAGGTGTAAAAATAATGTTACCGAATATTTCTTAAATCTATTAAGATATTTTTGATTCTCTTATTAACTAAGAAGTAACCGAGGTGTAAAAATAATGTTACCGAATATTTCTTAAATCTATTAAGATATTTTTGATTCTCTTATTAACTAAGAAGTAATCGAGGTCTAAAAATAATGTTACCGAATATTTCTTAAATCTATTAAGATATTTTTGATTCTCTTATTAACTAAGAAGTAACCGAGGTCTAAAAATAATGTTGCCGAATATTTTTTAAATCTATTAAGATATTTTTGATTCTCTTATTAACTAAGAAGTAACCGAGGTCTAAAAATAATGTTACCGAATATTTCTTAAATCTATTAAGATATTTTTGATTCTCTTATTAACTAAGAAGTAATCGAGGTCTAAAAATAATGCTACCGAATATTTCTTAAATCTATTAAGATATTTTTGATTCTCTTATTAACTAAGAAGTAACCGAGGTCTAAAAATAATGTTACCGAATATTTCTTAAATCTATTAAGATATTTTTGATTCTCTTATTAACTAAGAAGTAACCGAGGTCTAAAAATAATGTTACCGAATATTTCTTAAATCTATTAAGATATTTTTGATTCTCTTATTAACTAAGAAGTAACCGAGGTCTAAAAATAATGTTACCGAATATTTCTTAAATCTATTAAGATATTTTTGATTCTCTTATTAACTAAGAAGTACCCGAGGTCTAAAAATAATGTTACCGAATATTTCTTAAATCTATTAAGATATTTTTGATTCTCTTATTAACTAAGAAGTAACCGAGGTCTAAAAATAATGTTACCGAATATTTCTTAAATCTATTAAGATATTTTTGATTCTCTTATTAACTAAGAAGTAACCGAGGTCTAAAAATAATGTTACCGAATATTTCTTAAATCTATTAAGATATTTTTGATTCTCTTATTAACTAAGAAGTAACCGAGGTCTAAAAATAATGTTACCGAATATTTCTTAAATCTATTAAGATATTTTTGATTCTCTTATTAACTAAGAAGTAATCGAGGTCTAAAAATAATGTTACCGAATATTTCTTAAATCTATTAAGATATTTTTGATTCTCTTATTAACTAAGAAGTAACCGAGGTCTAAAAATAATGTTACCGAATATTTCTTAAATCTATTAAGATATTTTTGATTCTCTTATTAACTAAGAAGTAACCGAGGTCTAAAAATAATGTTACCGAATATTTCTTAAATCTATTAAGATATTTTTGATTCTCTTATTAACTAAGAAGTAACCGAGGTCTAAAAATAATGTTACCGAATATTTCTTAAATCTATTAAGATATTTTTGATTCTCTTATTAACTAAGAAGTAACCGAGGTCTAAAAATAATGTTACCGAATATTTCTTAAATCTATTAAGATATTTTTGATTCTCTTATTAACTAAGAAGTAACCGAGCTCTAAAAATAATGTTACCGAATATTTCTTAAATCTATTAAGATATTTTAGATTCTCTTATTAACTAAGAAGTAACCGAGGTCTAAAAATAATGTTACCGAATATTTCTTAAATCTATTAAGATATTTTTGATTCTCTTATTAACTAAGAAGTAACCGAGGTCTAAAAATAATGTTACCGAATATTTCTTAAATCTATTAAGATATTTTTGATTCTCTTATTAACTAAGAAGTAACCGAGGTCTAAAAATAATGTTACCGAATATTTCTTAAATCTATTAAGATATTTTTGATTCTCTTATTAACTAAGAAGTAACCGAGCTCTAAAAATAATGTTACCGAATATTTCTTAAATCTATTAAGATATTTTTGATTCTCTTATTAACTAAGAAGTAACCGAGGTCTAAAAATAATGTTACCGAATATTTCTTAAATCTATTAAGATATTTTTGATTCTCTTATTAACTAAGAAGTAACCGAGGTCTAAAAATAATGTTACCGAATATTTCTTAAATCTATTAAGATATTTTTGATTCTCTTATTAACTAAGAAGTAACCGAGCTCTAAAAATAATGTTACCGAATATTTCTTAAATCTATTAAGATATTTTTGATTCTCTTATTAACTAAGAAGTAACCGAGCTCTAAAAATAATGTTACCGAATATTTCTTAAATCTATTAAGATATTTTTGATTCTCTTATTAACTAAGAAGTAACCGAGGTCTAAAAATAATGTTACCGAATATTTCTTAAATCTATTAAGATATTTTTGATTCTCTTATTAACTAAGAAGTAACCGAGGTCTAAAAATAATGTTACCGAATATTTCTTAAATCTATTAAGATATTTTTGATTCTCTTATTAACTAAGAAGTAACCGAGGTCTAAAAATAATGTTACCGAATATTTCTTAAATCTATTAAGATATTTTTGATTCTCTTATTAACTAAGAAGTAACCGAGGTCTAAAAATAATGTTACCGAATATTTCTTAAATCTATTAAGATATTTTTGATTCTCTTATTAACTAAGAAGTAACCGAGGTCTAAAAATAATGTTACCGAATATTTCTTAAATCTATTAAGATATTTTTGATTCTCTTATTAACTAAGAAGTAACCGAGGTCTAAAAATAATGTTACCGAATATTTCTTAAATCTATTAAGATATTTTTGATTCTCTTATTAACTAAGAAGTAACCGAGGTCTAAAAATAATGTTACCGAATATTTCTTAAATCTATTAAGATATTTTTGATTCTCTTATTAACTAAGAAGTAACCGAGGTCTAAAAATAATGTTACCGAATATTTCTTAAATCTATTAAGATATTTTTGATTCTCTTATTAACTAAGAAGTAACCGAGGTCTAAAAATAATGTTACCGAATATTTCTTAAATCTATTAAGATATTTTTGATTCTCTTATTAACTAAGAAGTAACCGAGGTCTAAAAATAATGTTACCGAATATTTCTTAAATCAATTAAGATATTTTTGATTCTCTTATTAACTAAGAAGTAACCGAGGTCTAAAAATAATGTTATCGAATATTTCTTAAATCTATTAAGATATTTTTGATTCTCTTATTAACTAAGAAGTAACCGAGGTCTAAAAATAATGTTACCGAATATTTCTTAAATCTATTAAGATATTTTTGATTCTCTTATTAACTAAGAAGTAACCGAGGTCTAAAAATAATGTTATCGAATATTTCTTAAATCTATTAAGATATTTTTGATTCTCTTATTAACTAAGAAGTAACCGAGGTCTAAAAATAATGTTACCGAATATTTCTTAAATCTATTAAGATATTTTTGATTCTCTTATTAACTAAGAAGTAACCGAGGTCAAAAATAATGTTACCGAATATTTCTTAAATCTATTAAGATATTTTTGATTCTCTTATTAACTAAGAAGTAACCGAGGTCTAAAAATAATGTTATCGAATATTCTTAAATCTATTAAGATATTTTTGATTCTCTTATTAACTAAGAAGTAACCGAGGTCTAAAAATAATGTTACCGAATATTTCTTAAATCTATTAAGATATTTTTGATTCTCTTATTAACTAAGAAGTAACCGAGGTCTAAAAATAATGTTACCGAATATTTCTTAAATCTATTAAGATATTTTTGATTCTCTTATTAACTAAGAAGTAACCGAGGTCTAAAAATAATGTTACCGAATATTTCTTAAATCTATTAAGATATTTTTGATTCTCTTATTAACTAAGAAGTAACCGAGGTCTAAAAGTAATGTTATCGAATATTTCTTAAATCTATCAAGATATTTTTGATTCTCTTATTAACTAAGAAGTAACCGAGGTCTAAAAATAATGTTACCGAATATTTCTTAAATCTATTAAGATATTTTTGATACTCTTATTAACTAAGAAGTAACCGAGGTCTAAAAATAATGTTACCGAATATTTCTTAAATCTATTAAGATATTTTTGATACTCTTATTAACTAAGAAGTAACCGAGGTCAAAAATAATGTTACCGAATATTTCTTAAATCTATTAAGATATTTTTGATTCTCTTATTAACTAAGAAGTAACCGAGGTCTAAAAATAATGTTATCGAATATTCTTAAATCTATTAAGATATTTTTGATTCTCTTATTAACTAAGAAGTAACCGAGGTCTAAAAATAATGTTACTGAATATTTCTTAAATCTATTAAGATATTTTTGATTCTCTTATTAACTAAGAAGTAACCGAGGTCTAAAAATAATGTTACCGAATATTTCTTAAATCTATTAAGATATTTTTGATTCTCTTATTAACTAAGAAGTAACCGAGGTCTAAAAATAATGTTACCGAATATTTCTTAAATCTATTAAGATATTTTTGATTCTCTTATTAACTAAGAAGTAACCGAGGTCTAAAAATAATGTTACCGAATATTTCTTAAATCTATTAAGATATTTTTGATTCTCTTATTAACTAAGAAGTAACCGAGGTCTAAAAATAATGTTACCGAATATTTCTTAAATCTATTAAGATATTTTTGATTCTCTTATTAACTAAGAAGTAACCGAGGTGTCGAGATCAGTAGTCGGGAATTCGGTGTGTCGAGATCAGTAGTCGGGAATTTTCTATAATTTTATGCAATTGTTGAAAAATTTCTTAAACATCAAAAATAATTATCATCTAATTTAAAGAGTAAAAACAATTGTTCTTTTGCGTGTTGGCCCTTAGATCACTGCTCAATAGAGATGCACGTACTTTAAACAGCCTACCCACTTCCATGAAACAATTCCCCCGTTCAAGAAAATTCCAATTCCCCCGTCATTGGAACAAGTTTTTCCAACAGAACAACATTTTGCTCTTTGATTGAACAATCCATCGTTAACGGAATCACTTGCCCGTTGACGAAACAACACTTTCCTCTTTGATGAAACAATCCCCAGTTGTTTAATCAACTGTTCGCGTCGTTTGAACATGAATGATGATGGTGGATCCTAAGATCCATCTATCTTATCCCCCTTTTTGCGCCGCAGACGAAAATTTGGATAATCATGGAGGTCAAAAAAATAATTCGAATTTTAAATCGAAAAATATAAGGATAATAAGTCGAATCCTTCGATTAGGATTCGAACCTAGTACATGTTTATAACAAACTGTTGTGACTAGCGACTTAACCATTCAACCAAACGCTTCATGGATGACTGCGAAAAAGAATAATGATACTCCTCGTAATTCTTTACTCAGAAAAAGAAATATTGAGTGTAGAAAAATATTTATGTTGCTTAATTTTTTAAACTCTTAATTAAAAAAATAATTTCATCAGAAAATGCCATTCTTAGGGGTGTAAAAATTTCCCGACATAGTTGGGAATTGACGTCGGGATCGGGATACCCGAGCACCACTATTCGACATGGAGCCTTCTTTTAAGCGTGTATTTTGTATCTAATGAGAGCGTGTATCGTTTAAATGACAACTGGCAATGTTTTAAAATGTCAATTAAAATAATATTATTAATTAAAATTAACGGAATTAAAATAAAAAACTGCAGAAAAGGGTTCTGGTAATTCGGCCCTACGACATCCCTTTTCTAGGGAAAGGAAGGTCGCACGCTCTCGCAGGACTTTCGCTTTTAGCAATCAACGCACTCATGACTGTGGTTTCTTGGCTTCGCCATTATTTGTTGAATTCATTTCATGTTTCCGGCTCTCGCAGCTTTTGTGGACTCTGCCTTCGTCACCTTCGTCACACTGAATTCGTCACTCTGCCTTTATTTTGTAAGGATTTCGCTTTGGGCCTCCTGCTCTCGTCATTTTGGCAGAGTCATGGCTATATTTGTCCTCATCTTTAAAGTACGCCCTACTCCTTAATCATCTAAGTATTTAAGTTTTGAGGAGGATCATAGCAAACACAGATAATGAGGAGGAGGCTTAACTTTTTTTTAAGTTTAGCTTATTTATTTTTTAAGACAATACCAAAGATTTCGTTTAAATTCTAAAGCTATATTTTTATTTTATTTATTTGTTACAAGGTCATTCCCTATAAATATATCTTTTGTTTATTACGGCGTTGAATTATTTTTATAGCTTCTTTAAACATTTAATACAAAGAACAATTTATCTTTCATTCATTTTTAACTTAAAAAATATCAAAAAAGACTTTTTATAACTTACACTAAATTAAAATGAAATATATTTTAAATTTTAATTTATTTTTAAATTATTTTAATTTAATTATTTTTAATTTTATTTTAATTATTTCTCCAAGCTTTTGTTCTCTTTTTTGTCCATATACTGCATATCCTTCGTCTGATACTGATTTTGGTATTTAAATTTTTATGTTGACAATGACATTTTTCCCTTTAATTCAGTCTTTCTTCCGAATTTTAAGGCATAACTCGGCCCAGTCAGTTTTTAAGTCATTTTTAAATGTTAAGCCAGTGTCCGCTATCGAATATTTTATTTACATTCATTTTTCTTCGGTCGTTGTGGTTATAATTGGAATTTTGTAAAAATTAATTCAAATTCTTTTTCAGCTATCTAGCTAACGTATATACTTAAATAATTACTCTAGGTATTTATTGTTTTACCCTCGCTGTATATCTCTTTTAATTGGAAAAAATCCTTTTCTCAATCCTTCTAATCTCCCGATATATTTTTTATATTTTCACCAAAATAAGAAGTTTTAAATAAATATTTTTTAAATTAGAGTAGGAAAAATTAGGAGCATTTACGATAGTTTAAGGGGGTAGGGTGTAGCCCTGTCCCCCAAAACCTCAACTTTAACGATTTTTTGGTGCTCAAACCTCGTACTCAACCCTGCGACTAGGCCGGCAAGCCCCACACATGACACTACCGAAAGGTCGGGTCGCACATTGAGCATTTACGTTAGTTTAGCGTTTTTGATAACGCGATAAACAAAATATCATAGTTTCATTTTTTCCTGACTTAATTTAAATTATTTAAAAATAATTCAACTATTTGTCAACAGAAAAATTGCGTGTAGAAGTCCAAACCCTTGACGACCCAATTCAATTAGGTCAACCTATTTATCGTTTAAAAAGAGCTGCATCTATCAATCTTGACTTTGAAGAAGATATTGGGAGTGAAGGGAAAGACGGATTTTATTCTCCTATTGGAGAAAAACCTTTCCGTTTGTTTACTCGTGCTTTGAGTTCGGAATGTCCAAAACGAGGGTGTTTGCATGAATTGGCTTTGGCTGAACCTAGAGTTCCTGGTTATTAATTCTAATTGGATAAGAAAATTTTTGTAACAATTTTTAATAATTGAAGGAACTCTTTTTTACCATACGGACACAATAATGGGCAAAGTAATTCCTCCCGGATTTTTAACTGTTGAGGCAAATCCAAGGCTTTATTGTGCAATTGTGAGTGACGATTGTGGTAATTAATTTTTGCTAAATTTGTTGGAATAATGTCCGACTTGTTAAGGTGCCAATGTTCCAATATATCGTCATTTTAAAATGGTTGGACCTCGTGTTTGTGAGAATTTTAATTTTAACTACAATATAAAATAACTTCTATTTCCATCGATATATTTTAGAATGATCCTTAATGTTATCAATTCAACCAAAAATTAAATTTTAGGCGAATTTCGGTCAGGAACGACCTGCAGTTATCGCTAGTCGCCTTTCAGCACTACAGGTGCTCTACGACCAAGCTATCGAGGCGCTCTTTTATGTTTTCTTAATAAATCATAAACCTCGCCTAGTAAACATTTTAAATACTAACCAGCTGATCTCTCTCCCTTAAATCTTTAAACAATAGATTATGCCTATTCGACATCGCCTGATGTAGAAATTCCGGGTAATTTTACTCGAGAGCAAATGCCAATGTGTTTTGGTTGGACTTTAGAAAGGCCTTCCCCAGAATCTTTAATTAAATTGAAAAACCGAGAGGCTTCCTCATTACATAAAAATAAAATAAATGAAGAAAAGGAGAAAAAACCGAAGAAAAATAAAATTGAAGAAAATAAAGAAATTAATAATAATTTAAAAATAAATGAAAATAGAGAAGTAAAAATAATTATGGAAATAGATGAAAATAGAAAAGAGGATGATGAAATGATAAATTTGAAGGAAATTGATGATTGCTTAAATATTTCTCCTTTAAATAATTTAAATGAAACAAATAGTAAATTTGCAAAATTAACAGAATATGATAATGGGAAATTAGGTATGCAAGGTTAATAAAGATACTTGTGCCTATTTTTTTAAATATTCTCGAGTTTAGGGTTTTATTTAGGGTGAATTAGGGTGAATAAATTATTTGTAGAGTAATTAGACTTTCGAAATTAATTTTCATAATTTAATTTTTATATTTAGCTAGAAATTTGTAACAAATAAAGTATTAAATTACTTAATTCATTAAAATTCGGCATGAACTGTTACAGACTTTATTAGCTTATCCCGAATAATTTTTTGGTTATATCTGTATCAAGGGTCATTCAGAAATACGAAGGTTGCGATAATTGGAATGTCGGAAATTAAAAATCACTCAAAAGTCCTAACTCGAAACTGATCCGTATCTGTTTATATCTTTTTAAATCAATCTAAATCAAATATACCTTGCCTGCTTTCTAAATTTGGGATGGTTTCTTAACGTTTATTAGGTATTTTAAACCTGAGGAGTATTCTAGATTAAAAAAATAGATAGATTTTTTTTAAATACAAAAAATCTCGTATTTCATCTAGTTGAATAAACAGAACTTCTATTTTTCATTTACCGATGGAGCATTCTATTTTAGAGTTTGATTCAACGGGAGGTGGCATTTTATTTTACCATCATTTTCCTAGAGGAGGGAAACATTTATCAAAATTTACTTTTAAATAAACTATTAATTTAAAAAATAGTTTCTTAAAATTAAGGAACACTACACGATCATTTATATACTACAAACAAATCTGTTAATTCAGAATATAAAAATACTGTAAATAAAATTCATTTTAAAAAGTCTAATTAAAATTTTAAATTTTAAGAGCAAATTAGGATACGTTTTGACAGAACCTGTTCGTTCAAAATGCCCAGAAATATGTCTAATTAAATTAGGACAAATGTTAACAAATAGAAGTGAAGCACTTGGAATATTTCGTAAATTTTTTCGAAATTTTATTTTTAAATTTTTAATTTAAAAAAAGCAATGAATGACCACAAAATTGTTTTAATGGGAAAAGAAAGTGCCGATACATTTTATTCTCCAACCGGGGAAATATTTTATTGTTCAAAGAAGGAAGGTCAATGTGGGGCTAATTTGGCAATTAGACGTTACTGGCATTTGGTGGAAATGGGTAAACAATTATGACGTATTTTCTGCATTAAAGCCCCACTCTCTAAATTATAGCTCCTATGAGGATGACTGAAAAATATAGTTCCATCTGAATTATAACCTCCCTCTGCATTATAGCCCCTCTATAATTAAGCATCCCTTTGGAGCATGGTTTAAAAATATGTCCAGTTTCTATTACAGAAAATATAGTACGATAATGTTAAAAATAGATATTTTTTATAATTTAGATACCATTATAACAGTAAACACAACATTACAACCTCCACTTACTATTCCAACATGGGATGGGGTTTTGTGCTACATTTGGTCTAAAGAGGAATAATTAAAATGAAAAAAATTTTATGATTTTATCACATAATTTATAATAATTTTAAAATATTAGTTTTCCCAGATTTTACGCTAATTAAAATTGTTGTTATCTGTTGTTTCAAAATAAAATTAATTTAGTAGTTCAATAGTTAATACATAAGCTTGATAAATCAAAGCATTGTGTATTGATATTTATAGTTAAAATTATAGAATTTTTATAATATTTTCAATCATCGAACAAAATTTTAATCGAAAAATATTAAACTCTGCTTGATTAAACTCTGATTAACTTAAAATGAAATTAATATTATGCTTATATGCTCAAATAATTACTTCACCTGCTTGTTGATGAGGTGATTTTTTTTGTAAAAAATTTATCAATAAAACCAAAAAAATACATATACATATTTGAATTTTCTTAAATTTTGTTTGGAATAAACTTTTCTGGTTGAAAGGAAATATTAAATTTATAGGTGTGGCAATTTCTTTCAAAAATAATTTAATCAGCTAGAAGAGTTCCTCTTTCGGTTTTAAATTTTTTTTTAAAGTTTACTTTCAAACAAAAAGTGTAAAAGAAAATAGTTTAAACTAGGGTTGTTGGCGACCGGTTAAAAACCGGTACCCTCGGTTTTCGGTTTTGGCCGGTTTACGACCCTCGGTTTTCGGTTTCGGTTTTCGATTGACCCCCGGTTTTTGGTTAACCGAAATCGGTTTATGCCTGAATTTCACATACAGAATATTCAATTCATATTTTATCGCATTATTATGCTTCAATGAAATATTCTAAAGATCAGCCAACGAAAATTTTGTTATTTAGAGCCGCAAGTGAAAATACAGTCTGGGTATTGGCCTGAAAAATAAATTAAGTGACCCCATCAAGTAACCACTCAACCACACACAATGTCATGCGAAGCAGTGAAAAAAACATTTATTGAAGGGGAAATTAGGAAATTATTTTGGCGAAATGTGTTTTGGGAATTTAAATGACCAAAAATTTCCAAAAAATTCCATCTTTAGGGGTGTATTTTATAAACCGAAACCGGTCGGTTTAGGCCATCGGTTTTCGGTTTTCGCCGGTTTTTGACCCCCCAGTTTTCGGTTTCGGTTTATTGGCCAAAAACACCGGTTTTCGGTTTCGGTTCGGTTTACCGACCGCCAACAACCCTAGTTTAAACAAAATCTGCCAGAGAAAATAGTTTAAACAAAATCTGCCACAATCATGTTGATAAAATTTATTTATAGCACAGATCAAAATACTTCTCAACAAAATTATTTTTTAAATTTTAGCAAAAATGTCTTTGGCAGTATGTATTAAGAGTTCAAAGTGAGAATGTAACGTCCGTTTTTGATGAATTCATATTTAAATATATTTATACATTTATATTTAAGTTAATTTATATTGAATATGATTGATTAACATTTGTATTACAGCTATGCTTGGGGCATAAGAAAAAATATTTTCCTTTTTCCTTCACATTATTCGGAACCGAGATCTGAACCAAAATTATATATATAAACTTTTGATCCGGATAATCAAACCGCACAGCATAATTATAACTCATATTTTATTCCACTGACGGATTGTCCGGAAGCCCTTGCATTTGAATTTCTTGTATTTTGTTTGTATTGATTCTATATAAATTTGACATAAATTAACAATTTTAAAATGAAAAACATGAGAAATAAGCCTTTAGATGGAAATGATTGATCATAAAGCTTAAGATCCTTAAGATTGCAAATTATACAGCTTTTAATTTTTGTATTTAATCTCAGCCTCATTTTTTGATACTCCTCGGAATTATAGAATCTATTTTATAATAAGGTGTATAGTTGATTTCAGTTAACTAAATGTGGGTACTTGTAAAACATAATAAATGACAAATTGATTTAGCAAACATTCTCCCTTCGAGTTAGTTGTATGAAATTCAGTAATATAAGATTCAATCAGATTCAATCAACTACTTCCTTTTCCACTGAATTTAACTCATCAAAAAATAAATCATTTTGAGTTAGAGTTAACGGATTGCATTCTTTCTCGCAAATAACAGCGCCACAAGTGCTTACACAATCAAGATCAAGCCATAAGCCTGCTGGTGGAACAACGGCATTACAATCATTTGAAGTCGGGCAACTAGTATTTCCTAGAGATTTTGGACATCCAAGAGACCATGGAGTATTTCCGCCGTTAAGCTGTTTAAATATTTTCGAATGAGTAAAGATAAGAAATCTACTTTATACCTGAACTATAACTCCATAGTCTGAAGGACTACCATCATCCCAAAAATTGTTTATCTGTCCTCCAAGTATGGCATTTCTATGCAACCCAATCCAAGAACAATTTGTTTGTATAGTTTGGCTTACATTTGTAACTGTAGCTTGTTGTAGATCAGAATGAATAGAAGCTACTTTAGCGCCTACACTTTGACAAATAGCTATAGCCTTAAAATTTTTAAAATTGTTTAATTGAAATTTTTCTTGCCTGCCAATAATTTCCAGGATAGGAAATCGGAAGTTGCTTGTATTCTCTATCATTTGCCACTTGCCATCCATTTATGCCACACATTTTTCCAAACCTTGCACCATTACAAGTACGTTTACAAATGCCTCCTGCTAGTTTATGATAGCAAGAAATGTCATTCCAATTAATATTTCCATCGGCTCCTTTATACATACAAACACAGTCCTCTGGGGAACCCTCTTTAAAATTTTATGTATTTTAAAGTGGATAAGTTCCAAACAAACTTTGCAGATTACTTCCTGTATCATTTAAACCACTAGGGCATCCTGGTCCCCACGGCTGAATCTGTATTGTCGGAACTCCAGGTGTTGGAACGGATGCATAATCCACTGAAGACCCGTCTGCCCATGTTTGAACTACTGTTGGATCATAACTGAAGATTTTTATTTAAAATTGAATACTAATTTTAATGAGTGATGTGCGTTTTCACAAATCTTTCGTTATACTTACTAAGGTTCAATAGCAGCACGGTTTAGACCAATATAAAAAGAACGGAACATACTATCAAGTGATGGAATTGGAACTCTTTGTCTACACAAAGAATTATTTGTTTGACATTGATCAAGTAAAGATGAAGCTAATTGAGCTACAAATTGTTCTTCCTCATCACTATGAATGCTAACAAGTTCTCCTCCTTCTTTATTACATAAATTTCTTGCCTAGAATTTGAAAAATAATTATTTTATTTTAAATTAATAGAAACAGATTATTTACCAATCGAATAACCTTAACCAATCCATGAATTATCTCATTCAGAGAAAAGACATAAAAAATATTTTTTTCAAGAAACCAAAATACCTGATAATAATTAATCATATCTTGCATAATCACTTTATAACCATAAACAACCCCAGAGCTATCTAGCCTACTAGCCCAACCATCTGGACATTGATTTAATCCCCCATTTTCATTGGAATTAGAGTTTACGGGAGATTCGTAATTATAATCCAAATTTAAAGAACTAGTCGTCTGGCCAATTGAAGTTTTTAAATTTATTAAAAAAATTATAGATAAAATCGTACAAAATTTTTGAAATGATATAAATATTAGATTTATCATATTTTCCTTAAAAAATTTAAATATATCAACATATTTTTAATTAAATTTTTAATGATATAATGGGTTGTTAGATAAATAATGAGCCCTTTGCGCATAAATAAAACAATTTACTATGACTAAATAATGAAATGGAATTAAGAAACAATACAATGCCCATTATTATCTCCCACATCTTGCCCCTTGCTGGGCGGTTTTTTAATTCCCCTTTGATAAAATCTAGTGGCAGATTTGGTTTCGAGAAGTTCGGCAACCCAATTTGGGAGTTGAGCATCATTTTGGAACCTCACATCTCGGAAATAATTTTTTATCGAACGGAATAAGTGGTAATCAGACGGCGCAATATCCGTAGAATAAGGCGGATCAAATAAAAGTTGTCATCCGAGTGTCTCCGTAATGTGGGATCGAGTTGCGTTCGAGCGAACCGGGCGTGCATTTTCCTGTTGAAAGACAACTTGACCATAACGAGCCGCACGAGCAGTGAAACCATCAAAGGCAATCTGAACTCTGTCCAATATTGCCCTGTAGAGTTCGCCCGTCAATCCTTTGCCCTTAGGAGTTAATTCCCAGTGTACAATCCGAAATTTGGGATAAATTTGGGGTTTTTGGCATCTAGGCCCATATCTCGATCACGGAATTTTTTGTAACATCGCTTAATTATTGCAAAAGATGCCCAATCGTGCCCTTCAAGGCGGCATTTTCTTTTTTGGCTTGAGTTGAACTTAGACCGCGTTAGAAGCAATACAAGACAACAGTCCGAATTTCAGATTTTGAGGACATAATTTTAAAAAATTTTTAAAAAACTGCAAAAATCAAAATTAATTTCTTAAATGGTTTTATATAGTAGAAAAAAGCGTGAACTATCGACTCTAGTAAATGTAAAATAATTTAAACTAAAATTCGAATACCTATACATAAATAAAGAAGTAAAATGCGAAAAGGGCTCATTATTTATCTAACAACCCATTAAAAATAAAAACAGATTTTTAGAGAATTTGTATCATAGTAGTTTAAATTAATGGAAAACTTAAACTTGGAAATTTTAAAAATATATTCTATTGACAGATTCTAACACAAATCTGTCAAATCTATTAGTCAAGGGTCTCAACACACGCTTCAATCTAAAACTTAAATATAGAAATATTGAGTAAATCTCAATTAATTCAATTAATATACTAACAATAAGTGTTAATAAATAAATGCTTAATAAGTAAAAATAATTAAAAATTATTTATAAATAGACTGAATAAAAAAATAAAATCAAAGCTTAATTTTTTGTGCTGTGAACCCAAAAAGTTTGTCACAGCGGATTTATTTAAAATATAAAATTAGCCATAAAATTTTAAAAAATACATAAATAAAAAGTACAGATATTCCCAAAATGGTATGGGCCAAATACTTTTTGTGTTTTAATTTTTTGTTTTAATCTTTTTTGCTTTTGAAAATAATTTTATTTTTATATAAAAAATTATTTAGAAAATGTAAAAAAAGAGGTACGATTCTACCGAAAACTTTTATTTTGGGCATAAAATATAAATAACGTTATATTTTTTATTTAACTTTAAAAATTATTAAAAACAAAAGATAATTTTAGATTTCAGAATTTTCTAGAATAAAAAGTTTTTTTATAGATTGTTAAATCCTTATATAAAACTCCAAGTTGCTTCCATGTTAAAATGTTATCGAGTCTAAATTACTTATAGTATTTTTAGAAAAGAAACGTTGTAATTTAAAAAAACTTTTCTAGACATTTTGCATTTTATCCTGAATAATAGTCATGCTTTGTTAGCGTATCAAAATATTTAACACATCCAAAAGAATCCACTGTGTAAAATAATGACAAAACACAGCATTGGCAAAATCTGCAAAACACAACATTGCTTATAAACCCGGAGGCAGCAAAATATTGACATAAATACTATCAAAGTATAAGATGAAACTTGAGTTAATAAGAAAAACTTAAAATATTAAAATACGAATTAAAATTGTTTATTATTTATTACCATTCACATGTTTTTCTGTAAAAACATACACGTTGAATAAATATTCGTAAGGGCAAATCTCCTTTTATAAATTGCCGCATATAATAATATCCTCTTTAAAGGCTAAGACGGCTAAAATTAATAACGTCTATAAAAAAGCACTTTTATATTGACATAAAAAAATGCCGCCTTTTAATTTTAATGTATTCTGATTGTCTACATTAACGTTTAGTGTATATACACATTAAGCGAGAAAAATTTTAAATTTATATTTACTTTATTTGTTACAGAAAATGTTTAGGAGAAGAACCTTATACAATTAATTAAAAGATAATATTTGAAATCTAAAACTAATTATTAAATTCTTTTTAATTTTACTGATTCATTAAAGTAAATTCCGACATATCACAAACATAACTTTACGTTGCTTTAAACAATTTACAGTATATTAAGGCTTATTTGTTGCAAAATAGTTAACTAAATGCTTAATTTGTTGTACACGTACAAAATACAATGGCCTGTTATAGATATATTTCTACTTTCAAACTTGATTTCGCGGGCTTAAAACTTGAATTTAATTTTAAATTTATTAAATAAACTTAAAATTTAAATGTATTATTTTATTTATTTATTTTAAAATTAAATAATCTAAAAGAATCTTTAAAGAAATCATTTATATTGTCATATCACAAGGCCAATGCACTATTAATTTGCTACAAAAAATTTACTGTTCAAAAATTAAAAAATTTTACAGAGGAGGTATGCAATGTAAAAGGCGTCCCTTATCCGCCCACATTGAAATAAGTTACAGCGCTGCGGTAAATAGGGCTCGCGCTACATTGGCCTGTTTCCGAATTAGTAGTCTCCGCTAAGAGATCAGAATGCTTCAGCCAATAACTTTTATTTTAATAAATGCAATATTTCATAATAAAAAAATATTTTCTTTTGAAAGAAGCGGTAAATAAAAAGAAAATTTTTCAAAAAAGTGCAAATTAATTTTTTATTTATAAAGGTCTCTCTCCCTACATCCTTTAAAAAAACAAGGAATATGTGGAGAGAAGCGTGATTTTAAAAAGAAAATTTTTATATTTTTATTAAGAAATAACAATATATTTTTATTAAGAAATTTTTATTTATTTTTTAAATTTATTTTTTAAATTCTTTATTAATTTATTTAACTTGTTTATTTAATTATATTTTAAATTTATTTATTTGTATTATTTTGAAAGCCTTTTATATAACTTTAGCCGGAAAACCTATGGGTCGCCGGCAAGACCTCAATGCGCTTTCAGATCTCTTAACGACTCAGGATTTTGCAGCCCACGCCTCACAGGGAGTCAACGGTCGCTGGGCTCATAACATAAACATCTGCCTACTTTAGCGGATAAAGTAGACATATGTTTACGTTACAAGCCCAGGACCCGCAACGGTCGGCATGTCTGGCTTCCTCCGCAATAGCAAAAACCTGTAAGTAGACCAGAGTGAAGAAGGAAAATAAACAAATGCTCTTAACTTTGCCAAATCACTTAAGATTTAATTGATTTTGGTGTCATTCGACCAACTATATAGTCTTACAACTAGATGAAACACCATTTAAGACGATTTCAACGCTTTTGACTTTTTAAATAAAATTATTAAGAAATCAAACGTTATTCAAAAATATATTTGTATATTATCTGATAAAAACTTTAAGTTATTTTTTCAGTAAAATTTAACAATTAAATGGAATTTTACTCTTTTTTGTTATTTCTGATTGGATTTGGATGTATCTTGAATATGACAAATTCAATGATGCAACCAGTTTCACCTCAGGAAATTCAGATGGCGGATTATACTTCTGGAAGTGAGTTACCATATAAAATCATTCCCTAAATTAACGTAGTACAATAATAATCGTTCGTTTTATTTTTCGACTCTTTTATTACAAATATTTTTCTTAAATTAGGTTTTAGAAAATATTTTGTTTTTAAATTAATTTTCATGAGAGTTCTAGCCAACCCCCATTTAAAAATTATATCGCAACTTTAATTTTTCGTGGTTCCAAAACACTAAACTTTCAAATTTGTAGCTCAAACTTCACAATCAACAAATAATTCGACAAAATGTATGGAATGCCCTCATTGCAACATTTGTGAGTGTTGTCAATTTTGCAAGCTTGTTTCTTTATGCAAGAAATATATGGGTTCCTTTAAATTATTTGGATTTTGTTGTAAAGGAAAAAATTAAAGAGAATTTTGAGAGATATAAGAAAGTATAAGTAGATTAATATCGTACGAAATATTTAACATACGATTATTTGATGAAAAATAAAATTTTCTGGTATAATTTGGAAGGACCTGTTTAATTTTAAACATGTAGAAATTACTATAAAATAATCATAACAAGTATTATTTACTTGGCTACTAATAATTATTAAAAATATCTTGGACAAAAGTGAGGACTCGGGCCGACAAACACCTCAAGATTTATGTATATTAAGGGGCTGAGTTGAAAATCAGCTTTTTAGCCATTCTTTATCACATTCTTTATCACATTATTTCTTCTCCCGAGCATCACTAATATATACAAAAACGCTCCCAAAGATGTGTTTTAAAACGCTCCCAAGACTCTTTGAATGGCAACAAAAAGTATGAAATTATTAGCTAAAGTGAATTTCCTTTCATTTGAGGATGAAAGGAATTTAACTTAATATTTCCTTTAGAATTTTGTTAAGTTTAATAAAGGATTTTGTTATAAACATAATTAACCTTGTTGAGATATATTGACAATATTTGTTAACATAAATCTACATAGATTGTGTAATATATTTAATGACACTAACGGGTGTCACTAACGGGCTGTTATTTCAGTATTTAAGTAACAATGATATTACTATCTATACACATTCAGGTTGATCTTACAATTTTTTGATAATATGGGATGTCTCATTAAACATTTTATAAGTGCATTAATTCAAAATATTTATTTAATCATATCCTTTTGATTTTCCCAGACAAAAATAATATTTCTTAATTTAATTGAGTGTAAATATTAATTCACATGATTGCACTTTGTTTTGCTTATACATGAAATAACTTTTATTTTTCCCTATTTATTTGAATGAATTTTCCCAAATTATTATTAAGCTTTCTAATGTAATTAAATCATAAACAATGGCTTTTAATTATTTTACCGTGAAGCTAGATCGTTACATATGTATGTTACTCAGTAACTTGCTTACCTACACGTACAAGTTAGATCAGATTGTCTTTTGATTCAAGTCATGCAAATGTTGATTGAACGTTTAACTAAATTATAACAGATTTCTCATAATGCTCCCAAAAATCGAACCTTAATCGTGATTATTTTCCCAGGGACAATAATGCTTCAAGTATCATATCTGCTAGCCTAAGACTTTCTGAAATAAAAATCAAGCACGAAACAATACATAAATTTGAATGTTGACAACCTCAATTAATGTTTGAAATTAAATTTTAGTTTTTAAGGAAATAAAAGAATGAAATTGGTTATTATCATATTAATAATCACCAAATTCGAATTTGTCTATAATGCTTTATTTAATTTATTAATTAAAATAGAATGGAGAAAATTCAAAGAAGATTTACCTCCTGACTTATTTAATAATTTAATACAATTGAAAAATCATAGATTTGAAGTAGGACTTTTTCCTTTCAAAAAAATAATAATAATGAATATTTACCTAAACATAATTTTTACATTAAAATAACTGAAAAATACGATGTTTGTAATTTTGATGAAAATGAATTATCTACAGATGGAGGCAAAGCTTTATCCCTCCAAAATAATATTTATTTGATTAAAGTTTGGTGGAATAAAATGGTTGGAATTATTTGACTAGTATTAATCATAAGGCACTAAGCTAAGCGTTTATGAACAAGATCTAATCTGAACGTGTTTATTCACCAATAGGGTTGGAGGTTCCAAAGAAGCCAGTACACCGAAATTATCGGCTTGGATATCAGATCCGGATCCGATATCCGAATGATTTCACAAGAATCGGCACCACTTGTCATCACGTTAAGAATTCGAAGCTCAAAACAGCTATTTTAGCGTATCCTACAATCTAGGATAATCGTCAAATGTCTAATATTTAATTTATTAAAAATTAAGTAAAATTCTAGTTAATAATCGATTCAATGCAAATTAGTGGAGTTGACAAAATTTTGATAATCCAATTAAAAAATAATCCATCGTTTGAAGAAAAACAATTTTCAAATGTAAAAGCATTGGATCTTGGAAGACCAAAAAGATTGTTAAAATTTTTAATTAATAAATTTCAAAAAAACCTAAAAATGAGTATAATATGCGAGAAAAAAGAATTTATTTTTCATTTAGAGGAATATCCTGATTATTATTCAAGCATACATTTTGATCAAAGAATTTGTCTGAATGATAAATATTTGCTTAAAGTAGAGGAAAATGAATTCAATATTGTAGGTTTTTGTTGGGTTAAAAATGGAAATTGAAACTTCAATCCGAACCTAGAAAGGCGAAATGAGAAAGTTATAGACTGGGATGACCATTTCTTAAGGGAAGGGATTTTGTTCTTAAAGGGAACAAGACTTCGGTTTTACATCGACCCCATTGCAGAAAATATATAAACTAATGAATTAAAACTAAAATTGCGATATGCCTTAAGTGTATTCACAAAAATGTCACTTGTGCGAATTTATTATGTGAACGTTTTGTATGCAAACGTAACATTATGCATTTTCCCTTTCAGTTGTAACCAAAGTTAAAAAAATTTCATATAGCTGAAAGTTTCCAACCATAATTTCATAACTTTATATAAAATAAAAATTCAATTCAGCCTTTATCAATCAAATTTGAGTGTAATGAAGTTTTATTCGAAAAATACGTAGTAAACCTATACTTGATTAATGTACAGAAAGTTCAAGATAATCAATCAAGCAATTCATCAACTAGTTTTGTTGCATTCTGTAACCTTAATATGGAAAATCCTATAGAGATTAATGAAGGAATAATTATTCAACAATGGGAGGGTTATAAAAGAATGTATCCAGAATTTCAAACAAGGAATAAACGGAAAGGAAAGGAAATAATTTATAATCCTCCAAATATACAAAAAACTGTTCAAATTTTAGATAAATCTAATGCACCAATTTTGGTAGATTTGACAAAAGATAATAAAAGCCAGAATGGTAAAATATTTTAGATCAATTTAAGTTGGGCCCTAATTTTAGTAATTCCATTATAATAATATTTAAGAAAAATGCTATAAAGAATTGGTCAATATTGCAAAAAATCATCTGAGTAATTGCAAACAAGCGATGAACGAGTTTGAAGAACGAGTTCTACATTAACGTTTAGTGTATATACACATTAAGCGAGAAAAATTTTAAATTTATATTTACTTTATTTGTTACAGAAAATGTTTAGGAGAAGAACCTTATACAATTAATTAAAAGATAATATTTGAAATCTAAAACTAATTATTAAATTCTTTTTAATTTTACTGATTCATTAAAGTAAATTCCGACATATCACAAACATAACTTTACGTTGCTTTAAACAATTTACAGTATATTAAGGCTTATTTGTTGCAAAATAGTTAACTAAATGCTTAATTTGTTGTACACGTACAAAATACAATGGCCTGTTATAGATATATTTCTACTTTCAAACTTGATTTCGCGGGCTTAAAACTTGAATTTAATTTTAAATTTATTAAATAAACTTAAAATTTAAATGTATTATTTTATTTATTTATTTTAAAATTAAATAATCTAAAAGAATCTTTAAAGAAATCATTTATATTGTCATATCACAAGGCCAATGCACTATTAATTTGCTACAAAAAATTTACTGTTCAAAAATTAAAAAATTTTACAGAGGAGGTATGCAATGTAAAAGGCGTCCCTTATCCGCCCACATTGAAATAAGTTACAGCGCTGCGGTAAATAGGGCTCGCGCTACATTGGCCTGTTTCCGAATTAGTAGTCTCCGCTAAGAGATCAGAATGCTTCAGCCAATAACTTTTATTTTAATAAATGCAATATTTCATAATAAAAAAATATTTTCTTTTGAAAGAAGCGGTAAATAAAAAGAAAATTTTTCAAAAAAGTGCAAATTAATTTTTTATTTATAAAGGTCTCTCTCCCTACATCCTTTAAAAAAACAAGGAATATGTGGAGAGAAGCGTGATTTTAAAAAGAAAATTTTTATATTTTTATTAAGAAATAACAATATATTTTTATTAAGAAATTTTTATTTATTTTTTAAATTTATTTTTTAAATTCTTTATTAATTTATTTAACTTGTTTATTTAATTATATTTTAAATTTATTTATTTGTATTATTTTGAAAGCCTTTTATATAACTTTAGCCGGAAAACCTATGGGTCGCCGGCAAGACCTCAATGCGCTTTCAGATCTCTTAACGACTCAGGATTTTGCAGCCCACGCCTCACAGGGAGTCAACGGTCGCTGGGCTCATAACATAAACATCTGCCTACTTTAGCGGATAAAGTAGACATATGTTTACGTTACAAGCCCAGGACCCGCAACGGTCGGCATGTCTGGCTTCCTCCGCAATAGCAAAAACCTGTAAGTAGACCAGAGTGAAGAAGGAAAATAAACAAATGCTCTTAACTTTGCCAAATCACTTAAGATTTAATTGATTTTGGTGTCATTCGACCAACTATATAGTCTTACAACTAGATGAAACACCATTTAAGACGATTTCAACGCTTTTGACTTTTTAAATAAAATTATTAAGAAATCAAACGTTATTCAAAAATATATTTGTATATTATCTGATAAAAACTTTAAGTTATTTTTTCAGTAAAATTTAACAATTAAATGGAATTTTACTCTTTTTTGTTATTTCTGATTGGATTTGGATGTATCTTGAATATGACAAATTCAATGATGCAACCAGTTTCACCTCAGGAAATTCAGATGGCGGATTATACTTCTGGAAGTGAGTTACCATATAAAATCATTCCCTAAATTAACGTAGTACAATAATAATCGTTCGTTTTATTTTTCGACTCTTTTATTACAAATATTTTTCTTAAATTAGGTTTTAGAAAATATTTTGTTTTTAAATTAATTTTCATGAGAGTTCTAGCCAACCCCCATTTAAAAATTATATCGCAACTTTAATTTTTCGTGGTTCCAAAACACTAAACTTTCAAATTTGTAGCTCAAACTTCACAATCAACAAATAATTCGACAAAATGTATGGAATGCCCTCATTGCAACATTTGTGAGTGTTGTCAATTTTGCAAGCTTGTTTCTTTATGCAAGAAATATATGGGTTCCTTTAAATTATTTGGATTTTGTTGTAAAGGAAAAAATTAAAGAGAATTTTGAGAGATATAAGAAAGTATAAGTAGATTAATATCGTACGAAATATTTAACATACGATTATTTGATGAAAAATAAAATTTTCTGGTATAATTTGGAAGGACCTGTTTAATTTTAAACATGTAGAAATTACTATAAAATAATCATAACAAGTATTATTTACTTGGCTACTAATAATTATTAAAAATATCTTGGACAAAAGTGAGGACTCGGGCCGACAAACACCTCAAGATTTATGTATATTAAGGGGCTGAGTTGAAAATCAGCTTTTTAGCCATTCTTTATCACATTCTTTATCACATTATTTCTTCTCCCGAGCATCACTAATATATACAAAAACGCTCCCAAAGATGTGTTTTAAAACGCTCCCAAGACTCTTTGAATGGCAACAAAAAGTATGAAATTATTAGCTAAAGTGAATTTCCTTTCATTTGAGGATGAAAGGAATTTAACTTAATATTTCCTTTAGAATTTTGTTAAGTTTAATAAAGGATTTTGTTATAAACATAATTAACCTTGTTGAGATATATTGACAATATTTGTTAACATAAATCTACATAGATTGTGTAATATATTTAATGACACTAACGGGTGTCACTAACGGGCTGTTATTTCAGTATTTAAGTAACAATGATATTACTATCTATACACATTCAGGTTGATCTTACAATTTTTTGATAATATGGGATGTCTCATTAAACATTTTATAAGTGCATTAATTCAAAATATTTATTTAATCATATCCTTTTGATTTTCCCAGACAAAAATAATATTTCTTAATTTAATTGAGTGTAAATATTAATTCACATGATTGCACTTTGTTTTGCTTATACATGAAATAACTTTTATTTTTCCCTATTTATTTGAATGAATTTTCCCAAATTATTATTAAGCTTTCTAATGTAATTAAATCATAAACAATGGCTTTTAATTATTTTACCGTGAAGCTAGATCGTTACATATGTATGTTACTCAGTAACTTGCTTACCTACACGTACAAGTTAGATCAGATTGTCTTTTGATTCAAGTCATGCAAATGTTGATTGAACGTTTAACTAAATTATAACAGATTTCTCATAATGCTCCCAAAAATCGAACCTTAATCGTGATTATTTTCCCAGGGACAATAATGCTTCAAGTATCATATCTGCTAGCCTAAGACTTTCTGAAATAAAAATCAAGCACGAAACAATACATAAATTTGAATGTTGACAACCTCAATTAATGTTTGAAATTAAATTTTAGTTTTTAAGGAAATAAAAGAATGAAATTGGTTATTATCATATTAATAATCACCAAATTCGAATTTGTCTATAATGCTTTATTTAATTTATTAATTAAAATAGAATGGAGAAAATTCAAAGAAGATTTACCTCCTGACTTATTTAATAATTTAATACAATTGAAAAATCATAGATTTGAAGTAGGACTTTTTCCTTTCAAAAAAATTAATAATAATGAATATTTACCTAAACATAATTTTTACATTAAAATAACTGAAAAATACGATGTTTGTAATTTTGATGAAAATGAATTATCTACAGATGGAGGCAAAGCTTTATCCCTCCAAAATAATATTTATTTGATTAAAGTTTGGTGGAATAAAATGGTTGGAATTATTTGACTAGTATTAATCATAAGGCACTAAGCTAAGCGTTTATGAACAAGATCTAATCTGAACGTGTTTATTCACCAATAGGGTTGGAGGTTCCAAAGAAGCCAGTACACCGAAATTATCGGCTTGGATATCAGATCCGGATCCGATATCCGAATGATTTCACAAGAATCGGCACCACTTGTCATCACGTTAAGAATTCGAAGCTCAAAACAGCTATTTTAGCGTATCCTACAATCTAGGATAATCGTCAAATGTCTAATATTTAATTTATTAAAAATTAAGTAAAATTCTAGTTAATAATCGATTCAATGCAAATTAGTGGAGTTGACAAAATTTTGATAATCCAATTAAAAAATAATCCATCGTTTGAAGAAAAACAATTTTCAAATGTAAAAGCATTGGATCTTGGAAGACCAAAAAGATTGTTAAAATTTTTAATTAATAAATTTCAAAAAAACCTAAAAATGAGTATAATATGCGAGAAAAAAGAATTTATTTTTCATTTAGAGGAATATCCTGATTATTATTCAAGCATACATTTTGATCAAAGAATTTGTCTGAATGATAAATATTTGCTTAAAGTAGAGGAAAATGAATTCAATATTGTAGGTTTTTGTTGGGTTAAAAATGGAAATTGAAACTTCAATCCGAACCTAGAAAGGCGAAATGAGAAAGTTATAGACTGGGATGACCATTTCTTAAGGGAAGGGATTTTGTTCTTAAAGGGAACAAGACTTCGGTTTTACATCGACCCCATTGCAGAAAATATATAAACTAATGAATTAAAACTAAAATTGCGATATGCCTTAAGTGTATTCACAAAAATGTCACTTGTGCGAATTTATTATGTGAACGTTTTGTATGCAAACGTAACATTATGCATTTTCCCTTTCAGTTGTAACCAAAGTTAAAAAAATTTCATATAGCTGAAAGTTTCCAACCATAATTTCATAACTTTATATAAAATAAAAATTCAATTCAGCCTTTATCAATCAAATTTGAGTGTAATGAAGTTTTATTCGAAAAATACGTAGTAAACCTATACTTGATTAATGTACAGAAAGTTCAAGATAATCAATCAAGCAATTCATCAACTAGTTTTGTTGCATTCTGTAACCTTAATATGGAAAATCCTATAGAGATTAATGAAGGAATAATTATTCAACAATGGGAGGGTTATAAAAGAATGTATCCAGAATTTCAAACAAGGAATAAACGGAAAGGAAAGGAAATAATTTATAATCCTCCAAATATACAAAAAACTGTTCAAATTTTAGATAAATCTAATGCACCAATTTTGGTAGATTTGACAAAAGATAATAAAAGCCAGAATGGTAAAATATTTTAGATCAATTTAAGTTGGGCCCTAATTTTAGTAATTCCATTATAATAATATTTAAGAAAAATGCTATAAAGAATTGGTCAATATTGCAAAAAATCATCTGAGTAATTGCAAAGAAGCGATGAACGAGTTTGAAGATTACAAAAATAAATTTTTAGAAAAAGAAAATTTAAAAATCTCTGATGAGTTTGATGAGGGAAAGATTAAACGAATTGAAAATTTTATAAAAGAAATTGAACAATATAATGCTTATATAGAAGGATATGAAGATCAATTAAGAGATACAATAAATGAGCTTAACAATTGTCCAAGTTATGTAGAAGGAAAAGGAAAGAAAATTGAAGGTCTGTACATGATTGGGCTATAAATATTGTACTATAATTAGAGTTCCTGCTTAAAGGGATCACCCGTGCTTAAAAGCTAAGATAGAGTCGAGGGGTCCTCATCGAGGTTCTTAGCGAGGACCGAGACGAGGTCTGAAGCAAAGAGGACAGCAAAATCAAGGTTGAGTATGAGAAATCGGCGAGGTTCAATCGTGCTACTCTAACTATAATAATGATTGTATCTATAATATTGGATTCCCTTAATTGATTTTTAAAAAAATCAACAAACTTTCTTAGACTAAAAAGCTGCGGGCTTTTCTTTAACTATTTTAACGGTTCCGTGACTTTTGCGCCGAGAACATTTGCGCCGCGACTTTTGCGCCGCGAATTTTGCGCCGCGACTTTTGCGCCGGGGGACTTTTGCGCCGGGCGACTTATGCGCCGCGACTTTTGCGCCGGGGGACTTTTGCGCCGGGCGACTTATGCGCCGCGACTTTTGCGCCGGACGACTTTTGCGCCGCCACTATCATTAATAATTATGAAAAACTACAGCCGAATCTCACTATAGAAGATGTAGGATAGTTGAAGATCTTCGGATATCAAGATCCAGATCCGATATCCGACCTAAAATTTTCGGTCGGCCCTCTTCTGAGAGAAAATCATGCTGAATAGGGGTAGCAGACCAAATATCCTGATTTGAAAAAGTCAATTTCTTTGAAGATGACCTCTCTAGGGGGTCGGTTTATTTTTCATCCTTCCTCTAGCGGGTCGGTTTATTATAGGGGGCTATTGTACTTCCCGAAATATTGTACTTCCTGAAATTCCTTCAGCTCCTGGATACCATTTTTAAGGAGTACACTGGTCCGACTAGATATTATTTTTTTAAATTATGGCGGCGCAAAAGTCGCGGCGCATAAATCGAGGCGCAAAAGTCGCCCGGCGCATAAGTCGCGGCGCAAAAGTCGCGGCGCAAATGTTCTCGGCGCAAAAGTCGTGACACCATTTTAACAATATTATATATGATGTCAGAGGTCTACTACATATTCGTTCTAACATATCACCTTTCTAGAAGAAATAGAGAAAAATATGCAATAATATGTAGTATTTTGAAATTTAGATACACCTGATATATTTCAACAAGATCCAAAACTTTGTGAACTTGAAGCACTTGCTTCAAAACAACTTAAAGAAGACTGGAAGCTGTATAGAGGTCTTTTAATACTTTATTAAATTAATAAACTAGATAACATAAACTAGATATAACGAAAACAACTAGATCTTACTTAACCTATAAATCCTTAGAAATTTTTAAAATTTAGAAGGTCAACCGTCTGAAAAATCTCTCCAAGACATTGCTAAAGAGATAATTGAAAGTAATAAGTTTATTAGAGATAAAATTTAGGAAAATCAAATATGAATAAACAAAAATATGAAGGCAATCAATAAAAACATTATAACCACAATTTAATAAACAATTATTTTCTAAAAATAATCAGAAATATAAAGAAAACATCACAATTAATAGCCATTCAAATAATTATTTAAATCAACTTATAATGATATTTTGGATCCCCAAGAATAAAAGACAACATTATGCACTTTACTTTCTACATTTATTAAAATAAATGCTATTAATTAAAGAAAATAATATTAACACTTTCTGTTTTTGGAAATTACGCTCTAATTCATTTCTACATATTTTTGAAAAGATTTTTAAAGTTTGAGCTTTTTTTTAAATTGTTCTTCTGTTTCTGAAAAATGCACTGTTTCTGAAACAGCAGATTTTTCTGAAACAGCGGAACCGGCACTATCTGAAAGGAGGTTCAGCTATAAAAATCAGATTTTTCTATCTGATAATAATATGTAATAACTAGTTTAGTAAATCGTCCTCACTTCATAATACATTTCTAATTTTTAAAATATGTACAGTGCCGGCAATATGTTTATGCAGTAAAGAAAATTTTTTTTTAATTCTTAATTTTTCATTCAAAAAATACGTTCTATATATCAATCGAAAGCTCTATTCGTATCTCAGTTGACATGTTTCTGCATTTTTCATGAAAGTAAAAATTGGCCGAGATAATCCGGATCTACCGGATATACCAAATCGCATAGCCCCGGAAAAATTTTTCGAAAAAAATTTAACAAACCCATTTGATAGAGCATATTTTTACTTTCACTTTCATGAAAAATGCAGAAACATGTCAACTGAGATACGATAGAGCTTTCGATTGATATATAGAACGTATTTTTTGAATGAAAAATTAAGAATTTAAAAAATATTACATACATATTTACGAATGGATTTAAAACAGGGTTTCGATATCTGCGGATTTTTCCTCATTTTGTGGTTTTTTGATAGAGCGATGAGGATTATTTTTAAAAATGCGGATTTGCGGATTTTTGTGGTCTTTTGAAGATTATGAGGATTTTTTATATTTTCTTGTGGTTTTTAGCAAAAATGTCATTATTTTCCCGCTAAGACCTTCTGAAATCCTCAAAATTTTCGCCTTCGGCGCTGAAAATGGAAGAAATCTGGCTTCTTGGCCTTCCAAAATTCTCAAAATTTTCGCCTGCGGCGCAAAAAAGGAAGGAATATGTGTCCTTGATCTTCCAAAATCCTCAAAATTTTTTGCCTGGCCTAAAATGAAAGATTTTTGGCTTAAGGGTCTTCCAAAATAAAAAAATTTTCGCCTGCGGCGCTGAAAATGGAAGAAATAAAAATTTGCGACATCTTCCGCGACAAAAATGCAAGTGTGATTTTTTAGATAGTTGTTGGATTTTCATATGATGATCATTAGTAATAAAAAAATTGCTTAATTCAATTGTAGAAGACGAAAAATACCATGCATAAAGTGATTTAAATTCAATTTTTGGGTTTGATAATTTTTTGCGGATTTTTGATATAAAATGCGGATTTTTTCGATCAATTTTGCGGATTTTTAAAAATTCGAGATCGAAACCCTGATTTAAAATATAAAAAACCTGATTCCTTCTCATTTATTAACTTTGGAAGATTGAGGACGAACTATGAGATAGTTGTGGAGGATCTTTCAAAAGTCGTGACTGGGTTCGGTGTTGAAATGTGTAGTTAGAAATTGTATCACTTTCTTAATTGATAAAATAACAAAAATATTATTAAAATTAAATTATTATTTTATGACATGTTAAAAGATAATATTATTATTAAATAAATGCTTTTAGCTTTTTCTAGAGTTGTAATTCAACTCAAAAGAAATGGAAAAGGAGATTGCAGCTAAATAAATAATATAATTGTACATATTTTTATATTAAATTATTGGTAACCACTGTATCATTACGTATCCCATTATTCTTTTATATATTTCCGAATTTTAATATCTTTCCAGACTTCGAGATATCAAAGGATCAAGAGGTGTAATTGTATTTCAGTGATTTGGAAAACTGGGAGATTCAATTTTATTACTTGATCCAAAATCCACTAATAAACATTAATCCTTCTTTACTCCTAATCTCTTTATCGTTGATACTACTTTTATCACTTTATGTCAATCCCCTTACATCTAATCTCTCGTACAGTTAAACCCTAGCAATTACTTCTAATCCCTCACCAAAGAAGCAAAATTACCCCGAAAATCGGAAATTCTTTTCGAATTTTTTCAAAAATAATTTTTTAAAGTTTTTCTTACAAATTTTAGTGTCCGAGCTGCTCATTGCAGGTGCGGAATTTAAAAATAAATCAGATTGTTCTCCGCAAAATTTTTTCGCTTGCGGACAGAATTTATGTACAGGCATAATAAATAAAATCAATAATATTTTATTGGCAGATTGAGAATGAGAGAGAAAGAGGCGATAGACTTCTGGCAATTATTCAATAAATTACACGTTTCCATTGATTTTATCGATGCCCAATCAGTTAGTGAGAGTGTGTTAGAGGTTGAAATGTATAGCTATACAGAGAGTAAAACAATCGAGAAAATAAAAAAACGGCGAAAACAAATCCGCACCTAACACGAGACCAAACAAATAGTAATAGTTGTTTTGTCCGGTATAATTTTGGGTACGGTATAATAAAACATTATTTAGATTTAAGAGTAATATATTACAGGTAGTTCCATTAAACTTTCCAATACCAAATTATACATAAAATGAAGGTTCGTTAATACTTTTAAACTGTCAATCTCAACAAAACCAAGCATTGTTTTGAATCCAGGCATCGAGCATTTCAAAACAAATATTTCGCTTGTGGCTTAAAAATATTTGCTCTAAATTGAGCGGTTTTTTATATTTATAGGTTGCGGATTTTTAGTTTAACTTGATAGAATTAATTAAAATAAGCTAGCATTAAGACAAACAAGATACATGCGTGCGCAGTCCTTCCATTTATTTTAAATTTATTCGCATTTAAAGTCAATCATAAGCTTTTTCTCTAATTTTCTCAATTTTTAATTTTCTATTATATTTTCTTATTAATATATTATTTTAAATTACAAACAAAAGCAATGTATTGCTAATTGAACTAAGTTCTCAATATTTTTTTAATTTTAACTTATAACATATTCAAATATTTATTTTCCATAAATTAAAAAAAAATTTTTCGAAACTAAGGTGAATTTGACAGTTGCTATTAATATTTTTCGATTTTTTAAGTTTAGTTTTGAGGATTTGAGTTCAGTTTTGAGATTGTTATTGAAATTTTAAATAATTTTGGAGATAATTTTTCAAGGCAAATGGAAACTAAGGATGATGGCATAAACTAGACCAGCGCTAAATTTTTATATATAGCAGTGCTTTGCACTTGTTAATGTTGAAATAGTTACGGTTGATATTTACAAGCAGGAGTCTGAAACAAGATTTAATCGGTCAGAGCAAGAGCCACATAACGACTAATAACCAACACAATTTGTAATTAGGGATTTTCTGTATTTCAAAATTTTTATAAATTTCAAAGAAATAAATCCCAAATAAAGTTTTTACTATATTGTGTATGAGTAATTTTCTTTGAAAATATTTTTAAAAGATAATACCTTTTTGCTTAAACAACATTTGCATACCCAAACATACTTATTAATCTTCTATTAATCGAAAACCAATAATATCGGTTAATAACGGTTGATTTCAAAATCCCTATACGATAGGATTATCTTATAGAAATATTTTTAAAGTAAATAAGAAATAAAATACTTCAAAGCAAATTTCTCAATCTTATATTTTTTTTCAAATTTCTCAATCTGTTTATAAGTTTTTTTTTTATTATTTTATTTTACAAACTATATTTTTAAAAGGGCAAATTTTCACGTGAGAAAATATAAAAAAATAAAAGTGCATTAAATTATGAAAGTCTTTAAAAATATTTACACATCTTTTTAAAAATAAATACATTTTCATATAAATATTTTCATAAATAAACATAATTTTTAATTTAAATATAACTTTGAAAATTTATTTTTTTTATTTTAAAAATTTCTAATTCTATTTTATAAAATATTTAAAAGAAATTCAATGAAGAAAATAATATTTTTAATTATTTTTCTTCAAAAAATTTCAATTTTTGCACTTCCCAATCCATTACAATTACCAAATTCTATTAAAAATTGTTAGTATTTATTTAAATTTACACAGAAATATATTTATTAAATTTATAGTTCTTTGTGAAATTTTTCAAGAAGTTAAATTTTGCTATAATCCTTTAAATGATGATGTTACATTTGAAATTTTGGAAAAGAAATATAAATTTATATTTGAAGCAGATGAAAGCGAAGGAATTTCAATTAATCGAGTAACTGACCAAATAAATATTTTAAGCAATTTTTATATGATGGAAATACTTTTCAAAAGATATCCAGAATATAAAAATAGTAATATAATGAAGTGAGTAATTTTAATTAATGACATTGCTAGTGGGAATTGGAAAATATATCTCTTTACGCCTTAATATCCCCCAAATGCCTTAAAAACAGTTAAATGCCTGCTCTAACAAGTGCTTTAATTAGCTTCAAATTTTAAAACTCAAATATTTGCCATTTTTCAATTAGTTACCCCCTAGCGAGAGAGTGAAACAGTAATTAAATAAGGTTGAGGTTCATATTAAATTTTATATAATTTATTAAAGGAGTATATTCTACATGACTGGCTATTACAAAACTTTTAATTACTGTTATTGCTTTACTCTTTTGTTACGTCAGAGTTATAATCATCATATTCACAAAAATATGGAAAGAGAAACCCCAATAGAATGCTCATTTTCAACATATTCAAAATCAGTTCAATTCGCTTTAGATAATAAAGAATTAATTGAAGAAGCTACCTTTATAGTTTTCATTTATTATTTCTTACGAAAGCGTCCATCATTTCAAGAATATATCAGGTAAATATTAAATTATTTTTAAGTAATTTAAAATACTTAAAATATTTTTTTAAATATTAACAAGATTAGTTAGATTTATTTTAAATAAATTTTAGTTGACAAATCAGGATATCCGGATGCGGAAACATTCAGATTTCGAGGAGTTCCCAGGATCCGCCAACCACCACCCTTATATTTAAATATGTAGGTAATAATTTTTATTTTCTTAGATCGTTAAATTCTGAAAAATTACTTGCAAGAATTGGAGGTGTTTTTGGCAAAGCAAAGGCATATAATGTCCATTTATATTTTCCTGGTTTACTTATTCCAGTTTGTATATCTTAAAATTATTTCATAATAAAATTTTAATGAAAAATAAATAATAAAAATTAATAAAAGAGATATAAAACCGAGGTCAGGGTCAAATTTTGGCCTAGGTTCGAGGATAACCGAGGTTTTATAAATTCTACATCGCTCCGGAGCAAGTCATGCGTGACCGAAATTGTATACGTAATGCTATTTCAAATACATAAGTAGCCCATTGAGTTAAAGGTTTAAAAATTACTTATCCTGTTTAATTATTCGAACATATAAATATAAGTACTATAACTGTCTAATAATTTCAAAAGTTTTTTATTTTAAGAAAAATGAATGTCTGGACTTGTTTTATAGCATCATGTACAAACATTATTTTACAACAAAAAGTATTGTAGAGAAATGGCATATGAAAATGGTTATTGACAATTATCTAATTAAAGATTGGATAAACGAATATAAAAGTTTTTTTTGAATTTTTTTAAATTATTATTTAAATTAATTTAGAAAATAAAAAGGAATCAGAAATTGATTCTATTGATAAATTTTGGAATAAAAAGTTAGATAATTTTTGGAACAAGGACATAATGAACGGAAATATTGAAGATGTGAATTATGAAAAAGAATTAATTGAGGTTACTAAAACAAAATAATATTACTTAAAGGCACTCTCCGGTTATCTATCCACATGTCCGCAAATGGTTGTCAGCAATGTTTTCCTTGACTCAAATGAAATTTAGAGAGCAGGCCAGTGTACCGCGAGCCCAATGTACCGCCGAGCTATAACTTTGTTAAAAATTGTCGAATCAGCTGAATCGAACCATACCATGTCGCCACGGATCTGACAATTTTTAACAAAGTTATCTCGTCGGTACATTGGGCTCGCGGTACATCGGGGTGTACCCTGAAATTTACACCTATAAAAATTTAAATGCATAGCTCTGCGTTTTAGTGCCCACGTCACGTATTTTGCATGTGGTTCGAACTAAATTTTCAGCAAGCTACAAAAATTTAGTGATGCTCGGGTATCCCGATCCCGACTCCCGACTCGGGAAAATTTCCCGAGTTTTTGGCCTCCCGATCCCGATCCCGACACCCGGTGTCAATTCCCGACTAAGTCGGGAAATTTTTACACCCCTAAGAATGGATTTTTCTGACAAAATTATATTTTCATTTATAAAAAATGAAGAAATCTGGCCTCTTGGTCTTCTAAAATTCCCAAAATTTTCGCCTGCGGCGCTGAAAAGGGAAGATTTTTGGCTTAAGGATCTTCTAAAATACTCGAAATTTTCGCCTGCGGCGCTAAAAAGAGAAGAATCTGTGGAGTTGAAGTATAGAAGATTTCTGTGATTTACTAGGATTATGGTAAATTTGAAGAGAGAACGAGGGATTTGCGGTAATAAAGAGATATCAATGAGAGATATCAATGGATTTGAGTGATTAATATTGCATAGGGGGTGTTAATACTATAGAGGGGATATGAAGAGATATGTGGCTAGTTCACCAAAATTCCACCAAAATTGAACGTAAAAATATTTTTCTCTGTTTCACTCTCTTTTCCTCTATTTTACTCAAATGGAGAGATTCTAAAGACTTAAGGTCAATGACAACAACTATAAATCAAAGCTGGGCTCTGGCTCAAAGAAAAAGCCCCCAGTAATACCCAACACTGATTATCTCCCCGGTTACTAGGTTTTTTGGGCAGGCTGTTGGCTTATCTTTCCAAATAACCGGGGAAATAAACTCTTAAGTTACCCTTAAAGATCGTTCAGGACCCCTGTCTATTTCACTCCACTGAGAGTCAAAATTTTTGGCTGCGGCGCAATAAATGGAAGAAATCTGACTTCTTGACCTAAAAATTCTCAAAATTTTCGCCTGCGGCGCTATTAAGGCTTCTTTACCTTCCAAAATTTTCAATATTTTTGTCTGTGGTGCAAAAAATCGGAATTTTTGGCGCCGAAGGCGCCAAAAATTTTTTTATTGCTAATTCCCGACTCCCGATCCCGACTCCCGAGGTCATTTCCCGACCCGACTCCCGTTTCCCGATTCCCGGGTTTTTTCTTCTCCCGAGCATCACTACAAAAATTCCCCATTTCCTCCGACATTTCATAAATTATAACTTTTCTTGCAATTTTGGAAAATTGTAAAATTAGGTGTTAAAATGAAGATATAATTCTGTTCTTCAAGAAAACAAAAAAAGATAGATTTTTAAAAAATATTCTTGTGTTATCACATGATAAACAAAAAGCGACATTTTTTATGAAACGACCTAGTATATTTTTAATACATATGTATACCCCAAAAAGTTCTAATTATGCAAAAAATATGCAACGGACCGAGGCGAGGTTTTCGGTATTTAAGAACAGTACTAACATTGGGGTATGTAACACTTTTGCACTAGGTTCACATTATTACCCGATTGATTCAGATTACCTATTTGTATAATATTAAATTAGGAGGTATATTTAAATACAAAAAATCATGCTTTGGAGAAACTGAAAAATCCTACATATTTGCATATTGCTATGGTGGAATTTACTAATAAACTTAAACAAAATACTAAGAAGAAGGGTGGTAAATATAAAAAAGAAACACCTATTGCAATCAACCATAAAATGCATTTACAAAAGCTAATTAGCTTAGTTGTTGATTTAGATTATAGTTTGGAGGAAGTAATTCTTGAACAAATAAAACAAAATATTCTAGCAATTTTAGAATATAATCATAGAGATTCAGGTGATAAATATAAAATAGAATTATTATACCTTATTTTCTTGATTAGCTAGCCTCTCTCGAATCACTCTATTAATTTTCCGAGTTATTGAGAATTCAAAAAATAATTACCCTCCCCGAATGCACTACATCATGTTCAAATTTCATACCTCAAATAATTTCCCTCTCTTGAATAATTACCCTTTCTGTTGTCAATTTTATTTACTCAATTAGTAATTATATTATTTATATTTTATTTAAAAATATTATCACATTAACTTAAATTAATAAAAATACAAAATTTATAATCAGATAAAGTTAATTTTTTAACAAATATTCGTGGTGAGCAATTCAACACTATACTGGGTGAAAAGATGAATGAAAAGGAAAATCAAAACATAAATAAGCTTAAAGATCTAATTAAAAAGGTAAATAAAGTACTGTATCTTCATTATTAAAGCACCCAAGTACAGCTCTCCAGTTTAATAAATCCCCTCTTTATGTAACGGTTGAATAATGGGTGTTCTTGGGGCTCTATCGGAAAATACTGTGTTTACATACTGGTTTACATCGTTTTTATTTAATTAATTTAATGGTTTACATATAAAGTAATTAGGTATATTTTAAAATTATTTCAGGCTTTTGAAGGCAGTGATAATGATAAGGATAAAGAAAAATTGAAGGAAGAAAATATTGAAAAATCGCTAAAAATTAATAAAGGTATTACTATTAATGAAGCTTCAAAAGAAATTTCTTTGAAGGAAAAAGGAAATATTTCTTTAAAAGGAAAAGAAAAATTAAATGAGAATAAAATAATACAAATAAAACCCGATGAAAAAGAAATTAGTTCATCATCAAAGAAATATGATGAAGATTCTGATAAAAATGTTAATCTGCAAACGGAAATCAAAGAATCAAAAGTACCAAAAAAAGGAGGTATACAAGGATTCACTGTAGTACATAGGAGCGCGAACATAGATTCGAAATACTACTACTCTTGCCGAGTCGAGTTTGAATTTGTAATATCCTTTCAAGGGGACGAAAACTCGCAGAGATACAAGCTTCCGAATATAGAAAAACCATTAGGGGACCACGCTGATTTTTGGGGTGAAAAATTCGATTATACAAATTTGATCTCATTTGGCGGCTCCTCGAGCTTACATTAGTCGAATGACAACAAAATCAACTTGGTTGAATGATTATGAGCAAAGTTATGACAACTAACTCTTCAATTGAAAAATTTTTCTGCTTCTACAGAGGGTGGGCCGGACTATGGAGTGTAGCCGGACTATGGAGTTGATTATTATAAAGCGAAATGCTGTTAAACGATTAAATTTTTTATTGAGTTTTTTACTCATTTCTGTCGCGCAGAACGATGCCATCGTGCCATCGTTCTGTTGCCATCGTTACGATGCCATCGTTCTGTTCGAATTGCCCGTCTTCATCCGCAACGGTAAAAACTTTTTCCACGGAAGCCTTATGTGAAGGGTAAAAACAAACGATCATAACTTTGTCCAATCATGTCACGGTGGAAGGAATAACAAACTCGAAATCAGCTCGGAGAGATTTAAGTTCGTCTCCAATGGTCTATTTTAGTTTTAAAATTGAAAACTTTCTAAAAATTCTATTAAAATATAAATATTTTAAATTATGATAATGTTCTTAAAAATATTTAGTCCGTAAAATGATGATTAAATCATCACAACCCAAATTTGAAGGGAAAAGATATTCCAAACATATAAAAGAATTACAAGAAAAACAAAATCTGAAAGAAGAAAAATAGCCTGTATGAGTCGGAGAAAAACCTAAATTTTGGAGATTTTTGAAATTTTCTTTGTGATTATAATTATTTTTAAGCAAAAACACAATTAATTCCCGTCAATTTATATAATTTTCTAGTCCATCTCATTTAAGCAGGGCTCGAATTGTGCGGATTTTGCTTCATTTTTATAGGCCTATGACGATTATGTTTAAAAATGTGAATTTGCGAATTTTGAGGTCTTTTGAAATTACGAGGATTTTTTATATTTTCTTTGGGTTCTTAGAATAAAATTCATTTTCCTCTCTTACGGCCTTCCAAAATTCGCAAAATTTATACATGCAGCAAGAAAAAGCTATTTTTTAACTAAACATGTGGATTTTAACAATTCGAGATCCGAGCCCTGAGTAGTATAAGTACCACTTTTAAGACACAAATTTTTGTCTTTAACCCCTTAAACCTATTGAAAACCCCCTTAAACCATAACGGGATTAAAGCGTGCTTAACCGTCCGATCTGTTAAGTTACGCACATTGTGCTAAATTTTTAAAACCCCTTAAACCTATTGAAAAATAATTGTAGAAAATTTTTTGTGCCGCTTTTAAGACAAAAATTTGTGTCTTAAAAGTGGTACTTATACTACTGCCCTGCATTTAGATGAAAGGTTAAATTAAAATTTTCTTTTAATCATATATACATATAACAAATTGCATTAATTTTTTTCAAAAAACTGTTTAAACAATTCTAATGTATTTGAAACTATAAATTATTTTTGATAGAAATCCTTTTTCTTTCAATTATTATTTATTTTTTTTGATAAATTTTAAAAAATTGGTTTTAAATAAAAATTAATTTCATCATTTGGGAAATTTTATAAATAAAATAATGTTTATTTAAAACACTCAATGTCAGAACATTGTAGATAGCAGGGGTGGGCCGAGTCCCAAAAAATACGAGACACGAGATTCATGAGATACGAGATTCTCAAAAATATACGAGAACGAGATAAAACGAGATACGAGATCTCTCAAAAAATACGAGATTTCACGAGATATGAGACCACGAGATACGAGATATTAAGTATTTTTTTCAAAATTTTTCATACATAAAATTGTAAGGCCGAAAATATAAGGGTTTGAATGGATAATGATTACAGCTGGATTATGAAGGATATTGGTGATTTGGTGGACCAAGGGGATTTATTGAGATATCGGAGATTACAGAGAATATCATGGGATCTGGAGGGATCAAGGAGCTTGGCCGACCTTATCTCTCTTCTTTTTTCAGCGCCGCAGGCGAAAATTTTGAGAATTTTAGAAGGCCGCAGGCCAATAAATTCACCATTTCAGGTGGATTATGAATGGTATTGGAGATTTAGAGGTTCAAAGGATTTATTAGGTACCTGTATCTGTTTATTTATGTAAAAATCACTTCAAATCCCTTATTATCCCGATATTTATAAGCAAAAATTTTTTATATTAAAATCCTGAAATTCTGATGGATCGTGTAAGATTTCCATCGAAATTGATGGATTACCAGATATCCCTCCGAATCCCCATATCTTTTTAAATTCACCTCAATACCAGCAAATCGCCGGATATTCTTCTATCCCTTCAGGTCCACCGATATTTCCCGCTTGACCAACTTTATTCCTCTTCCTATTTTAGCGCCTCAGACAAAATTCATGAGAATTTGGAAGACATGAAGACAAATTTCTTCCTTTTTCAGCGCCGCATGCGAAAATTTTGAGAATTTTGGAAGGACTAAAAGCCAGATTTCTTCCTTTTTTAGCGCCGCAGGCGAAAATTTTTAGAATTTCACAATTTATCCACTCCAGTTTCTTTCTTTGTGTCATGTCCGAGTGTTCATGCTGTGGAAAAATGTGTGGATGGGAGATGGAATTGAACCATCATGGAATGAGCCCAGACCGAAGCACAACCGACTGTGCCACCATCCAACCCAATGCTGGGTTATTTATTTTCATTTATGTTCTTTCTGCAAGTGCGGACACAACACTAAAATAAATAACCCAGCATTGGGTTGGATGGTGGCACAGTCGGTTGTGCTTCGGTCTGGGCTCATTCCATGATGGTTCAATTCCATCTCCCATCCACACATTTTTCCACAGCATGAACACTCGGACATGACACTTTGAATAGTCCCAAATTTTTGACATTTTTTTCTAAAATAGGTTGAAAATATCTCGTGTCTCGTGGCAAAATAGAGATACGAGACACGAGATACGAGACCTCTAAAAAACACGAGATTTCACGAGACACGAGATACGAGACTCAGCCCACCTCTGGTAGATAGTTTTTGTACTTTGCTATCTATGATAGGGGAATCCCTCAAAAATAGGAGTTTTCTCGTCTTATCTTAAGAAAACTCTTGACCACAAAATATTTATCTGATAGTGGTATTTATTATTATAAACAAAAAGTGGTGTGAGTTTTATAACTACTTAAAATTTATTTACTTATTAAAAATTAGCAGACCTTAAATAATCTTCTAACGAATAAATTTCTTCATTTTTGATTTTTCCCTTTAAAAATAAATTCTTATAAAAATGTCGAATGGTAATGATATATCACTTTATAAAAATAATTCAAATATCCCAAAATTAATAACAATACCAAAGTTACATCAAATGAAGAAAGAAGGTATTCCTATTGTTTCATTAACTGCTTATGATTATTCAATGGGCAAAGAAGTAAATTTGATTATTTATTTTAAAAATATTTTATGCATCATAACCTATTTCTACATATTATTAAAAATTTCCTGAAACTTAAAAAATTATAATTATTAAAAGTATTTTCATTCATGTATATCAGGAATGTCATATCCAAAACCCGAACTTTTTTTCAACTCGGGACCCGATCCGAGGACTTCTCCAAAATCTTAAGGCCTTCAATTTTTAATCCCATTATAAGTATTTATCATTTTTTAACTATTAAAAAAAATAGATGGATCAGGCAGGAGTTGATGTTATCTTAATCGGAGATTCACTTGGTTGTGTTATACAAGGAAAACAAAATACTTTATCCGTTAAAAGAGCTTTATTAGTTAAAAGAGCTTTATTAGTTGCTGATTTGCCTTTTTCTGTAAGTTTTTTTATTTATGTCTTGTTTTGCGGACCATAGTTGCGGAAAAGAATTTTTTCGGACATGGCCGTATAAAATTCGAGTCCGCAAGTTTCGTTTCCTCAAAGTCTGGATTCGAAAATATGAATTAGCAACGTTCGGTTTATCAGGAATGGTAAAACATGTAAATGCATATTTTGTATTCGGATATGCCTTGAAGTGGGAAGCTCAAAAATGGTGTTTTTACATTTGTCCGAGAATTTTTTAAAATGCAAAATTTTGAAAAATTTTGCATATTTTTGTATTCGGATAAGTCATTGAATCTTCTGTTTCTTTACTTTCTAAAGCTGGGGCAGCAGCAAATTTTGAAAAATTTTGCATGTTTTGGTGCATATTCGGTGCATATATACAATGTTCTCGGTGCATATATATGCTCATATTTTGCGATTTTCCGTGCATATTTTTCCCATCCCAATTTATTATGTAACTAAAAAATAAAATAAATATTCTAGTGTTCTTATAGTGTTGAAAAAGTCATTGAATCTTCTGTTTCTTTACTTTCTAAAGCTGGGGCAGCAGCAGTTAAATTAGAAATACCTTCAAATTCTGAATTACATTTGAAAATGTTAAGAGAACTTAATTCTTTGTCTATTCCTGTTTTTGCACATATTGGATTAACTCCACAATCTGTACATTCACTTGGTTATATTATTTAATTTATTTAAATTAATACAAATATTATTACCCAGGAAAAGCAGGAAATGCTCTTTTAAGTAAAAATAATAAATCCGGCATCCAGATAGTAATATTTATTTACGGCACGAATGAAATCCATAGGTGATATAATCAACATAAGTGGAAATAATAAATTCAATAACAAATAGTCTACTGTATACATATAGATTCTGGACTTAGTGAAAAAGGATAAAATATAAGCATTGTACAACTGATTGAATGTAAGGTTAGAAAGGGATTTAAATATGCGTGTGGAACATATTATATAAAAAAATAATAAAGGTCACATGGGAGATTTTAATTGTATAATTCTAAATATCTGGATATACCTTAAAATATTTATTTAATCTAAGGTGGTTATCAAGTTCAAGGAAATTCAAAATCCAAAAGAACAGCGGAAGAATTATTAGAATTGGCTATTCAAGTAGAAAAATGTGGAGCATCTGCTGTTGTTCTTGAATGTGTTACTAAAGATTTGGTCAAACAAATCACAGATTCCTTAAAAATTCCAACAATTGGAATTGGTGCTGGTATTCATTGTGATGGACAGATTCTTGTTGTAAATATTTTTTTAATTATTTTTATTTTGCTATTGTGTCATCTCACTCATTTTGTTCTTCTCCTCCTTTATCAAAAAATAGGACACGTGGGTTAAATTTACATATGTACTGTTAAACATTTATGACGATCTATGGCGATAACCTTATGCTTTTTAAAACATGGGCCGGTATTTTGTGTGTGCCATAACTCTGGGTAAGTAGGGCTATCAATTCACACAGAGGATGCATGTGAATATTGCGAACAGATTCGCATTGCTAATGACTGACGATATAACTCACTTTGACCTATCTATACTTTTTTGAGAAGGAAAAGATAGAAAAAGAATAATATGCGGTGATATACCACAATAGCCCCATTTTTCATAGGTTTATGATCTTCTTGGAATTGGAGAAAAACCTCCAAAATTTGTCAAAAATTTTTTAAAAGATCAAAATTCTATTCAAAATGCATTTATTTCTTACGTTAAAGAGGTACGTGAAAGAACTTTTCCTGAAGAAAAACATTCTTATCATTAAAATAATTCATTGACTCTCGTTGTTAACTCTCATTAAAAACATTTCTTTAATAAATTTAACATTTTTATTTGTTAAAAATTTTAGCATTTAGGTAATTTACTGAAAGTTTAAATAAAAATAGTTTTAACGGGAAAAATAGAAATTTTTCATTTGATTTATTTGTTAAACTATTTAATATAGCCATTATTTTGTGTTCTCCGAACAAATTAATGTTGTAATGGGTGTACATAAATAAATTTAAATTAACGAATTACTTTTAAAAAATATTTTATTTTTAACTTTTCGCTATTTTTGTTTGGTTATTCTCAATTTTAAATTAATAATTTTATTATATTTTGTAAAATTATAATATATCTTTGAGTCTCCATAAACTACATATTAATTTCCGAAAACTTTTTTTTTCTTATTTTTATTTTTTTGTATTATTTTCATTTTTTATATTATTATAATTTAATTTACCCTATTTCCTCTAATAAAACGACATGTCGGTTTATTTTTCAACCTCCCTCTAGACTGTCGTTCTAATAGGGGGTGTCGTTCAAATAGAGGCTGTCGTTCTATTAGAGGAAATACGGTATATTAGTTAAAATTTTAAATTATATTTTTTATTTTAATTAAAATATACGACAAAATTTTGTAATTTCCTTAAACAATATTTTAAATTATTTCTAACAACATCGTTTTTAAACATTTCGTAGTTTATATTTTCTTTAAAAAATTTGAATAATTAAAAAAAATTATCACAAAAAATTAATTTATAGTCGTATATCTAAAAGACGGCCAATAATCTTCGTTCATGGATTGACAAACGTTGCGGGAACATACGAATATATTCGGCGTTATTTTCTTACAAAGGGATATAATAATTCTGAACTTTATGCAACGACATATTCCTATGGTGTTAAAAAATTTCTAAAAGATAAGATGGAATGCAGACATATAACTCAGGTTAACTTTATTAATTAACAATTTTCTAAATCTACATATGCTCTGCATAGGACATATAAAAAATTACTTTATCTGCTCAAATAATTACCCTGTGTAATTATTGTTTCCTCCTCCCTTTAAAATTCACACCCTCTAAAATTTCATCTTTTTTAAAATTTTAAAATTTCATCTCAAAATTTCATCTTATTTCATCTTTTTTTATTCACTCTCGGAATGTTCTCCCATTATTTACCAAAAAGTTTTTAAAAATATATTTGGATTCCGGAACTGGTACAACCAAAATTAATTATAACATATAATATAGATGGTATAACCATAATATAGACAGAAAATAAATAGTATTTTAAGATTCGTCTTTTGATCGAAGCAGTTTCTCGGTATAAAAAATCCAATATTGACGTTGTAGCTTTTAGTATGGGATCACCTATGGCAAGAAAAGTAATTATGAAATATTTACAGACAAAATATTATTAAATTTTTTATAAATAAATAGGCAATACTTGGTGGAATTTGTGTTGATATTGGACAGTATTTAGGACAACCATTAACTAGTTTGGTCCATACATTTATTGGAGTTGCTGGTGCTAATAGAGATGCAGAGCCTTTATGTAAATTATTATCTTGGGCAGAACCTTGTAATCAAATAAATGGAATTTCATGTAATTCTGCATTTCTGAGAGATATTATTTCAGTGTAAATATTTAAATTATTATATGTGGGCATACGGAACGTAAAAAGGCAATACTAGCTTGTTTTAGCTAAACCTTTTTTCTTTTGAAGGTAAATTGATAATTCGTTTTTTCCTGTACACCAGAGGTGGTTCGGAATTCCAACGTTTTTCACTTCAGGGTTCCGACCTTTGAGCAAGTTCCGATTTCCGGCTCTTCCGATTTGTGACACCTCTGACTGTTCCGATCCACCTTTGCTGGATACCCGACATTTAAGAAATTCTTTGATAGAATCAAGTAAAAAATTACAGATTAATTATAAAAAATATTCAGTGTAGGTTATGAGGCATTTTCACGAATTTCGACAATTCGTTCAATAGATGATACAATTGTTGGTAATATTGCATGTGACGGGCATTCTGTAAGTTCAATTAATGGACAAGATGATGAAATTTTGGTTAATATTAACTAATTAAAAAATATTTTTATATTTAATATAGTTGAAGGGTTACTCTCATCCAATGATTATTTATGCAACTCAGGATGTTATTTATAGAATAATTCAAGGATTGAAGAATTAGATTAAAAATTAAAAATTCCGTCTTATTTAATGATCTCAATTATAAGAAATTATTTTATTTAATAGTCTAAGGCACCTGATGCCATCCACCCCAAACCCCTAAACACCTCTCACCAACACCAATCCCTCTAGTATTTCCACATATTACTTCCATAATATATTGTTCCTTTACCTTTCATCTTTCCCCATCCCTTCCCACCAATTATTCATTCACCTCTTCACATGTTTTTCCAGATTGTTCACCTTTTTACAATTATTTGTATTTATCCAACACATACCTTCCCATTAATCATTGTAACGTCTCATTCTGCTACAACTACACATCAACCCTGGAAGAGAAGTAAGATGTTCATTTGAATTCATTTTAATTGTGAAGCTGTTTAAAGGAATGAATGTTTGAGAGCTTGTGTCTTAAATCCCGATTCTCGATTTTTTTTTTTAAATAAGTAATTTTTCGAATTATTTCTAATATATTTTATTAGAAATTCTGTCTGTTTGACAAATAAAATCCAAAAATATTTGCCTCAGGCCAAAAGAAGAAATCAGTCTTTATGGCCTACCAAAGTTTTTAAACTTTTATTACTTTTAAAATTAATGTTTAAATTTTATTTTTTCAAAAAATTTTCACATATTTTTTTATCCTCAAAAAAATATTTTTTGAAATAAAATAAATATTCCCATAGTTTTTTCATCATTTAGACTTTTTAAAATAATTTTCGATGAAAACATTGAGAAAAACATAATAATAAACAGTTTAAATGACCTTGCTAAATTAATGTTTTTCATTTGAAATTCACATGCTTATTACTTTAAAATGGCTTTAAAATTGTATTTTGGCCTGATAATTAAAAATAAATAAATATTCAAATAATTTCATTAATTTAATAATATTTATTAGAGATTAGAGACCGGATTAGACGAGATTTCTATTCAATATTTATCTCAATAAATCTCAAATAAAAATCTTAGTTATTAAATCAATGTTTTTCGAGATATCTCGTAAAAATATTTTTCGCTTTTTGTCAAGATCGTTAATATTGAATTTTGTTACTTTTGCTTTAGATCTTGAACTTAGGCTTTAAAACTCAAAATTTTATGCCTGCAGTGCTAAAAGATTGGGAGTATTAGATATCCAAAAATTACTCATAGCTTTTGAGTCCGAAAAGTTAAGCCATTTGTATTTTTTAACTTTTCACAGATATCCTGTACACTCCCCAGTCTCTATTCAATATTTATTAGAAATTAATTACCTAAATTAGAAAATTAAAAATTTTTTTTGTATATTTTAACATTTTAAATAAATTTAACAAAAAAATAAATGTTGGTTTCAATTATTTTCATTCATTTAGTATTATTTCAACATATTTTTATAGAAGCAATTCCAAATCCTCTAAGTTGTAAGTCTATAATTATTAATCTGAGGGAGAAGCGCTGACTTGGTGTTCCTTCAGCTATTTTAATTAATTAATAATTAATTAATTTTTTAATTCAAAGATTTTAAACTTGCTTATTATAAATGGCGTTTTTTTCGTTTTCCAATGGAAAGCGAATACTATGCTTTAAATATTCTTGAAAGTCATTATGCAAATTTATTGAATAATCAGGCAAAAGATTTTTATAAAATGAGATTACAAATAACAATTATTTCACATATCTTTATGTTAAATAATGTTAAAAGGAATTTAAATAATTTGGAGGAAAAAACTGGGTAATATTTTGATAAAACTTAGGAGAATTGGAATTGAATATCAATCAGCCTTTGTCGGCGAATCGACTCTTCCTTCATTATTCCCGATTATTGGAAATAATGAATTATTCCCTATTTCTTCAAATTATACATATAGATGTTCGTGTCTAAAAAATCTAGCCATATGGGACCATAAAATTGTCATGAGTCTTGCTAATCTTTGGTTCGTGTCTTGGGGGCATGTCTTGGTTTTGGAGTATTGTGTGTAGTCTTGTGTCTTTGAAAATTTACGGTCTTGGACATCTCTAGTAACATTTAAACAGCCTTTAAATTTTTATTATTCTAGAATAACCGATCTAAGCGATTTAACCTATTTTTACAATTATTCACAACTCGAAGGCATTTGTAATTTGTTAGCCCAAAAACAAATATTATCAAATAAATATTTTGAAGAAATAAAGAATATAAAAAGAAAAATAAATAAAAAAGAAAATTTAATAGAATGTAGTAATATTAATGAAAATGAAATTGAAAAAATAATTGAAAATTGGGAAGGGCCCATTCAAGAAACAAATTTTATTGTTTTTGTTCAATATTTTTTAAAGAAAAGAAAAGATTTTTATTTAAAAATTGGGTAAATTAATTATAATATTTTTTTAAATTTATTTAAATGATGTAAAGCATATAGATATTTAATTCCTAAGGCTATGCTTGAATAACTTTATGCGTAGCTGCAAAGTATTAAGACAAAAATTAAACGAAATTAGATTAATAATTGATAAAATATTTGAATTCTATTGGGAAGGAGATTATTTTTTGAGAGAATTTATTTTGAAATTAAATGATCCCCCTAAGTCGATTTAAGTCAGATTTCGTTAATTTTTGTGGTTTTCGGCTCAGTACATACGGCTTTAAATGCCGCAAAGGGAGTCATAATAAACAGAAATAAGCCAAAATATTACCATTTAAGTTACTTGATATATTTAATAATTTAATTAAAGTAAACAAAATGATTCAAAAAGAACACTTTGTAAATTTATACAATTATTTGGTTTGGCTAGAACTGTAATGATCACTCAAAAATATACTCTTTTCTTTGGAGATAGTATTGGTTATATATACCTATTTTTATCTAAAAATTAATTCTAAAAATTTTTTTCAGACGAAAGTAATATTTTAGTTGGATTATTTAATGAATATTTTGAACAAAAAGATAAAATTGTAGAGAAATGGAGAATAAAATTGACAATAGATTATTTTTTATATAAAGAATGGTTTTACAAAATTAATAGAAACTGTAAAAAATATTTCTTTAATTAAAAATTATTTTAATTGCAGATGAAGAAAAATTAAAGGAAATTAAATTAATAATTGATAAAATATTTGAATTTTATTGGGAAGGAGATTACTTTTTGATAGAATTTATTTTGAAATTAAATGATCCCCCTAAAGATATATTTTTGGTTCAATTTCAGGTATAGTAAATACAAATAGAGTATGAGTTTAGGTTCAAATTTTGCCATGAGTTAAAAACGCTGCTTAATAATATAAAACCCGTGTCATTATTAGTCTACTTGGGTCGAACTAGTCCGGCAGATAATCCAGGACCATAATCTACAAGTTGATAAATCCTACACTTTGATAAATTGGTATTCTTGTGCTCGTCAACTTTTACAAATCTGGGATGAAAGCCAGGTCATATCAGGAGAACCCAGGTCATAACAAAATAATCATCAATAATTAGTTTATAAAAATTAATTACTATGTAATTATTATGAAACCGGCAAACATGTGTTTACGGCGTCGTGCATGCGGGCTTGATGGTGTTACGGGTGGGAAATGTTCCGCGCTAGTCTTTAATTCAGATTAATTTAAAAAAAGCAGTGTTTTAAATTTTTTTCAAAAGTTTTATTAAATAAAATTATAAATTGTAGCTCATAAAAATATAATTTTAAATTTAAGGAAATATTTTTGGACACAAAATTATATGCACAAAAACAAATTAATTCACCAACAATTTTACAAGCTATAAAATTCTGTATTGAAGAAATATTAAAAGAATTAAAACTAATAAATAAAAATATTTGGCTAGAATGTGTTGAAATAAAGTCAAAAAATCAAAAATTATTTGGAAAAATGATTGAAGACCAAAAGCAAATTTATAGAGAAAAAATTGTAGAATATTTTTTAAATAACAATGGTGAAGTAGATAAAGAGGATTTTGATCATTTGACAAATAAAATTAAAGAAATTGATGGTAATTAATTATTTAATGCAGACGGACTAGATTTTACATGCCCAGTTGGAGAAGATAAATGTATATGGACATCTGACTTGATTTTAAATACTACTTTTAAATACAATGACATTATAAGCATTAAAAGATAGGCAAACTCGAAACCGCAGACTTTTTTCAGACAAAAAACCTGCTCGAAATTTTCTCAACCTGACCTACTAAGGGGTTTCGCTTATCTAATTTTATGGATATTTAAATTCAAAGTCCGCTTGTAATAAAAATATTTTCTAATTAATTTTTCGGTCATGTTGATTTCCAAGATCATTATAGATATATTAGTTTTTAGAAATTAAGAAAATTAAAATCATTAATTTTTACAGATAATGAATTCAAACTTTTTCTTGGAATCTCTAAAAGAAAATTTTATCAAATAGTCGTTCAACAAGAAAAAGAGCCTTTAACTGAAGAAACAATAACAAAAGAGAATGTAAGTTTTAATAAATAAAAATAAAATTTATGATTTCCAAAAGAAATTTTTATAATATACCCTAGGCCAGGAAGCCAAAATTCTTTCTTTTCAGGCTAAATTTTAGCTACTGTTCAGTTATAGACAACGAGAATTTTTGAATTTTGGATCTAGAAAGGCTGAGTTTGGGATATATAGGGTTTGTAAGGTTGATGAGTGAATGGGTACATGAGAATTAAAAATAGAACTTGAGTGATCAGTAAAACTAATAATGTGTGTAATAAAATATGTATTAATTAATTAACAGAACAAAATTGTTGAAGAAATAAAAACGCCTGAAATAAATTCAAAGCCTGAAGGAAAAATTTATGAGAATAAAAAACAAACTAAAAGTATTAATTTGGTAAATACTGAATGCCCAATAATTGAAGAGAAAAATTTAAGACAAGAAAATATTTCAATTGAAAATGAGATAATTAAATTACAAAAATCAAGCTCAGGTTTATATCAGAGTTGTAGCCCGACCCGAACACAGACTATATTTTGATAACCGATCCAAACCGCCAAAAACTGTCTAAAACATCGTAACGCGACATATCCGCCCACGGACGTTCTCGGGGGAACAACCCAAGTTTATTTATTTAAATTTAGTTAAAAATAATCTTATTTAAATAAAAGATAAAAATATCTACGTAAACAAAGCATATCCATTGAGTAAATTGTCAAGAAGTAAATCAATGGAAAATTTATCTAAAAAATCGAAGCAAAGATGGGATAAAACTAAGAAAGGAAAAAAGACAAATTTATTTTTAAATTTTGAAGATAAATTGGAGGAGGAAGAAATTGAAGAAAATGAAATAAAAAATGTACATGATGAAACTTCCTTGAATGAGACAATAAATAAATTAATTGAGATGATTGAATTAAAAAGTAATCTAAAATTTATGGTTTTATTCAGATCTTAACTAAAATGATAAATAAAATCAAAAATCCAGATCTGAAAAAGTCTGAAAAAAATCTGAAAAATATAAGAAATTTTAGGTTCGGATACGGATATCCCTAACCTTAATCTGTTGGTAATATCTATGAATCAACAAGCCTAAGGACATGATCAACGATTAAGAAAGAATATCTGAGATTTTAGTTTCATCAAATAAAGGAAAAATAAAAATACAGAAAATTAGTCGAGATTTATAAAAATCTCCAATCGATAATTGGGATTTTTGCTCGAGATCTGGTCAGATCTTATTTGATCTGATCAGAGCTTAAGACGCTAACAAGTAAGTTATGACAACTTATGCTGTACAAATACTTAGAGTTAACATTTTTCCAAGATTTTACTTTCAAATCCAACCCATACCGCGAATGATTTAACGAATGCCGACCAAAACATTCCAACCTTGCCATTCTCAGCCTTAATTATAAGCTTTAAATGAATTTTTAATTTAAGATTTAAAAGAATCGTTTAAAGAAGGATATTTAGAAAAACATTTAGAAGAAATATATTCCCTAAATCTTCGTATAATAATCCAAAATAAAGAAAAAATAGTGGAAATACCCAATTTAGAGGAATTAATGAATATAATTGTTTTAACAAAATTAATTGAGGATAAGATTTTGAGTGCAAGTTTGTTGGCAAAAACAGAAATAATAATCGATCAAAATAAGTAATCATAATTATTAAATTATTTGGAGTAATATATTTGTTGATGAGCCTTTAGTATCCCCGGCTCCGACTTTTTTCGAATCTTGGCTCCGGCTCAGGTGCGGTTGATTTTTGGAGATGCTCCATGATTGCTCCTGGTTCCTATTGGAAGATCTAATATGATTAATATTTCATCGTGGAACCAAGTAATACCAAGGATCTGAAGGCTATGAAGCCAGCTTTCTTCACCTTCTAGTGCTGCATAGATTATTTTTTGGAAGGCCATAATAAATCTATTGAAGGCGAGAGCTGAAGCAATCACATCCCTGTTATACTCAATTTATCATAAATATGGTAATTTGGTAATTATTCATTTTTTATTAAAGTAAAGAGAATGCTAAAACTATAATGAAGTCTATAGAAATATTTTGGAAGAAATTCAAAAAACAAAATTTCAAACAAAATGGAGATACAAACAAACATAATCTAAATAAATTAATAATTTTATTGTTTAAAATAAATCAAAATTTGGAAAGTATTTCTTTTAAACTACCGGTGGATGGCAATTTTGTTGAAGAACTTGGAAGAAAAATGTTAGCTGATTTATATTTTAATCTTTTTTAATATAATAAGCTGAAAATAAGATAAAGTATATTTTAAACACCTCCACCTCTTCCCTTTAAAATTAATTAATTTACGGAGTAATTTCTAAAATAAATGATTCAACATTTAATGGGCTATTATTGTTTCAACCTTTCGCTGGTGGGGTAATTAATAGGGGATATATTAATATGGGAGAGGGTGAATATATGATAGAGAGTAGTTATTTACGGTTATAAAGAATAATATAAAAATAATAACTTTAGTGAAAAAATCACCATAAATAGACTAAACAGAGTTAAAGAAGAATCTACATCAAAAAATCAGTTGATCGCCAAAATTTCAAAAATATTAGCAAAAATTAATTTTCAAATGTTTTGTTCCATTTTTTCAAAAAAAATAAAAATATCAAGCGATAATCAAATAAATATTTCTCAAGATAAATTTAAAAATTTCAATAAATTTGTAAATTACAACGAAGAGGACCCAACACTAAACTTTGAATTTTTTGAAGGAATTTTTGAATTGGTTGGAGGAGAAATGAGTGAATATATTGATAAAAATGATCAAAAATATAAAAGTAATTTGACTATATTTTGTCAAATTTTTACGTCAAATATTCTTTCAATTCGTGCAATGTTTGAACAACAAACAATTGGTTGGTATAAATTATTTAGTTATAATTAGTGTTGTCAATTTTTGGAATACTCGATCAATGCCTAACTATGTATAACTAACTAATCACTCTTATATTAAGAGAAAAAACCAGCTGGCAAGGAAGAGAAAGTTCCAGCTGGCTAGCATTTAAAACGCTAACTAGGCGGGGGTTTAAAATCTATTGAAAGAGAAGGTGAAAGTAGCGTTCCGGTAGCTCAGTTGGTAGAGCACCTGTACGTGGTGAGTAAAAGCGCCTAGCAATAACTGTCAGTAGGTCCAAGGATCGAGTTTGCCCGGGATTAAGCTTTTAACTCGCTTTTACTCTAATCACTCTTAGCATAGCTAATCACTCTTACTAAAAAATTTTTGGACTTTAATTTTAGCCATATTTTACTTGTAATTATTTAGATGATAATTTACAAAAGGAGATTTATTCTCTAATCGAGAATGAAACTTTAACTTCAAAAATTATTCCATTAGAAAAAACGAAATGGCTCTCGCCTAACTTTTATGAATATAGTCACGTGCTCAATATTGAAAATAAAAATTTTGATTTGACATATTTTGATAAATTATATAAAACAAGTGAAAGAATATTAAATTCTAGAGAAAAATGTTTAAATTGGTTAAAAGAAAAATTTGAGAAATGGCTAAAAATAATTTGTAAAAATAATTCTAGGAAATCTGGAGGTAAATAAGTTTATCTATAATTAGGGGTGGGCAACCGTATTATACAGGGTAATTGGACAAGTAATTGGACACAGTAATTTGACACATGTAATTGGACACAAAGTAATTGGAAACATGCTTTCTCTCATAACTTTATTAAAACACAATCAAATGATAGAGAATTAAATAGGGAACAAAAATAATCACCCTTGGCTTTGATACAGAGGCGAAAGCATGAAAAAAAATTTTCCCAAATATCACGCACCTCTTTGAATGTAATTAAGTCCAACTCTCGGGTGAGAGAGTGGCCGCACCCTGTAATTTGTGAAAAATTATTAATATTAAAGGGTTTTCGATGATTGTTGGAGGATCCATACTATTGGATACTGCTACAGATAATTCTGATATTGACATTATTTTCTTAATACCTTCATTAAATTTATGTGATAACGTAGAGGAACAATCAAGAAACGATATAATTTTTGGAAATGATGAGAATTCCTTTTATTTTTATTTGGCTAAAGAATTAGAAGTGGAATATTCAAGAAAATTGGTATGGAAATTTATTTAATAAAAAAATATATTTGAAAATCAAAAGGTAGTATGTATGTCCATGGATTTAATATTTTTTAATCTCTTAATTGACTGTTAATACTTTGACGAGTTATAATCAAAGCGTATCTGGATATATTCCCGGGACTATTTCTGTGATCCTATTCCCGGGATCCTTTCTACGGATGTTTTCCATAGTCAATGATGTTTTCGGGTCTGATCCAAAAATTTCGATCGGATTCAACACCCGAGAATTTCGTATCATGGAATTCCCAGGATCGCCACCTGTGAAATCTTCTAATATTATCTATTCATTACAAATCTAACGAATATTTCATGATTATAGAATTTCAATTGTGATTTATTCAATATCAATTCAATAGCCAATGCACGCGTACCACTTATAGAATTAGTAATAGAGGGGCACGAAATGGATATTATGTTTGCACAACTTCCAGTTACATCAATTCCTGCAGTATTAAAATTGTCAGAAAATAATAATAAAGAAGTTATTAAAGAAAATATTTACATATTAAATGAATTAATTAAAAGAATGGATAATTTAAATGATTCTGAACATTTTCAGAGTATTTTAATCCTTACAGGCTTGTTTTGTTATAAATTATATTTTAAAAATATTTCTCTGTTAAATATATATTGGTAAGGTGAAAGTATGCTGGAAAGATTCTGTAAATCAAACCTATGCATATATTACAATTATATTCTATAGAGAGAGCTATTGGGTTGGCCAGAACCTAGCTAATATTGCTACAAATCCACCGGGATGCTTCTCTTTTGGATCCCACATAGAGACTGATCAACCGGACTGATCTACCGGAGAAACCATTCCATTATATAATCATGAACACGTGAATGGGACGTGTCACAGAATGTAGAGATAAATAAAAAAATGTTATGACTGGGAGATCTTTTTTATTTAACATATAATGCTCGCCCATAAGAGATCATTGCATAGGCAAGAAACGAATATGCCTTAGATTTTTTACCAGTTAAAATAATATCAGAGATAATTTAAAAAATAAATTAAAGATAAATATTTTTCAAGGTTATAGAATGTCTTATCGAACAAAATTTTCTCTAATAAATCCTGAACGTGAGGAAATGTTTACTAATTTATTGCGCGTTGTTAAACAATGGGCAAAAGGTTATAATTATTTTTTAACGATCAATCAAAAATTTATTTAGCTCGACAAATTTATTCAAACATTTTTGGTTATCTAAGCGGCACAATATTATTAATAATGACAGCAAAGATTTGTCTTTTATATCCCAATGGAAATTTACTATTTTTGTTAAGACAATTCTTCCTAATTTATAGCATTTGGTTTGTCCATTTAAATAAATTTAGCAAAATTGAATCTTAGAAAAATGTCTACCTACCTATTTACTCGTCTAATTACCCTACTCAAATAATTGCCCTCTCTAGCTCTCTCAATAACCATCTCAATTACCCTCTCAATGTATTTGAGTAAATCTTGTAATTTTCGTTTGAAAAGTTTGTTTTTGAGGTAGAAGCGACTGACCGAAATTTTTGAAAATGAGTGATTTTTAAAAAAATCCTCCAAAATTTATTAATGCTCATTAAACTTGCTACGGAAAAAAATTGAGTGAAATTAAGGAAGGAAGGAGTTTGACCATTCTTTACATAAAAAATTCCGCAAAAATGTGGTAGGGATAACGAAAAGTGCCCTTGTATGCATAAACTTTCAAGATAATAATCTATTCAAGCTTTTCAATTTTGCTAATTTAGGCCTTGGCCAATTCCAGTAATTTTGGATTCATTAGTAAATTCGAACAACATTTTTCAAAATTGGAATTTAAAAAATTTGTTGCCTTCAGAATATCACGATGGAGATAAAATGCCTGTAATTACTTCACTTTTTCCAAATCAAAATGCAGCTTATAATGTTAATAACCACACATTGAATATTATCAAATTAGAGATTAGTAGAGGTAATTTTTTCATAATTTCTGTAGCGAATGGGCAAAAAATTTGAAATTGCTTTGTTAATTAATCAAAAATATGTGGGCTGAAAATAAAATTAATTCGAAATTATGCTAGTTTAAGGATGAATGTAGATGCAACAAGCCAGTGTCTAAAATGCTTAGTAGGGGTAGGCTTAAGATCTATTAAAATATAAAAGCGCACCCCGATTTGTCGGTAGAGGGTCTGATGATGGTGAGCTTAAGATGATAAACGTTAAAGATGATAAACTTTCACCCCATAAACGAGAGAATCTTGTACAAACTAACTTTTTAACCTTCCTCAGGTATAAATTCCAAGAACCCCTACTTAGAATATCTACCTAGAATACCCATAGGCTTAAGGATCACTCATGCCAGGTTATAAACTTTTAACTCTCTACCTCTATGGTCTCAATCACCATTTTAATATATCAAGATAATTTATGTATTTTGTTTTGCCCTGATAATTTTTAATTTGTGTGAGAAGATTATATTCGTTTCTATAATGTTTTTCTATTTTAGCTTACAAAATTCTGATTGAAGAAACAGATAGAAATTCTTCAAAAAATTTAGATGAAAATAATTTAATTTTCAAACAATTGGATTATAAAAATAAATTTTGTCATTTTTTGTTATTAGAATGTACATCAATTAAAGACATTAATGATGAAAATCAAAAAGAATTTTCATCAGTTTCCCCTCCAAATTGTGGACAATTAAAAACTAGAGTTAGAACTTTACTTTATCGTTGGGTAGAAAAAACTGTTACTCAAACAAAAAATAAACAAACTATTATTTTAAAAGATAGATTGAATAACTATCACGCTTTAAGTGGATTTTCAAGAAAAAGGCGGATGAATAATAATAAGTAATTAATAAAATAAAGTTTAAACCAGAGACCGGACTGGGAGTGTGTACGAGAATCGTATAAGATACTCGAAAAAGTTCTAATCTCGAAAAACAGAAAAGTGTCGGACAAGAATCGTATTAGATATCTCTACAAATCTCGATCCCGATACCGAGATTTTGCTCGAGATCTTGTCTTTATCCGGTCTCAGTTAAAAACTTATTTTTATGAAAATTCGTAACTCTTCCTTGTAAATTCCCCTCCAAGCCTAAAATGTTATTTGAATAAAAACCAAAACGGAAGCATGATTCAAAAATGGAAGTTTATAAAAGCTAAATCAAAAACAGTTGTTTGGAAATTAGAAATTTGCGCTACTCGTAAAGGAGCCTCCCTTCCCTCGTACTCGTAGTTGTCTCTGCCAAATTTTTTAAAAGTTCGAAACAGTCGTGCTCCAAAACAAGGCTTAAAACCTCGAAACAGGATGGGCTCTCTTCAGCTTCCGTTTTTTTATTTTCTTCTGTCAGCCTTCGTATTCGATTTTAAAATACGGCAGAGCCTAACTATAAAATTATATTAACAATAATCTTTCTTAAAAATTTTTAAAGCTTTCACATGCTTCGCGTTATTTGGCTAGTTGGTCTCAATTTTAAAGAGGATTCATGTTCTTCAATTCCAAATTCTATTAATCAATTTATTTCTACTCTCAACTTCCACATGGGAAAAATAAATAATAAAAATGGATTTAATAATCATTCACTTTATGGAATTTATTCGAATCATTTTGAATTAGAAAATATGTAAATTAAATTTAATTAAAAATTATTAGGGATCGGATTTCTAAGTCTATTGTAATAGTTATGTTAACCAAAGTGTAGTAGAGGAAGGATCACTCAAGGATTTACCCAAATGCCGTCCAGAAATCTGGGTTTATATCCGCTAACATTTTTTTAAAAATTCTGCTTTTGCAATTCATTTTATTTATGTACTTAATTGGGTACATTACACAACCTATTTAGGTAAACTATTTTAAGGGTTTACAACATAAAAATCCGATACCTAATAAAAATATTAAAAATTAAGAATTGAATCTCGTCTTGGTATTAAATTTGAAGAGGAATTTATACAAAAGCATATTAATAAAAATAAACAAAATCAACATATAAAAATTCAATTAGGTAATAAAAATAAATTTGGACACGGAATTTCGATGCGGAATACCGATTAATACCGATGAAATTTACAATTTAATCGTACCGATAAATAACAAATATAAACTGTAAAATAAATTTTACAATAGGGATCGGAATTCTGGGCTCTAAAATAAATAAAAACTTTAAATGTCATTTTTTATTAGATCAAAACTATAATCAGCCTACTCAGAAATCAAATTATGAAAATATTAACAATGAAAAATTAAATCAAAATACCGAACAAATTAGAAATATAAAATTAATTAAATGGCCTCAAATAAGTGAAATATTTAATGAAAAGAATAAAAATAATAAGGATAATCTTATTAGAATACCATCAATTAATGAAATTTTTAAATTAAAAGATGATAAATAATTAAAAAAAGACCAAAACTAAAATCTGAGTTTTAAGAAAATTATTTTGTTATTTATTTATTTTAATCAGCATTATAATAAATATATTTTTAAACATCTACTAAGGCGCGTTATAACATCTACTAAGCGTGTTTTAAACTAAGGCGCGTCCGCTAGCCCGCGGTAGTCAATTTGGCACCACAGTGTAAATTTAAACATCGAATTTAAATACTGTTCCCGTTTTCGGAACGTCTTCTATAGTGCTTGTATGTGTTTCAGGGTTTTGCCTAAAAATCGTCGGCGACATGAGTTCGAGGGAAGGTTGCTTCAAGTAGAGTAGGTCTTCATAGAGAGTAGGTCCAGGTTTTTTGAAAAAAGCCGAGATCGAGGGGCAAATTTCGGGCGAGGTCCGAGGTCGAGCTTCGAGGATTCCGAGGTTTTTTAAAAATCGCAGGGAAATCTAATGGCACTACTCTCTAGAGGCAGGCGCTCGGCTCTCTAGTGTCCGCTCTATAGTGGCAGCATCTAGTGGCGCACTCTAGTGACCCATAACCGTGGATTCAATGTAGTATTTATTTATTTAAAGAAAAAATAGAACATTAGTAAATTCGAAAATCATAAATTTTATTGATATGCCATTTCTTCAACGGAAGGACACATGCATACTAAATTTCTATCACCAAAAGAATCATCTATTCGTCCACAGGATGGCCATACCTTTCTTGGAGTAAGACACCATGGCTTTGGCCAACCAGCTTGTTCTCGACTGTAAGGTCTGTCCCAATTTTCGGCCATCAAAACTGCTTGGGTGTGTGGGGCGTTCTGAATATACAAAAATTATTAAAACACTATCTTCATCCCTACTTTGTATAGATCAATGTGTAGTTGCCCTTTAGCTATTTCCTCTATTTCTTGTTTGATTGCAATCAAAGAATCACAGTACCGATCCAATTCTGCCTTATCTTCACTCTCTGTAGGTTCAATCATTAAACTGTCACGAATAGGCCTATTAAAAATTTTAAAGTTTCTTCTCTAATAAGAAATTTAAAAATCTAGCCAATGCATTGTTGGTGCATGAAATCCAAAATCCATTAAACGTTTAGCTATATCATCCACTTCAATACCAACATGCTTGAAAGATTTGCAGTCTATAATAAATTCATGAGCATTCAAGCCTTGTTCGTCTCTATAAACAACTCGATAACCAGCATTTTCTAATCTTTTTGCCATATAATTAGCATTAAGTATAGCCATTTGAGAGGCAATTTTTAAACCAGAAATACCCATTCTTTAAAAAATAGTTTAAAAATAAATACGAAAAGAATTATTTTACAATCTAATATATGCCCAAGTAATTGGCAAAATACTGGCACTTCCCCAAGGTGCACCGCTCACAACGCCATCATATCTTTTTTCTCCATTTTGTGGTATTATTGGATGTCCAGGTAGGAAAGGTGCAAGATGTGATTTACTTAAATAATTTATTTAAATTTGATGGGAAGTTTGTTTTGGGTTGAAGGAAATCTTGAAAATATGTATTTCGTGGATAAATTCTAGAGGTGTTAAATATTGAAAATTCCAAGACTTAAGCTGGGCCCAAATCTAAGAGAAAGCGACAAGATCGAAAAAGAAACCCTCCAAGAAAGTCTTGGAACAAGAGTCTTGAATTTTAGACCAGTCTTTTTCTCAAAATTTATTAAAAAAGGACTGTTCTCATTCAATATTTAATTATTGGGCCAAATCTTTGTTTAAAATTATTAGATAAAAATTTTTAAGTAAAATTTTTCCCCAAAAATAATTAATAGTTTCATTTGTCAAAATATTCATCTCCCCAAATTCCTAATAATATCTACATCTCCCCAAATTCCTAATAATATCTACATACACTCCAATTGGTCCCATTCCTGGTCCTCCACCACCATGAGGTATACAAAAAGTTTTGTGTAAGTTAAAATGGGAAATATCACTTCCATAATCTCCAGGTCGGCAAAGGCATGCTTGGGCATTAAAATTAGCACCATCCAAATAAACTTGACCACCTTTGAAAATATTTTTTTGAAAATTATATGTAAATAATTCAACCATGTTCGTGTATTTTATTGCAAACTTCTTTAATTTGTGATTCAAAAACTCCATGAGTTGACTTAAAATATTAAAAAAATTAAACAAATGATTTTTGAAAAGCAGTTTGATTTGTATTAAATTAAATAGCTGCTTTTGAGACCTTAGGTTTTTAATTTTGTTGTTATATATTGTGAATGTGTATTATAATTTTGGACAAGTATGGCTTCTACACCCATAACACGATATAAATACGATATAAACTATAGTGAAATTAAGCTAAGAAAAATGGGTACGAATTTGGATGTTACCATATTATTTAATACTAACAGCTCTAAAGATTTAAAAGTAAATAGAAAAAGGCCGATTTTATTGTTAATTAAAATAAAAATTAATTTTTGATTGGGGCGCAAGATAAAATAATAAAATTTTAAAGGCTTTATTAATTTTGAAAAAATAATCTTACAGGATATGTAATCATTGCACATGCCAATTCATTAGAAAAACGTTCACACTTAATATATTTATTATATTAATTTAAACTTAAATTTTTATACTTTAGCAGAGAGATCTTTAAAATTAATATTTCCATGTTTATCTGATTCAACTGGAACAACTTTAAAATTAGCCATGTGTGCAGTAGCTGGGTTAGTTCCATGGGCAGATACAGGGATTAAACAAATCTTTAAATTTTTTTATTAAAAAAGCTTTTTTCCAAACAAATTTACATTTCTTTGGCCTTCCCCTCTAGAATGGAAATAACTGCGAATTGCCAACATGCCAGCATATTCACCATTAGCTCCACTAAAAAATTTGAAATAAATTTGATAAAGCAGGTTGATTGGGTTAGACTGGTAATAATTTTAGATTTATTCTCTTCGACTTAGTGAATTTTTAAGAAAAAAAATGCTCAAGTTCGGAGGATAGTAAAAAATTTTTGACACCAAAAATTTGACTCAGCACGTAAATTTTTCACTGTTTAATTCTGCATGCGACCCGGCCCGATGAGAGTTCCTAATAAAACAAAAAATGGAAGGGACGGGGGAGGGAGCCGAAGGCTTAAAATAAATTGAATTCTAAAGTATAATTTCCTTAAAACAAAGTTTTAATCCATTTCAGAAGTCTAGTTTAACTTATCCATAAATATTAAATATTTTCAGTCAAATTTACTAAATTAAAATATTGAAAATTGTCTAGACTAGGGTATGGGTTTTCGAGTCGGGCCGACGTTCGCTCATTTTTTCGGGCCTCATTTTTATCGGGCCGGCCCGACCGAGTCTTTTTCGGGCCAAGATTCAAGGCCCGACTCGATATTTCGGACCAGGCCGGATAGGGCCACCGTCCCTACTTTACAAATCATAAAAATTGTTTTTAAAAATAATTAATTACTAGTACCTATTTGGCTGTAAAGAAAATTTATCATAACCAGTAAGTTCACACAACCAACGTTCTAAATCATTAAAAATCTAACAAAAATAAGAATTAAACTAATTAATTGCAAATTACTTTAGAATATCCTTTTGCTTGTTCTGTAGGTACAAAAGGGTGAATATTAGCTAATTTTGGCCAACTTATCTTTAAATAATTTTTTTTTGAATTTAAATATGTAAAGTTTTAAAAAATGTTACAGGAATTAATTCACAACTTGCATTTAATTTCATTGTACAAGAACCTAGGGGAATCTATAATTTCGAAAAGTAATTTAAAAATAAAATTATTTTAACCATTGAATGTACAAGTGAGAGATCTTTGTTTTCAAGTCTTTTCATATATCTTTAAATAAATTAAGTAGGTAGTTAAAATTATTAAAAAAATATTTTTAGGTTGGAAAAGTTTATGCTTTTTGACATAATCAATTATTTGTACGAAAATTGTATTCGTATCAAAGTAGAGTAGGTCGAGGTTTCTTAAAAAACCAAGGCCGAGGATCGTCGAGGCTGGAAAAGCCGAAATCGTAGTCGAGGGACAAATTTCGGGCGAAGTCCGAAATAATAAAGAAGGGTGTGAAAAATTATTTGTCTTGGAAGTAACTTGTGAATTTTAAAATTTTACTAAAAATAATTCACCTAATAATCTGAGTTTCACTATGATAACTATTAAATACATGTCCAGTTAAAAAAGGTGAATGTCTAGAATGTAGAGAATTACCAATTAAGGGTGTTGAAGTTTCCATTAATTTATTTTGAATTTCTTTCTAAAAGAAATTTAATTCTTAATTAATTTAATTATGATTAGAACTCCTAAACACTGGCCAGGTTCGGGTCTTCAAGGCACGGTTGACCGTAAAGTGAATATTTTGATAGTCTGTTTTGGGGTGGGGGAGGTTCAGGGGTCAAACCGTGAACGTCCCTCTAAAAACGCTCCTCTAAAAGTCAGTCTGCAAAATGTCTCAGGGTTAGATTGTAAAAAACAACCATTGATACCAATCCCGACAATAATGCCAAGCTCTGATTATAATTTTAAATTTACCTCACAAATATTAATATCAAATAAATAAAGAATATCACAAATATCACCAACTTTTTAAAAATTATTTTTAAGAAAATATTCTTTTAAAAATTACTTTTAGTAGTTTCATCCAAAGAAATGCCAATATAACCATCAGTATAATTTCTAACATTTATTCTTTTTTCCTCACATTTTAAATCAAATAATTGCTTATTTAATGGAGGGATTTTTAATGTATCGAAAAAACATTTATGGACAACTTGAATTCCATTAGCTTTTAAGGCTTTAAAAATTAATTTTTTAATAATATATTTTGGGTACTTATTTAATATATAGTCCCCTCCCTTTTTGAGTCACAAATTAATTTTTCTTTTTTTACTTTCATTCATTTTTTCCCTCCAGTATTTTAATTAAGAGAGGAGGCATTAATACCAGCTTCATTAAAATGAATGCTAATGAGGGAAACAAATTTGTCAGTAGAAGGAGTGAAATAAATGATTGATAGTAGAAAAAAAATAAAATGAGCAGAGGTGGGTCGGAATTCGGAATTCCTACTTCCGGCGTTTTTTTCCTTCCGATTTCCATGAAAAATTTTGATTTCCGATTTCCAAGCTTCGACTTTTGAGCCAGTTCCGATTTCCGGTTCTTCCGATTTCCGAACCTCTGACTGTTCCGACCCACCTCTGGTGAGGAGGGAGACATTAAATTAGTAAAAAAATCTGAACAGTCAAATTTCAAATTACTTTGAGAAAGAAATGATGTAGCTTTATGTATCATTTTGGCAATATAAACTAAACGATTTGGTCCATGATAGATTGCATACCTTAAAATATTTAAAAATAATTTTTCTTAAAATTCTCTCAAAATCTCTCCGTCAAACAATTAAAAAAACACAAACATTGCAGAAATATTAGCAGGAAGTGCTTGGGCAGTGCAAATATTAGAGGTTGCTTTATCTCTTCGAATATGCTGCTCTCTAGTTTGGAGAGTTAAACGATAAGCAATATTTCCCTGTTGATCTCTAAAAATTTGAATAAAATAGCATAAATAATTTCCAGAAAACACCTAGAAACTCCAACAATCCTTCCAGGCATTTGTCTAGCCAGCGCTAAATTGGCAACAGACATAAAACCAGCATGAGGCCCGCCATAACCAAGAGGAAGTCCAAACCGTTGAGCACTACCTACTGCAATATCTGCACCCAAATCTCCGGCAGAACGTAAAAGTGTGAGAGAAAGTAAATCGCAAACCATTATAACGAGAATCTAAAAATTATTAATACAGAAGATTTATTTAATAAAAGGATGTGTGTCCTTATTCACGTGTATTTTACCTTTTCATCAGGGATTGCCCATCACACATTTTAAAAAGCAGAAACGAGAGGCGGAACGCGGATGAGAATAAAAAGCAGAATGGCAAAACAGCCCATCCCTGCTTTTCATATGTGTAAAGGATTTCTGACACCCTCAGTATCAACATTTTTGACCCGTAATTACTATCATTTGTGTTATTCACATTTTACATTACTCTTGACATATTAAGGAACCGCATAAATACTCAACCTAGATCGTCATTATCTATTCATAAGAAGTATAATTATATCTTAATCTGGCCTAAGCCTTGTATCTGCCTCCTTTAATTTTTCCCCTTATTATGAATTTATTTAACATAACTCGAAAGGCTTCTGATCTTAAAATTATATCAGTGCGACTTCAATAATTTTTTCAAAATTATCTTTCACCTTTTCTTTATGTGCGTATTGAACTAATAAATCCAAATCTTCATAAATTAATCCTTCTGTGTTGGGATATTGTAAAATAATTGCGGCAATATTATCCCCAAACATTTTATTAACATTTCCTTCATTAATATCCAATGGTTGAAAATTAATATCCATTGGTTCTGAACGGGTAGCCATTACACCAATATTTTGTGGATGTAATCCAGTATCATAAAGGATTGCTGTAAATAAATTTATTAAGAGTAGGGTTTCCGAAATATATGTAGAAGAAATGAGGATATTTCTGTTTGGATCTTCGGTTAAGTCCCAGATATCCTAAGAGCAAACTATAATAACTATGAGACCATCACATGACAGAAACTTTAATTTTAAGGCTTTTTCAAATCAAAATCACGATTTCTAAGGACACATTCGAAAAGTAAAATTCCCGGCAACGAAATTTCAGTAAAGCCGTGTCAGCATATAACTGATCAAATATGTATTTTTTATGAATTTTTTAAAATTTTTCTAAATTTTGGTTCCAGCTTCTTGACTGTGAATATCTGAACAAATACTTAATTTTCTTAGTTTATCGATGATTTTTTTAATTTTTCTTGGAATTTTTAACTTTTGACTAAAATTTTTTAAATGTTTCAAATTTTTATTTTATGCATTTAAAATTGGTTGTTTACTTGAAAATAAAATTTAATAATTTTTTAAATTAAAAACAAACTTCTCCTTTTAGTTACGCGAACAGCTAAAGCAATAGCTTCTGCACAAGCAGTACTTTCATCTAACAACTTTAATTGAAATTTAAAAGAAATTAAATTTTAAATTTAATTTACTGAAGCATTTGCAAAGGGTAAACCAGTTAAATCAGATATCATAGTCTGGAAATTTAAAAGGCTTTCTAAGCGTCCCTGTGCTATTTCTGGTTGATAAGGAGTATATGGAGAAGTCCTAGAAATTTAAGAAAGTAAAAATTTTTTGGCTAGGAAATCCCAAATCTTAATAATAAAGTCAGTAGCTAATAAAACATGTATAAAAAAACTAACTGTTCTGTTTTAATAATGTAAACTGAATTTAATCATGCTGATAGTTGACGTAGGAATGTTTGGCGGTTCCGGATATCCGAAACCGAAAAAGGCCGGACATTTTATTTCCGGGTCGGTTCTTGATACATATATTGAGATTTCCCAGGAACCGCCAACCCTAAACATAGTAAGAGAAGTAAAGGACATAAACATTCGTCCGCAAATAAGGTACCCTAAATGTACGTAGAGATAACGAAGTAGTACCAATTATTTTTAATTTTTTTAAAAATTTAAATAATTAATCACCATCCAGCATTTTGTAACATATTTTTAACAATTACTGAAGGTACAATACAATCTATAAAGTATTTTTCAATAAATTTTCGATAAATGAATATATTAAATAATACATACCATAAAATCCCATGCCTAAAAATTATTAAATTAAAATTAAAAGTGATAAATTATTTTAAAAATTATTCACTTAATTTTTAATTAAGAATATACAAAAATAGAAGAGTTCATACATACATATAAGAAAGTGGTTCATAATTATTTAACTTTTAGTTTCATAATTATTTAATTTTTTAATTTTAGGTTCATAAACAAGCGACAGGAGGTCGTAACATAAGAGAAACCCGATAACATAAAAATTCGATTTTTGAACAATTACCCCCTACCGAATGGAATAAAATAAAAATTGTATAATTTTAATCATTTAATTTATTTTAAATTTACCAATAAAAGTTTTGTGAGGATTATTTAATGAAGCAATTTCTCTTAATTCGTTTAACATTTTAGATTCGTCTACGCCTTCCTCAGGAATTTGTTTTCCCAATTTTTGGCGTAAACGAATACTTTCTGGCACGTTTGTGTTGGTTAACTCATCCAAATCCTTTTTAAAAATATGTTTAAATTACAAAGATACAAGAAACTTTACAAAGAATTATAATCGGACATAAATTGGAGTGTTTCTTATACAACTTGAGTGTGTAAACATAATACGATTGAACAAATTTTGACAAAATTATGACATAAGATAACCCCTTGGAGTCGGCGAGACAACCCCGAGGTTCACCCGGGACTTCGACATCATCTGTACAACATAAAGCTATACCTTTTTTCAGTTAATTTTGTAAATCTTAAAATAATGGACATGAGGGAAGGAGAGGAGGGGGAATTCCCCATCTTCATTCCCGGATGGGAACTTTTATGGATGTGGTTCCCATTTATTTTTCCGTTCACATACACAGTCGAGGTCCGACTTTATTTTATAAAATTAAATATTTGCCTTAAATCCAAGATAACGAAGCATTTGCTGTTTTTCCAACTCTAGAATATATTTTGAAAATTAATTTAGAAAAAATATCTTTTAAGTTCACATACCACAAGGACCATTATGTCTTAAATCGAGAATTAAATAAATTAACCTATAAATTTACTTAATTTACCTGTCAGAAAAACAATCAGAATTTATTTGCCTTATATTAATATTATTATTTTTAAGAGGAAATTTGTGTATTTTTAAAGAATTATTTTCATCGTTTTTTAATTTTAATGGAGAAGCAACTCTGCTTTGATTACGAATAATAAAAAGTTTTGATAAAGTATTAACAGATGAAGAATTTTTTAGTTTTGATGAATTAAGTACTCGGCGCATTTTTAAAAATCTACTATTCCTTTAATGAATTTAAAAATAATTACCTAACTATGTTTTAATTAAAAAATGGGATATAAGCAGTGTGAATTATTTTAGAGCAAAAATTTTATTTTATAAAATTTATTGATAAAAGTACCAGATCGGTGCAGACAAAATTTAAAAAAAGTAAAAATAAATGGAGGAAAAAATAAAAATATATCAATAAATGAACCTAAAGTGAACGGGAGAATATTCTTATATTTATAATGACTCATCTGCACATTTTTTTCAATTTTTATTAGAGCAAATTTCTCATGCAATCAATTATTTAATATTAAGAGGGGTATTAATTTAAATGGAGTATAAAAAAATAATTGTAAATTTAAAATATTTTTTTGGATCAATTATTTGGATCAAATATATATTTTTAAACAATATTTATGGAATATTCACATAAATTTTTATAAAAGTTTTCAAGCATTTCTAATAGAGGAAAGGGATGTCTAGTTCAATTTTGTATAGATATAATTAATTTATATTAAATGATTAAAGTACTTACTATTACTAGTCAGTTTAGACATTATTTTGGCATCAAACTTAAAGATTTTCTAAAAAACTAAAAAAAGATTTTACTGACTTTAACTTTATGAACAAAAAATTTTTTTGGAAAAAATTTCCCAAAAAATTTTATGAAAAAATTTATTTTAAAAATATTCTGGAAAATTTTTTTGAAAATTTTGTATAGAAAAATGGAACTAATTAATTATTAACAAAGTTTTTGTAAAAAATAAAAAAAATTTAAATTGTAAAGATTATGTATAATGCAAATGAACTCTGAAGGAAATACATAATGATCAATTAATTAATAAAAATAAATAATTAATGATAAAATGATTGCAGATAAGAATATTAAAAATTAGAGAAAAATATTTATGTTAAATGTTGTCTGATTTTTGCGAAAAAAATTTCTTTTTAAATAAAAAATAATGTAATGATGTTTTTATAAATATGGGGGTCAAAGTCAAACACAATAAATAAATATTTAGGTTATAGTGTGTAACATAACTATAAGCCATCTTGGAAAAATTTTATTTTCATATTAGAAATGCCTGAAAAATTTTGCAAAAATTTCTGTGAACATTTCCATCAATATTAAGTAGAAAAGCAAAAAGATCGATGTCTGTAAATGCTTTCATCATTGAGATCTCAAAACCCTAAAATCGACGGAAAATAGGGGTACAGTACCGGAAGTGCGATTTTGCCGGTCTCTAGTTTAAAGAACAGAGCTGTCAGGATATCGGAAAAAGTATCATAGAGTTTACCCCAACACGACAATTCTTTTCTAGCGCAACAGGCAAAAATTTTGAGAATTTTGGAAGACCCAGAGAATTTTTAATTTTTTTTTAAAAATTTTTTAGAAACCTCGATTACTATTTTATCTCAAATAATTTATTTCTCTTTTTATTTTATTCATCACAAGTTTGACCCAAAATATAATCGAAAAATTTGCTAAAATAAATTTCATTCTTCACAATTAAATTGTATGAATCTCTCCATACATTGAATAGAAAAAATTTATTTAAAAAGGGAGAAATCCATCAATAAATCCTTCCATTTCTGTATTAGTTCTCTTTAAATCGCCAACTGAGTGGATTGCGGTTATCCATTCAAAAAAGAATCGAGAATGACCATTAACGTATTTTTTCCGTATTTTTAACAATCCTTTTGGATAAATTCTCCAATAATTTTTTTGCGCCCTATATTACAAAAATTACAATTTAGAATAAAAATATAGAGCAATTCTTTTTATGATCTATATGTAAGTATGTATCTATTTTTTAGATTTACTGAATTTTTGTTTATTAATTATTAAAAGATCCAAAAAACAGATAAAAATATCAAATATTAAAATGTTTCAAAAATTATTATTTTATTTTATATTATCATTATTAATATTAAATATAAATGTAAAGGCTATTGGTGAAAATCCTGTAAATTATTTAAATAAATAATTAAATTAAATTTGTATTTAGTGGGATATTCAAAATTTTGCTGAAATTATTAGCGGTATAGGTCAAATGATTCAAAATCCAGCAGAAACTGTAGATGTTCCTTCAGCCCTCATTATGGGCAAATGGTTGGATTTATTTTATTTTTTAATAAATAAAGAATAAGCCGCCTGAATCCCTATTCTATGTACTATATTAAAGAAGGAATATGAAGGGAATAATTTGATTAATGTTGTTAGTCTTCGCTCACCCCTTCAGAATGATTAAACAGGCAACGACATTTTCCTCCGATCGGGTGATAATATGGGACTGACTATCTCCTGATCATTGATCATTCTCCTGATAATATCTCCTGATCATTGATCATTCCTTTCGTTTATTTCTTGGATTATAAAGGTTGTGGATAGTCTGGCTTCAATGTGAAGCAATTGATTTTCAAATTTTTTTCTGATCCATCTTTTGTAAATTAATTTCTAAATTTATTTTATTGTTAAAATTAAGCATAAAAATATTTTAATTTATTCTTAACAAAATTTAAAGGTTTCAAGTCTATAAAGCATCTGTCAGTTTTGACATTAACAGGCCGCAAATGTATTGTGCCGTTAGCTATTGTAATTAATAAACAAATTTTTTATTAAAAATATTTTTAAAAGTTAAACCAAACAGTGTAATGGGTGAAGATGGATTTTCTATTGAGGTTTTAATGAAATAAATAAAAATTAAATTTTAAACAAATTAAAAAGGAGGCTTATCGTGCAGTGTCTAAAAATGGACCAATAGAAACATTTAAAAGAGATTTAAATAAAGTAGGTACTGGCAAGTATTGGATGTATACCGAAGAATATTTTTATCCGAGGCAATGTAAATAATTGATTTTAAAATTATAGAGTACCTTATTTACTCAAATAATTACCCTTGGTAGCTATTTTTCAACCTTGGTTGAAGGGGACAATTATTAGAGAGAGGGTAATTATATAAGTAAATAAGGAAATAATTAAAATAATATTTATTATTAAAGTTTATATAATCAAGATTGGACCAAAATTTGGAAATGATACACAAGTTGAAGAAATAGATATACAATATATTGTCGTAACGGGTGGGTTCGAGAAAATTTTCATTAAATGTATGTAGAGACATGCGAGATCTTGGCCTTGAACCAAGAGTTACATAGATTTTTACGGAGTCGTGCTTTGAGCATTTTAAAAAGTTAGACTAAGACAGGATTAAAGTCACAAAAGTTTATCTAGTTCCAGAAGAATGAATGTTCTTCAACAGAAATTTCAATACCTACAAAAGTTCCGCATTTGGCGCAATAAAAAGAGTAGGAATGAATAAGGGAAAAGCATAGTTCAAAATAAGAAATAATAAATAAGACACCGAAGGTCCTTGTAGATTTTGCGTCACACGTTTCACTATTAATTTAAGCATAGATTTATAAGGCTCAAGACATAATATTGTTCTAAAATTAATTTCATACACCTATTTTAAAGATGCAAGTAAATTATCATTGACGGTTTATGCAAGAGAAGCAATGCTTTTCTTCAAAAAATATAATAAAGAAGTTATGGACTTTTTAAGAGGTAAAAATAATTTTAAAAAATTAAAAATATTTTTAAATAGAAAAGGGATTTGGAGGAAAATTATTTTGGAATTCCCCAAAACCAATATATCAAGGAAATGATTGTGATTGGCCATCTGAAAGAGAAGTGTTTGCAAGAAGGTTAGATTTTATAGATAAATAGAAATATGGAAGTATGCTTAAATCATTCTGTCATATAAACTTAGGCACATATTACCAGCAATTCCCCCAAGGATTTTGGTTGTCCAATCAGCTTGTGTGGATGTTTAGCCAGTCGCTAGCTAATACTTTTATATAGTTACATATGATGTATAAGTGAACTTGTGAATGGGATGTATCAATGGAAATAAAGATTAATAACAGAGATAGTGAAATGAGGGGGAAAATTCATTACCTTTGCTTAGATAAGCAACTGATATACCTTACATAATTAAAAAATTTTTGGGAAAAAGTGTCCTCTCCAAAATAATTTAATTTTAAAAATAATTTTGTTCAATTTTTTTAGAGTTTTAAAAAATTATGAACACAACAAAAAAGAAGCTGCTCGTCCCACAACAAATATTACTCAAACTCCAAGTGAAGCATTCGCTGAAATTATGAAGAATCCTCAACAAGCAATACAACAATTAATGCAACAAAATTTTAATTAAAAATAATTTTTATTTTAATTAATTTACTAAAATTAACTAAAATTAATTTATTATAAATGCTGAACTAATTATCCAGGGTAATTATTGCTTCAATCTATCGCAGAGGGGGAAATTATTACTTAAAAATAATGTAATTCACGTGAAAATAAATCTTGAAAACATTACTTTTAAATAAATAAAAAAGTAGGGGGATTCCCTAAAGGAAGTAAAAAAGGGATGAATGAAATATTTACTAATTCCCTAGTAATTATCCTTCAAGATTTTGTATAATAATCTAAAAAATGCATTAATGTGAAATAGTCTTTAAATAAACATGTAAATTTATTTTCTAAAAATAACATTTTTATTTTATAATTTGACTTCTTGTCAAATCTACTAGGCTCTAGAGCTGAAATTTTTTTAATGCTAGATTAATTTAGGCGTAACTACAGTGTTTTAATGGTTTCAGGAAAATCTTACTTAAAAAAATGCAAATTTTGATTTAAACTAGATTTGGGAATGAGGGTATCGTAAAAGAATCAAGATAGTTATCTAGAATATTGAGATTTTTGTTCGGGGTCTGGTTTCGTGTTCGTTACAGTTCGGTATTACCGCGGTACTACCGTTAGTACCGACTCTACAATTTCGGTACTACTTGTATTGGTACGGTACTGGTGAAATTTTGGAATTTTCGGTACTCATTCAATTCCAGTACTTTTTGGTACTACTGGTATTGGTATTGAAAAAATCCATTTGCCGAACACTAGTCTGGTTTGAGACCGGTCTTTTGAAACTACAAATTAGAAGCAGGATATTTTAGAAAATCTAGTATGGTGTATTTTTACAACGTAAAAGGAATTCCTGAACTGAGATTAAGTTTATATGTACGATTAGAAAAATTATATCCAAAACTGCTCCAAACATAAATTACATATAGCTTTTTAATTAATTCCGTAAGCAAATCACTCTATTTACGTTAAAATTTAGACATTCTATATACCTATACAAATACAATATTTGAACTACTTTTAAAATTTTATCAAAAATAACAATTTTATAAAATACAATTGCAAAGAGAAGTTTTTTTTCCAACAAAATTTTAGATTATTATATTAGTAAAAAATATATTTTTGTATTCTTTGATGTTTCATGTAGAGTAGCACGAGGTCGAGGTTTTTTGAAAAAACCGAGACCGAGGATCACCGAGGCAGGAAAAGCCGAGATCGAGGTCGAGGGGCTAATTTTGACCCGAGACCTAGGTCGAGGACCGAGGATAACCGAGGTTTTAAAAAATTTTTATAACATTTCAAAATCTAGTTAAATTTAGTAAATTTTTCAAATATTTGCTAAATACTTATCAAATTAATATTTTACATCTGATTCATACCAAGTAGGCTGCCCATAGAGATGTCCAAGACTCCTGGGCTTTTTTGGTTTTGGTCTTGGGGTGTAGTCTTGGGCTTGACTTTTTTGAGCTTTTAAAAACTTACACTCCTAAGAATTGAACTTTTTTGATTTCAACATTTTATTTTTAAAATTGAAAAAATCTGGCTTCTTGGGCTTCTAAAATTCGCAAAATTTTTGCCCGCGGCGCTTTAAAAAGGGAGAACTTTGGCACTTATCTTCCAATATTCTAATGACTCCTTGGTCTTTACTTCGATACTATTTGATTATTTAGTAGACTGGGTTTAGACGGATATGAGGGGGGGAGGATCAAAGGAGAGTATAAGGGGACTTGAATGGATTAATTGAATGTAAGTGGATTTAGCAGATTAAGGAGGATATCATGGATTGGTGGGGATAGAGTGTATATAGGGGATTAAGATGCTTAAGGGTATTTAGGGGAAAAACACGACCCTTCCCTTTTCATTAAAAAAAGCCTTCCCTTTTCAGCGCCGCAGGCGCAAATTTTGAGATTATGGAAGGCCATAAAGTCAGATTTCTTCCATTTTTACCACCGCAGGCGAAATTTTTGAAAATTTTGGAAGGTCATGAAGCCAAAAATCTTCCTTTTTCTGCGCCGCAGGCGAAAATTTTGAGAATTTTGGAAGGTAAGTCACCATATTACTACCATTTTTTACAAAAAAAAAGCAATTCTTAGGGGGTGTATATTTAGCCTCGGTCCTCGACCGAGATTCAGGGCGAGGACCGAGACGAGGTTCCGAGGCCCGAGGTCAGCAAAATCGAGGCCGAGGTTGAAAAATCGCCGAGGACCTCGGCCTCGGCGAGGCCTCGACCTCGTGCTACTCTAGTTTCATGTAAAATTCATTCCTTAAATTATAGAAAAAAATCATAAAATAATTTAAAAGATTAACTTCCGTCTCATATTTAGCATTCTAACATTTTAAATCCCATTTTGTCACTTTTTCAATAAAATCATTAAAAATAAACTTTTGTCAACAAACACCTGTATTATAGATATAACTATAAAACCCTTTTATGTATATATTTTATTTATTTTTGAAAATAAAAATAATTTTATTCTGAAAAGACAGGAAGTATAACAAAAAATGTCGCATTTTTAGTTACTTTTTACTAAAAAACAACTAAATACTTAAATACTTAAAACGTATTTAAGTATAAATAAAAATTTTATTTAGTATTAGAAATGAACATTTAAAAACAAAAAACAACAAATAAAATTCATAATTTAGAAAATCTTTTATGGAGGTATAAATAAGTAAATAATGCTGGCTGGTAAATTTGTTAAAAATAAATAAGACCCATAAAAATTCAGAAATTTCGAGCGAACCCGGCAATCTACGTCTCTCAGATATCAGAACATCGCATCCGTAATTGCGCAAACTTCATTTAATTCTTTTAATTTTCGAGCATTTATTAAGGTAAAAATTTTAGGTAAAAATTCCTCCTAGTATATTTATGTAATATCAAAAAATAACATTCTGTCCACTTTCGAAAAATAATATTTCAAAAATATTTTCACTTTGTGTTTTTAATTATTTTATAATGAATAACAACCAGATAAGTAATATTTTTCCATAAAAGATGAATGTCTTGTACACAAATAAATCTGTTACATTTTTTCGGATACGGTAAATGTCAACATAAATCTGTTATTTTTTTACTTTTTTGACTTTTCTTAAGAGATTAATTTATATAAAAATAAGAGTTGCACCCCGACCCCGTATCGCGAACCCCGTTCCCGAAAATTTTTTTCAGATTTTCCCCAACCCGAACACCGCACCGCAAATCCTAATTAACCCATCTAGCAAAAATTCGCGAAAAGCGAAGAAGGGCAAAACTGGCACTTACCTGTTGCAGATACATATTTAGAAAATAATTTTTAGTTTTTTCTAATTTTGTTTACAAACAAATTTATTTATTTATTTATATTTAATACTCTAAAAATCTACAGATTAAAAAGCTTTAAATACATTACTGTATTCACATGTATATATTTAATTTTTTAGATGGAGCATCGGAAATAGAGGATTTATTTTTTTAGATTGAGCAGTTAAAAAGAGAAAAAAGAGTGACGTGGAGAGCGAAAAAAGCCAAAAGTTATTGGCATAATATTATTTGTTTTTGCTTTTAGTAAACATTTAATTTTTTTAATCCAATACAGCCAAACCAGTTGATTTCTATTTTTGGTCCAAAGCAGGAGTTGGATCTAGAGTAGCACGAGGTCGAGGTTTTTTGAAAAAACCGAGACCGAGGATCACCGAGGCAGGAAAAGCCGAGATCGAGGTCGAGGGGCTAATTTTGACCCGAGACCTAGGTCGAGGACCGAGGATAACCGAGGTTTTAAAAAATTTTTATAACATTTCAAAATCTAGTTAAATTTAGTAAATTTTTCAAATATTTGCTTAATACTTATCAGATTAATATTTTACATCTGATTCATACCCAGTAGTCTGCCCATATCCAAGACTCCTGGGCTTTTTTGGTTTTGGTCTTGGGGTGTAGTCTTGGTCTTGACTTTTTCGAGCTTTTAAAAACTTACACTCCTAAGAATTGAACTTTTTTGATTTCAACATTTTATTTTTAAAATTGAAAAAATCTGGCTTCTTGGGCTTCTAGGGCCCGCGGCTTCTTGGGCCCGCGGCGCTTTAAAAAGGGAGAAATTTGGCACTTGACTTCCAATATTCTAAAAATTTTCGCCTGCAGCGCTGAAAAAGGTAGAGATATGACTCCTTGGTCTTTACTTCGATCCTATTTGATTATTTAGTAGACTGGGTTTAGACGGATATGGGGGGGATCAAAGGAGAGTATAAGGGGGCTTGAATGGATTATTGAATGTAAGTGGATTTAGCAGATTAAGGAGGATATCATGGATTGGTGGGGATAGAGTGTATATAGGGGATTAATAGGATTAAGGGTATTTAGGGGAAAAACACGACCCTTCCCTTTTCATTAAAAAAAGAGCTTTCCGTTTTCAGCGCCGCAGGTGAAAATTTTAAAATTTTGGAAGGTCATAAAGTCAGATTTCTTCCATTTTTAGCGCCGCAGGGTAAATTTTTGAAAATTTTGGAAGGCCAAGTAGCCAAAAATCTTCCTTCCAAAAATCTTCCTTTTTTTACAAAAAAAGCAATTCTTAAGGGTGTATATCAGGGATGTCTCGGGTTACCCGAAACCCGATACCCGAAACCCGAAACCCGGACTTTTTTTCGACCCGAAACCCGAAACCCGACACGAGGAAAATTTAGAAAACCCGACCCGAAACCCGACTTTTTCCATAGAACTTTTCACCATTAAAAGAGAAAATCTGGCTTCTTGGCCTTCCAAATTTCTGAAAATTTTCGCCTGCGGCACAGAAAAAGGCAGAAATCTGGCTTCTAGCTTTCCATAATTCTCAAAATTTTCGCCAGCGGCGCTGAAAAAGGAAGAAAACTGGCTTCTATCCTCCATAATTCTCAAAATTTTCGCCTGCGGCGCTAAAAGTAGAGTATTTAAATAACAATTTTACATCATGGGACGGCTCAGAAAAGTTAACTATCAAACAATTTGGAGAGGGCATCATGGGTTTTAGGTAGATTATTGATTGATATCTTCTCCTAATTCTTTTAATTGGTGAAGTATCTTCCCCAAATAATCTTTATATCCCTCTTAATCCCCAATCCCCTGATATTGCTTTAATCCATCCAGCTCATCATTTATCCCTGTAATTCCGCAGGTATCGCTCTAATTATTCCCCAAATCACTGATATCCCCCAGCACTTCGAAAAATCTGGATACATGTTCAAATTTTTAATTGACCCGACCCGAAACCCGACCCGAGACCCGAAACCCGGACTCTTTTTCGACCCGAAACCCGAAACCCGACCCGAGGAAAATTTTGAAAACCCGACCCGAAATCCGACCCGACTTTTTTCTCGACCCGAGACATCCCTGGTGTATATTTAGCCATTTTTAGCGCCGCTGGCGAAATTTATCGCACCGTCGGCGACGGTGCGATAAGATTGACGGTGCGATAAAATCATTCGGCCTGTATATTTAGCCTCGATCCTCGACCGAGGTTCAGGGCGGGGACCGAGACGAGGTTCCGAGGCCCGAGGTCAGCAAAATCGAGGTCGAGGTCCTCGGCCTCGGCGAGGCCTCGACCTCGTGTTACTCTAGTTGGACCCTAACTTTTAAGGTTGGTGCTTTTATCGGGGTTACGGATTTCGGCGACGGTGCGATAAAATCGTTCGGGGTCAGGGTTAGACGAAAATTAATGAGGAAATCAGGAAATTTGTAGGGATATAGGAGGTTTTTTAATTTATTTATAATATCTATTTATATTTAATACTCTAAAAACGGTAGAGATTATGGCTGAGATCGGAGATAGAGGGGGCAGGGCCTGTCGAATTTTGAGTTAGTGGGGTTAGAAGGGTATTACCTATATGTTTTGATAAATGGATGGGTATATCTTTATATCTTTGAACCAAATCTATATTATTTAGTACCAAAAATTTGCTTAGAGTGTTTGGAGTAAAATAAAAAAAAGAATTAGCAAGTTTCATCGAAATTGAAGAAAGTTATGGCAAAAACAAAAAATTTGCCACACAAAAAAATTTACTTACTAAAAAACATTACTAAATTCACTTACTAAAATACATGTTACGAGTACGAATTTTGGTATGAGATTCCAAATACTAGTATAACCGTGCTTCGAAAAGAATGCGTTAATATTGTTATTAAATGAGGTAGCTATAATTATGTTTTTTAAAATCTATATTACAGTTACTAAATTCACTTACTAAATTCAAATTCATTATATCATAATTAATCATAAAGATTACTGACATATTAATCATAAAGATCTGTGGTTTAAGCGTTGCATGTACATGTTTAACATTTTTAATTATATTTTAATAATTATTTACTGATTAAAACTTTTATTATATCCGTCACAATTTATATTTTATTTTTAAGTATTTTAAATATTTTTAATCTTTATTCAAAAAATAATCCAAAAATTGAATTTTTAAAATTATTATCATTAATTTATTAGTGTTTTGTCATTAATAGGGCTGGGAAAAACATGCAAATGAATGTTTTGTATGCGGATATGCCTTGATGAGAAAAGCTCAAAAATGGTATTTTTACATTGGTCCGAGCACTTTGGGACCCGGTTCCTAATGCATATTTTTGCATATTTCGGCCCTCTCGTGCATATTTGCATATCTGTGCATATTTTGGGGAATTTTGCATATTTTTACCGAAAGTTGAGCATATTTTGGCATTTTTTGCTAAATTTTATAGAAATTGGTCAAAATTTGAAAATTTTTTGGAACTTTTTCGTCAAAAAAAGTTTAGTAAAAATTTTTTGAAAAAATTTTTTTCAAAGATTTTTTCTGCTAGAATTTAAAGTCCATAAAATCTTATAGAGATGATCTTAAATTTAAATTTTAAAGGCCAAAATAGTGTTTTCTAGATAAAAAATTGATTTTTAATGTAAATTTTCGCAATTTTTTGCTGCATATTTAGTGCATATTTTGGCAAATTTTGCATATTTTGGTGCATATTTTGGACGTTTTCGGTGCATATATATGCGCATATTTGGCGATTTTGCGTGCATATTTTTCCCAGCCCTAGTCATTAATCTTATATGTAACTTTGACAAACTCGTGATAATCTATTAATTTTTTAAACCCTCATAAATTAAACTTATGATTAATCCCTAAAATTTATTAGAGTGCATTTGGCAAATAATTTATTTTTACTTAGTATTTCTTATAATTCTTAATTTTTGGAACTATCTAATGCACTGTTAATCTTTGTAAAATATTCGGTGACGTCCTTAGATGTATTTTTGAAATTTTAATAAAAATACCGTCGAACTGAGTGAGTTTGGATATACCTATATTACTTTGCATCTAGATAAGTTCAAGTTTATCAAGTTTTAATCACATTTTTAGAGTAAAAAAGGCTGACCATTGAAAAATTTTTTACTCAATTTAACAAAACTCTCGATATAATGAATATCTCATTAACGTAAGATTTGAAATAAAATGAAATTCCATTCAAATATAAGGCATGCCATTTAATTGTTGTATTATGACATTATATTCAATGCTTTTTTAAACTTCTAGATGTTTCGAAACATGGAAAAAGCATGTTATTTGTAGGATTGTGAATATTCTATCTGCATAAATTTATATTTCCCTAACTTAAGCAAATATTTTGACTTATTATTCGAAATTAAACTTTTAAATTCGATATGCTTTATATTGTAATGAGGGAAATAACGGTGTCAACAAATGATTGTGAACTCATTCCAAGAGATCTGCACTAAAATTCACCAATCATTAAAATACCTATATTAATTTTTCAGAATTTTGTGAATTTATTGTAAAATTAAAAATTTATCTTTTTAGAATTTATGTAAAACTTCCATATGTTCATATAAATTTACAAAACCGGAAAAGCATAGCTTATTTAATTTATCTAAACGTCCAAACATTTTAGATATAATCCCCAATATACTACTTTGGTTTTAATTCTTTTGGCTTTTCCCTTAAAAATCATAATTTCTTAAGTGTGCCGACATTTCAAAATAATTTTTAAGATAAGCTTGTTTATATACATAGCTGGCTCATGATTCTAAATGATAAATAAACTTATTAAAGATTTCTTAACGAAAACAAAGATCACCCCTTTTATCCTTGTTTATTTGTTATTTATGAGGAGTTATTACCATAATATTTTGTTTTTTTTAGAATTTTAAGTATGTCTTGTTTTTAGCTGTACTATTTTAATATACTAGCTATATTTGGATAACATTTGCTTAATTTTAAAATTTGTTTATATTTTCTGAATAAAAATAAAATTTATTTAAAAACAAAAAAATAGCTTATATGTACTATAAGCTTTAACGTAGGAAACTTCTCACAGTAAGTATAAATATTTAAACAGATTTATCTCACTTTAGGATTATTAATTCCAGTGCGCAATTATATAAATGATTTATTAGATTATTTGCCGTATTTAATCAAATAATTACCCCTACTATTAATTACCTCTATAGCCAGAGGTAAAAAAATAATTACCCCCTTAAAAATGCTAATCCTTTCTAAAATAACATAAAATAAGTACTAAATTCTCCTAGCCAATAATTTTGAAATATGTTTATGCGTCACGATATTATTCTATTTCAAAATTAAGAAGCTTATTTTGTTATAAATAACGGGTACATACATATTAGTGTTTCACCGGAACCGATATTTTGACCGGAACCGGAACCGGATCCAATTTTAGTTCCGGTTTCCGGAACCGGAACCGGAACTTTTCAAAGTTCCGGCCCGGAACCGGAACCGGAACCGGAACTTTAAAAAAAATTTTGCTTGCAAATTTAAAAAAATTTGTAGTTTAAGTAGGGTTGTCTGTTTCCAAATTCTTCGGTTAACCGAAACCGAACCGACTAACCGAACCGAAACTTTTGACTAACCAAAACCGAACCGAAAATTTGTCGGCGATAATTGATATATTTAGATTAGAGAGTAGTGTATGAAAGGCTTTGTTGGTATAAGTGTTTAATATCGGGCGATATAAGGATTCAGAATTGTAAGGGGATTTAAGGGATATCAGTGGAATAAGGTATCACACTATATAACTCAAAATACACGTTAATCCATCCAAATAATCCGTTATACCATTCAACTTTCTTTTTTAGCGCCGAAGGCGAAAATTTTGAGAATATTTGAGGACAAGAAGCTAGATTTCTTCCCTTTTCAGCGCCGCAGGCGAAATTTCTGGAAAAAATTCAAAAAAATTCACCATTTATTAGTCATACGAAAAATTTTAAGAATTTTAGAGGAATTTTAATTTTAGAGGAATTTTAGAGGAATTTTTTTTAAGAATTTTATTCCATGTAAAAATAAGATAATATTTAAAACAAAATTAAACTCATAAAATGAGTTATTTGTTGAAAGAATAATTTGAAAATTTATTGTCCTACGACAGGGAAGCGAACCCAACTTAAAATCATTAACATTTTGAGTGAAGCCTAAACCCTTCATCAGTAATGAATTGAATGAAAATAAACATATTTCTTTCGTTTTTTTTATTACAAGTATGGGAGTACGAGTAGTTTTTTAATATTTTTTTAAAAAAACTAATCCTTAGGGGTGTAAAAAAGTTCCGGTTTGGCCGGAACCAATTTGTAAACCGGAGCCGGAACCGGAACCGGATCCAATTTGAGTTCCGGTTCCCGGAACCGGAACCGGAATCAAAAAAACACCGGAACTTTCCGGAACCGGAACCGGAACTTCCGGTGAAACTCTATTACATATGTAGTATTTATAGAAATTTTATAATTTTTATTACTCTCGATTAATTAACCCTTCATCGAGATCTAAAATAATTACACTCCATAAAATTCACTATCGTAGATTATGTACCCATAATCAATAGATTATGTACCCATACCCAATTGGTCAAAAAATAATTATACAAGGTAGTTATTGAAGAAATACGTTATTTATATTTTCTTCAGATTAATTTTATTAAAATGGCACCAACTATTGACTTTGGTGCAGTTAATTATGGATGTACAAAATATAAAAGAAGGATGGTTTTGTATGAGAGTGTTTTACAGCCAGGAAAGAGATTTGTTAGTTATTTTAAATTCTTTGAAGTGTAAAAAATTCCCTAGGAATTTTGTTATTCCTCTTCCTATCAGGATAAACGTGGAATAGAAACAGCTTATTACAAATGTGTTGGTTGTATGCATGCTAAACGTTATAATGATGGAAGGAGAATTCCGAAAATTGCTGTAAATTTATTTTATATCCAAATCGTGATTAAAATTTTTTTAACCTAAAAGGTTCGTCAAGGTCGTTTGGTTAATTCAAATCCTGATAGACCTTCAAATTTTCCTCATTTTTGTCAACCAATTGATTCAGCTGTTTCTGATCGTAGACAACGAGAGAGGGAGGTTGTAAATTGATGTTATTATTTGAATTAAGAAAAGTATTAGAGATTAAATCGAGTTTAGTAAGGATCGATGTTTTTGTGCTTGATCGTTTAAAGTTCCTTCCAAGTAGAATATTTGTCCTATAATCTATCATTTTTAATTTGTGTGTTAAGTCAAGGATTTGATATTTTCTAATATTCCAATTCACATCATATTAATTATAGATTTCAGCAAGCACAAGTGGTCAATCGTCTTCAACATCATCTCAACGAAGTATAATACAACAAATTAATAGAAATCAAAATTCAGACCAAACTATTCAATCAAACTCAGAACTAGCCCAAGCATCAACATCTACTGCTTTAGTAGAAACTGCGCGACAATCTCTCTTCTTTAATCCGGCAAAACCTGGAGTATGTAATTTTAACTAATATTAATGATAAAGGATTACAGTGGTTGTTTTTCATTGTTTTTCCGTCAAAGTTGAAAATAATCCTTTTTAAATAATATCCCTAAAATCCTCTCACCTTGGCTCCAATTCAACCCATTTCATAATTCGCAAACAAGAAAAGGTCCGACCTTACGATCATATTGGATTAAGGGCGTCAAACATAATTTTCCTTTAATTCTAATTATCAAATATAAATTTAAAAAAATTTCAGCCATCAAATTTTTCCAATTCCGTATTCAATTTAAATATTTCATCAATGGGGGTATTACCATCTTCATCATCATCATCGCTACTAGATTCTACTTCGCATTTAATTGCTAGAGGTACTTCAATGAATGAAGTAATGCAGCAACAAATACAGCAATTGGCAGCCAGTTGTTTTGCATCTACAGGAGTTTCTCCAACTAATACATTAAATGTTACTTCACAAAATTTACTTTTCGGAATGGGAATGACATCAACTAATACAAATGCATGGCAACCGATCACAACAACTCAATAACTATTACAAATACAATTATTACACTGAATATATACTTATTTATTTTTAAATAATAATATTATAAAATTATTTAATTATTATTTTAATAAAAATTATAATAAATAAAAAATAAAATGTTAAAAATAATACATTTATAGTTAAAGCCATTTAGAACTAACTCTTTTAACTAAAATAGTACCCCGTCCTCAGAAACCATATTTTTCTAGCAAAACCTCTCGATTCGAATACAATAGTTCTACAACGACAAACTCTTTACTAGAAACATACCTCCGCAGTAAACTTCGAGTTGTGATCGTGAGTTTTTTACTTCCCTAATTATGGAAATTTTTTAAATCAATTGGGAGAGCAAGTTAGAAAAGTAAACTTTTAAATTGTGAGTCCTTATGAAAATTCTATGTGTTTTTAGTAATTCTTTTATCATACAAATCCATTAAGCTTTATCTTTTACGGCTTTTTGAAAATAATGTTACTTTATCTGGCAAATAACTAAATTAAATTTAAATTTAACATGTAATACGCTTTATCTTTAAAAATCTTATCTATATCATTTTAATTTTTATTTTATAAGCATTGTTAACTCGTCTGTAATAAACTTGTTAAACTAATTTATTAGAAATTAATTTAAGACGGTTTTTGTAATTGAGGATTTATAAGTTTGTGTACTTCTACAATTTTTAAAATCTCACTTGGTTAATTAGGAACTGCATGTCCCCGTTTATCTATACATACCGTATTTACTCTAATTGAATGACTCCTCTATTTGAATGACCCCCCTAATTGAATGACCCATTTTTGAGGCTATTGAAAAATAAAATGACCCCCTCTATTTGAATGACCCCCCTAATTGAATGACCCTTTTAGAGGTGAAAAAATAATTCATAATTTTTATTAATTTTATCTTACGTATAATCGTAATTATAAGTATTATTAAAGAATGGATTCTTTTTATAATATTGAAAATAAAATCGACGTGAAACATTGTCAGATGGAGAAGGACCTTCGGTAATCCTTAAGATCATTGGTCAACTTAGAATTTGTTTATTTCGAATCCCGGATCCGAAATCGACCTAGTCGAAATCGGAGTAAAAATTAAAAATTAGATGGGTAGCAGGGATGTGCCGAAAGTGATTTTAAAAAGCGAAAGGATAAAATGCAATAGTAATTTTAAAAAGCGAACAGCAAAAGACGAAAGTCCAAAAAAGGCGAAAGACGAAAGGCGAAATTTTTAATCTCCGCTTGAGTCTAGAGATTCTTTGGTCAGGTAATTCAAAAGCCTTGTTAAGTGTTCAAAATCTACAGATAACTCTCAAATCAATTAATCGGAGATATCAAGGGATTTGTAGGATTAAAAAGGATATCAGATGAGTTGGACGAATATCGGGGAGTTAAAGGGAAGTCAGAGGATCTCTAGACTTCTCACTTCGTTGTCTTGAAAAGGGTCTGAGAATCCTGGGAAATCCCTGGATCCTGATCCGAAAATTTGGAATATTCGAAAAACAACCAGGATTTTATCAAAACGCAATTTTAAGTTGTCTTATTAGGTATTTTATTAAAAATTTTAATGGAAGAATTTCAATAAATTTACTTAAAAATTTACAAATTTTTGATAAAATTTAAAATAATTGGTTATTGAAAAATAGAATGACCGCCTCTATTTGAATGACCTCTCTAATTGAATGACAAATTTCTGGGGTATTGAAAAATAGAATGACTGTCATTCAATTAGAATAAATACGGTAAGTATTATTTACAGTATAATTTTTGAAAATTTCAAGCTTAATTCACACATCTGGAAATTAACTTTGCTGAATAACTTTTGGATTGATAATTTAAAAAGAGAAATTTTAGAAAGAAATTTTAGTCATCCTTAAAATTACTTTTATTCAAATAATCAATGTTAAAATTTTAGTGTTGGCGTACATTTTTATTCTAAATAACCTTTTTTATTGTTTGTTTGCTTAAGATTATTATTAGATGAGAAAAAGGCGAGGGCTTTTTCTTAAAATTTATCGAGAAAAGTTGTTTGTTAACAAAGGTTTTCATTTATTTTTTTGTCGAATTTGGATGGCTGATTGGGAAATATGAACTTCTATTATTCGGTGATCTATACTAATCTTAAATTTTAAAGGATTTAAACAAGTTGGGATATTTTTAGGAATCCGCAAAGGGATTTAGGCAAACCCTAAGAAATTTAGATTATTAGCTAATTGTGCAGTCTTTAAGGGTTTTTATCATCATTTTTTCTTAAATATAATCACGAGACTTTAGAAATTTTTTATATACAAACTTATAATTTTTGCACATTTCATTTTATTTTCAAAAATTTTTCAGTTATTTTTGAGATTTATACATAATTTTACTAATATTTTTATTTTTTTGTTTTTTTATTATCAATCGTAAGTGTACATGTTTGTATGTACCTTTTGGAGTTCGTTATAATAAAATAAAATTTAAAAAATAAATAAACGCGCCGCCGTCCCTATCAATACATTATGAAGATGTTCAATTTAATTTACAATCATTTGTATTATGGTTGGCGGATAGTTGGAAATCTTCGGATATCCGGATCCGGATCCGGTATCCGAACCGAAAATTTCGGATATCCGGATCCGAAAGTTGAGTCACAATGGATGATATAGAGGGATTAAGATCAATTATGAATGGATTTGGGAAATTAACAAAGGTATTAGGGAATCTAAGATTAACAGTTGGGGAATTAATAGAGACATAGGGTATATTGGTGGATTAAGAGCTGGAGGTTGGTAGTTAAGAGAGATACAGAGGGATTTTTTGAGTAATCCCCTATATCTCCTCTTATCCCATCATCCTTGATCCCTCTATATGATATCTAATAAATCGGCAGTTCCTCAAAGTTGTATACAAGCGCCGCATGTGAGCTTTTACAAATGCCAAGGCTCAAAATTTCTTCCATTTTTTGCGCCGCAAGCGAAAATTTTGAGAATTTTGGAGGTCCTTAAGTCAGATTTCTTCCTCTTTTGCGCCGCAGGCGAAAATTTTGAGAATTTAAAAGTCCTTAAGTAAGATTTTTTCATTTTTCAGCGCCGCAGGCGAAAATTTTGTGATTTTGGAAGGTCCAGGAGCCAGACTTCTTCCTTTTCATGCGCCGCAGGCGAAAATTTTTTGAAGTTTAGAAGGCCAAAGGCTAGGATTTCTTCCATTCCTCCTAATTTTAGGATCCGAACCGAAACTTTCGGATATCCGGATCCGGATCCGATATCCGAACCGAAATTTTCGGATATCAGGATCCTGATCCGGTATCCGAACCGAAAATTTCGGATATCCGGATCCGGTATCCGAACCGAAAATTTCCGGATATCCGGCTTTTTTTCGGATCCGGATATCCGGATCCGCCAACCTTAATTTGTATGCTCATTTGTGTGTTGATTAATCTAGTATAATATAGTACGTTTAAGTATAAGAGGAGAGAAAATGAAATTAGCACGTTTGTGTTAAGAATAGCTTTCACTTTTTCCACCCCTATTAATTGAATTTTAATTTAATTCTCAGTCGATTTTTTCATATAAATTAGCAGTGCACCACGAACGTTCGGGGCAGATTTCGAATTGTTTGGGGTTTAGCTAAAATAAATACAAAGAATTTCTTATAAAACTTAAGGATTATTTATTGAATTATTTTTGTTTCATAACTGCAATTAATGGATCTCTCAAAATTTATTTTTTGTTTAATTTTATCCATAATCCTAATTTTAACTTCATTATATTATTTAATTTATAACCAACATGATCAATTTTATATTCTTAAATCATCTAAATCGGTAACTTTTTAAATATTTGTTAGTTTAGGTATGCTTCTTGCGCATATCTTGAGCAAGGTATGCTTCTTGCTCAGGTTCGGGAACCTCTGTTACGGTACAAGATTTCTAAACTCTTAAGACTTGATCTCGCGAGATTTATGAAATCTGTTTGTAATAAATACCCTGGATTTTATGAGGGATTCATGAGGATCATCGTAGGTCTCCGACCAATAGTTTAAAAGATACAAACATTATAATTTCCAATTTTTAATCAAAAAATTAATTAAGATATCGAGTAAAAAGCAGAAAATGCCCCCAATTCTGATTTGGAATAAATGTATTCGAGTATCAAGTCAAGGAATTGGTTATCCAGATTATCCAGTGATCAATTCAACCATTAAATGTCCGTTCAATTGTACTTTTACTACCGATAGAAAATTGTATGTTTGGATTTAAATAAAAAAGATGACCGAGACCATCAAGCAAATAGCAAAGATATGATAGATTTGATCTTGAACATCCCAACCACCGTCTGATCGTTAAATTTATGCTTTATCTGCAAGGCTGAGAAGCGTTTCGTGTAACAAATTAACTAGTCCTTACATTAAATGAGTATGAAACCTTATGGGTAAATGCGGCGGAAGTAAGATATCATTTAGTTTGAGATGATACAAATACAATAAAAAGAGCCCTCCTAAGAGTCCCTATTGTGGAGCCCTTCCAGTTACCTGAAAATAACAATTTTCACAACTCGTGAATTCTCTATGATTCTCGGTCTTTTGTATTACACGTCTGATAAATTGATAATTATGTAATTAAATAGTGTGATTACTGGAGCCAGGAGAGACACGAGACCAAGCTGTACCCCCAATAAAAGTTTTAGTCAAGACTTAGGACCAAGAATCTTGGACAGCTCTAGTGATTACTAATAAATATAATTTTATTAAGCGAGACAAACGCATCAACAACGATTTTCTTGCTCCATACATTCTGTGCTATAAATTCATGGCCTCAAAATCGTAGAGAGGATCAAAATTATATGATGTTTACAGTTGAATCTCCAATACAAACCACCTTGAAATATTATGACAGAAAATTTCTAACAAACGAATTTTTCAATAGTACGGCAACTTATCGTTTAGATAGTTCTGCATTTATGCCTTATGATGCTTTAACTAGAATTACTCCAACTACTCCAAAAGAATATATTTGGGATCAAAAGGAGGTAAAAAGATTTAAAATACAAACGTTGCAGAAAATTATTTATGATGGTCTGTCTATTAGAGGGCATCGCCTAGGTCTCTACTCCCCGTTTAATCAGACAAAATTTTCACAACACAGAAAAAGTTTAAATGATGATTGAAATAGATGTTTAAATTAAAGGTTCTGGCAATAGTTAAGAACAAAACAAAATTAGCTTTCCAAGCGTTATCTCATTGTAATTCTGAATCTGGTCGTGATCTTATCTCAAAAAAACTACAAAAATTAATGGGTTTGGAGGTTGTTGGTGTGTGCTTTGGTAGAAGAGGGTGCGATGATGCATGCTATAACCGTAGTTTAGGTAAAATTAAATTTGACTAAAATTAGGTAACAGATATTTTTGATGAGATCCCAGAACGTGATCTGGGATGATGTTGATACCTGAAAGATTAAAAAATCCGGAAATAAGGTCCCAAATCCCAAACGCACGAGTTCAATAGTAGATAGATTTTAAGTATTCGTATTTCGTTCGGCCTAAAGTGTCGATCATCATAAAATTCTAATTAATAATCAATTTTTAGAAAACCACATGTTTTATTTGGCATTGGAGAATAATATTTGTCACAATTATGTAACAGAAAAATTTTGGAATTCGTTAAGATCACTTACAGTACCTGTAGTTTTTAGTAGATCTGTTTTTGAAGGAATGGATGTTCCTTCTAATGCATTTATTGCTTTGGAAGATTTTAAATCAGTAAATGAATTTGTTGCGCATCTAAAGGCTTTGCAAAATGATACTGAAAGATATTTAATGTAACCTTTAAAAATTTGAGCACGGTCAGATAAAACTCAATCTTAACAAAACTAACGGTTCTAGTACCGAAAAATGGACAGGGGCTTCATAAAGTTTTACTAATTGTGTATGTGTCCCCGCTTCCTCTTACAAAAATATACCTTGTATAGGGACATGAATTTATTCAGCTTTGTATAGATAATTTAAAATACAGACACTTTGAATGGACAAAAACTTATACAAAAAGAAGATTTGGCCATGATTATTCTCCAATATGCAAAATATGTGAATATGCTACTAAACAATTTGAAGAAAATTCAAAGAATATAATTGATTTAAATAAATTTTGGAATGATAAGGATTGTAATAAATTTAATGTTGAAAAATTTTTGAAAGATCAATAAATAAGTTTAAAAAATTGTTTTTTAAATTCGATCTGGTTAAATGTTGTGCAAAAAGTGAATGTCTATCAGGTTATCCTATCCATTTTCCCTTTTGACTCGAAAGGTTACGATGGAACCATAGTCTTATACTACGGGCCCAGTGATTAAATTTTAATATGTATATATATGTGACCTTTTATCAAGAATAATTTTATTATTATTTGAAAAAATTTTTTAAAAATGCTAAAAATAATCAGATTTAATATTAGTTAAAATTATATTAAATTTACATGATATTCATATAAAAATATTTTTTTATAGATTTTATAATTATTAATCCCAAGTCCCTTTCAACATTGCAAAATATTTTTCAGTTTGTTGTTGTGCCACAGTTGGAGTAATTTTATTTATTGTATTCTGCTCCAGAGATTTATTTATTTTTGGCGCACAACAAAATAATTGGTTAAAAATTTTGAAGAAATTCTTTCTTAGAATTTTATGAAAACTTAAACGATTTGATTTAATAATGGATAAAAAATACTTTTAGCTTACAAAATTGTTGTAGAAATTATTAAAAAGTTAATAAACGCAATAAACAAATTGTTCAATTGTGACTAAAATTATTTATTAAATTATTATTTTTGCTTGTTGTTATATGTATATCTATGCTATACATATTTTTTCATAACTATTCAGAAATAACTTATAAACCCGTGTGTATATTTTTATCAATCTCCGTTTATACCCCAACAAAATCTAAAAGATATTAGGATGACATTTGACATGCTTATAGAGCAGCTCATCTTTATTCCAATTTGATCATACTATAAGATCTAGTCCGTGATCTCCTAACTTAAATAATCTTAAAATAAACTTAAAATAATCTCCAACTTAAAATACATACTTCTTCGCTGGATATACTGTTATCCCTGTGCTTGTCCTCATTGGCAACTCACGGAAAGGCCCAAGAAAACACTCATGCATAAGCATGATAATGTGGATCTATATTGCTCCTTATTCCGGGTGGTATTACGAGATATTATTACGAGAGTCATTCATTATTTATTAATAACTAACAATTATTTCACTTGTAAAGTCATCTGCTTCAAAGATAATTGAATAGAAAGTTTGCGAAAATGCTGTCGAAACACCCGCAATGAAATAAACAAGAATTGTTGGCGCCAATTGAAATGCGCTGCGCATGTTTTCCAAATACTTTAAAAATTAAAGTTGCTTTAGAAAAATTTTTTATCATCGAAAATACAATTAGGTATATATTTGCTAAATTTTATTTTCCACAAACTCCTGGAACTATCTCAAGATTGTGTCTTACTCACCTATCAGAATGATGAAATTCTACTCCCCGAAACCCGACTTCTTCCATGGAACTTTTCACATTTTAATCTCTTAAATACCTCTTAATCTCAAATCAATTTAACTTTGCGGAAAAACTTCGCGGAAATCATCAATATCCACATTGATGTCCGAGCAAAAATTTTCAAATATACGGAACCGATATCCAACCCAAATTCCTACTAAACTTTATAATTTACCTGATAACGCTTTTTCAGCTTATATTCAGATGTTCTTCTTTGAACATTTATTACAACAACAGGTTTACCTCCAATTATAGATAATTGACTTGAATTTGAAAATCCATTTGATTTATTCTTGTTGTACTTCCAGATTACTCCAATCAACTAAAAATTTCTATATTAAGTATTTATTTAATATTAATTTATTTAATACAATAATTTCAAATAATCCTATTAAAGCCAGAAATGCAGCAATTATTGCACTAGATAATGTCACATTTTGAGAAGATAAATTATCATTTGCCTCATCTTCTTCATTGTGAATAAAGTTTAATACTGACAGAATTAACTGAAAGTATTGTGAAATTATATAAAAATTAAAATTATAAAATATATAAAAATTGACAGCTATTCCTATTCCCGAAAATTTGAATTCTCGACGTTTTTTGGGCCGGGAATCCTTAATCCAAAAATCGTGAATTTAATTTTATATTTGCTATATCCCTGTATAAATAAGTTATGATCAAAGAGCGGTTGCAAGATCATTGCCTATTTGGTGACTGTCTTATAAACACTGAAAATTGTTTTTTACATCTCCACACATAAAACGTAACCTCAATATTTAACATAAAATAACCGGAAAAATTTCAAAAAACCCTACAAAAATAAAAATCCATGAGGCTGTAAATATTCTTCCCTTCTTAGTTTCATAACATTTTATAAAAACTGTAGCACAAATTCTTTCAATAATAATTAGATGACAAAATATCATGCGAGAAAATATGGGAAGTTGTACAAGAAATTCTATTGTTGTAAATCTTTAAATTAATTTTATTAAATCCAAATAATTTTTGTAAATACCTAAATTCAGTCTGAGACCAAAAAATGTCCCCCGTAAAATATTTAATTGGACCAACGAAGAATAGCCTGATTAATGCTTCAAATATTATTAATCCACTTTGAGTTATTAAAATAAATTTGAGGTTTCGATGAAGTAGCTTAAATATATTTAATTAGAATTTTAAATGTAGTTGAAGATTTTGTTAATATTTGGATTTTGTTAAACTTAAAAATCATTTCTACAGCAATAACTTTACTAATGATCTAAAATCTATGCTTTAAATGATTTTTTAAAGATTGTTTGATAACAATATGTATTCCAGCAATACTCTTAAATTAGATAAACAAACTATCATAAAATTTAATTTACAAAATTAAAAATCTCATAGTAAGCTAGAATAGCGATTGATCATTAAATTATAACACGGGTTTTCTGTTTTCTAATCCAATTTCTTAAAATTTAATTTTCGAGCCTGAGTTTTTGGTAATTATTGGTTTTGTTTTGTTTTAATGACATTTTAAAAACGACACATTTTTAATGACCTTCGATTTCTAAAATTTCATATAGCTTTAAGTTCTCGGCCTTAAAGCTTGCCTTAAAACCACAAAGGAACAATAATAATAAAATTACGAAACAAAATTATTAAACCTACACTAGTAAAATATAGAAGTCTTATATTAATTATCCCAAAAGGTATATTAATAAATTGAACAAAATATTCTATTAAAATAAGTAGCCAAGCAATTGTACGTTGTTCTGACGTAAAAAGTTCTAATTTGGCAAACTCTTCAGAATCAAGTCCCAAATAATTTATTTCAAATGGTGTTACATTATGCATTGTTTTTATTATTTATTTAGTATTATTAGTATATTCAATAGCGGAGTATCAAAAATTTTTAAATTAAATAATATAAGGTAAGAATGATATGAATGTATAACAAGCTTGTTTAGAAATTATAAATTATTATTTGTTGTAAATATTAATTAAAATTTTATGTTTAACTTCAGCTAAATAAATTTATTTAATTAAATTTGGCTCAATAAATTTTTTTAAATTTCTTTTTAACCAAATTTAGATGAATTTTTTTCTAATAGAATCCAAAAAATGCCTAAAAATATTTTTTCGCAGAAATTAAAACAATAAATAATGCAATTGAATAATTTTAAAGAATTTTTGGCATTGTATTATGCCGTTTCCGTGAAAGATTTTTTTATATTTAATAAAATGTAAGTAACAAAAGAATATTAAAAATGTTAATTAAATAAAAAAATAAAAAATTGAAATTAAAAAGAGAAATTGAATTGAAGAAATTAGAAAAAATTTTAAGCGAAAACTTTTTATAATAATGAAGGCTAGCTAACGGAATGCTTTTTATTTAACGAATATATTTAATGAGGCTTGCTCGAGAACTCCACATTTTTTCAAGAAAACGGTAATTAATGAAATAATTTAGTATACAACAAAAATCGGCTCGGATAAAGACGTTAAAAGTGAGCTCAGATCCGTCTGTATAGTTATCTGAAGTTAAATCGCCTTTTAACACAATGTCAAAATTTGGATTAACAGAATTGAGATGAAGGAACAGTGTTCAATACATAATTTTTAGCATTTATAAAAAATAATTATTAATGTTGGTTTTATTAAGTTTAATTAAATAAAATCATTTATTTTTTCTCCTTCACTGGAATCCCAAACACAATAACCGTACATTTTTTTAATATAAAATTTTAAAAATTAAGCTTTTAATTTAATAAAAACTATTAACATCTAAGGTATTTTATTTCATTATAAATTAATGAAATATGTACCTCTACATCTAAGGTATTACATTAATTTATGTAATCTTTAATTCGAACAAATAACAAAATTAAAAGTACAGTTGTCACCTTTTTATTTGAAAATAAAAATAATAATTTAATTTTAACTTAATATTTTCTATTTAAAATTAAATTTAAATCTGTTTTGATAAAATTCTTATCCTTATGACTTTATAGTGTAATAAAATTATTTAACAGAATTAAGTAAACATTTTTATTAAATATCAATGAAAATAAAAATTTTAAACAAGAAATTTAATTTTAAATATTTTTATCTTAAAAATTTAAATATTATTGTTAGAATATTTTAAAGCAGCAATCGCTAGCATAATAATTAGAGGATTTCCAACGTGAATCTAATAGCGAAACTTGTATAATAATAATTAAATTATTCTTAAACCAAGACAATTTGACAATTTGATTGCCCTTTTTTAACTTGAATTTTTAACTTGAACAGATAAATTCAACAAGTTAAGTCCCAGTAATTAATCTGAACTATACCCTGAAACGTTTAAGTATTGTACAAATATAAAATTTAAGTTTATCATCTTTTTCAAGAGAAAATAAATTTAAATTTATATAAAAATGAATTAAATAATTTGAAAATCTCAAGAAAGAGATAAGCAATATGCAAAATATTCTTCATATTTTTGTTAATTAATTAAAATTTTTAAAATATTTGTTTTGTTTGTTTTGTATAAATGTCATACTGTCACATTTTTTGCATAAACAAGGAGGTGTTGGTGCTTCTAGAGGTTTTTTCTCCAACAAATTATTATTGTTCCTTGATAGAGAAGAGGTAGAAGAACTTAGAGTTATAAATTATGTTAAAGATCTTAAATTGTGACTATTTTTGTAATATTGGTGTTTGTCTATAATGTTACGAGGAACTGGAAATTCGATATTGATGTTAGTTAAACAAAGATATCAATCTCTTATGTTTTGTTTCTGCTAGACCCTATACTTTTTAAGCTATCTGTGCATATGGATTGTTTAAATTATTCATGAAGGTTAATATATGTACATATTATACATACATTGATTTCTACTTAATTATATTTTGCAGAATAAATTTGTAAAATTTACCCAAAAATGTTTTCAAATTGACTCATCACATATTGTGCCAAACTTCTCATAAAATTAGCGCTGTCTTTGACCATTTGCTCTTCAAATTCACGCATTTCTCCAAGGTATTCTTCAATTTGTTGTTGTTCTTCAGATGTAGGTGTACGTTCCTCACCATTATCGTCAATTACGCCATTCTAAATTAATTTCAATATTTATTTGATGTATTATAAAATTTCTGTTATTTGATATATTATAAAAAAAATTATAAAAATTTCTGAAAATTTCTATATTACTAAGGATGGCTTATAATAATGTAAGTTTGATAAGTTCCTTTCTTTAAAAAAGATAACTACAGGTGGGATGGTATATCAGATAAACAAGCAAGCTTTGGAGGGCTTTCAGATCCGGATATTTAGAGTGAGAAGATCTTTAGTTAATATCTCCAATTCATTTACATCATTATCTTCCTCAGGAAATATCTTGAAGATTTTGTCTACACCAGATCCTTCATTATTAATAGTAAAATAAAAAATATCTAATAGTAAAATAAAAAATGCCTTTACTTAAAAACTTTTTCTTGAATTCCTAATAACAATACTATTTTATAATATTTGGTGCATTAAAACCAATCCGAACCTCATAAACGCATGACTGACCATCACTTTCATTGTTATCATTATCATCTATATCATTAGCATATTTTGCAGTTGTATTAATGTCCAATTCATTTACATCATTATCTTCCTCAGGAAATACATTGTCTACACCAGATCCTTCATTATTTAGTTGGTCCTCCTCATCTTTAATTTTTTCTGTTGTGTATTCCATTTGTAATCCATTTGTATCATCTTCTTTAATAAATTGTGGATCTTGAAGATTTTGCTTGTCGATCGAATTGGATGGTTGTTGCTCATTATCATCCTGTACAAATTATTTAGAAATAGACCTTTTAAACCATATTTATAGCTGAACGCCCTTATCCATTAAAGTGTCAATAAAGAGGGTATCAAGGTTTTTTATTTGTAGAAGATCAGAATTTTAAATTGAGTGAAAAAATTTTAGATTAATTTTCATAATGATATTTTTGTCTATTTAGTTTTCGTTTGTTAAACACTAAATCTTAATTCAGAATGAAAAAATTCAAGTTTTTAACTTTGCATGACATTGAATTTTTTAAATAGTTTATATGTAGAATAATTCTGTTCTGTTAAATAATTAATTATCTTTACCGCTCGAACATCAACAGAGTCGGCAAACTCATCATTGGGCTTACTATTAGAATTTTCATTGCCACTATCTCCGCTATTAGAATCATCAGCAATAATTTTGTTTATAATTAAAAAGAAAATTAAAATTTTTAAAAACATTTTTTAATTAAGAAATTTTGGGTCTTTTTAATTTTAAATCTCAATTGAAGCATTATTTAAGCGTTTTTATTTTCAAATTAAGTAAGGGATAAATCAAAGTTTATTTAGATTTTACCTTTTTTCTATTTTGAAATTCAAAAATGACTGGGTAAAAAAATTCTGTTTACTTCAAAATTTAAATTTTTTAATCCATCCATCTATCTATAGCCTTATTTTTGAGCATTATTGGGAAATTTTCAGATGATATTTTGAATGACTAATAGAAATTATGGAAGGTAGATGAGTTGAGAAAGCTGAACAAATAAAATAATAAAAATTCAAAGTGCAGATTTATTGGGAATTATTGACTAAAAAATCTCAAATGACAATAATTATTTTGAAATATCGTCATCTATTCTATATTTTTTCTACATATTTTTTACTTTAATTTTAAATTCTAAAATTTCAAATCAAAAACTAAAAAGATTAAGAATATATTTTGTATTTACAATTCTACTTGTTTTATTTTTGCTTGATCGATAAAGATCTGAAACAATCAATTTATGCCCCTAATTATATAAAAGAATTGTTTACAAGACCTTATAGCTCACAAGGTAACCGTAACAACCCTCTCCTCTGTATTGAAAATTTCTACAAGACTTATACACCCCTGTCAAGACTTACCTCAAGAATGTTATTTATTATTAAAATTATAAATTATAGATATCATTTTCTTGAATTATATATTTAATTAATATGTCAAAAAGGGCAAATTGCAGGTGCCAATTAATACCAACAAATTACCGCCTTAAAATTATTTTTCACGACAATAGAATTTAAATAAATATTTATTAAATTATTTTAATAGCAGGTGTGTTTAATTGTAAACATAAACAGATTACGTTAATAATACATAAATAATTTATTTTATAATAAAATGTTTCTTAAGAATTTTCTTTTTAATACATAAATTAATAATTCCTTATCTGAAAATTTCATAATTAATCTAAAATAAAGGAATATTAAAAAATTATTAGGTCGGTTCATAATTAGTGGCCGTTTTTTTAATTAAATTTTTAGGGGTGTTGTTTTTCAAATATTATTTTTTATTATTTAAAAACATATAGTTCTGAATCTACTCTTCATTTTAATACCAGTTATAGCTATATACGGTTGATATTCTTAAAGTTATGATTTTTTGAACTTCACTACCTCGTAGTTTTTAACTTGACTACCTTTAATTATGGACGTCAAAACTTACTATAGTGTAAGTTTATTTTTTCGTTATTATTTTTCACAAATGAGTATTAGTACAAGAGATCGAATTGTAACAAGATATTAACAAATTATCTGTTCAAATAGAATTTCTATCAGAATCCAATAAATTATTTATAATAAAATTTAATTTAAAGCCAATCTACTCTACATATAATGACAAAGGTTTTATGCCAAAATTATTTTTCAATGCTTTACTTATAAATTTATTTTCATTAATTACAATTCTTATGAATTCAAGTGTTTGTTATATTACAATAAAATATAGGTATGGATATATAATTAAGTTAAGATTGTTGTGCCGTTATTGGGGATGAGTACGTTAATGGAAATGAGTAAGTTTAAATATCGGAGCAACTCCTACAATTTCTGATAAATTAGTCTTTTCAGTATTTAGCAGAATATTATTTTAATTAATTTTTAGAAAAAAATACACAGCATTAAGGAGTAATACAAGTATTTTGCTTGTAATTTACTCCATATTTGAGATTTTGCTAAATACAATGATATTCTTTTATTTGGCAACATCGTCAACTGGAATTAATTTTCTTCCAAATTGGTTATCCAAAATCTATATATTTTATGTAATAATTGTATTCAATACTTCGAATTTTATATTTCTTTTAATTAGCATTGATCGCCTTGTAGGCGTTACGTTACCTATATTGTAAGATTTTTAATACATATTTAGATCTATTCAAAACAAAAATTAAACTAATTAGGAAATTTTAGTGCTGGGAATTTTTTTAGAAGAAACCTCGAGCACATGCAAGTACGAGAATTTTCGAATCTCCAAACTTTGCGAATTTTCAAATTTATAAAATCATTAATTTAAAAATTAGTAATTCCTGATACCTGAAATCTGGAATTTGTTTTTGATGTCGGCTTGATCCCTGATCATGACTAGGTCTGATCACTAATACTCCCTGATCACTAATACTACTCTAAAATTTTTTTAATTTTAGAGTAGTATTGATACAAAATTTCAGATACAATAACATGAAACAAAAGAAATATATAGTTGCTAATATATTATTAATAACCATGTACTCTATTTTTATCTTTTTCATCGTTATTTTGTCTGTATATGAAAAATATGGAAGTTTTAGAATAACAGGCAATCCAATGGATATCATGATAATTATTTCATCAACCGGTCAAATTCGTACTGTGTTCCCTGTAATTATTTACATAATTACTCTATTGAATTATTTGTTTGTTGGAATAATAACAAAGTTCGTAACAGGTACGGTTTGTCAGCCTAAAAATTATTATTATAGTATTGATGCTGGAGAAAAATTCATTGGGTGGGAGATGGAATTGAATCATCATGGAATGAGCCATTCCGAAATTTTTTCATTTATATTCTTTCTGCAAGTCCGGGGGCAATCAGTTATATCTGAAGTAGATAATCTGATAAAATTGACTCAAAATAAAATTTAACCCAGGAGCTGCAATAAATACTGAAATAATCTAGCGATATGGCGATCAATCAATGAATAAGCGAAAAAATAGGGGTTCACAATTTATGAAGTTTATTATTTGTAAAGTTAAAAGAAAACAATAGATGAGTAAAATAAAATATTTAAAGATATTGTGTTAGTTTAAAATATTTATCAGATTTGCATCATGCAACAGTTAAAAAGCTTCATCGATCTCTTTATCTTATTGTTTTTGTGAATATCTGTTCGTGCTTGATTTTCTATTTCGTAGCAATTCTACTAGTTGGATTTTCAATCGAAAGTGGCATAAATGAAGAAATTTGGTTTATATTATCATATTCTACAATTATATACTGTTTTGGATCGGCTTCAAATGCACCCATACTTTTTATTAATAGGTAGAGTTAAAAAGTTTAATTAATTAATTTAGAAATTAAATTAATAGTACTGACTACAGAGAGGCTTATTTAAAGGAATCTGCTTTAATTAAATCCTTTTTCAAACGAATATTCAATAATTCTGTGACTCCATCAAATGTCAATGCCGTAGCTAATATTCAAAACTAAGCACGAAAATTTCCTTTGAACAACTCAAAAGACTAAAAAATCAAATTCAAAAATAAAATCTTTTACCAAAAATTATGAAACAAATATTGTTTAATGTTAATTTAATTGTAACTTGTAAACCCTATAAAAATTTAAAAAAATATATAATTGAAAATTCATTTAATTTCTAACGCTCCTTTTCAATAAATTTTATTTAATTTCTATAACCTCTGCTTTAATCCATAATTCTTTTGCTTTTGTTCACAATGTCGTCTTAAAATCAGATTAAATAAAAAATTTTAATTAATTAAAATATTAAATTTACCTAATGTTCCTGTGAATCGCTTAAAAATTTTTTGAATAAATTAAATTTCAAATTAGTCAAAAACCTGATTTCCATGTTCTTCGTTTGGTAACATTGGGTTACTTTGTGTGTTTTCATTTATTATTTCGAATAATGTTTTTCCAGACGGAGAATTAAGTTGGAAATTGTGTTGCGGATTGTTTGGTGTTTTTTGAACTATGTGTTTATTTTTTAAATTTTGCATTTGAAGAAGTTGATGAATTTTATCCAAATCTTGAAAATCCTTTAAATTTTTTTGTTTAATATTTTCTAAATAATTTTCCTTTTGCAACTCAGTTGCGGTTAAATGATTAAGGTCTTTACTACTTCCTTCCATCAATATTCGGGTATGTTGGTCAAAAACAAAAGAATTTCCATAATTATGCAAATTCATATTATTTTGTTCGTTAATTTTTATTCCTCCATCATGTCCAAAATTTTTAGAATAATTAATTAAATGTTGCTTAGATTCAAATCTATTCTTTAACTGTTCCAAAGCTTTATTATGTTTTTTAAAAAATTCAAGAAACTCTTTTTGACTCTCAGAATCACTTCGAATAACTTGCAGGGTCTCCTTCACAATTGCCTTTTGCCTTGCAAATTCGTTTTTTGTTTCACTCATAAAGGTATTCACGCTATGATGATTTTGTTCAATTAGATCTTCTCCATGCGTATTTTTTGTGTGATTTTCCATAGTTGACTCTTCTATAGCTAAATTATTTATGCTGTTACTATTTTCTCCGATAAATTCTTGGTTGCGTTTTGGAAAAATAGAAGGATGCCCAAAATTATGCAAATTTTCTTTCATATTTTGAATTTGTTGAATTTCCAAATTTGAAAATCCATTCACTTCATCAAATTTACGTTTTGAATTTTGATGCGGAATATTCTCTAATTCTTTTGGTTTAGTAACGAAGCTATTTTGTTCACCTATTTCAAATTTGATCTATGTTATTTAGTGATTTTTCTTTAATTCTTTTCACTATTCCTTTAAATTGCTAGGGGTATATCTAAAGATCGGTCAAGTTAGACAAGGTCTGGGTCAACCATGTTGCAATTCGTAATATGTTTACGAATTTATATTTAGTAAATAAATCAACCATGAATGTTGTATATTCCATCAATACTTGCTCTGTGATTATTAGGGTAAATATTTTGCTGTAAATTTTGATCATGATTATTAGAACTTGATGGTCCACCATGCGCAAAAGATTGGTTGACAAAACCTGTAGTGTTTAGTTTTTGTTTCTGATTAAACTGATTTTGTTGATAGCTCTGTTGATAATAGTTTGGTTTGTTAATTTGTGTGACAGGCAAACCAGTATCTTTAAAGTTTAAAAGTTTAATGAAAATGACATATAGATTGTAATATCTAAAATATGGGGATTCAATTGATATAGATTTTCCTAAAATATTCAAAGCCTACTTCCCCTCTAAAGTTTTATATTTCAACAAATTCTTAAGTTAACTGAAGCACTAACGGAAGATTAAACTAAAATAAGATTTATCTCTAGAAAATTTTTTCTTCCTTAATCAAATTGTTGTTCCACTAATTTAAAGTTTAATGAAGAATTATTACAATTCTTGACTTGATTCTGGAAATCTTCTTTATCAACAGTAATAAATGTCGTTGTTGGTCGTTGTTTTCTCTTTCGTATTCTCTCTTAAGTTAATCAAATTAGAAATTTAAAAATTGTCATCAAGTCTTATAGTATTATCGATGAATTTTAGTTGGCACTATTTTAGAGAAATTTTTGTCTTATGATAAAATGACATTTCAAAGATTTTGAGTTCCAAGATTTTTTTTCCAGTCAGAGCCGGAGCTATTTTAAATTGAAAATAGATTAACACTTTTGTCAAAAGCCGTTTGAAAATCCCATGGAAATTTAATACTATTTTAAGAATGTTAGTAACTAACTTCTTTTTTGATCCGGCATTTGTGCATTCATTTGTGATGATTCAGGCATCATATAAGGATTTACACTTGAACTTTGTCCAAGATTTTGAGTTTGCTGATTTTGTATATGTTGACCATCAGAAAAATTATTTTCAATATTTTCATCTACGCAATAAAAAGTATTATTTTGAATAAGAATATTTAAGAGACTTAATCGAAATAATAAGATAAAGATCATTGCCCTGAAATAAAATTAAAATTTTTGAAAATTTCTACTTAATTTAATTGTCAATTAAAGCTTTATTTAAAATTTTATTTTTAATTTAATTTATAAAAATAATGCAAATAAAAATTTATTTTAAAATCATTTTCACATGATTAGACTTAAAAGAAAGGGCAAAATGCCGGGCCATCCTTTTAAAATATTATTCTGCCAACATGTTTTTCGGCAAAAATATTCAAAGAAAATTTATTTTAAATTAAAGGGCAATGTGAAGAAAAGTGCAAGCTCTGATAAATATATTTTCTGTGAAACTCATGTGATTTTATAATGAAGTTATTCACAAAATGTTTAATAGCATTCCCAGAAATAACAACCATAGTTAAAACCAGTGCTTCGAAATTTCAAATTTGCTCGTACTCGTACTCGTACTTCGTACCACCTCTTTTTTTGGCCTCGTACTCGTACTCGTACCTCGTACCACCCTTATTTTAGGCCACGTACTCGTACTCGTACCTCGTACCACCCCTATTTTTGGCCTCGTACCTCGTACTCGTACCTCGTACTTACTCGTACTTTAGAAAAAAGCAAAAAATCGAAAATTTTTATGATTTTTTGGAGACCAGGACATCTATTTTTAAATTTTAAGCGTTTATGCGATAATTATTGAATCTTTGAAGGCTTCGAAGCCATAAATCCTTCAATCTCATCCATTTTCTGCGCCGCAGGCGAAAATTTTGAAAAATTTTGAAGGCCATGAAGCCAGATTTCTTCGATTTTTCACCGTCAGAGGCGAAAATTTTAAAATTTGGAAACCAATAAGCCAACTTTCTTATTTATTCAGCGCCGCAGGCGAAAATTTTGAAAATTTCGGGGGGCCGTAGGCGAAAAAAACTCACATTTTAGTGGTACAATGAAAAATTCTATGAATTTTAGAGGGCCAAAAACCCATAATTTCTCCATGTAAAAATATAATAATTTTTAAAACAAAATTAAACTTATAGAATAAGTTAATTATGGAAAGAAAAACATGAAAATTGATTGTCCATTGACCAGGCATCGAACCCAACATTAAATCATTAACGACTTTGGTGCAGCCCAGCACCTTCACCACTCGGCCACTCGCTCATATAATTGAAATGAAAGGAATTAAATATATTTCTTTCAATTTTCCTATTATCACCAAGTACGAGAAGTACGAGCTCGTACTTAGGCCTCGTACCTCGTACTTTTCACTTTTTTTGGCTTCGTACTCGTACTCGTACTTCGTACCTGCCCCATTTTTTTGCTCGTACTCGTACTCGTACTTCGTACCAGGTACGAGTACGAGGTACGAGTACGAATTTTGGTACGAGCTTCGAAGCACTGGTTAAAACATTAATATATTTAGTAATTGAATTCTATATATAATTCAATAATGTTATTCTCATTTTAAACATTTGAGGATTCTAAAATTTATGTTTATCCAATTATGTTGAAAAATAATACAAACAAAGAATTATCAAAGAGTTTATACAAATGGTTTTGATATAAAATTTAAATCAAGAAAATGAAGAATACTAATATTAAAGCCCGGACCAAGAAGAAAAATCTCGGTTATAAATATCTAGATTCTTCGAGATCTCGATTTTCGTGCTACCCTCCTAGTCCGGGCTCATTTTAATATTGTTTTGTATGAATATTTAACAGAATAAACTAAATGAATGTATGTAAATATTTCGGAATAGTACACAAGAGTTTAGTTATCGCTTTCAATCATAACCAAAAACCAAGGATTTTTGCTTCAAATTGTTAATTCGGCCTCGCTTTACCGATGTGATTTTCAAAAAAATTTAAATAATTTTAGAGTAAAAATAAATATTTAGTTAAATAAGCATAGAAAAATAATTTTGTTTTTAAATCCATTAGATTAAATCTTGTAATAAATTAAAATCAATGTTGGATGTATCGCTAAAATCAAAGTCAAAATCATTCAAATCTATTTGATTTTCCGCCTTTACATCAATATCCCCAAATTGAATATCAAATAAACTAATAAATTCAGCGCCCAAAAGCTCAGCTTTTTGTTTAGCAGTTTCAGTAGAAAACAATCCTTTACTTAAATATTTTTCTTTCATTTTTCTAGTTTTAAGCATTGTGACTTCATTATTTGGACCCAAATTTTCCAAAATATTAATAGAAGCTTCTTGTAACCAAACTCCTCGAGCTTTTTCTATAAAATCGTTGAGGATAGATTTTCTATCCGATTGTCCTTCATGATGACCTGATGTTGAAGATTTTTCTTCCTTTAAATTAAATATTTATTTTTACTCAAAAATAATTTTATTAGACACTAGGCAACATATGTATATCCATCCGAATTCCCTCATCATTTACAGTATCCCTATATTAATATCGCTCTTATTATCCAAAATATATACCTTAGATTTAAATTTGCTTAATTTTTCTTCTAATGAATAAGCAAAAATAAAAAGACGGCTTAAAATACACAATGCATGTTCTTTTTCACCTAATAGCAATTTACTTTGACCATTATTAAATGATACAATTTTGCATTGTTTATCAATTATTTTGGGCAAATTTGATAAGATTAACTTATCAAAACAATTAAAATGTCTAACTATATTTTCTGTAAAATTATCCTTGTTAAAGTCAATTTTTTCTTTTCCTTCTCGAGAATATTTAACAAAACATCCATTTGATCTTAAAAATGAGAAGCTATCGAAAGTTTTATTTGTACGAGTCTAAAATAAGTTTATTACATATTTGATTATCTAGGTGAAATAATATTACAGGCACCCCTTTCCATATCGACTACGTTGAGCATTCAAACTGGGGAAATTCATTAGCCTCTGATCATTATCAAAACATTTTAAATATTTGAACAAACATTTTGCATGTCATTTTGCGTGTTGCCTTATTTTTGGCGAAATAAACGCATAAATACAACCAATCTGAGGACAAAATTAAACAGACCTACCTTGCTTGGATACAGATTAGAAGTGTATCCAAGCAAGGTAGATCTGTTTAATCACCCCTTGCTTGGATACAGATTAGAAGTCCGGTGGAAACTTTTTTGGCTAATGTTCGCACCTTCTCATGTGAGATTTTCTCTCATTCCCGAACGAATGAGAACCGGAGCGACATCAAACTTTTAGATTATTAAGAACGTAATTACACTTCTAAACCCGCTATAAAGAATGCCAAACCATCTCTAAAAATGTAAACTTGATATTCTTTTTTTATCAAAGAAATCAACCAATAAATAAATACTTAACTCGCGCAATATATTTTGTTCGTCCAATTGTAGTTTTTTAAAGTTGATTGCATCTTTAAATTTATTTTTTAATTCTCTTTCATGCCATTTTTCATAATAACCAACAATAAAATCCGATTTAATTAATGCCTCAAAATTTGTGTAGTTATCAAATTCATAGATTGTCTTGATTATATTCGATGCATCGTCCAATGTTAAAACTTAATATATTTTAAACAATGATTAAAAAATTTTATTTTCAAGGAATCATTCATAATATTGTTATATCACTAATTGTAATCCCGTGCCTTAAATTAGTTGTTTCTGTTAATTCATGGAGGTTACTACCGAATGACCATTATCGCGGAATGAAATTAAAAAGAGTTATAAGTTGAAACTAAATAATATGATAAATAAGACGGCGTCCGTCCTAAACGAGGATAATCCACAAGATAGATAATCGTACTACATGAAAACTCCATATAGAAGAATCATACTTAATCATTAAATTTAATCTTAGTGCTCCACAAACCCTATAAATAATACATATAAGTTTATTATTTGCCTGGTAAATTATCATAAGTTATATTTGCGCTGCTATTTTGAGTTTTATCGGATAGTGCAGGCGAAAATTGTATTTCTTTTGCCAAATTGTATTCCTGTTTAATTAGAGAAACATCCTTAATTTCATAAGGTTGAAAATGTTGTTGTCTTTGATCATTTCGTTTTACATCAATATCACCAAATTGAATATCAAATAAACTAATAAATTCAGCTCCCAAAAGCTCAGCTTTTTGTTTAGCAGTTTCAGTTGAAAACAGTCCTTTACCTAAATACTTTTCTTTCATTTTTCTATTTTTAAGCATTGTGACTTCATTATTTGGACCCAAATTTTCCAAAATATTAATAGAAGCTTCTTGTAACCAAACTCCTCGAGCTTTTTCTATAAAATCAGTGAGGATAGACTTTCTATCAGATTGGCCTTCATGATGACCTGATGTTGAAGATTTTTCTTCCTTTAAATTAAATATTTATTTTTACTAGAGTTGATCAAGACGAGACCGATACCGAGACCGATACCGAGATTCTCGGCTTTTTTCCAATATCGGTCTCGGTTTTTTCATTCTCGTTCTCGAAACCGATACCGAGATTCTCGGTCCATTTCTCGGCGAGAAACGATACTGACTCAAGGAAACAAAATCCTCAATATTGTACGGACACAAAAATTTGTTTCCATTCCAAGCCTAATCAGATGATTTGGATGATGAAAATAATGAATAAATCATTTTTACACGTATTTTTTGACATAAAATAAAAATTTTTGTTAGTCTCGGTCAGTATCGTTTCTCGGTATCGGTCTCGGCTCAAAATGTTGGTATCGGTATCGGTATCGGGTTCTTGAGTATCGGTCAATCTGGGTCTGGGTTGGCCAATACCAGTATCGTTTAGATCAACTCTAATTTTTACTTAAAAATAATTTAATTAGACGCTTAAGCAACATATATCCATCCGAATACCCCCATTATTTACAGTACCCCTTGATTAATATCGCTTTAATTATTCAAAATATACCTTAGATTTAAATTTGCTTAATTTTTCTTCTAATGAATAAGCAAAATAATTAATAAATTTAGTTTGATTTTAAAATAAAATAAATTTTCCAATGTACATAACTTATTTCATTTTTATATGTACATTTTGAACTTTAGAGACCACTTAACTAAATACAACTAAATTTACCTTTATCTTATATTCATATAATTTCTCTTCCAACGCTGTTGCAAAAATAAAAATACGAGATAAAACACACAAAGCATGTTCTCCTTCACCCAAAGACCAGTTTGAATTGAATTTTCTTGCTAGTTCCACATTGCATTGTTCATCAATATATTCAGGCAAATTTGAAAATAATATCTTCTGTTTCTGCGTTTTTAAAACAAAAATTAATAAATTATTAGTAAAAACGTGCTTAAAATAAATCGTTTAAACTAACCAAATTCTTATTTACACTATCACTGAATATCAATGTAAATAATTCACTCATAAATCCTTCCATATTTAAAAAGTTTTTATTTAACTCTTCATTGTTCACATCCATTTTTCCTTTGTTAAAAATAGATGAATGCATGAACATACCTTTTGATTGCAAAAATGAGAAGCTATTGAATGTCTTATTCGTCTTGGTCTGAAATTAACTATTTTATAAATATTTACACTGCATAAAAAAAGATGGCACATACATAAAAGTTTTATTAAGTAATATAACTATGATTGTGGGCTCCTAGAAATTTTTCTGATATCCAAAACTGAACCTAAGAACCGAACCGAAAAATCCTCAGTTCTTTGGTTCGGTTCGGTCTATAACCGACTACCCTAAATATTACGAGTATCGCACACAAAAAAACGATATCGCACACTGAAATACAGGTATATGAAGGTAGATAGGAATCGGGAATAAATGAGAAGAGCAATTTCAAGTGATTTCAGCAAATGCCGCTTTATGAATTTTAGATTGGATCTGACGAGATACAAGATATTGCTAGATTCTCTGCAGTAAAGTATTTCAATTATATTTTACAAATAAATAAATACTTAACTCTCGCAATAAATCTTGTTGTTTCGGATTAAGTGTTTTAAAATTTATTCCTTCAAATTTCTTTTTTAATTCTCTCTCATAATATTTTTCATAATAACCAATAATAAAATCTGGATCAATTAATGCCTTGAAATTTGTATATTCACTAAATTCATAAATTGTTTTGATTATATTTGATGCTTCGTCCAATGTTAAAACTTAATAGATTCTAAATCAAAATACTCAAAATTTCTCTACTTTAAAAAGGTTTAGCCACCGCGCTAGTATCAAACCTGAGACATTGCTCACGATTTAATTTGCTAACAATGCAAAATTTTTATCATTATCTAGTAAAGATATATAGGCAGCCAAAGGTCTTTTTTGTTTAAAATCAATGCTCGAAATTTCCAACGCAGTACATAAATTTTGATAAGCGCATAGATAAAATTCCGCCGCATATTTAACATAACATGCTCGCAGCTGCTTTGTTTTAAATTATAAGTTTTGATGTTATACATGTTCTGTAATTTATGTTCTTAAATTTAACAAAAAATACCTGGTTTTTTATTGTCGGATATATCGGTTATTTTTTGTCGTTTTAATGATGGTTCATAGTAATGGTGAGCTCCTTGCATGCTTTCAACATAATCGTATAAATAAAATAATATTAATTTTAATATAACAAAATACATTTTTAATTTTGTTTTAGTGATTTATATCTTCATTTTATATGTTTACTATTTTAATATTAATGATATTTAATGAAAAAGTTGTAAATTTAAAACGTGTAGAGAAATTTGGTTTTCAAAAGGAAGGTGTTTTGGCTTATTTGCTTTACAGAATTTTTAGAAATTTAGCCTACGGGGCAAAAAAAATAAAAAAATCTTGTTACTTTAACATTTTAGATTTTCAGAATTTTCGTGAGCGGTATTGAAAAATTGACTTGCACGACAAAAATTTAAAAATCTGTGCTTATTTTAAAATTAATATAAAAATTTATTTTAAGTTTAAAAAAATTATATAATAATGTGTTATTTGTTTTTAAAATTAAGAGGCTGATAAGTAAAATAAAAACTGACAAAGTGCATCCCTTTGAAAGACGTATAACGCCCTTTATAACTAAAAATAATAGATTTCTTAATGAGAAGAAGAATTGACTAGGCGATTACAAAATATTATACAAGCAATAATTACAGGGGCAATTGGTTATGATTGAAATTAGAAATAAAATTATTATTCTATTTAGGGTTGCCGTTTTCGAGTCGGGCCGACGGTCGAGGCATTTTTTTTCGGGCTTGTTTTTATCGAGTCGGGCCGGTACGAGTCTTTTTCGGGCCTAACTTTATCGAGTCGGGCCGTTACGAGTCTTTTTCGGGCCCAAATTTATCGAGTCGGGCCGGTACGAGTCACTTTCGGGCCTGACTTTATCGAGTCGGGCATCGAGACATTTTCGAGTCTTTTTTTAAAAGATTTATTTAAAAATAATTAGTGGATCTTCCAAAAGTCTTAAACTTTTCGCTCCGGCGGTGAAAAAGGATGAAATCACTGATATACCTCCAAATTACTGGTGCCACTTAAATCCACACTTAATCTTAGAGTAGCACGAGTCTACTAAATCCACTTACATTCAATTAATCCATTCAAGTCCCCTTATACTCTCTTTTGATCCCCCTATATCCGTCTAAGCCCAGTCTACTAAATAATCAAATAGTATCGAAGTAAAGACGGAGTCATATCTCTACCTTTTTCAGCGCCGCAGGCGAAAATTTTTAGAATATCAGATATAAAATATTAATTTTTAGAATATCAGATATAAAATATTAATTTGATAAGTATTAAGCAAATATTTGAAAAATTTACTAAATTTATCTAGATTTTGAAAAGTTATAAAATTTTTTTAAAAACCTCGGTTATCCTCGGTCCTCGACCTCGATCTCGGCTTTTCCTGCCTCGGTGATCCTCGGTCTCGGTTTTTTCAAAAAACCTCGACCTCGTGCTACTCTACTTAATCCCTCAACCCACCTTATATCCCCAGATTACAACTTATATCCCGGATGGTGGAATGGTGGACTGCGAGTTGCTTGCCACTTAAAGCCAGTAAGTTCGAGATGTGAAGCAAAATATGGAGCTAAAAATTCTTCCTTTCAGCGCCGCAGGCGAAAATTTTTCGAATTTTGAATGGCCAAAGAGCCAGATTTCTCCAATTTTTGACCATCGAGTCTTATTCGAGTCGGGTCGACTTTTTCCGAGACAATTTTTTTCGGGCCTGTTTTTATCGAGTCGGGCCGTTACGAGTCTTTTTCGGGCCTAACTTTATCGAGTCGGGCCGTTACGAGTCTTTTTCGGGCCCAAATTTATCGAGTCGGGCCGGTACGAGACTTTTTCGGGCCAAACATCGAGGCATGACTCGATCTTTCGGTCCGAGTCGGTCCATTTTGGCAACCCTAATTCTATTATACAGTGGGAGGCAAGTTCGGCGTCGATTTTGTTTTTACGATTCAGCATCAACGAAAATCATATTTTTTTCGTTTGAAAAACTTTAAACACTTTATGGTACCAAGTAATATCAATACCGTGTTCTCTATTAAGACTGCCCTATAACTGGCTTTTCTATTAGTCCAGCTATGATAATTTACTTTAAGTATACCTATCATGTTATAATTGTATTTTTGTTTATTTCAATTAGAGTTTGGAATACAGGTAACTCTTCTGATCCGGACAACGAATATAAGTTTTTTATATAAATTATCATAACGCTTCAACTTTTATCATATTTGAGAAAGGTTCTGAGAAAATAAATCCCAAATCTACATAATTTGCCATTCCCAGGATATAATGCTGAATAACACGAAGCTTAAGAGGGAATTGCTATTTAAATTAAATTTAAAATAAATAAATCTATTAACGTTAATTAGCCATCGTCGGCAAAGCTAGATTTAATATCAATATAGCAGGCAATAAATTTAAATGCGCGGACAACTCGTGAGGAAAATTGATTGAAAAAATTTAATTCAATAATTTAAAATAAATTTTTAAAAAGAATTAAATTATATGTATTTATATGTATGTATTTATATTAAATTATATGTATTAGAAGAAATTAATTAAGACATATGAGTGACTTCAGATCATTTTTCGATCCCGTTTCCACTCGCATGACCGAGACCGAGATGCAAAATTTGACCCGAGACCGATATCGAGATCCGAGATAAACCGAGATTCTTCAAAACTTTTTTTATCCACCAAAACCCAACCAAATTAATTAAATATCATCTAAATCATCATCAAAATCACCTAATAAGTCTTGGAAAATATTGTTTCATCATAAGAAAAGCATGGAATTGAAGGAATTTTATTATCTTTTTTTAGAAAGTCCCTTATTCGCTTAAATGTAGGCAAAACTGTAGATTTATCCAGTATATTTAAAAATATTCAAGTATACAAGTGAATTCATGCCTCAATTTTTTACTAATTTTTTAATACTAAAAATAAAAATAAAAAATTAAAGTCTTCCAGTAAGCAAAAAAGGAAATGAAATTAGAAATTAACATCACTTAATTATTCACTAAAAATCAGAACTAATTAATTTAGTAATTTATAAATTTATAAAGTGATTCATAATTTAATATAATTAGTAAATATTTGTGCGTATAGTTCCAATTATTAATTAATATTTAAAAATTATTTATACAAATAAAATGAATTTTTATTCGGTGATATTAATTCAGTTAACAATGATTTGCATGTTAAATTGTTCATTGAATATTAAAGGGAAAACAAACGTCTTAGCAACGAAAAATGCAACAACAAAAACAAATGTCACCAAAAGTATAAAAAAGTTTCGGGCTCAAAAACGTACAAAAATTCTGATATTTAATACAACAAAAACTCCAAAAGAAAATTTCGTAACTTTAAATAAAACTTTGATTAACAAACAAAAATTTAATAATATTACAAAAACTACAATTCAATCTGGAATTAAAAATAAAACAATCATTGCTAATAATAAAATTATTAATAGTAGTACCAGAAATATGAACTTGAATAAAACTTTAAAGAAAACAAAACTATCTAATAGAATGATGAATATAACTGTTAGAATGAGTTTAAATGTAGGTAAACGAAGATATAGAATTAAAACTTTGAGTTTGCCAAGAGAATTTAATTTAAAAAAGTTTTTTATCGCTCCAAGAAGGCGAGGACGGACCAGTCTTAAATAGATTATTAATGATATAATAGTTTGTCTTCAGTCAACCAAGGATTATCTGGGTCTAACTTGACTTCATATTTGAATAAATTTTAAAGTGAAGGGAAAGTATTAACGTCGTAAAACTGAAATAAATTAAATAAATTAATCTGAATGTGTCTAATCGTATTCCAAATACTTAAAAAATATTTTAAAATAAATTTAAACAACTTTGAATATTAATAAACTTTAATTAAGGCTTCAAATACGACCCCTAAAATGCCAACAACAAAAGTGCATGAAAATAGAACCCAAACTAAAAACAATAAGATTAGAGAGGTTTTTTTGTGATCGGGTCGAAATAACACATTAAATACATTTATTTTTAGAAGGAAAAAGAAAAATTACAGGCAGCTTTGAAAGAATTGAAGGCAAAAATATAAATGAAAGTCAAAATTTATACATGGATATAGAAAATGAAAATGGAACAATGATGGATTATTTTGATTATTATAATGAGACAGAATCTGATGAAATAGCTAGTCAAACTTTTTTTGTGGTAAAAAATTTTACGAAGAGAATTGAGGAAATTGTTTACAAGTAGGGATTTTGGATTTTTTTTAATTTTGGGAAAATTTGGAAAATTTTTTAAATAAAAGGAAAAATTGAGAGCTATTTATGAATACATTATTATAAATTGTATTTTATTTAATTTTTGTTAACGGATAATTTTGCGGGCTTTTTTATACTTTTAGGCAGATAGCTTTTAGGCAGATAGAACAAAGAACCCGACTTTTTATCTAATTTATAAAAAAATAATTTAATCAGTCAAGAGATCGAAGAAGCAAATATGGAGATTTATGAAGAAGAATTGCAGGCAGAGGAAATTGATGAAAGAATGGAAGAAGTTAATTTGGTTAAAGGTAGTTAAATTAAATGTATTTAATAATTGACTTTCACTTCGAGAGGAATTTACAATCTCTAAGTTACTCGACTGTTAAAATTTAGTTAGAACCTACATAAATATAGCTTTCCTTATCCAAAGCCTTTACTTAATCCCTTAACTATACTAACTCATTGGCAAGTTTAGTAAGTATTGAGACTAATATTCCTTTAAGAGAAGAAATCCTTAATTTAGTACGTCATCTAGACGAGGTTTTTACATTATCAAAAGTTGAATTAAACAAACTATGTGAAATCGAAGAAATAGAACCGCAAAATAAAAATAAAGACATGGAAGAAATTGAACTTAAAGATGCTATAGAAAAAGCGAAAGATGAAATAAATAAATGTTTAAAAATAAATGATGACTGTATTGTTAAAAAATATAAAAACAAGAAAGAAAATTTAGAGATGAATGGTGTGGAATTAGGTCTATATGAAGTGGATCAAAATAAAAATAATGTGGCATCTGTAAGTTTAATTATTATTCAATTTAATATAAAAATCGTAGACCTGTAATGGGATTCCGTTTCGGTCCGATCTCTAATTATAATTTTTTAAATCCGTAAATAAAGAATATTTCATTAAATTTTGATGCTTTTTGTCTTGGGTTTTGTTATGATAAAGCTTTTGACTATGTTGGTTCCTGGCTATATTGGTTCTTAGCTACCTATTAGAATAAGGGTTAATAAGGTTCAATAAGCTATAAGGTTTCAATAAGCTCGTTAGAGGTTTTACTACTACAGTATCCCTAATTTTTTCAATTTAGTAAAGAGGATATCCTCTAACCAGATCTTTCAGAGAGGATATTTTTAATGGAAAATATTCCAGGAATTCCTCTTCAACGAAAACCTTATTATGGAAGGTGACAGTGAATTATATAACCAACTTTTGGAGGCTACTAGAAATGGAGCAGTATTTCGCAAATTATTTCAAAGAAATAAAAATCATTTTACAAAGACAAGTGGATTTATTTCACGCGAAGTGAGATATGCTAGGGCAATTTATTGTATTAAGGTATATTTAGCTATAACTATTAACAAAGGATTATTTATGTCCATTATTTTTTAAACAGAAGCTCACTCTTAATATGCTTAAAATATACCAAAGTGAGCCCAAGACGAGAGAAGCTTCTATAAATTATACAATTGCTGGAGTTTGGATTCGAAATGATGTAAACAATAATAATAAATCATATAAAAATTTTTGATTTTAGCCTAAAATTAAAGAAAGCATGAAAAATGTGACACGCTCTAAGAATATGCTTATTAATGATAAAACACTGAATAGTACTTTCAGAGAGGATATTTTTAATGGAATATTAAATGTCGCAAAGTTGGAAAGTTTGAATGGAGGTATTTTTCCATTTAGTAAAGAGGACTTAGTTAGCTCTCAACTAGAGAGGATGAGAGATTCTTAGCTGTTAGAGATACTCCCATCCATAGGAGTAAGAGTAAGATATAATTGTAGAATGGTTAAATAATTTCGTAAGCTTTTGTAAAAATTTATTCTTAAAGAGAAAGGGAGTTCTTCAATGGCAATTTTTGGCTACATTGTTTTCGACAAATTTAAGAATCAAAAAGAATTTAACAGATGTAGTGGAGATAATAAATGTATTATTTATTTTTATATTAAAGGGAAAAATAATTGATATTGGTGAAATATATAAATATTAGCTGTTCAAATATAAAGGTTTATAAATCTGTTTTATATCGTGTCTGGTGATTTCGCCAGTGAATGATTTGGGCAGTGAGTGATAAGGGCAGTAGTGATTTAGGCAGTAAACGTTTTTTAAAAAATTTATTTCCCGCAAAAACAATTCGAGTAACGAGTTGAATGCAGAAAAAATGCCGTTTTGCAGAACGCCTTTTGCGGACATGTGGATTATAAGCTACCCATTTACCTAATTATTGTAATCTTATATGTATTCTCATAAAACTAAGTTTAATAAGACTTTTTTAAATTAGTTATTTAATTTAAATTAAAACTATTACATTATCACAAATTTTAAATGTTGAACGTAAGTAATTATTTCGATAAAAATTTAGTTAATAGAACTAATTTTTTGTCAATTGTTCGTGATTAAAATCATCTTCTTTAACATCGAATCTGAATAAATATTTAAATTAATTTTTATTTATAATAAATTTACTTTCCTAAATTCAAAATTTTACTAATAAAACTTAATTGCTTTATTAAAAACAATTTATTAGCCTTTAATTTTAAAATTTATTAACCATTTTTATACTTCGTTCCTATGATTGGTTTGCATCAAGACGAAGTTCTGAGTGACTAAGATATAACGAAGAGATCGTAATCTTATAGTAGGGTTCCAGGTATTGAATTCGGTTTTTTTTTTCAAAATTTTTTATAACGAGACCGGACTTGTAGTGTTCCACAAGAATTGTACGATATAATTCGAATGTCTTCCAGTCTAACAGCATATAAATTCTAATTAGTATTATTTACCTAGTATCATTGTGAGCACTAATATGAAAGAAAGAGATACATTGTTCGCCGTTTCTATTACACTTGCTAAATTTGTCATTAAACTGATTTTTATTCAGAGCAAAATATCCAACTAATGCCATTGATGAGCCTTAAAATAAATTCAAAAAATTTATTAAGAAATTTTTATTTAAAATTTTTTCTCCACTTTTTGCCAATCTAGATGGATAAAGGCGTTCAGATTTTTATTTTCAGATTATTTTTGAAGCAACATTAAAAATAAATTGACGGCTCAAGTTACCTTTTCCATATTTAGTATTTGCTACATTTTCCAATGTTGCCACTTTTTCTATCCCATCTGTTATATTTTTTCTCATATCATTCAATTCTTTAATCGTTCGGTAATTTAATAGATTATTCTTGAGAGATACAACTCTTTTCATTGCATCAGTAATTTCCTTTATATATGTAAATAATCATGTTTTATCTTTTATTACAAATATTTTAAAACCGAAAAACAGACTGTTATTTGACATGCTTGTTTTAAATTAAATGAAATTCTGAAAAATTTTTTTAAATATTAAACAATTAATTGATAATTGTTTATTTTTTTGAGGATTAACTGTTGAAACACCTTGCACTTAAATGCCTAATTTTAGAGCAATATTAATTATATTTTAAATTTTGTTACCTCATTGCCTATCCAGACTCCCGTGATTGTATAGGTTACAAATGAAGCCGTATCAGAACTTTGTTGTCTGTATTTATCTTGGATCATTTTGGCTAATTTCTGAAAAATGTTCGACACCAGCAACATGTTTTTATACTCCAATAAATACCTGAACGCAATAATAAGCGCGTAGATATCGTACACCGCTCAAAACAAAACCACTTGTGTTCAGAAATAAATCACTGGATTTCCCAACGACCAATAATTTTCGAAAATAAAAGCCATTAGATGATAATTCTAAAAGTTGTTTCTGCATTTCATTAGCCCCATCGACAACTAGCTTTCTATCTCTAAGAATAACCTTTAAAAGAGAAACTGAATTAACAAAATGGAATTAATGTTTTAATTTTGGAATTTACTGGTTTTGTGTAAAATATCTTATATCTATTATATTGATCTGTAGATTAATTCGTGTACGGAATTTTCGTCTCTGGAATTTTCGTCACCAAGGTTTTTCGGAACTTGGTTCTCTAAATTTTTGGAATTTGTTTTGAAAATGTAAGCCTATAAAACAATAGAATACGTACCACAAAGGAATCCAAAAATTTGGAGACGAAAGTTCCAAAGGCGAAAATACCGGTACCCATTGATTTAAGCTTGAAATCTAAGCGAATTATGTCTATGTTATCACTATGTTCTCCTCTGTAACAGAATTATTCTTAAGCAAATTTTTGTTACTTCAAATTCTTTACCTCAGCACTTTTAGATTCTCCATCCACTTCATACAAACCTATTTCAGATCCATTATTATAAAGAATCTCGTCGCCTGAATGGTTATCATATCTGGTGAAGTTGCAAATATTTTTGTCATATTTAATTCGTTAGCTTTTCCAAAGCATTTTTTCCCAGTTTCGACCGAAATATTTAAAACTTGATAAAAATTTTTTGTGTTCCATATTTCCTTATTTACAACCGTTTTGAATTGACAAATTTGCAAATCTTTAATACTTTGTTCTATCATATGATTGAGTGAATCTTTTTAAATTTATTAATTTAAAATTATTAATATGTATATTTTGCCTACCTTCCAATGAAGATTGAATATACAATATAGATATAAATACAATAATAATATATTGTACAACAAACATTATATTTATTATTTTTTAGAATAAGCTAAGTAAATATGTATGTATTATATCTAAGGAAGAATATGAAATGTAGTTACTCTAAATTATTTAATGTTTAAATATTTGAATCCAGTTTAATACTCGGTGAGTGAGTGGGAGGAAAGTACTTTACTTCACCACACAATTTTTTAAATTTCGTGATTAATTATGATAAAAATTCTTATGCGGTTTTATCTAGGCGTTTGCTGTGAGGCATATTTTTCACTTACTCTAAACATGGTTTTCATGTATGAGTTTTTGTAAAATATCGGTTTTATTTTGGGGCTTAATCAAACCTCAGCTTTAATCAAGAAACCTCAGTTCTAATTAATAGAAATAAAAACAAATATTGAATTATCAAAAAATAAAAAAATTTATTTAGTTATATTATATAACTGATTAAAAACTTTATACTAAAATGATTCATAAGAGAAAATAGAATGACTATTAATTAGTTTAATTAATCAAAATTTTTGTATTACTAAATAATTTACTAAAATATATGTATAAAATTTAATATAAATTTATGTTTTATTATAATGAATTAATTATAATTTTATGCATCCGATCAAACTTCAATCGTACAATCATCGAGTTAGCATATTAATAGTACTATAGAGAATTAACAATAGAACATATCCCTACTTTCACTGAATAATAGTAGATTAGACCACACATAATAAATAAATAATGATGTGAAAAGTATAACAAGATAATGGACAGAGATTATGATGCAATGTTAAATGGTATTATTAAAATTCTCGGTTCTTAAATACTTAACTTAAAGATTTCAAAACTGCTCGAAAATAGAGGTTTGAACTAATTTTTTTAAACATTCGGAAAATTGACTGGAAGCATAAGGCTTATTTGTGTTGTGTATGGGCGTCAGCCCTTAAAGAGTTTAGTATAAAAGCCAGTGAAAGCGTCAGTCTATTGGGATCATACTAGCGGGGCTAGTCACTGATCTCCTTCGTCTGTCCCATTCCCTTCGCCTACACATTTTTATTTCTACTTTAGATAAAGTGTTATTATTGTGCTCGTCACATTAGTTAAATCTCGGACACCTCGGGTCGTAACAATGGCGCGGTCGACAGCAACCCAGACTACACATAGTGTAAGTTCAGTGAAGTGTTGCGGTACCTGAGTCTTTGACAGAGGCAGGATGTAACAGGCATCCTTTGAGTGGTTAGTTAGTATTATTAGTATTCAAGTGTTAGTATTCAACCACGAGCCATCCTAAAAGTACACGGGAAAACGGCACCGAACTGCACACTAGCTGTACCGTTAGTGTTGTGGAGTTTGACTTCACTTAATGTTAGTAGTGATGCAATTCAGTAAATTTTAGTTATTGGGCACAGTGTTGAAAAGTGAATGTAGTGCCGCAATAGAAAGTGTGTAAGTGAAAATGGAAGTGAAATAAAAAGTGAGGAAAAATAAAGTAGTGAAGAAAAGTGAAAAATAAAAGTGAAATGCTTATGGACAAGCAGTGATCAACAAGTGTGACACCAAATCAGTACGTACGATTTGCCTTGTTGTGAGCTGCTGTATGCACTGTTGACGACCGCTGCCAGAAGAAAGAAGAAAAATGTGGAATAAGATGACAAAATTTTGTGATTTTGTAATTGTTGTATTGTAATTTTAATTTGTTGTTTTTGCCTTTTTGTCATCCCACATTTTTTGTATTTTGTTGCGAATTGAGTGTTAGTGAGAGACTGACTAGACGCTCTGGCTTAGTGTTAATAGTATTGATAGCATGGAAGCTATAGTGAAAGTTAAAATTGTAAAGCTTCGGCTTTAAGTGAAAACTTTAAGTGAAAACTTTAAGTGAAAAAAAAAAAACTTTAAGTGAAAACTTTAAGTGAAAAAAAAGCCGAACCTTTTTTTCAAGGGGGGAGGTGTTGTGTATGGGCGTCAGCCCTTAAAGAGTTTAGTATAAAAGCCAGTGAAAGCGTCAGTCTATTGGGATCATACTAGCGGGGCTAGTCACTGATCTCCTTCGTCTGTCCCATTCCCTTCGCCTACACATTGTTATTTCTACTTTAGATAAAGTGTTATTATTGTGCTCGTCACATTAGTTAAATCTCGGACACCTCGGGTCGTAACAATTTGGACGTATAATTGTTGAATGAAGACATAGATAGAACAAAAATCTAATATTTATCACTTTTTTAAACTAGAAGCTACAGATTTTAAAAATTTGTATAAACGAATGCTCCATCATCTATTCTTCAAAATAACCTCAACTATTACTTTTAAAATTCATCCATTTATATATTTAATCATCCAAAGAAATTATACTTTTTAAAGGTTTCACAACTTTATTAACATTTTCAATGCAAAAATGTTCAAAATAATCTTTAAATTCAGCCTTTTCATTGTATATTTTTTCAACATTCTTGCAGAATTCATCCATGTAAATATAACGTAAATATCCCAATTTTATTATAGATTCAAGATTAATAAATTGTTTAGTTAGAATTTCCTGATAAAATTTACTTTATTAATTTTATTCTTTAATTGGTAGAAGGGTTGTTGTCTCATACACGGGTTTGCATCGATCTTTTTCGAGTTTCGTCGGTTCCTTACACATAAATACAGGGTGCGGCAACTTTTGCGCCCCTTTTGTTTTTGCCATAACTTTCTTTAAAATCAATGAAAATTCACAATTCCTTTTTTATTTTATTCCCAACACTCTAAGAAAATTTTTGGTACCAAATAATAAAGATTTCGTTTACAGACAAAAAGGATATGCCCGAAATAGTCTATAAATCGCATCAAGAAATATTTTTTATGACAAAGTTTACTTTGTTATAACTTTGCTCAAAGTCGTCCAATCTTACTAATTTTGGTACCAATCGACTCATCTCATTGAGGAGCATCGAAATAGTTAAGAAAAACAATTTTGAAAATTGTACTTAAAAAATTGAAATTTAGCACCTATATCCTTTAAAAATCCATATCTCAGCTCATCGAGCAGATAAAAGTTTTGTTTAACCATTATTCGAATCAGCATGAGGAGATTATTCGAATGACATAAAGTTTTCAAATATCAAAATCATAACATTGAGCCCAGGTTAACTTTTATCAAAAAAATTCTACTCAAACTTTGAAAGAAAATTAAGCAGGCTAGATTATAAAATTTAAGACCAATTCTAGTATCAAAAATTTTCTTAGAGTGTTGGGAATAAAATAAAAAAGGAATTATGAATTTTCATTGATTTTAAAGAAAGTTATGGCAAAAACAAAAGGGGCGCAAAAGTTGCCGCACCCTGTATAATTTTCTGAATCACTACAAGGATTTTTCAATGGAAAAGTAGGGATTTTAAACGCTGAGGAAGCATCATTTCAGTTTTGCATGTTATTCTAATCAGTATCGAGATCTGCATTCCAACTTTATGTCTGTTGACCGATATTGTTTAGAAAAAGGAGCAATTCCGTGATTAAAATAGAGTTGTACCCCGACCCCGTTCCCCGACCCCGCTCCCGAACGATTTTTTCAGACTTCTCCCCGCCCCGTTCCCCGCCCCGAAACAATTCAAAAACCCCGTCCCCCGACCCGAAAAACTTTCGGGGTTGTCGGGGGTAAGACCCCCATAAAATTCCATTTTTTAGAGGAATTTAAAAAGAAAAATTCCCTCCCAATTTACCTTGAACTTATTATTTTTGAAGGAAAAATGACTTTAATAACAAAATTCTTTTTATATTCTTCAAAGAGACTTGTGGTTGAGTGGTTTAGTTGTTGGTTTTAGGCTATATTTCTGTTAATATAGGTTTGGGTTCGGATCCAAGTAAGGAAAACTCGTTTGTTTTGACATTTTTCTTTTCAAAGATAAATTATAAAAGTTAAATTTTAATTTTAAATTGTTAATTTTATTTTTAAATATTAACAAACATAAAAAACAGTGCAATATTTTTTGGTTAGTGCTAAAAATACAAAAATTTTCTGCGCCTGCGGCTCAGAAAATGGAAGAAATCTGGCTTCAAGGCTTTCCAAAATTCGCAAAATTTTCGCGCGGCGCTAAAATGTAGGAAATCTGTCTTCCGGCCTTCCAAAATTCTCAAAATTTTCGCCTACGGCGCTGAAAAGAAGGAGCTATCCTGATTTCCGATATATCCCAGATATCCGACAAAACCCCTTATATGCCTGAAAACCCTTCAAATCCCTAATCCTTCAATATCCTTCTAAATAACTGATATCCCTTGAACCACCTTTAATCCTTTGAACCGTTTATATCATCAGATATGTCAGTTAATCTCTTCACATCTTCCTTAATCCGTCTAAATTTATTCTCCCCAGATATTTATCTCCCCAGATATACACTTTAAATCCATCAAAATAATTTAATCCCACTTATTCTCATAATTTTATGAATAAATTAAAGAAAATAGCCGAAAACGGCTTATTTTTAGAGCATTTTTTCTTTAAAAAATTTTCTATTATACCCCCGACCCCGCACCCCGCCCCGAAACAATTGGAAAACCCCGTACCCCGACACACCCGCCCCCGAGCGTTCGGGGTACAACCCTAGATTAAAATTTAACACTGAAGATAAACTGTCTGCTAGTTATTTAAATAATTTTGAATTAAAATTGTTAACCTCATCCTTTATATCAATATAATTCCAAATTTTCAACATTTTATAGAATTTTTCCCAACGATTTAAAACATATTCAAGAGTATGTATTTTTAGTAAATTTTTTCCTTCACTAAATTTTATCTTTACAATAAGTTCCAATAATGTTTTATTATGTTCTGCATCCATAAAATATTCAATACAAGACATCAATTGTTGGTAGTTTTTAGAATATTTTTTCAATGTTTCCTCAGTATTGCCATAATAATATTGTTCATATTTTAATTGCGGATCAGAATAATAAATATGAGGAAAATCTTAAAAATAATTAAATTTAGACATACATACTTTTTTACATTAACCTTCTTTATTAAATTTCCCTTGCTTTATAATCTTGTTGATTTTTTCAATTATATGTTTTTGGTATCCATCTGAAATATTTTAAGGAATTTGATGATTTCTTAAACATAAATATTCAAGGTCCTAGTTTTCGTGTAAAAAAGGAGATGAATTCTTATACAATTTATTAAATAATTTTAATTGCTCACCATTTGTCATCAACACCGATTTTATTTTTAAGTTATGACTAGAAGACGCTCCAATAGATGTCTGCAAAAATCTATCTTTGTAGCCATCTGGATTAATAGAAAATATAAATTATATCTTCAAATTTTATCGATATTTAATATCTAATCATTCACGACATCATATTAACAATGAGAAAAAACGATTCTTATCTCGACTAGAGATCGAACTGAGACATTAAATATCGTTAGCAAACTTATAAGCATTACTTTTAATATTTTTCTAAATTTTATAAATTTAATTACTTTCTGGAATAATAGACAACGAAGCACTCTTAAAATGCCAATGTTTATCATTCTTCATTGAAAAATCCCGATTTTTCATTTTTCCATAGTCAGTAAAACTTCTATCGCCCAAAGCTACGGATTTAGATTTACTTAATAGCATTGAATTATTAATTCTTATAAAATTTGTTAATAGAAATGTAAATAAATAAATAAAAGTTTTTTGCATTTTTATTTTATTTTTAGCTAAAATTATTTTTTAAATGTCGGGTAATAATGAAATATTAAATAAAATTTTTTGTAAATGTCGGTGCTTCTTATAATGTCTAATAAATATTTACTTATTGAGAAATTGTTTTTATTGTGAAATTTTAAAAATAAAAAGGAAAATGCCGAAAAGTGCAAGCTAGTAAATGTATTTTGTGTAAAATTATTTGCAAAAATATTTAATAATATGTTTTTATTTGAATTTTATATGAATACGAGAAGCTCGGATTTGCTCAAAATTAAAAAAATCTGGGGAAACAGAAAGAAGATAAAATATCTTCTTACGTCTAAAGACTGATAGTATTTTCTTTTCTGCTTCGTTTAGCAAAAACAATATATCTATTTTATCTCATAGATCAAATTAACAATAAACATAAATAAAATCTTCATCAGAATGGTTTTATAAAAGGACTAATTTTATTATTTTTTTGTAATTTCTGCGACGATCCATATTTATACTCCATTTTAGAATATTTTTAAAGAAACTTACTCCGGATTTCGAGTTATTCTTGTATGTATAGAGATAGAGATTGAGTAAATAAGAGCGACTTCAAATCACGCAAGGGGATCAGCTACCGAGGGATCAGCTACCGATTGCGTATTCTATCTTCAATTTGGCTTATCAAAAAGAATTGATTATTTGATATATTATCATATAATATAATTATATATCAATTTAATTATAATTGATATCAAAAACGATGTACATCAATTAAACAATACACATATCAAATCTTTATCAAACCGATTTTATAAAAACATTAAAAATTAAATCACAACCTTTCTTTTAAAGGCAAAAAAATGAGAATATAAAAAGTAAAAAAGTGAAAAAATGGAAATTGACACACTTATTTGTTAGTCAACAAAAATAATAAAAAAAAAACTTCCTCAAAAATATTAAATTATTAATTTTATAAATTTTTTCCTTCAGCCTTATTATATTTTATTTTTGAAATAAATTATTAATTTGAAAAAGAATTTGTATTATTATTAGCGATCGGTTTTTAGTTTATACTAAACTTGTTTCCTAAAATATTTATGATGTTAGAATATCAGATTATATGAGAATCTCATATTTTTGAATCTCTTATGTTGACGAAGATGAATTTCTATAAAAATTTTAAAAATTGGAAAGTTTTATTATAATAATGAATTTTTGAATGGAATTTAGAGAATATTCTGAATCTTAATTTCAAATATTTTTAAATATTTTTCTATCATGATCACCTATTTGGCATTTTTGCGACCTATTTATGTCTTTATTTTAAGGATTTTACAACCTAAAAATCCGATCATTAATTTATTTTAAAGATTATTTTTTTGTCAGTAATTTTTAAATATATTTTTATCATTTTCTTTATTGTAGTAAAACATCTCCAACCATCCCCCAGACTTTCTCAAAGCAATTGGTGTGTTTGTCTGAATTCTATCAACAAAATTTTTTAAAATATTTCCTTCAATGCTGTTATAGATTTCTATTTGGTTTATTTGTTCATATGTTTCAATTCCTATCCACCAATGTTGGGTAATATGTCCTCTGCAAAATACATAATATTTTTAATAAATAACAATTTAGTTTTTTTTATTTTATCGAAATTTTTATAAAAATCGGTTGCAAATATTTTATTTCTCAACCAGGATACTCTTTACGCAGAAAGACTAAGACCCGAAATTTCAATCAAGACGGCCCTGCCCTTAACGTTCTCATCTGAGACAATACCCGCCCTTTAATTTTTCATCCTCAAACGCTCAGTATCAGCCCTAAAGTTCCTACTATAAAATAAACTTGATATAACTTAAGTCTTAAAAATAATTTTTACCCAAATTTTTGTTTTATTTTATTTGGCAACCAATTTTCTTTACTAAAAGCATGAGCATATTTAATCAAATTATCATCCTCTATTGAGAATACCAATTCTAAACGAATGCGACTCTCTACATAACGACAATAATTTACATTTTCCTTCAAATTATAATTGGTTGAAATGCACAAAATTAACAAATAATGTTTATACTATAAAAAATATTTTAAAATATTTTTTGTTTAATTTCTGACCTTATCTAGGAAATTAACTCCATTTAGCCAATTCATCCAATTATTAATTAAGCTCATTTCTTCGTACGTATTTTTTGCATTTATTAGCATATTATTACCTAAATTATTCTGTGAAGATCGAAAGGAATAAGCTAAAATTATTAGACATATTCATTGAATGTGTAATGTAAATCGCCCCTAAAATCTCCCCGATAACTCAGATAATGAAAGTTGCTGTCACGGCGAGTCCAATTCTCGATTTTCCCTAATGACTCATAATTTTTCATCTATAATTGTTCGGGGTTCATTTAGAAAACTCTTTATTATTCATCACGAGAAATTTTACCAATTTCCAACTCTTTTTTAATTATCTGTCTAGTTGAATAATTAACATTAAAAGAACAATTTTGTTTTGGATAACCAGGTGTTAAAACAACCATTATCAGATTTGCATGATTTTCTAATCTTTTCATTTCTTTTTCTGAAACTCCAAACTTTTTACCGAGATATAATCCTTTTCTTTTATTAAGTTCTTCCTCCGAGCTCCAGCTGAGCGGTTTATTTGTTAATTCATCTAAACTTACAATATTCTGCCAATCCCTAGAATTAATATTTAGTAAGCGATATTTAATTAACGTAAATAAATTATCTGACCATTCCATATATGTTTGGAAAAATTTTTGCAGCAAATAAAGCAGTGATGAATCGAAATATAGCAATAATACTTTAATAACTAACACATTAAATGTTGCGCCATTTAGAAATCCAAATTGACCGTCATAAATGAAATGATCTAAAATACAAACGAAAAGGTTTATAGTAAAGGTTATAGTGAATAAACAAACCGAAAATCAGTGTTTTTGGCGGATAAACCGAAACCAAAAACCGAGTGTACCGGCTAATAAGTAACAACCCTAATTTTACCCCTAACCCTATGAGGGTTAAAATCTTATTCTTATATCTATCTATTCTTATTTTTCTTTCTGAATTTTAATAAATATTTTATCTTCTTTTCGATAAAATAAATTATTATTTAACAAATCCAAAAAAATTAACAAACTAAACTTACTTTTAGCCCATTTCTTAATCGTCCTCGCAAATATTTCAAATTTATTCACATTACCAGTCATCTCTATAAATTTCAGCATAATATTATTTGAATTAAACGAAGCAAGTGAATATATTTCGCTTTCTATTCCTGATAAATCTTCGGGTTTGTACAATTTTTTTGATTTTTGTCTCTTATGTTCTATTATTTCCTCAAATTCTTGATTATTTAATTCGGTTATTGGAAAAGTATTTTTTAATGTTTCTGATTGAATTTCATCAATTATTATGAATGAAATATCAAAATTAATTCCACTTTTATTAAATTTTATTATTTTAATTCGAGTATGCATAATTTTGTGAAGCTTTTTGATTGGATAATTCTAAATTTTATAATTAAATCTTATTTGTAGCTTTATTAGTTCTGGACCTAACTGAAGAAATGAGAATTTTTAAGTTCAGTTAAGGATATCTAGAGATTTTCCCAGAATCGACAACCTACCTAAAATATTAATTCAAAAAATCTCTTAATTTAAAAGTACAGTATTTCTTGAAATAATACCCATATAGCTTTATTTTTATATTATCTCAAAAGTGTTACAATGATCCATTATGGGTAAAACAAAAAATTTCCTCTAAAGTTTGACTCGCAGTGTTTGAAAATTTAAGATTTCTTCGTACTCATATTTGCTAATTTTTCCCATATTCATATACAAGTTGCGAGTAAGGTATGAGTTTCAAAACACTGGTGACTCTCGTAAGGAGGATTTCCGGAAATACAATACTTATACCTATATTAATTTCTGAAAAATACTTTACATTGCAGAAATAGCAATAAAGTGAATTATCCCAGCATTTTATATTTTTAACAAAAGGTTGACATAAATCAAAATCTGGATTTCCATAAAAATTATTTACTCCATTTATTTTACAATTATCATTTTTCTTTTTATGCAATACAACAATAGCATCAACATCCGAGTCAATAATTTCTGTCTTTAATTTTCGAGATCCGCTCAATAAAAATTCAATCAAATGACAATTTTTAGATTTAGCCCATTTTGAAATAATTGAAACGATTTTGATTATCTCTTGAGAAGATCTATCTTTATCATAATCAATAATTTCTGTCAATTGTTCATTAAGCTTAAAATGAATAATTAGGCGAAAATCTAGGAGAAATTATACTATTATTTGTTTTCTTACAAAACTATTACTACTTTTAGCTTTTATAAAAATATTTTTTATTAATGTATACAATATTTCTTGCAATTTCTTTCTGTGCGTAAACATAAGGCAATTCATCAAAAATTGGAAAATCTATTAAATTATTTTGAGTTGATGCTAAATTTTTAGAAAATATTTTTAGAATTTTTTTAAAATTAGTTAACTAACTTATTAACATTTTCTGTATTTTTTTATTTTCATAATTATATAAATAATCATTGAATTCGTTAACTTTTGTATTATTTAGCAGTGAAAATAATATTCTTTTTTGTTTCTTTTGTTTCATTAAATTCCATTGACGATTAGAATTTAAATTTGCAAGCCTTTAAAAAACTTATTTATAGCTTGAATGATGTTTTTTAATCTACCCCCTCCCCCTTTCTCTTGCAATAAAAATTCTGCAGAGAGTTACAGGCAGTACATACCTGAAGTTGTATCTTATTCTTCAAAATTCTTTATTATGAACCACCCATTTCTCAGTAAATTTCTATATTTTTCGAATTTTTTCTTAAAGTTTAAATTTCTTTAAAGTTTTCAAAAAGGGCTTCCTGGTAAAAATTTTAATCCAATCGGGCCTCATAACGTGGATAAAATCAAAAAATTTAGGTGAATCTACTTTTAATTATGATAATTACCTTTGCTTATGCAACTTTATTTTAACTGCCTTATTTTCTTCTTCCTTTAATTCTCGATTGGTTTCTCTTTGTAGATCTCTCCAGTTATCCATAATCATTGTTAATTCTTTTAACAATGAGTGGAATCTATTTTCAAGCTCCGTTAATTTTTCCATATCATTTACAACCCAATTTGCGTTGTAAATGATTTCATTAAATTTGTTTTCCAATTTTAAGACCAACTTTAATAAAGAGCAATCACCAACATTCTGTTTGCAGACTTTTCCTATAATGATCATTTTTATTTTTGATTAGTAATAATTTTCAAACTTTAGGTTATACTACAGTTGGCGCATCGGATCTGGATACAAATATTTAGGGATTTCCAGTATCCGTCTCTAACCAAATAGTGAAAACTTTTATGGGGGACAGAGATTGCCTAATAATCATAGGGGCAGGGAGTCGGTCACCGACTCCGGGAATCGATCACTCACGGACACCAACTCACGTCGGAGACCCAGAGTCGGTGAATTGTGATTGGGGACCATACCATTTTTTTTAATTTTACCAACTAGAATATAAGAATAAAAGCTTTAGTATAGAATTTATTCTAAATAAATTTGAGAAGGGAAAATTTTTTACCTATATTAAATCAGTACCTTGAAATTCTCCGAAAGTCAAATTAACATTTTTATCTTGACAGTTATTCTTCATTCTAATTTTTTGAAAATGCTTAAAACGTTTATTAAGTTCATCAACAATAACTCCAAGGTCTAAAGATGGAATAATCTTTCTAGGATCTTCATTACTAGAAATAAATCTCATGTATCTTTCATTTAATGCATCTTCCTCTAAATAGTTAATTGGAGTAAAAGGAGAAATATTTGAGGAATTGACGATTTTATTTGAAGAAACAAGAGCCTTGTCATCTTTTTCAGCACTTTTAAATTTATCATCCTTTTCACATTTGACTTCTTTATTTTCCTCCTTCAATTTACTATTCTCGCTCAATACATTTCGTGATTCTTTTTATCAAGAATTTCCTTGAAACTGATTTCTGGATTTACAAATAGTTTTTTATCTTTAATTTGCTTTGAGTTTTCTATTTTTTCCAAATCATCATTTATTTTTATTTTATTGTCAATTATACTTTCATTGTTCAAAATATTCTTCTTCTTCATCTCGGCATCATAAAATTCTTTAAAGTTCATTTTCTTAATATTATTAAATGAAAATGATGTTTTATCCACAATATCCTTTCCTTTCAATTTATTAAGACGTTTTAATTTTTCCTCCTCTTCCTTCTTCTTCTTCCCTTCCTTTCTCAGTTTTATTTCATCTTTTTTATTCAGCACCCAGCCTTCATTATCTTCATCATTTTCAACGTTATCTTCATTAAAATTTTTATCCGCATGAAAACTTTCACTTATTTCATTATTTAAACTCTGGGTATTTTTAGTATTGTCATCAATATCACCTTCGAGGTATTGTTTAGTATTTTCGACAATATTCACTTTATTTGCTTCCACATGCTTTTTTTGTTTTTTCGAAAGATTTTTCCTGCTTCGTTTGTTTGAATTCCTGCTAGATGATATATCTTTTTTATCATTATCAATTATACCAATTACATTCAGAATCTCTTCAACCTCTATTTCTTCTTAAAAAATTTTTAAACTTAAAATTTTTAAAAATACTTGTAACCTTTTTTGCTGTCGCTTTTACCTTCCAATTCTAGATTAATCTTTGCCTGACTTTGTTCTACAATACGAATAGCTATTTCCTGAGAATATTTAGATCCAAATGTTTCTTCTATTCTTGAATATAATTGTTGATTATTAAAAGTTGTTTCTTTAAGTAAAAAAATGAAAATTAATTGTTGAACATTTTTTGATTAATATTGTCGTAAATCAGGTGGGAGTTCTATTTTTTGGATTTTCTTAAATGTATCTCTGCTTAATTATTACAGCTTTTTTCTATTCTAGTCTTTATTCTGCTTAGTGTTGCAAGTTGAGTAAGCTTCCTCCCAATTCTGCACCTTGAGCGAATACAAACTTGATTCAGAGATATGGGAAAAATTTAACGGATCTTGATTTTTATTGCGGTAATTTTGGAGTTTAAAAGATATAAAAATTAACCCTCAAAAAACTGTGTGACAAAATTACTGTCCAAATCACCATTTTGAAGCAATTGAACGAAAATACTATATCTTGCTTCAAACAACCTATTTACTTTAGATTCAATATCGTTTTCCTCATTCATTTTCTTGTATAAGTCATCATTTAAACTTCGCAATTTATTCTTAAAATTAATTTTTATTGTAAAAAATTATTTCAACTTGGCAATAAGGATTGATATTTTGGGATTCCTTACTTAGTGAACTTGGTTAAAGGTGTTAATTCATTGTAGATATCCCTATTGTTAAAGAACTTCTTTAAACGTTATAGTAGATAATATTTTCAATTATAATTGATATTTACACTAATTTTATGACAAACCTTAAAGTTTTCCTTAAAAGTACTTCCTTCGACATCTTTGTTGATTTTTATAGAAGCTTTATTATTTAATCCAGTAATTATATCAAAAATGTTTTCAAAAAGTTTAGGAACTTTTTTGTTCATAGACTTCAAATCTTCTATATTAACATCCTTATCAAAAAAATAACAATAATGCTTATCAAATTCATCTTGCATTTTTTCCCAAATTTCAAGAGCCCAAACTCTAAACTTTTGAGAGTTTTTATTCCATTCTGATTTATTAGTTAATTTATAATCAATGTTTCGATGCCATATAATTATATTAATTCCTGAGAGATTTCTTAGAAAATCTTTCTCGTTTTCACCAAAGAAAATGTTAGAATAGTGTTGTGCTAATTGTTTATCATCGTCATAAACTGAAATTTATTCAAGATTAATTTTAATAAATTAATGTTCCATACTTCCTTTACATTCCTCTTTAAGATGATTGTCATGACAGGGATTTTCACATGGATCCGCAGCATCAATTTCAAATAAAGAAACTAAAAGAATTATGGAAAATGAAAGAAGAATATTTAAATTAATATTCATTTATCAAGCTAAAAAATAAATTAATTGAAGTCAATTTTTATAATTATAATAAATTTCGCTTGTTGTAAAACAAAAAAAACAAAAGAAATGCCTCAGAATATTGTGTGAAATTTACTTCATTGAAATAAAACTTCGAATTTGACGACTGTTTGTAATCATTTTTTATATATGAAATTTTAACTTTAATTTATGTAGAAGCGGTAGAATGGAAAATTGTGTTGTGCTAGTTTGGAAAGTGCCATTAATAAAATTATTTTATTTTAATAAAATTAAAAAGTTAAATGAAAATATTTAATTTTATTACATGCTTTTATGTATGATAAAATGTAAATAATATTTGCCCTTTTAAAAAAATTTTCAAAGGTAAAATGCCGACTTATCGGGTTTTCTATACTGTACATCAAAGCAATTAAAATGTCGGGATTTACTTAATAAACTTTGGAAGTGCAAGCATTTTAAGAATTTTTAGTCTAGGCAATTTAATTAAGAAATTGCACTTTTTATTTAAAGTCGATTAATGCGCTTTTAATTTATTACCAAATGTCTGGGGATTTATTTTTCAGTTGTCAATATCTTTGCTTTCATATTACAAATAAATTTTATTGAAATTAAGATTCTAAATTAGTTGTTGTGGGAAGTTTGAGCTTATGATAATTAATTCTATAAACAATAAATAAAAGACGTCAGCTTAGTTAATGTAATGCTTTAATTAAAGCCTTGGGTTTCTATTTATCAATCAAATAAAAAATGGAGGAAATTTGGAGGAAATAAAATGGAGGGAAAAAAATAAAATGGAGGAAATTCGCTCATTACGAATTAAAAATAGGTATTATAGTTTTAGCTTTAAATAAAATATTTTGCTTTCATTTTCTTTCATCTTTCATTCTTCCATCACTTTCATTCCTCATTAATCACTTCTAATTTTGGTTTCCAATTAGCCTTTTTCTTTCTCTCTACAACCTTTTCTGGCACTAACCAATCAGATACTTTCAATATACTACCAGTTTCATCTCCATTTATACTTTCCTTCTTCTTAATTTGAAATTCCCCAAAATTAAATCCTAATCCAACTGAATATAAAACATCTCTTGACTTGGGTAATACATAATATTCACAAAATTGTAATGATATCTTCCTTTTAGTTTTTACAAATGAATGTTTTATTGTAGCACAAAAGTTAAGAATTCGCAAAAATTTTATGACTAGTTGAAACTCTTTCATCTCTTCCTAAAAAATTTTTTTAATAATCATTTTCTTAAGGATATAAGAAAATGATTAAGTATATAATTAATCAATGAAAATTAAATTTCAGTATTTCAAATTGGAGGGTCCTTATCCATTTTTTAACTTAAAACAGGCCCGTGCCGGATTTTCAGAGTTTGCTATATTTGAAGATATAGCTTAACTCGGGTTCTACTATTCTGGGGACTTATATTAGACTGAATTACATTATTTAAATATTTATTCATTCTATTCAATTTATTCTCCATATAAATATGGGATACAATAATAAGGGAGAGAATTGGCTAGGCCAAAACTTCTGATAATGAGGAAACGGCTGGGGTATTTATAGAGACAATTTAAGGGTCAAAATATAAACAGAAAGTGAATAACAAAAATAAGATAAGGAACGAGAATTGGATGATAACGTCGGGAGACCTTTTATATAGAAATAGGTCAAAATATATTTGCATGTGAAAATGCAAATTGTTTATTTGATTAAGCGAATGCAGCAGAGTTAAAACCTCGAAAACTTAAACCGAACTTCAAAATACCCGCTTTCCGGGAAGCATCGTTCTAGGCCCAGCCCGATATCGAACTCTAATTTTAATTTTAAATTAACAACCATTTCTTTAAGAATATTATCAAAAGCCTCGTTTGCAACCTTCACTTCAACACCATTATATGTAGAAAATTGAGATATCAAGGATATTTCCTTCAATATTTTACTGAATTGTTCATTCTCATTGAAATTATTTGAACGAAAGTTTTTCACATTTTCAGCTAAATTTTTTAATTTCTTTTCTAAATTATTCATCTGTACTTCATCCTCCAATAAATAATTTACTAAATTAACAAAATTGTTAAATTTTGTTTCCGAATTGCATAAACTATTGAATTTAATAATAAATTCTCGTAAAATATTTTCTTTTTCTTTTTTTATCATGATAAATATTTCTTCAATTTTTTCATTTGAAAACGCTAGAATAAACTTTTATTAGAGCTTCTCGAGAGTATTATGTAGTAACGTGTTATTTACTAACGCGTCTCTATCTTTCAAGAAGTTTTTCTAATCATGTTTTCAAAAAGCATATTTACTGCTAGATGTCTATACAATTCCCTAATAATATTTTCCTTCCAAAATAAATCACTAAAAAGAATGTCAATGGATACCAGAACCCTTGACTTTTTTCGACCAGACAACCGATTAAAAGTAAATTTTGGGACACCGACCCCTCAAAAGTTTTCTCAACCTGCAGCATACCTGCTACACACCCCATACCTCTATAAAAACTTAAAAAATTTCTATCCTCGTATTTAGCAACTTATTAAGATTATCTAACTAACCACAAGTAATTGGTTCTATATTACTTTCTACACTTAAATTATCAATTCTTTGTATTATTTTCCCCAATTCTTCTTTGGAAATTGAATCAATTCGAGATTTTTTAAATTTTGGTTGTTCTGGGCTTGACAAAGAAGTAATTGATACTTCAGAATCTTAAATATTACTAATTATTCATAAACTTTTATATTTTACCAGAATTTTTTAGTTCATTTTCTCCTTGATATATTTTTCTTTCAGATTTAGATTTTCTTAAAGGTATAATCGAAGGTATTATCCCATTTGTAGCTTTACATGAAATACCTTTTTTAAAAGAATTAAAAGCTTTTAGATAATTTCGCTTTAAATTAGTGCCATTAAAAATATTTGTTGTTGAAAGTGTGTTTATGTAAAACATAAATAATAAAAATATAAAAAGTTTCATTTAAACTCTAAAAATTTAAATTTTAAATTTTGATAAAATATTTTTTAAAGATTAATATTTGGAGTTAATTTCAACGACTATCTTTATTCTTTTAATTACCATATAAAAATTTAAATTTTAATTAAATAAAAAATTATATTTAATGAAGGAAAGAAAGGGCAATAAATTCAATAATCTATACACATGCCAATGAATTCAATTATGTAAGAGCACGTTCGATTTATCATGTGGAAGAAAGGTCTGACATCCGACAATTCAAATAATTGATTTATTTTATCGAATTAAATTAGGTAAGTTTTCTAAAACAAAATAATTTTTTGTTTTTAAAAAAAATTGCTAAATTTTCTTCTGTTTGCGGCCGTAGCAATGCGACCGCTACTCGCCATCCCTGGCATCCTCCGCGCGGCAAAAAGTTTTTCGGCTTAACTAACTTATAAATTGAGACTGTGTCTGATTTAAATTGTCTATAACCCTCACACTCCTAGAGGGCATTACTGATTAATAATTAAAAATTAATTTATTAAAATTTATTAAAAAATTTACTAATATACTAAAAATAAATTTAAAAAATTAAAAAAATAAAATAAAAAAATAGTTTATTCTCATTTATTAGTCTTACAAGTAATTTAATTTTTTTTAAATTAGTGCAATAAAAAGGAAAAAAAGTTTAGTTAAAAATAGGAAATATAAAGCTGTAAATAAATTTATTTTTTTAATAATAAAAATTTTTCAAATTAATTTAATAACATATTTGTTTGTCATTTTTGACATTTGATTTTATTTTTGTGTTAAAAAAAGTAAAAAATTAATTTGATTTTTATGATATTTAATAATTTTCTAGCCTTATTATTATTTTCAAGTTGAATTCAATGAATTTTTACTAGAAAAAGCTTTTCGCTCTCCTAATATTCTTTTCTAAGCAAAACATAAGAAAATTACCTTTTAAAGAACCCCCGGAAGCTATAAGTTAGACAAATATGTACATATGAGGCTTAAGTTGAATGAGTGGTAACGGGTTTATTTAACTAGAGTGCTCTGCCAAAGAGTAACTCCAATTGTAGTATACGAGTTTTTTGTAGGATTTTTAGAAACAATAGACTTCTTATATCAACTTTTGTAGACCGTAAAACATATACTAATTAATTTAATACTTTAATTAACTCCTAAAAAATTTAATTACTTATCCGAAATTAATTATGGAACTCTACATATTTCGTCATTCTGATTATTTACGTTTTTATAATTGTACTCCCGAGATTATTAATGAAATGGAGAAATTCTCTAAACATGGGGACTCTTCTACTCCATCATACCACATTGAAAGTTTTATAATAATTTTACTTGGAATTTTATCTTATTTATTTTATTTACCTTGCATTTGTGTTATTTGGAGATATTCTTTTACTCAAAGTTGTTATAAATTGTTGTTATATATCGGATTTACTGATTTATTAAATATTTGTGTTTGTGGATTTCTTCATGCATTTTTAGCTTTACAACGAGCTTCTTTTTGTATTTATCCAAATTTAATTTATTTTGCTGGAATGATTGGAGTTTGTATGTATTTTTAAGATTAAGGGAAACATACAAAAACTAAATATAAATATTTATGTAGAACATATATTAAAGCTATAATAATCTAGATTTCTTCTGGACCGTATTAGGACAATCTCACCGACCAATATACCACAGTAGAATAGAATTATTGTCAATGACTTATAGTAAATCTATTCAAAGCCATAAGTTGTAAATCGAATAAACTTGCTAATATGCGAAAAATATCATAAGTTTAAATCGAATTTGTATGCTTTGAGAGTATTTTTTAACTATTTCGGTCATGATTAGTACTCACAAATGTATTAATAGCATTTCTGCAAAAGCTTATTAAGAAACAAGGAATACGAGGAATAAAAATAATTAATAATTTAATATTCTTAATTATCCTTATTTAGTTTTATGGCTAGCAGAAACTACAGCAGACTTGGTAGGAAATAATTTATTTAATTTGTAATAAGTAAATACAACTAAATTCATTTATTTAATAATTTAACCAAAATATACTATTAGATTTTGGCTTTCAATCGCTGTTTATTTGTTGTTTCACCTTCATTAGCTCGCTTAGTTTTTGATGGGAAAAGGACATATATTTGGCTATTAATTTCTTCTTCTTATGCTTTTTATGGTTTATCTTTTACTCCTCCAATGATTTTTAGCCCGAAATATTTTGCTTGGTTTGGCAATCCATATACTGGATTTAGAAATGATCTTGCTGATAAAGTTGTAAATTTTGATAAATAAAATTTAAGACAGATTGGTCGGATAAGAAAAGTATATAATTAGGAAAATAATTAGGCAATCAAAAGAGATTAGGATACCTGGCCCGGAAATATTCCGTCTGGGGTCTGGTCCGGCCCGAACACTAATTATTTCTTTATATATTTAGTACAAAATGCCCCTTATCATAACTCATAATTTTATTGTTGCAATTGTCTCTCCTTCTACATATTTAATATTTTCTATTGTTATGTTCTTTAAAAATCGTGCTCTAAAAGTTGGAAGCAATACAGCATTGACTAAATCAGAGAAATATGTGAATAAATCGAGAAAATGAATTCAGAAAATTATTTTTAATTTTTTTAGACATTTATTCAAGTATTTATTATCTCTTTTTTAAATACTTCTGTTGCTGGTTTATATGTTTTGATGGATTATTTAACAATAATTCCCCAATGGATTTTTACTACCGCGGGAATTGGATGGTTAATTATTTGTAATTTTGTAGGAAATGTAGGAAAATTGTTAGAAATATTTTTGAAATAGCGTTGCCGAGTTTTCTAAAAATTTCAAAAAACTAGAATCAAATTTTAAGTTAAGCACAAAAGTGTAAATAATGAATAACCGAACAAAAGAATTTCTGTTCTTTGTCTCGGTTCTAATTTAAAAAAAAATATTTTATCGTGCCGATTCTATTACATAATAATCAAAAACAGCTTGCCTAAATTTGAATTTTAATTTCCACATTATTTTCCTACTATAAATTTAATTAATTTCAGGTTAGCTATTCACGGTATGTTTATTAATTGGTTGATTTTAATATTTTTTTCAATATTTTAACTGAACTTTTATTTTTGTCTTTAGGTTTCCCTCCTCTAATATATTTAACCCTCAACAAAACAATTAGAGAAGATACTCGTCATGCATTTAAAATAATTTACAAACGTTTTAAAATCATTATTGGTGTCAACAACAATGATAATTTAGTTCATCCTGCTTTAGTAAATAACTATATTGGTCATCATGTGGATATTTAATTTAATTAAATAAAAGCAATTAAAAGACGCGAATAAAAAATTAAATTTCAAAAAAATGAAAATTGCGAAATTTTATGAAAAGTATTTAAAATAACATAAACAAAATAAATTGATGATTTTAAAATTATTTTAGAATAGAATACTTGATTGACCCTTTAAAATGTATAAGTGGAATGTACCTGTATATGAAGTTTGTGGTAATATAACATGTCATATTTATGGCATGTCATGTGTAAAGTTTCTGTTCAAATTGTGTCATAAGAAAAATCATATCGTGCCATTATATGGCATGTTATATCCAAACTTCATATATTTTGAATAGGCGCCCGGGGTTTTCATAAAAGTATAGAATAAAAAATTAGCATATCAAAATCATCATTACAGGATATTCCAATATTGGTCAAAAAGATTTAATAACCGTTATAATGATATAAAAATGTTTAAAAAAGTAAACAGTACAAATTTAATAATAGAATAAAAATAATTTTAGAATTGAAATTAACTTTTTGCGATTTAAAAATTTTTCATAAAATGAAAGAAAGATGCTCCATAAATTTAGCATACACCAAAGTTAGCAATTATAATAAATGGGTAGATCTGAATGTTTTTTATTCTAGTAGAATTTTTTCTAGGTGCGAAATATGTAGCAGAATAGCAAGCTTTTAAAGTTCCATATTTTTTACAGTTATACTATTTAGATGTCGGAAATTTGAAAAACCTTGACCTCGATTTTGATTGTGTAGTCTTAATCCTTTTATCCCAAAATTCTTAGCCTTGAGTAAAGTAAAAATTAAGATCAAGGAACCCTGAAAAATGCTTAGGTGCTGACCCTAAATCCAGGAAAAGTCAAAATCTGGATCCAGATACAGGTCACTCGTACATACAAAAGAATTAGCCTCCTTTGTGATCTAGATGTATTAGAACCTTTCCTACCATTTTTAATCATTTTTAAATTTAAACATGAATACATAATTTACTCATTTCATCATTTTAATCGTGATTCTCCTCATTCTTCAATTTGTATTCATCTGAATTTTTAAATATTAATTGCTAATAATTAGATGTTTTGTTAAAAATTTTAAGAAACGATATGTACTTTAAAGTTTTACGGAACATTACAGAAGGTACAACTGCTACACTTTTAGTGTAAATATAATATACCTTAAATTCCTTTCTGCCCATAAAATGTAGTTGTTGATCCGTTAACTTTATCCTGTATATTGTTGCTGTTTCCCTTTAAATTTGGTTAATTAAAAATATAATTACAAGATTACTTACACTTGCTCCATGTAATTCAAAACCATTTATTTGATTATCCCGGAACGTATTTTGATAATCATGAACATAATTGTTGTTTTCGGGTTGTAGATGAATATCATTAAATTCATCATAGAGTTCCCCAAATGCTCCTGGTGAATTATCGCCATTTCCATATTGTTGTCCAAATAAGTATTGTAAATCAGCATTTGTATGATCATAACTAGCATGTAAAATATCTGGGTGAAATTGATTATAAGGCATAGGCGAATGAGAGGGGTCTAGCTGATTTTGTCGTTGAACATATGCACCATTTGAAGTTTCTCCAATTTGATGTTGAGAATGATCAGGTTGATTTTGATAATGAGGACCATTTAAATTAGTTAGAGTTTGATGTTTCTGATGCAGTTGATTTTGAATTTGTTGTTGTTGATTATAATAACTATGTATCTGATTATTATAAGTATTTACAAAATTGTTGTTATTTGGATGCATTTCAGATATTTGTTGACCTTCATTTATAGATAAATCCCCAAGATTTAATTCTTTAAAGTAGTCCAAATCGGAATTATGAGGATAACCCACAAAATTATTTTTAAAATTTTCATGTTTAATAATTGGAATATTTTGTAAAAAATGGTGATTTATGTTTAATGATGTTGTAATATCATTAGGAAAATTATGTTGAGTTGGAATAAAATTATCATGGCTCTGATTAAAATGATCATTTTGTTCTTGTTTAATTTTTTCTGTGTCCATTGCTGAATTGTTACTTCCCAATACCGATATTCCAACGTGGTATTGGTTTTGAATGTAATTATTGTTTTGTTTCTTCCTTCCTCTCTTAATAGAAGTATTGTAAACATGGTTGAGATTGTTATTTAGTTTTATTTTTGCAGATTTTATTGTTAAATCGCTACTTTCCAATATCGGTATTTCGATGCTACTAAATTTAAAAATTATTATTACTATTGCATATAGGTATATTTAAAACTTTTGATCATCAATAGGATGTTCATTTTGTTGCAATAAATGTTCTTTACCCAAATCATTCATGTTTGCATTATTGTTTACAAAAGGACCTTCAGTTAGGTTATGAGGTTCCTGCTTAATGTCATATATTTCATCCGGGGAACCTGTCACTTTAATGTGAATGATAATTTTAATATTATATACATATTATGTAAAAGTATTTTTCTGCAAACCCAAATAAATCTATTAACTGTTTTAATTGTATTATTAGGATTACACCCCGAAATTTCAAGTTATGCGATTTTCAAATTGTTTCAAGGCAGATCGAAAATAGCTTTTAATTCTAAATGTTTATGTGTAAAATATATAGGTATATTTTACACTAGATTATTTAGATGGTCCTGGAACACAAACTTTCCTTTATTAATACTAAAAGGAACTACTGAAAAAAGGAATCTACTGAAAAACCTAACAACCAAAAATTCTAATTTTATTTTACAGCTGCTCTAATTTTTACCTTTATGGACCATTTCTTTAAAATTATTAATATCAGTATTAATGTATGTTACTTTCCTCGCCTTGGTTCTCTGCCGATCTGAAAATAAATATTTTAAATATGATTTGATATCTCCAAAGTTACCTATATTAATCCGCTATTTCGAGAGTGAAAATATTACATATACACTTTTAATTTTTAGAATTTCATATTTAAATTGACTGCCTATTGTTATAATCTTCCAATTTTGTATTTTTTAGGCATTAATCGCTAGAATTTTGGAATATCCCTAACAAGCAATTTAAAAAATCTGCGAATTTTGGATGGTAGCCCGTATGACCAGTCCTGCCCTACCTTTAGTTTTAGGCGCTAATGGTGGTAAATGAAAATTCGGATTGATGCCATAAGATTTTTTTGATCCTTCTTCATGTATTTCTAACTTTTGCTTTCCTTTATTGTTAACACTTTCATGGTTATCCTTGACACAAATTACGAAATATTTTATAATAATATTTAAAAGAATTAAACGAGAAAGCCAAATAATATCCATTTTAGATTATAGTGGCTGTTTTTAAAATTATTTATTAAATTTATATTAAGGTTGATGTATATATATTTTAAAATGATGGAACAAAACTGATTATTAACAGGTACCCCAAGTTAAAATTTTTTAAAAAGTCTGGATTTTTAACCAATTGCCAATCTCGTGTCGCGATCCGAGATTTGTTTTTTAAGTCTTGATTTCCCGTCCCGGTCAATCTCGGTTCTCGAGTCTCGGTAGATTCTGATTACCGAGCATCATTAATATAATAGAAGAATGCGTATCCAGTTCCCTGTTTGTGGCCCTCTTTTTTTAATTGGTTCAGAGTTTCAGTCGGTTAACCGATTGTGACCGATTATTTAACATATGAAAGTAAACTAGAAGCTCTATCTTATTTGCGAGGACGTTATCTTCACTTGTCTTTTTATTAATAAATAATACAATATTTAAATTATTTAAATTTTGTTATATTTTATAGAGAAAAAATTAGCTATTTCCTTAATAAAAAAATGCCATTGAAAATTGCTAAAAAGGCCATAATGCTACTTCCTCGTTTGAGAGAATTGATTTCACTCTTGACAACGTGAATATCGATTTTACAATGTGATTTAAAAATTTTAGATTCAATTAAAATAATTTAAACAATTATAGCAACTTAATTCAAAACAAATCTTGTTGAAAGTTATTTAATATTTTTCCAATTCGCGCGCCAAAACTAATGATAACCCCTAAAAAATATTTGGAACTTAATGTAGGTAAGATACAAACTTGCTATAAAAATTATCTTATAATGTAGTGTATCTTAAATAGCTGGCATTGCTTAGGCAGCACATTCCCCCTATTTTAGTGACCAACTAAATTTTAAAATTTTTTTTCAATTGAAATAAATTTTGTAGAGTTTATATAAAAACGGTTTCCGCCTTTATTTACTATTGAAACAGATATAAATACTATAAATCCAGTTTAATTTACCTTCTTTATAATTGAAAACATGCCTTTCGTTAATTGAGAGACGGAAAAAATTAATAGGAAATGTACATATAGGTAATATAAATAAGTAGTGTTTGCGCAGCTAATAAAAAAAAATTTTTTTAATTGCCGGAAAGAGTAGTTAGTCCACAGTCGGTGTCGCGGGTGGCACTAAGCTAATCCACTACCCGTCGGGGGAAGGGTCCGATAAAACCAAAAGGGAGAGGGCATGCCGCGGCAAAGATCAAAGGGCGTGGACAATGTCGCGGGGGTGGAGGGGTCCATTAAAAAGGAGAGGGAATGTCGGCAAAGATCAAAGGGAGTGGACACTGTCGCGGGGGAGGATGGTCAAACAAAAGGAAATGGCCAATCAAAAAAGAGTGAGAAAAACCAAATGTTTGAGGGGGTAATTTGTAATTAATTTGTTAACGTCGCGGCTGGAAACAAAATCATGTAGAACGAAATGGATGAGTGATTAATTAGTGGAGAATGAATAATTTACAAACCTTCACTGTCGAGCGTGATGATTCGTGTACATTACTAGATTACACCCTTGTAAATATGTACCCATTATCATTTGATTACCCTAGATGTAATTACCCTATCATGTGATTACCTTAGATGATAACGATGCAAGTGATTACTCTAGATGTTACTGAAAGTGATTACCTTAATCGGTGATTATTATGTTTGTATCGTTAATAATGAGATGTTAGAAATTACCTGGATTGATAGCTGATAATTCATAAAAATATTACCAAATTCTGTATTTTCAACCCCCATTTTTCCCTCCCCAAAATCTCACCTTTGTTTTTAATACTTTTTGACAAGTTTTCAGATAATCGACCTTGACCTAATTAGAATCTGACCTTAATCCTTTATTTTTCATTAAATTTCAAAATTTTTAAAAATTATTATTTTCTCTTTGATGATGCCGATATTTTAAATTTATGCAAATTAAACTCCTCTTTGAAGATGCCGCCTATAATTAAAAAATTTTAATTTTCTCTGATGTTGCTGATATTTTAAATTTATGCAAATTAAACTCCTCTTTGAAGATGCCGCCTATATGTATTTCACAATAATTTAACCCTAAAAGTTTTGGCAAAAACTTCCATATAAATACAACGATTTTTTAAATTTATTTCTCATTCGCTTGATTTTTAAAAATTAAAAACAATTTAAATTCCTATTTTTAGTTATTAATTCAATTTGCTCCTCATTTTTCTTTATTTTCAATAGGATCTCTTTTCACTGGTGCTCCCCATAAATTTTTGCTCTTTTCTTATAGGAGCTCTTTTTTTCATACGATTCTTTATTCAATAATGGACTATATTCCTCCAACAAAACGCGCAAGAGCGTTCTTTATTGATAACCTCCTCTCTATTAATCAATCAGGAGGAGGCACTGATTTACAACAATATATTGAACAACTAGAAAATACGACAAAATTCATCGATAAATTCAAAATCACCAAAAATTATTCGAAATTCCTTATTCAGAATATTCCAGCCGACCCTGAGGCCTTATTATCAGGAATATTCCAGCATTGCTTCAATGAGGCTATGAACAACGCGAAGAACAATGGACTTGAACCAGAGGAGCTGAGTTGCACAGTAACAAGTGAGTTATTAGATTCTGATATATGGATCCCCCTTAGGCCCTCATCACAAAACACCTTCAATGTCCTGCTTAATCAATTTAATAAGGTTTCTCAGAGTAAGAAGCAGGCGGGAGTCACTCTTTGGGGAAAACCCTTTTCAGTTAATGTCATGGTTGTTGATAAGAAAAATTTGAACAAGGAGAATAATATTATCGGAGGAGCTCCTCGAAAACTTGCTCCTGTTCACCATCAGATCAAGGAGAAGAACATCATCAAAATCAACAACAACAACGATGGTTATTGCTTATTTTATTCTTTATTAGCAGCACTTGTACGACTCGTTGGAAGGATGTCACGCTCACAATTCTACAACTATATCCACGGGAGGTATGGGTCAAGACAACAATTTGAAAAGGAGACTCTGGAGCTCATGCAACAAATTGGAGCTCCTCTTGGTCAAGAGGAGTACAATGCTGAGGAATGGGTTCCTCCTGTGGTCGATTTTTGGAATGAAATGTATACAGGCCAGTTTTGTTTTAAAGTTTTTATTTTTGATTGTTTGGGGCACTATAAACCCTGCTTTAAATATGGTCCCGATAATTATAATTCCCCATTGCTCCTCTATTTTGATGGCTCTCATTTCAACGGAGTTACGAGTACAGGAGGGCTCTTTGGTCAACCTTATTGTTTGGAATGTGAAACAGTGTATCAACGTCCTCAACAACATTCTGCTTCATGCCGTGCACACTGTTTAAATTGCTCACGTGTTGGTCCACTTTACCCCTGCCCTCCTAGGAACAATTTTTCCAAAAAATGTAATGGGTGCTCCAAGAGCTTTAACAACGAAAATTGCTTCGACCATCATCAGAATTCACGATTTTGTCAACAGTCCAAGCGGTGTGAGAAATGTGGCGTAATCTGGGATACAAAAGTCAACAGTAAAAATGGTAGGAGCGGGCATGTTTGTAACGAGCGGTATTGCTCAACCTGCTCAGGATACCACAACCCAAAGCGCGGATGTTTTATTAAGCCTTTGGAGCCCAAGGAGCAAAAGCCTTACCGATTTGTAGCTTTTGATCTTGAGACAATGCAACATGTCTCAGATGGAAACAACAAAAGAAATCACCAAGCAAATTTTATTGCAGCAAGAGTTACCTGTCCCAAATGTATCGAGGAGCAGCAGGAGCAGTGCAAAGTTTGTGGGAGCAACAGACTTGTAACTTTTTCGGAGCGCCCATTTTCAAAAACTCCCGTAGATCTACAGAAAGTCACCAAGGATCCAATCATCTCATTTGTCAAATGGATAATCGACTTAACGACAGACTACGACACAATCGCCTTTTCTCATTTCGGAGGGAGGTTCGATATGGTAATAGTGTTCCGGGAGCTCTTTCTTTTGGGCTACACTCCCGAAATGTTGAAGAGAGGAAATAAAATGTATGAGATGAAAGTGAAAATTGGAAAAAAGAGTATGCTCATCTTCAGGGACAGTTTCAACCTGATGCCAATGTCTTTGGCATCTCTTGTCCCCGCTTTTGCTCTTAAGGTGGAGGATAAGCCTTTTTTCCCACACCTCGTCAACCAACCTAAAAATTATGGAAAAGAGATATTTCCCATCCCCTCTGACTACTTCGCAGATGGGATGATGCCAGAGAAGAGAAAAGAATTCAATAAATGGTATGATCAGCACAAGGAGCTCCCATTCTTCCTGGATGAGGAGTTGGCAGCATACTGTACAAATGATGTGGAAATTCTACTAGCTGCTCTTATTGCGTTCAGACGTGAATTTATGGATGTTACAAAGAGAGCTCCTTGTCAGAGAGCAGCGTCTTCAAAAGCTCACCGAGGTATTGATGTTTTAAGGGAATCAATGACCATAGCCTCAGCATGTATGAATCATTTTAGAACAAATCACTTGAAGGAAAACCATTTAGCTCTTGTTCCGGAGAAAGGCTACGATAATGTTGATAATCAGAGCCGCCTTGCTCTCAAATTCATGAAATGGTATGAGGAGGAGCATGGGGTGAAAATTCAAACTGCTCATTCAGATGGAGGGGAGAAGAAGGTTGGTAACTTCAAGTTGGATGGATGGATTGAGGAGGAGCAATTAGGAATAGAGGTGAATGGCTGTGTATGGCATGGGTGTGAGAGATGCTACTCGGAAGACAACACTATCCTCCCTAATGGATTGACAGCAGCAAAGCAGCGGGAGAAAGATGCAAAGAGGATGGAGTACATCAAAAGTCAAGGAGTAAATGTGCAAGTCTTTTGGGAGTGTGAAATTAGGAGTATGATGGAAAAAGACAGAGAGATGAGGAGCTCCTTCAAAAAGTACTTGGATGATGGCCCAATTGATCTACGGGCATGCTTCTTTGGAGGACGTACAGGCCCTCTTCAGCTTTTCTACTCACCAAAAGAAGGAGAGAAAATATCATACTATGACGTCACCTCCTTGTACCCATTTATCAATGTATCTACAAATTATCCAGTGGGGCACCCGAAGGTACATATTCTCAACGAAGAGGTTCACTGGAGCAAACCGGAGGACAACATATACGAATTGGCAATATTGAAAGTCTTTGTCATCCCTCCGAGGAGTATTGATATTCCTGTGCTCCCAATGAAAGTAGGAGAAGATGATGAGAGGTTGCTCTTTCCTCTCTGCTCCCAATGTGCAAGGGAGCACCCTGAAGGAGCAGTGAATGAAAACTACTCATGCCCTCATTCAGACCAGCAACGTGGATGGGTAAGTACATGCACATCACTAGAATTGAATGCAGCTCTTCAGGAAGGATACATCGTCACCAAGGTGTTCAGAGTTTTACAATATGACAGCTCCGACGACAAATTGTTTGCTCCATACATTTCTGAATTTATGGCAGCAAAAATTCATTCTTCAGGATTTGATAGCTCTATGAAGGGGAATTATGAGGAGGAGGAGCAATTTATTAAAGAGTGTAAAGAGAAGTTTGGGATTAATATAGAGAGGAGCAAGATGGGACCAAATAAGGGGAAAAGGACTCAAGCCAAGTTAATGTTGAATAATTTATGGGGGCGATTTTCTTTAAGGAATTTTGGGCTATCACAATGTGCAATTACAGACAACCCAGCAGAGCTACACAAATACTACAACGACAAATCAATTGAAATCACCGGCCTAGATGAGCTCACACCAGATATTTTGCTCATCTCTTACATCAAAAAGAAAGATTGGATTGAGGAGCACAATTGCTCCAATGTTGTCATCTCTTTATGGACAACATCCGCAGCGCGAATTCATTTGCTCCGAGCAATGCAAAAAGTCGCCCGAACGCCAGGATGTAACCTTCTGTATACAGACACCGACTCACTAATTTTTTCTCATCCTACCAACTTATGTCCTCTTCCGTTGGGCCCTCACCTAGGAGATTTAACTGATGAGTATCCCTCTCACGATATATTGGAATATTGCTGTGGAGGAGCGAAACAGTATGGCCTCAAACTTCAACGGAAGGGACAACAAGAAGTTGAATATGTTCTGAAAGTTAGAGGGATGACATTGAACTGGGACGTGCTCAACAATCAAGGCTTGCAATACAACACATTCAAGGAGCAGGTACTTTCTTTTGCAAAGACTGGAGAAATTAAACCAATCGATATTATTTACCCAAATTTTTTGCGACCATCGATTAAAGATGGTCGTGTCACTTCCCAGTCTCAACATAAATTGTATAAACCTGTCGTCAGTAAGGGACTTATTCGCCCTTCTGACTTTTCTATACTTAATTATGGGTATATTAATAATCGCCACCCTCGTATTTCACCCCCATAATTTATTTTAATTTTTTGTCAATTTGTATCAATATTTCTTGGAGCCGGAAAGTAGTCAGGGGTACTCCTTATCTGCTCTATACCAACCATTGTTTCGATGAATATCAAATGTGCCATTCACATATTGTGAGGTCGTCCTCTCATTGTTTACGATGATTATCAACATGTGCCATTCACATGTTGTGAGGCATACCTCTCATTGAGATACAGTGGTAGTGGACTGAGTAAATTATTACATCCCTGGTCGAGTTGGATAAAGGAGTCGAATGATGAAGCCGGTCTCCTACCCCTCCCTCCTATTTTTTTCAATTATAATTTTTTTGTTTTAATTTAAAATAAATTTTTATGAAAAAAGTTGTGTAAATTTAATGTTTAAAAGTAGTTGATTTTAGGGGTAAATGTGCACAATTAAGAAACTAATGAGCAAAGTTTAGAGTTTAAAATAGCTGATTTTAGGGAGAAAAGTGCACAATTTAGCAAAAAGAAATTGCAAAAAAGCAAAGTTTGCAATTTTAAATAGCTAATTTTAGGGAGAAAAGTGCATATTTTGTAAAAATAAAACGCAATTTTTATATTTTATTAAAATTCATACATTTTAGGTATGCGTGCGTGTTTTTCGTATGCTCGTGTATTTTTTATGAGAGTATGTATCTTTGACTATACAAAAGTTTTATCCAAAAATAAATTGAATACAAATAATTACCAAAGTTCGAAATTATTGTCTTCATCTTTTTTCAAAATAATTACAGGACTCTTTGGCTCTTCCGAAATTGTTAGCTTGTTTGATATATCATTGGAGAGTTGATTCACCCATTTGTTGGCAAGTCGATCCTCTTGTTCAGGAACAAACTCGAGCAACTCCAAAGGGTAATATCGGTCCTCTCCTCCAAATGGAAAGCGCTCAACGACACATTGCAAGTACGGATAACGTAAACGAATCCTGTGTCGAGCATAATAGTGAGCAGCAACGCTCACATTGTAAGGAAAAGGTAATTTCCCATAGGCAACGAGAGAATTTCCTCCATGTCGAGTAAGGCCATCAATAAGAAAAGTTTTCTTAAAGCCATTTTGATCTTCATAGGTCGTTTGAACCTTACGACCGAGTATTTCCTTAAAGATAAGCACACGGTTATCAGGATGGTTGAGGTGGTCTCGTAAGGACTTTGCAGAGCACCCCAAAATTCGCGTGCATTCATCGATTACTTTATTGGAAGAGGAATGAGAGTTCATTTTTTAAAAAATGAATTTTTTCCAAAAATTTCCCTCTTTTTATACTCTCATTTTTTGATATTTTGAAAGTTTACATTTTGATATTTAGGTCAATTTTGTGCAAAAAGTTAAATTTCTGATTTCCGCCGATTTTCATTAATCATTTTAAAAATTTCTCAAAAATGAGCTCATCTCCTGAAGAAGAATTTATTAAGTATATGCATGGGTCATGTGAGTATAGAGAATTTCAAAAGAGGAAATATATGAACGCTTTGAGTCAGGCTATCAAAGATGGCGATCAGCTGGACTTAGGAGCACGACTGAGTGTACTCATAAACTACTTCAGAGCTGGAAAGTGGTGCCATGACTGTCTAAAGTTTGTTTTGAGTCGTTTACAGTGCGAAATTATAGTACCAAAATATGAACATAATTTTAAGTACGAATTTTATCTATGTCCTGATTGTTTTAAAATTACAAAAAGTTATCTTGAAATACATAATAATTAGTTATTTATCATATTGTTTACAATTTTAGTTACAAATAAATCTGTATTATTGATTGACTCTAATAAATTTAAATATTTGGGAAGGGAGTATCCTTGGGATAGAAAATATATTAGGGAAATACAGTGGTGAGCACAAGTTTTGGATAGGGGTGATTGGTATGGGTTAAAGTTTCTTTTTACATTTTTAAATTTTTTTAAAAATGAGTTAACAATACAAGAACTTATTGGTAATGCAAGACTATCAAAATAAAATAATTGATCTTTTTCTAAATAAAGTGTAATCCAGTGAGACCCTTGTTTCTCATGAGGATCCAAGTTGATAATAAGAGCTGTAGGGTATTTCAAACTATTAGGAGAAGGGAGCAAGTCACAAGGGAAGCACCCCTCGAAGATTTTGCTCGTCTTTTGATTTGCTCTCAAAATTTGAATTATCTGGCTGCTGTACATTTCTTCGCAAAATATTTAACCTGACCCAATGTATTGATCGAAATTGATAAATAACAAGACTTATAATAAGAAGAATGTACATACAAATCATTCCCCAGCAAAATATATGTCCATATATATCTTGCGGTGACTCCTTACATAATTGAATTTGAGGGAGACTACCAAAAGGTTGAGGAGCAGAAATAGGGGGAGCAGATATACTTGGAACAGTAATGTTCCTCTTTAGGGGATATCCCATTCTTTGTAAATGCTCTCTGTATTCAGGTAGATTTTGAACGTCCACTGTCCCATCTGTACTAAGGGTATTAACTAAAGGAGTAAAAACTCTAATTAGAAATAAAACTTTTGCTATATTTTTAAAAAACATTTTTATTTAAAATGAATAGGAAATGAACAATTTTGAGTTTATATAGTGGTATCACTTGTTATTGATCGATTTTTGTCTAGCATTATTAATGCATCTGTTTCTCCCATTACTATGAGCATAACTCCTCCTTCTGGAACAGCCTGACTAAATTTAATATTTACAGCTGTTGACCCATTTTTTATTAAATCAAATGTCCCACCATTATCCTCACCACTATTTGTAAGATTGAAGACATAGATGCAATGTGTTCGCCCATATTGTTGGTATGTTATCCCATTGTTATCTGGTGTACCAGAAAATCCTATAGCATCATTCATGTCGTGAAATGCTCTCACATATCGATTTGACCCATAGTCAAAATCATATGGAGATTGTGGAAATGAGCGCCCATTCGCTATAATACTAATTTCTCTAACTCTAAAAGGTTGAAAATTGAAAGGGCTCCGCTCTTGCGTCCCTACATAGTCAGAGTTTGCAACTAATCCTAAGGTAATACGACGGGGGATTTGATCCATAAACAAATTAGCGTGAAACTCATATCTTCCTTGACTAATAAATAATGGTTTCATCATTGTTTTTCTAATGGCATATCGAGCAGGTTTAACATCAAGTCTCTTAGCGATATCTAAAGCAAGACCATCCATCAAGTCCAACTTTTTTACATATAACTTACAACTTATCACTTCAAAAATATAACGTGTAGGTTGAGCTCCGACAGGAAGAGGAGCGATAAGAATAAATTTTGGCTCATTGGGCAAAATCTCTATATCAACCTCACAATGGTTTACCAAATATTGAGGCTGATTAAATAAATCAGCATCTAGTTTAGAAATAAATTGTGCTGTTCGGCTATTAACAAATAAATTTTTTCTTAGATTGAAACTTGCTCCGGACTCTTGTGATACACCTGAATCGTAATAATAACCTGCAGAATTTAAATGAGAACTTTTTGCTCCTAAAGAGTAAGAGAGCTCATGGGAAAAGTACGTCTTATAGGCATAAAGAGAGTTTGAATTGAATATTTCGCGCCCATTTATACTTATTCTCATATTATTAATAAAAGTATTTCCAATCATTTGTATAGGAGCAACATTTTCATCAAGAGTAATATTTACAGGTTGTCCATTCGCATTTTCTTTGCGGATTCGAAATTCAGTGAATAGGTAACATTTAGATAAATCAATAAAATTTTCACTTGAATGAATTTTAAAATGATAAGGGGTGTCAGTTAAAGGATTACTAGGGAGAATTTCAAATGTTTTGGAGGATGAAATGGTAACATTGGTAGGAGGAACTTGAAAAATTTCTACAGCGTTTGTAATTGTATCAAGGCTATCCCTATCAATCTTTTTAAAAGACATTTTTAATAAAATCCAAAAGCGTCTACACGTTTTTTCTTTTGACCAATAAATGTTTGATGGGAGGGAAATTTAGTCCTTTTTATACTCTTTTTTCCAGCCCCAAATTGTTTTGGTAGTCTTCCTTTCTCTAAGACTGTATCGATTCCTCTTTTTCCTTCACTAACGAATGCCTCCTTTATCGGCTGACCTTGGTTAACTCTTTCAAGTACGCGCTGTCCCGTATTGAGTGCCTCAGAAGATACTGTACTTCCAACTCTCCGGATAATTGGGAGAAAAAATCTCCACAATCCTCTCATAATATCCCCTACTCCTGCTCCTCTTTGCCCATACCCTCTCTGATATGGCGATGCTCCCTTAAAATAATAATTTTCCGTGCCACTCCCACATTGATCTAAAACAAAATTGTACCCTACTGAGTTTGTATCAAATTGAACATGAACCATTTTTATCAATAATAAAATAATTATAAAATAAAGTGAGGGTTTATATACTCTCAAAAGTTTATAACTTTTTTAAAAATTAGCACTATGCTTACTGTACCGTAAGCAAATGGTACAAGTCTCCCATTATCCATCGTTCTTAATTCAACTTCAATCTCATTAACTTCTCTGGGGAGCACTCTAACATAGATGGGAGAATCATAAATTTTCTCATGGTACTCACCAGGTATTGCTCCTGAGACAGAAACTATTCGAAGTAGAGAACTTAGTGAATTTCCAACAATCATATTTTCAGTAAGTCCCTTTGCATAGATTGCAAAACTGGAAAATCCTCCTCTTAAATCATAAGCATATTTTGCAATCTCATTATTTTGGACATGTTGTGAATTTGCAAAACCAAGAACATATCCCAATTGAGGCGAAAATGATACATATTTGATACTAGAATGAGTAAAGGACAATTTAAATCTCTTAAAGTCAGCGAGATAATTAATCGATATTGAATCAATAATTTGTTTTAGAAGAGTAGCTGTATATGGCGTTTTCCCCTTTCCCAGCAATATATCAAAAACATCTTTTTTTCCTTCTTTAGGTTTTAACCCAATAGTTTCTAATAGCGGTGATGGTGTTTGAGTCCATGATTCTTTTCTTTCCAACCCTAAAGCACTTAGAACACTCGTTGTCTGTGTACTATTATCCTTGGTAGAATTATCCTCTTTTCTTTCCTTCTTAGGAGGTGGTGGTAATGGCTCTTCTTCCTTGTATGGAGAAAGTTCTCTCAGAACTTCCTTTTTCTCTTCTTTCTTTCCCTGTCCTATTGCACTTAGTGCAGGCGTATCTTTCGGTTTCTCTTCTTTCTTTCCAACTCCTAAGGTACTTAAAACAGTCGTACCTTTCGGTTTCTCTTCTTCCTTCTTTCCTACTCCTAGAACACTCAAAACATTTTCTTTTGGTAGCTCCTTTTTCTTTTCCTCCACTGGCTGCTCCTCATCCTTCTTATCCTTTTTCTTTTCCTTCACTTTTGAATCCTCCTCTTCCTTTTTCCGTTCCTCACCCTTTTTAGGTTCCTCTTTTTCCTTTTTCTTTTCTACCACTTTTTCCTTATTATCCTCCTTTTTCTTTTCTCCGACTTTTTCCTTATCAACATCTTTTTTCTCTTCCTCCACATTTACCATCACCTTTTTCTGCTCCTCTTCTTTTATCTTATCATCCTCATTTTTCTGTGCCTTCGTTGACTGCTCTTTTTCTTCCTCACTCTCTGGTTTTTTAGTTAAATTAATTTTATCCTTCTTTTGAGGTGGTGATGTTTCTTCGGCATCCTCCTGATAGGGAGAAAGAGACCTTAATGATTCATTCTCTTCCTCATTTTCATTATATGGTGTGAGGTCTTCCAGTTCCTCATGTTGGCGTTTATTTCTCCTATTAATAATCGTTGGTTTATCAAAGAACCCTTCAGATGACTCTTCAAGAGCTGTGTTATCAAGAGCTGAACTTTGATGTCTCAAAGTTGAAATTAAAAATTGTAAAATTTCTTCAGGTGTATTATGTGATCCTTTAGGTACTGGAACTCGTATAGTTTGTCCCTTCTTATTATTATCTGTAAAATTAATATCAATCCATTGCTCATCAAGTGTACCAATGGTTGATGACCATGAATATGGATAACTGATGCTGTGTACACCACATACCCAATCACCAGAAAAGTAAAGGGGTTTAGGTAAGTGGACCCTGAATTTATTCGGTTGATTATCAGGATAATCAGGCACATTGCTCAACAAACAAACATAAAAACTATTCGACATTTTATTCAAATGAGGTAAATACAATGAAGTGAACCCTCCTTTTATACAAGTTGGGTTTCGTGAATCCACTCCCTTTCGGGATAACCTATGAATTTTACTAAAATATCATATGTTCCATCTGCTCTCTTTTTCTTTCTCAAAACTTTTTCTATTCTGTACTCAGTATCTGCATCTTTTTTCACACGTGCTAACTCCTCTCGGTAGTAATACCCTTTAAACTTGTCTCCGTTATCATTAATAATTTTATATCGGACAGGATAAAATTGGTCTTGAACTTTATCCACTCGCAAAATTTGGTCACCCCAATTTGGAATATACCCCTTTTCAAAAGCACTTTTGCCAATAGATAGGCGAACAAAATCTCCTTCTTTCAATTTTGACTTTCTTTTCTTTGAAATCTCATTACTGTACATTCTCTCCCACACTTCCTGGGCATTGGAAAAGTCAATATCTATAGGTCTTAGTCCATGCACTCTACACTTTGATTTATTAATTCCATTCAAGATTTTTTCCAAAATATCAACCCAATTAAGTGATTTATTTTGAGCAAAGTATCTATAAAGTCGTTGCTTTACATTTCTTATAGCTCTTTCAGCTACGGCAGCTTTAACAGTTGAATGAGTGGCCTCTAATTTTTGAATCTCCTCTTGAGCAAAATAATCCTTGACAGTTTTATTCTTAAATTCTAACCCTTTATCGGAAAAAATCCTATGAGGTTTCATAGGCATTTGAGCAATTAGTTGTTTGAATGCCTCTAACATGTCCTTTGAACTCTTTGATTTGACCGGGACACCAAAGAGCCGTTTGGAGAGAACATCAACTCCTAGGAGAATATACTTATTTCCTTTGTTATGTCTGGAGAGAGCCTGCATGTCAGCCAAATCTACTTGTACATCAGTCATAAAACCAGCAGCCACAGTTTTTGCCCTTTTAAAATGAATTCTTTTTGGGCGCATAAGCGTGTAAGTCCTGTGACCTTCCAAATAATCCTGAACAACTTTTTTGGGTAAATGTTTGAGAATTTTACGTGCCTCATACCATAACCTATCAGCTCCAGAAAAGGCGGCAGGTGAATCTGGATCATTATAAAGCCGATTTAATAGCTGTGTGGGGTCTGCCATTTTTACCAAAGTGTTGGCTTAAATCTTTTTATACCCGCTTCTTTACGTTTAGCTTTTATAAGTCTTAGCATCCATTCTCTACCGGCTTTTGCTGATTGAGTTTTTGTGACAGGTTTTACTTTTTTCAGGGCAATTAGAGGACTTTCATCTGGACCTTCCCATTTTCTTTTTAATTTTAGACGTTTTTGAATATCATCTTCCTTACGGTATTTAGCTAACGCTGATTGATCAATGGGAACTCTTTGTTCTCGAATATTAATTTTTCTTTGTAAATATTCCCTTCTTTTCTGTTCACGCTTTAATTTTGCTTCTTCATGTTCATTAAATCCCCTTTTCCATCTCTTTGTACCTTCAAACTCTTCTGACTGTCCTCTTTTTGTAATTTGCCTAGTTGGAGGAGGGTCTGATACAAGGGGAGCATCAATACCTTCAGGAATATTAGGGAGAATTGGGTTGGGAGGTGATGGAGGGAAATCATCATCAACAGGAGGATTAGTATTATATTCAGGAGTATAAGGAATTCTCCAATTTTTCAACATCTTTTTCCGTTCTAATTTTTGCATTTTATTCTTTACCTTTTCAGAAAGTTTCATATACTCATTTCTAGCCTCATTTTTATAATTAATCAAATGTTGTCTTTTATTTTGTCTATAATCATCCTCCTCAATTTTTCTCTTGATTTTTTCTCTAGGTGTAAGAGGAGTGGGGGAAATTCCATCTCTTAATATGTTTCTACGTCGACTTGTGGGGGCTCTTTGCTCGTTTGAAGAATTTGACAGAGGAACAATATTATATGATAAGGCTGGCGGCTCTTGTGGGTAGGCAGAATAGGAAAAATCATCGCTCATCCATAAATCATCGTTATCGTCTGTAATATTTGTTGCAGGTCTGATAACATCTCTATTCATAATTGCTCCTTTGGGGTTAGCTACCATTTCAACTCTAACTGGTTTATTTTCACTCTCATTTCTTAATTTCAGATATCGTCTTAGTTCTTGGTTGTAATGAATATTTTTGGCAGAGAGGTTTTCTTTTTTACTTTTAGCATTCTCCACCGCTCTCTTTGTGAAATCTAAATTTGGGTCCCCATAATTATTTGAAGTAAGCCCTCTATAAATCTCTTCTGGAACAAGAATTAATTTTTTTGCCATTTTAAGACTGCTTTGAATTATTTTGATAGGCTTTTATACTAATTGCTCGAGCTAGTTCCATTAGAACAGGAGTGAGAAGAGCAGCAAATACTGCTACTCCTTCACCTTTTTGCCTCAAAACTTTTCTTACCCCCCGTTCACTCCTAGCACGACTCATTTGACGAATAAATTCTACATGAGGTAATAACCGATTCTTTTGACGAGTATTAAGATTAAAACGAGATTTTACAATATTCAAGCAAATTTCAACAATTGATAACAACTGATTAGTATCAGCTTTTCGTAAAAGTTTCTTGTTTCTCCTTTCAGATTTTGTAAGAGCTAAAGTGCGTAAAAAATCTTTATTCTCACAAATTAATTGACTAAACATTTTTGGAAATGAAAATTATCTTCTCTTCGTCGTCCTTAAATATGTGGGTACGGAGCCTTAGCGATGGATCTGAGGATGCATGCAAATCGATGAACAGGTATCCGTATGGCTCATTTGTTGCCTGTTTGTACGCATCAAGGAAATAGTCCAACTGACGAGGAAATAGTTGTACTCCTATATTTCTCACAGAGAGAGCAGAATTCGGCGACCTCATTAAGACAATATATTGGGCATTTTGACGGGCAACCTTAATCTTTTTCTCAAATAGGTTTTGGGTAACAAAAACAATTGCAAAATTTTGATGGTGGGACTTTTTCGTAAATAATTCTGACAAATACTTTTCATCTATAGTCAGGAGCAAGTCATCTAGAATTAAGAGTAAAGGTTTTGAATAACTTTTTATTAACTCCTCTGGGGGAACTCCCGCATATACATTAACACCTGACTTTTGAAGAATGGGGATATTATCGTTCATCTCACCAAAACAATACAGTACACTTTTTGGAGGAGGATCGATCAAATCTTGGGAGTCTGCTATAAATTTCAATAGGAATGAGCTCTTTCCACTTGAGCTTGGACCAGACAAAATCATACCAAAAGGTAATTTAAAAGACAAATCTTTATTAGTAAATGATTGTGATTCCATAATTAAAAATATTTACGCTAAAAAACTAAAGTTTATATAGGGACATTTGTATCATCCTTTTTCTCTTCTGCCTCTTCCAACTTCTTCGGTGTTGAAGTTAATCCAGTCGTAGCTGCCATTAAACTATCATAAAATTCTTGGAGCTCATTCTCAAACTCTACGTTATCAGGAGGTGTATCAGGACGTGAGGTATTGGAAATAACATTTGGACAATCAGCTTGAGTTACTGTAGGAGTAGGAGAAATATGACGGGGAGGAGAAGGCAATTCATTCAATTTCCTTTTCCCTCTCTTTGGATTTTGGTGGATAATTTGTTGTGGTTGTACTCCATGAGGGACATTGAAAACTCTTCCCTTATTTTTGATCTTGAAAAAGCAATGTGTAGGTAAATCGTAAATTGTATCAAACGGAACAAATCGAGTACCTGGTCCAATTCGTGTGCAGTAGATGGTAATTCCTTCCTTGGTCACAATAAAGTCAATTTCCACTTCTGTGCTCTTACACTCCTTACATCTCCCTGACTGATCATAAGGAATAAATCTTGGAGTGGTAAGTCTGGAACTTAGGACGGTAATTCCACTCGAGGAGATATTGAAATCTACTTCTGGGAGGATTTGGGAAAACAAATTTTGATTCATTGTGAAATAATGATACAAACTTCAAAATCTCCACCCTTTTATACTCGGGTTCTCTATCAAATTTTACAACATTATTAAAACTGACACGCCCATAAAAACACGCACGCATACTCGAAGCACGTGCACATCCCCAAAACACGCGCGCATGTCTAAAAGCTTTTAATAAAATTTAAAAATTGCATATTTTTTTGTTTAAATATGCACTTTTTCCCCTAAAATAAGTTATTTCAAGCTCTAAACTATGCTTTTTGCAACTTCTAATTCCTAAATGTACACTTTTCTCCCTAAAATCACCTATTTCAAACTGTAAACTATGCTCATTGTAATCTTAAATGCGCACTTTTACCCCTAAAATCAACTACTTTTAAATATTAAATTTGCAAATATTTTTTATAAAATATTTACCTAATTCAAATAAATACAATAAAAAATAATATAAAAAATTATTGTAAACAATAAAGAAATTTTATTAAAAAATGGTTTAAATAAAGTGAGGGTATTTTTTGAACAAAAAGACCACCAAGTCTGGGCCCATCTCTAGTCTGGGTCCCGAGACCCATCCCAGATCTGGGCCCATCCTTACCCCCGGGAATCCCTTAAGGTCCAAAAAGTCTGGGCCCATCTCTAGTCTGGGTCCCGAGACCCATCCCAGATCTGGGCCCATCCTTAACCCAGGGAATCCCTTAAGGTCCAAAAAGTCTGGGCCCATCTCTAGTCTGGGTCCCGAGACCCATCCCAGATCTGGGCCCATCCCTTTGAATAGACCCAACCCCAACAGGTCTGGGCCCATCTCGGGTCTGGGACCCTGCATAGACTCCAACTCGAGTCTGGGTCCCAACATAGATCCCATCTCAAGTCTGGGTCCCATCCTAGAATGAGAAATCTCATTCCGTCTGGGACCCATCCCTGATCTGGGAGCAAGCAGGGACCCATCCCCAAATTGGAACCAAGCAGGGGCCCATCCCTGATCTGGGCCCATCCCTCATACCCCAAACAAATCAGAGTCCATTCTTCACAATAGGGACCTCTAACTGTACCCCCCCCCCCCCCACTTTATTTAAATTTAAAATAAGTTAAAAAATATTTTTAAATAATTAAAAAATTCCACTTTTTCCTATCTTCTATAGCCTCAAAAAAATCTACATTCCATGAATTGATTTTGCATGTTTAGTTGCTGTTGCCAAATGATTTGATTTTAAGAAAAAATTCGCGTCTCGAAGAGCATTTTCAATAGTCTATTAAAAACAATTTAATTAGAAAAATTTAAATACAATTTACCCCGAAAGAATGAGGTTTCAAGATTAACACACATATTGGCACTTGAAGTTGCGACTTCTAAAAATAAAAATTTGAAATTAATAAAATAAAATTTTAAAACCTTAAGGAATTCCCAAGTTGACATTTATTAATTAAATTTATTTTTCATTTAATATCTAAAAAATTTTAAAACGTTATTCACCCTATAAGTTGACTAAAACTAGAAAATGAGGGAGGAAAAGTTTGTTGCAGCGTCTTATGTTATCGATTGTCTGGGGCATAAAGGAAAAGTAAGGGATGAAAATATGGAAATTTTATTGGTCACTATCACCCATACACATTTAGTAAGGAAGGGAGAGGCAAATAGAGACGGCGTGGGGCAGCGAAATGAAAAGGAGAAGAGGAAATTCCCTCGAATATTGACTTTTTTTGTCTACCCCTCTTCCCTAAATTATTGGCTTTTCCTTTACCGGACCCCTCCACCCCGCGAGAGTGTCCACTCCCTTTGATCTTTGCCGACATTCCCTCTCCTTTTTAATGGACCCCTCCACCCCCGCGACATTGTCCACGCCCTTTGATCTTTGCCGCGGCATGCCCTCTCCCTTTTGGTTTTATCGGACCCTTCCCCCGACGGGTAGTGGATTAGCTTAGTGCCACCCGCGACACCGACTGTGGACTAACTACTGGAAAGATAAAAACGAGCTATTTTAAAATCAATTATATATTTATAGCATATTGCATCATTTTAGTAAATGCACTTTTTTAATACAAAGTTTTAAATTTTTTATTAAATTTTCTTTTTAAATTCATTTATTTGGACGTTTTTGGAATTAAATCAAACTTTTAAATAATGAATCTTTTATCGTGATTTATAGAAAATTAATTTTAGCTAACATCTACTCATTTCACAACAAATAAAATGCATTCATAATATTCACACAGAAAATTTAAGTCCCAAAAAATTTTTTTATATTTTCATCGTCAATTCTATTTATGCTTTTTATTTACAAAAAAACCAAGACAGATAAAACCAAATATAAATGTTTTAAATCTCGAGAATCTCTAAAAAATTTTTCAAATTATTTTAGGATAACTGTTTGATTATATGATAAACGTCAAGGCAATTTTTGATTTAATTATTTACAGATAATTATACTACATGTATAGGTATTTTTGCAAGAGATGATAGGAAAAAATCAGATCATTAATCTATTTTTTTTCACGGTGGAACGAGAAAATCAGTCACAAATTTAAAAAATAACAAAAGAAGTGGCAAAAATAATAAATGACACCTTTCTCATATTGAATAAGTTTTTAATTTAGTTAATTATTTATCATTATTTATAATATTGATCATTTGCGACTTTTATAATAAAAAAGAAAAGGAAAATAAAAAAAAAGATTTGTGGGCATATATAACGGAAAAGTATCAAAAATTAAACATTTAACCTGATAACGCTCAACTTTTCTTACTAAAACCATTTTCTGTTTCATAATTTTTATTACTTACATTTCCTATCGAAGCCCTTTTGAATAATTACTCATATACTCCTGAAATTTCAATGTTCTTCGATGTTTCTGATAAGGTAAATTTAGTTTATAGTTATTTACTTGTAATAACTAGGGTCCGGATTTTTATTGAAACAAAATTGCCATATATGTATGGCCATAAAATATTGAAATAAATTGGCGAAATATTGAAATACAACCTTGTTCAGAATCATAATATCGAAAAACTCTCGATAGAAGTATTTGAATAGAGGTGGGACCCCCAGAATAAGATGTTACCAATGTGGTGGGCCCAAACCCCAGAATAATGGAATAATGGAGGGAATATGCTTGGGACTTCCTAGGATAAATTTAAGGGTTGATCAGGCCCCTGGTCGATCTCCTTCACCGGACATACACAATTGAACACAAAATATATTTATTTATTAAATCCAAATATTAAAACATTTATTTAATTCTTTTATTAAAGTGAAAGAACAATAAGACAATTATAAGGTGATTGAAAATCATTTTAAATGTGTGAGAAAAAGGGGAGGGAATGAAAATAACAATATCGGATACAAACTATAAGAAACATAACCTCCGAGACTTATTTCCGTCTTACATTTGCAAAAAGATTTATTTCAATAAAAATCTGGAGCCTAATAATAACTTTTCTTCTCAGGTTGATTTAATTACATGTAAAATTGAATGGAAAATATATGATTTAAATTTACGTAATGAATTCTTAGGGTCTGAACAAGTTCTAATCAGTATATCTTTAAACAATTTTTTGTTTTAAAATTAAATGCAGGCAAGAATTTTTTTAATCCAAAATACCCTTCAATCGTTTGGCAATTACGTGTTTATCCAAAAGTCATATCTATCGCAAGTTACGGAAGTCAAAATATTACTACGTGTGTTTCGCTCACCCAAATAGGATTACAAGAGTCAAAATCTAGCTTGTATGTTAAATATAGAATTTATGCCCATAATAATGAAGGGAAACGTGTAAATATTTGTTCGTAAGTCATTAATTATTTAGGTGTTTAATTTGTTCTGCTTTTTAGAAGTTGTTCAAGGAATTTTGAAAATAAAACCGAATCTGAGAAATCCCAAATTTACTTGCAGAATATCAGTCATGCAGATGGTATGTAAAGTCCAGCTCGTTATCTAAGTGTCTGCAAAGGCATTTCTGCAAAAATCAGCTTTTTCTGTTTTCTCCTCACTTGCCTTTATTTCCTTAGATTGGTTGACAGCTTGGGGTAATTGTTCGGTTTGTATTTATACCCCCTTTTTTTCTTTCTAAAAGTAAAAAGGGTCAGTAAGTCTACTGTTATAGAACTCAGAAAGCTGTGTCGAATGACACCAAAATCAACCCCCGTTCTTAGCTCTAGGCCGAGATACAGTCCTCCGAAAATTGAAAAATAAAAAGGTGGACCAATCTCATTTTTTGGGCTAAAAATTCGGCAGTCTTTTATATCCCTCTTAATCTCAAACCTGTCTGCGCCACAGACGAAAATTTACTCAGGTTTGGAAGACTAAGAACCAGACTTTACCACGGAGGCGAAAATTTTGAGAAATGGAGAGCTAATGAGCCAGATTTCATTTTTGGAAGGAAAAATTATTTAAATCACATTTCCCAATCCTGGATACGAACAAGTAACTGAAGTCACTCAACTTAACTACTCAACCACTCTCAACAATAATTCTCTTCGACTCAACTCAAAGAGCTCTTTCGAATGGGATATTAATTTGCATTTGCGAATTTTTTACCAAAAAATCAGCTTACTCCCACCTATGGTTTTTCAATTTTCAATCGCCTGTATCTTTACGAGTTTTCGCGTCCCGCAGAAAATTCTTACATATTTGAACTCAGCTCGGCGAGATGAATTGAATGGTATATATTCTGAGTTCCGATCTCGATGGGCCTATGCTAAAGTACAGCCGACAAAAGATTAATAGAAATCTTCAAAATAAATTTTTATCTCTGTCTTTACGTTTTATGTAATTCATTCTCATTTTTGTAGGTTCTGTGCTACTATATTGTGAAGTTGAATTTGTGCCTCACAACATTAAATGTGTGAATTATAAAAATCAAATTGTGAACAATCAAATTAATGAACGAAATTTGCTTAAAAATTTGTTCTTAGATAAAACGCTTTCAGATTTTGTCATTAAAGTATAAATTATTTAAATTTTAAGATAAAATTATTTTTAGATTAGAAATGAGAAAATAAATGTCCATCGTTGTATTCTAGCTCAAAACAGCAGTGTATTTTTAACAATGTTTGAACAAAATATGATTGAAGCAAGAAATGTATTTTAATTACATAAAATTGAATCTTGATAAGATGGCACCCTCGGAACCAAACTGAGCTGACGTTATGCGTTAATTTTTTAATTAAATTAATTAACCAAGAGTTAAATCCCGTCTAAACTTGTTGCAATTATGCGGATATAATAAGAAACGATTGGCAAATTCCCCCCAAAAACTACCTAAACCAATGTTTGAATGAAAGTCAAAAATCTCAGGCAAATTAATAGGAAGAGATCGCCCCTTTCAGATTACTATCTCTATTCAAAATATTACCTTAAAGTTTTCAACTATTTAAGGGTGAACTTGAGATCGTTGATTCGTCTCCTGAGTGTTTTAAAGCTATGATTGAATATTTTTATCTTGGGCAAATTAATTCAAGTTCATTTTCTTTTTATTTAATCTCCATTGAAAATTAAGGTAATATATTGGAAACTAATGTTGATGATTTATATGCAATTGCACACAAATATTGTGTAGATTCATTAATGAATACATGTGAAATTATTATGTCTTCAAATATTGGTAAAATTAATACATAAAATAATGTTAGAAATCGTTTACAATATGATCCCCTTTATAAATTTGTGATTTTTAAGTTAGAAATCTTATGTTTAGTCGTCTTACATTTTATAATTTTAAAAGCTAATTTTAAAAGCTTTATAATTTTAAAAGCCTTTAAAGCCTATCATTAAAAAAACAGCCTGAAGTAACTGAATTTGCTATGTAAACTAAAATTTTTTCAAATTTCAAAAGTTACCCATCAAAAAATACAATGTCTATTAGAGAATACGGTAGTTCATAAATTGCATAATTTTTATTTTATAAGACCAAAAAAACTTTGTCAGACGTTGTAGTTATTCACAACTCTATGGTCTTAAAAGTATAACGAAGGTGATGGTTTATATATATTTTTTAAATAATCTTTAATTTTTAATTAAAAAATTTAAAAAGGCTTGTGTTAAATTTATTGCAGCCAATCGCAAAAACTTTTTAGACAGCAATGAATGGAAGGAATTTAAGACTAAAAATAAGGATTTTGCTATTCGTTTAATGGAAATAGCATTGAAATTCGGTTAGTTTCTAATTAAATACATATATTCTCTACATAGAAATAAAAGATTTTTATTTAAAAAATATTTTTAGAATTATGATTTAAATTGTATGATTTGTTGCTAAGCAAGTTAATCAAGAACTATGTTATTTAGGAAAATATTTTATAAAACTAAAATAATATTTACTGTAACCAATATTCAAATGAAAATTTAAAAAATTTTATTATAAAATATATTTCTTTAAAATCAAAAATTTGTTAATAAAAATATTTTTTAATCATTTTCCCTCAGGGTTTTTTGTTTTTAATCAAAATGATTTCCATAAAATTTATTTGAATATAAAATATCTAACAATTCCAACAGCCAAAGTACCTCCACCCAGACCAATTCCAACTATAGGAAAGTTTAGAGCGCCTAAACATGCAGCAACTCCCAAAACAGCTCCAAAAAGACAACCTCCAGCAAATTCTCCCGAAAAAGAAAATCTTCTTTTGTTCGAAAAATTTTTTGAAAGTCGTTTATTTCGTCTATTATCTTCCTCCAAAATTGTCACAATTTCATTTTGTTGTTCTTTAAGTTCCTTAACTTCCTCAATTTCGTTTACTACTTGTTTATTTATATCAATAAGTTCATTAACTGTTGTAATTAAATTTTTAATAATTCTTTCATCTTCAGTATCTAAAATTGAAATTAATTAATGCAGTATTAAATTTGAAATAGCCTATAAATATAATAAAATATTGAAAATCTATAAAATATAAACACGTAAATTGGCCATAATATCTCGAAACACAAATGAGATTTAATATTTTTGAATTAAACCCAATATAGATTCAAGAATTAAGCGGTAATGGAAAATTTCATTCGGATACATTCCTTAGACGAAAAATAATTTTTCGCTATTACCTTCATTAAAATCCGAATTGCCATTCATATTTTAAGAACAATTGAGATTTGAAAATGTTTTCTAAGAACAATAAATTAATTTTAATAAAAAATTTAAAAAATATTATATGTATATTAATAATAGTTAAGACGAACAAAAATAACTATTTCTTTTAATTTTTATTCAACAAATCGTGAAAAAATTTAATAAGTGTAAAGCATTAATATAATGAAAGTGTTATGTATCGACTTGCGGTTGTGTCCGATACTAACAGAATAACACAGGAATAGAATATAACGTTTATCCGAATGGTAAAATACAATAATAGTGAAGGTGGCAAAAGGCATGAATGAATAAGGACAGACGGCGCCGGTCGACCCAGGTGTCGACCAAGACTGATCTCTAACGACTCCTTTTATACTAGACCCACACATACCTAACAGAAAGTTTCAAAGAATATCAACAATTTTATTTCGGATTGGAAACAGACACTGATAATCAAATAAAGATTTTTGCTTCCAAATTGTAAATAATGCTTTGAATTATTTAGGGATGCTTGGTTATAAAATTGTTGAAAAAAAACATATATTATATGTAGAAATTTTAATTTAAAAAAATAAATAAGTATTTATCCAAAACAAGAACCAAGAATTCCGCCAGAGACAGCACCAACAACAGCACCGACTCCTGCCCCAATCGCCATACCAATAGGACCTCCAAAAGCACCAGCAACAGCGCCAGCAGCAGCGGCACTGCCAATTCCAGCGCCCTTGATAATTTTACGATTGCGCTTCTTTCGATTGACAGTTTCTTTTAGTAAAGAAATAATATAAATAACTTTTTTTAGAAAAATAAGAGTATTTATCCAAAACAAGAACCAAGAATACCGCCCGAAACTGCACTTTTTTAGATTCAAACTTTTTTAGATATTTATGGTGTCTTAAGAATCATAACTTCAATAGAAATGCTTGAAAATTTTTCATGGAATTTGCATTCAGCAGAAAAGAAAAAGAAGTCTATAAATAATCTCTTCATAGAAATCGAAAATCTCTCAGCTCAACTTCAATATATTTAAGCTACATTAGAGACTATAAAAAATTTTCTGTGCCTAATTGACAATTTATGGGGTAATTTAAGTGGATTTACATATTAATCTACTCTTTAACAACTGCTCATAATTGTTACAAATTTATCTTGTTGCAAATTTTATGGGCTTTCCGTTGGGCTTGAAGGGAATTTTTCATGAAGTATCTAAATTGTTAAATATTTTTCGAAGAATTGTGCCTCGGTTCCCGTTGATTTTTGAGATTTTGGATCTCTATGAAAAGATTTACGGTTTACTCTTTTCTTTCTGCTCAATATTAATGAAAATGTTCACGAAAATTTTTGGAAACATTTTAAAGCATTCTCATATGAATATCAAAATTTTTTCAAATTTAGTTATGATCTGTTAACACCCATTTTTGAGAAAAACAAAAATTTCAGGTTAAATATTTTTTAAGAATTAGTGGATTCAATGTTTAATATTAACTATAAACTTCTATTAATTGAACCAATTTAAGACTTAATTTTTTCTCCTTTTTTTCTCACTAATTTTGTCATCAAAAACTAAACTATTGCAAGATATCATCACAAAATGACGAAGTCAAAATTTTAATATTTTACCTTCCTTGTATTTTTTGTTTTCGTTCATAAGATAATTAAGTTTTCGTTTAAGCTCAATATTCTCCTCCTTTAGTTCTGCTAATTGTTTTGTAAGATTAATTGTAGTTTGATTAAGTTCGGCAATTTGTTCAATTAAAATTTGAAGTAAAATATTTTGTTGTTTATTAGACTATAAATGTTTAAACAGTTAAATTTAATATTTCTTAATTGTGATCTTTTTATTAATTCTTTTTAGATTTTTAATTTTTTGAGACTTTAAATTATTTTATTTTATTATAAAAGACTATAAAGGATCTTAGAGTTCTACCTAAGTCATTCAATTACTTAAATTGTTTTTTGACAATAATTAAAATAAGAAGGTATTTGTATAAAACACTTAATTTAATAAAATAATTAAAATTAATACTTAAATTAGTAAAAAATATATTATTTTACATGTTCATTTTGTTGTTCTTTATCACTGTCGTCGCTGTCAGACTCACCACTGCTGCTTCCCAAATTAACCATTTTTAAAAATAATTTAAATTTAGAATCTTGTTTGAACTAAGAAATATAAATTTTTAATAAAATCAAAACAATAATTAAAAACGAGTATTCTAATTAGCGAAGGATTCTAATATTCAAAGCTTCATAAAAAATTAAAACATAAATATCTCAACCAAGGATTTAAATTATTCAACGTTACATAAACTTGGAGATAAAATTTATTAAGAAATTGGACGAAGTAAATTAATTAAAGGAGTGTTTATTTAATCTGGATGAATTAAAAATAAGGAAAAATATCCAAAACCCATATTCCAAACTCGCTACGATAAGGATTATTAATATAGGTAATAATCTTTCGAGTACCGCCCTAATTAAAATAAGCATTATGTAGAAGTAAAAGAATGCAGTAGTAATTAAACGATAAAATGTACAAATAAAAAAAATTAATTTATTAGAACGAGAGCATTAATTAAACAAAAGAATTTAAATTAAAAAAATCTGATTTCAATAATCAAAAAAAAATTGAATAGGTAATCTATAAAAATTGTGAAATCTTTAAATGAATTTAATAATTTTCGAATGTAGTACAAAAAAATTTAACAAAATAAAAGAAAAGTTTTAATAAAGGCGGAGTTTATAAATATTTACATATTTTATTTTGAACAAAAACAAAAATTAAAGGTCTAATAAAAAATAATTTTATGGCTTCTCTTTATGGTAAAAATTTCCATTAAAATTTAAATAAATATTTACAACATTTTTTTATTTGGATGTAAACATTTACAAAATTTATTAAACAAAGGAGGAACTCTTTTATTATATTTTATTTAATAAACTTGCCACACCCATTAAAATGTAGGATTCTTTTATCCATAAAATTTTATTCCAAATAAATGTAACATTTAATAAAATGCAATCATCATTCTTTATTATTTTTAACAAAAAATTATTTTAACATTTTTATAAACATAAATATTAATTTTTATGAAATAATTCAATTTTATAAGTTTATTTTCATTTATTATCTCAATTTTATGTATATCAGGCTTTGACTGATTTTTTATAGTTTTCTAGAATTTCCTGATAAAACATGATTTTTGGAAATTCTGTCGAATGTTTCATTTTGCCATTCTAAAAAGTTCTACCGATTCGTCTCATATAAATTAAAACTTTCATGAAAACTTTGTTTGACATAAATGTTTTGTTTTTTGTATTTTGCTGTTTCTTATTTTTGTATTTTTAATGATTGTTTGAAATCATCAATTTAGAATTAAAAAATTTTCATTTGTTAATTATCCTGATCTACAAACTTTCTGAAACAAAAAATGTCTGCCAAAAATAAAGAGGTATTTTGACAGAATTATTAATAAATTTATTAAAAAATTATAAAGATGATTACATCTTCAAAAGTTTGGAATGTTAAAAATATTAATACAATTGCAAAACCTTTGGGAAATGATTACTATATTTGCAGTAAGTTTTTTGAATTTAAGTTTTATCGCGGGATTTTACCAAAGTTCCTATTTTTTTATATGAAGATTTTCTTTTATAATTTATTTTGCGTGACTCAATTTTCTTTGTATAAAAATGATCTAATAAATTAATTAAGGTGCTCCTTTTTTGAGTGATGCTTATCCGACAGTCTTATGGGAAATTTGTATTTATTTGAATGGATATCAAGGAGGAATTTATGGAAGTATGTTTATATACAGATGTATATTCTAATACAATTATTTCTGGCTGTTTTAGTCTTAATTATTAAGAACTCTAATATAATCAAAATTAAAATTTAGGCGTTAATGTTTCACTTCGTCAAGTTGGACTTAAAGGCGATGATTGTGTTAAGGCCAATTATCATTTTTATGCCATTCAAAATAGTGGTTCGCGCATGAATTTTGGACGGTAAACAATTTGAAAAAAATTTCTGAAGTGGTTTGATTGTAAACAAATTATTTTTGTTTAGTAATTAAATTAAAATTTTAAAAACTCATCCATAGATTATTATTGGGTTTAACAACTCATTTTATATATAAAACTAGAAATATTATATTTTTTAATTTATAATTTATTTCAACATTTAAGTTCCACACACGATTTTAAATATTGGACCGAGTCTAGCACATATAATGTTAATATGCAAAGTTTGCTCCAAATTGACGGTAATAAAATATTTGGAAATTAAATATTTTAATTCAAAAAAACTTATTCTAACACGTAGAAAACTAACACAATTTTGTTGACTAAAAAATTTAAAATAGGTTCTATTACAATTGGATGTAAAGTCAAATTTACTTTGGAAGACCTCACCCTCGAATATATTAAAAAGGATGAATCTGCACTTTATTCTAAAGCTTTGCTTCAAAATATGTGGCAAAATAAGGAATTTATGGATTGTGTTTTTGAGGTAATTCTTAAAATTATTTGCTGTAGATCAAGGCTCTTATCGGTAAAGTTAGGTAAATTGCAAAAAATTCAAAATACATACATGTGAGAAAAATTTTAAAAATATAAATACACTACAAAAGTACAAATAAAAAATTTATTGGCAATTAAGTCTTTATTTCTCTCTAAAATGAGACTTTCCTAGCGCCTTAGGCGAGATTGTGTGAATTTTGAGGTTGAATTTTAGTTTTTAACTAAAAGGTCCATTTATAAGTAGATACAAGGTTCGATTTATAAGTACTCTACCTTCCAAAATAAATACAATGAGAGCCCTGCTATAGATGAAATTATCATCCATGATAACTATTTTTACCATATTTTCGCATTATACCAAAACTTATCCCGTATTTTTTTATTTAATTATCATAGATTTTAGTGGAATTGCGAGTCTTTGTTTAATTTTTTCAAACGAGTCTTTGTTTAATTTTATTTTTTCTCAGATTGGTGAGGTGTCAATTAATGCAAATCGAAGCGTTTTAGCTCAAAATAGTGAAGTTTTTCGTCGAATGTTGTACACAAGTGGATTGAGTGAGGCACAAAATGTACGCAAAACGCGTAAAAGATCTTATCAAGCTATTAATAATGTAAATTCTCTGAAAATTTAAGATAATATTTTTATTAGTTAAAAATTATACAAGGGAACAAACTAAGACCTTCCAATCTCAGAACTTTTTATAACATCGCATAGAAAATGTTAAATTTTAAAATAATTTTATGGTTTTTATGTGAAAATTAAAAATTAGTTTTAACAAACAAGAACAAATCCAACTTATTTAATATTTAAAAATTTTTCTAAATTACCTAAAATTTTTATGTTAATATAGGGAATAGTCAAAATTGATGATTGTTCATCGGAATGTTTCCAAGCAATGTTGGAATATTGTTATACTGGGATTATTTCTGATGGTCTGGTTTATTTGATTTTCTATTAAATTAATTTTCATAATAACCCATTTGTCAATTACTTAATTTTCGTGAAAATTATGTACGCTATAATTTCCTTTTAAATTTTAAGAGATTTTGGATAGTTTTGCGGAGGAGCTCTTTGCTGTTGCTCATAAATATGAAATTACTCCACTCAAAGAAAAATGTGAAAATTATATTGCCTCTTATATTGGTAAATAAACGAACTTTTTTATCTTTTATTTAATTTAAATTCTAAAGATGGAAGTAATATCTCACGAATTTGTCGCATTGTCCATCATTATGGTTCTTCAATTTTGGAAAAGGTTGTTTGGGTTGGGAAATTTTTTTGTTTATCTTTCAGGCTGTTGCAAAATGTATCTCTCAAAATAAAGATATTTTAACTACAGTTGAGTGGGAAAATTTGAAACGATCCCATGTAGAATTAACTCACCGTTTGTTAGAATCTGTCATTTTTGGGCATGCTAAATGGTTAGTTTTAATTAGTTTAGTTTGATTTAAAGAGTTTAGAACATTTTTTATCGTTTTGAATTTTTGTCTTTTTAAAATTAACATTTTACAAACTCGAGGTCATATAAATCTAATAGATACATTTAAAAACTATTTTGAATGGAATGATACTCCATTAGAAATATTTTTAAAAATTAAGTTAGTAGACATATTTTGATAAATGCTTTTAATTTATTGTTCGAAGCAGAAATATTAAGTTTTAAACTATTATAAATTTTAGATGATTTTCTATCATAATCGAAGGTTTATTTGTTACAATAACAATTTTATTATAAACACAATTTTTTGTGAAATTGTTGCTGATGTTCTATTTCATTTTTAATTCTGTGAATTTTTTTACAATTTTGATTTATATTTTTATGTTATTAAAATTTCTGATAAATTTTTATCAAAATTAGTGAAATTATTTTAAGTTTTGTTTTATTATTAATGATTATGTAGATCGTTAAAATGACAAGAAAATTTATGTTAATCAACGAGGAGTTATTTAACAGAAAATGCAAAAATATTGAATTAGATTATGAAGTATGTATGTATACTGCAGTCACACGAAATCTTATAATAATGAGAGATTTAAAGAAGGAGGTTTTTAAATCTAAGTTGATAATGGTGACTTTTTGTAATTTAAATGTTACCTCTGTTTTCGGTCGTGCCCGCATATCTTGCCAATTCCATAACTTGCCAATAGGGCTAAAAACCCATATCTTGCCAATAAGGGAAAAATTCCATATCTTGCCAACAGGGACAAAAATGCATATCCTGCCCATTCATATCTTGCCAAAACAATATCTTGCCAATAAGGCTCAAATCCATATCTTGCCAATAATACTAAAATCCCATATCTTGCCAATAAGGGCAAAATCTTTAAAACTTGCCAATAAACTTAAAACTTGCCTTAAAACTTCCAATAACTTGCCAATCCGGTAAAATGATCCCGGAAATGGTTTCCGGAAAAATATCTTCCGGAAGTGTCGTCCGGAAAAAGGAATCCGGAAATGTTTTCCGGAAAAATTTCTTCCGAAAAAGGACTCCGGAAAAATGTTGTCCGGAAAAAGGATTCCGGAAATGGTTTCCGGAAAAATGTCTTCCGGAAAAGGGATTCCGGAATAGTTTCCGGAAAAATACTCAACCGGCTGGTACTCAACTGCCCCCTACCTCTTTTATTTTATTGGCAAGTTTTAAGGATTTTGCCCTTATTGGCAAGATATGGGTTTTTAGTATTATTGGCAAGATATGGGTTTTGAGCCCTATTGGCAAGATATGGGTTTGGCAGGATATGCAGTTGGCAAGATATGGATTTTTGCCCCTATTGGCAAGATATGGGTTTGGCAAGATATGGATTTGGCAAGATATGGGGGAGCCGTTTTCGGTTACTAACAGCTTTTTTAATTTTAAAATTTTTTCGCGGCTAAATGAAAACTTTAATTTATCAATGCATAAAATAATTCAAAACTAAATGGTTATTCAGTACTTAATTATTAAACGGGAGCAGGCCAGTATACCGCGAGCCCAGTATACCGCCGAGCCCTGGTATGGTTCGATGCGTCTCAACGAGCTGAATCGAACCATACAAGGGCGTCCCGGATTTGACAATTTTGAAAGAAGTTATAGCTCGGCGGTATACTGGGCTCGCGGTATAACGGGGTGTACCCTTATTAAACATTATACTTCTAAAAATTTATAAAAAAAATTTCCCAACTTTTAATTTTATATTAAAATATTTTTAAAAATATAATTTTAAATATAAAATTTTGAGGTAAAATACACCCTAATATAAAAAATTAACTCAAAAAATTTTAATTCCCTTCCTTTAAATTTCAATTTATATATTCTTCCACTTCATCAATTCTTCTTTTGTTACAAATATTGTATTCAAAAGATATGTTTCTTGATCTGCCTTCTTTTTTTTAACATCGATAGTGTTGTTAAATGAGTTTAAAATATTTTCACTAAATTTCTCTAAAATTGTTTCAAATTCACCCTTTTCAACATTTCCTTTAATTCCAACTATCCAAACAGTACAAAGCCCTTCTTCCAAATTTAAATCTTTTTTTATATTTCTAGGGCAATTTTGTGTATTTAAATATTTTGTTGGAGATACATGACAATATTCTATATTAGAATTAGGCTCTTCAATTTCAGAAAATACTCCAATTCGAATACGAGTTCCAGTATAATCACAAAATAGAGGTCCATAAATACTTGCTGCTGTATGTGAACATATAATGGCCAAATAATTGTTATACTTAATTTAAGTATTATTTTATTAAAAATATTTAATTGAAGTCTAAGTAGCAGAGGTCAATCTTAATTTCGATTCCGACCTTCGTCATTGCCGATGACCCTGCTAAATTTTATTTGGTCTATAACGCCACATTTCAGGAAACAAAATTTTAGAGTTTCTGTTTGTTTGTTTGTAATTTTTAAGAAAATTTGAAAGAAACATGTGTGGGAATCTTTTTAGGTAGTTCTTACCGCTAACGGTTATCTTTGTGAACTATTTATTTTTTCGATTTAAAAATGTACATATTTAAATAGAAAGATTATACATAACATAAAATTTTGGAAATTATATACCATATTACTCTAATACAAGCCCTGGGCATCTATTTTTCAATCCCCTCATTGAGAGGGCTTCCAATAGGGCATGGGCTTCTAGGGTCTGTTTCACAATTATAGATTCACCTATTTTTTTCGTGTTTAAGCTTCCTATTGGTCACGACCTAGCTAAAATTTTTATAGGTAATACATTTACTCTATTATATGTCAAATACATTAATAAATTTTAAATCTATGAATTACTTAAAAAGTTATTAATTTTTTTCTTTAAAATGGGTGTTTCATAATTATAGATTCAAATAATTTTATTTCAAAATATTAAAAAATAAATTTGGAAATAATCTACAAAAATTTCACATAACATATTTATCGATACTAAGAAAAAATATTAAAGAACTAGGCCCATATCTCATTTCAATTTCGAGATCTCGATACCCTGAAAATCAACGTAAATCAGGGGTAAGGCTCTTTAAAAAATATTTTCGACCCCTTATGGATTATTTTAAATTTTTATTTTAGGCTTATCTGAAAGCCCTTGAAATTTGCTACAAGATAGTTGAATCTCATTTTTCGAAAAAAATTCCAAAGAGAGGTACAACCAGTTAAAATTCCTAAGTGATTTGAAAGGGCATTTTATGGGGCATTTAGTGGTTTTTTGGTGACAAAGATATTTGACACTTAATAACCCAGCGAAATAATTTTTTCGAAAAATGAGATTCAACTATCTTGTAGCAAATTTCAAGGGCTTTCAGATAAGCCTAAAATAAAAATTTAAAATAATCCATAAGGGGTCGAAAATATTTTTTAAAGAGCCTTACCCCTGATTTACGTTGATTTTCAGGGTATCGAGATCTCGAAATTGAAATGAGATATGGGCCTAGTTCTTTAATATTTTTTCTTAGTATCGATAAATATGTTATGTGAAATTTTTGTAGATTATTTCCAAATTTATTTTTTAATATTTTGAAATAAAATTATTTGAATCTATAATTATGAAACACCCATTTTAAAGAAAAAAATTAATAACTTTTTAAGTAATTCATAGATTTAAAATTTATTAATGTATTTGACATATAATAGAGTAAATGTATTACCTATAAAAATTTTAGCTAGGTCGTGACCAATAGGAAGCTTAAACACGAAAAAAATAGGTGAATCTATAATTGTGAAACAGACCCTATTAGAGACAATACGGTATTTTAATTTAAACCTTTTCGTAAAACTTTCCACCATTAAACCAATTTTTCCATATTTTTTCAGAAAATATTTTTAAATTTTCTTTATCATCTTCATAATTAATTAATTCTTTAAATTCTTCTTGTAATTCATTAAATTTAATAATTCCTTTAATTTATAAAATTTTAATTAATTTCTTTAAATTACCATTTTTTATTTCTTCTTTAATTATTCTTTCTGTACTTTTGTTAACATTAAATCCAACATTCTGTACTGGAAACCCAGGTGATATAATTTTCCAAATAGATTTCTCATTTGATTTTTCCTTAATTATATTTATTTCCGTTTCTTCTTCCAAACTAATTATTTTTTCTTTATCTGAAGGTAATTCTATCCATTCAATTAAATATTCAAATATATATTTAATTGAAAAAATTGTAGAAAATGCTGGATTTTCTATAATAATTTTACATATAATAACTATTAGAGAGGAACTAGATAAAAATCCAAATTGTCCGCCGTAAATGAAATTTTCTTAAAATTTAAATATCTTCTTTTAATTAAAAAATCCTTTTACCTTTTGCCCATAACTTTAAAGTTATGTGTATTAATCTGAATTTATACAGATTCTCCCTTTCTTTCAATAATTCTATTACACGCAAATTGGCTCTGAGACCTGGAATTATGGATTTTTTCTTTAAAAACTAAATTAAAATTTTGTTATGGAAATCCAGTTCATGCTCGGCGCAGATTTATTAAAAGGGATCTATTAAAAGACACTTGGGGCCTATTTCAATATCCGCCATTTGCCATCTCCAATAAATGACGATGGTTTATCATCCCCAGAAAAGTCTGTTTCAATATTTTCGATTGGAAATGGCGGCTTTCTGTTTCAATATCCGCCAATTTCCATTACCATTCATGGAAATGGCGATGGTTTACCATAGCCATTATTGGCAAATGGTATGCCATTTCTGGCCAATGGCGGATAATGAAATACCCCCCTGATTGTAGGGAGCGAATTAAATTTTAAGTTAAAAGACTAATGCCTGATCGGCAGTTTTCTTTCGAAGGGCAATTCTTTTTATTTTTCACAAGTTAGAATTACTTTTATTGTCACAAAATTAATCCCAAAATTTTATTTTTAAATATTTTATTGTTATATAAAATAGAATACTACCAGAAAGAGTAAAAACCATTCCTCTACGTTTCGGAGATAATCTATCAATATCTCGAATATTTTGGGTTAATTCTTTTATAGCCTCATCTACTTGTGTTACAGTTAACGAATTTTCCTCTTTAAAATATTTATCTATTGTATTTGCCTCAAGTATCACAAAAAGTAGATCAAACTCAAAACTTCCAAATTTTAATCCAATAATTGGAACTCGTCCAAAAATTCTTTTGAGATTTTCAACGGATGGATGCTTTTAATTAATATTATTACAATAACAATTAAATTTCTATTGTAAATTTTAAAATTCGGTTGGCTATTAGAGGGGAATTGCCCAACCCTCTATCAAAATATATACTTTAAAAACTTTATTAATGTCCCTCCTTCAAATAATTACCCCGCCTCTATTTATTACCCCCTCCAGCGAGAAATCCAAACATTACCCAGGGTGTTAATACAGTTTTAGGCTCTTAAGGATTATTTACAATATGTAGATTTATTCATTTTATTATTTTTTTAAACCAATTCTAATACACCCAATCTTCTAGAAGCCAATCTGCAGAAAACTTAGAAGCTGAAGATGCTCTGATCTTTGCGATAGAATGTTTGTAAACATTCTAATATATTAATTTACCTCGCATAATTTACAAAAAAGAGAATTATCTCCATTTTTCATTCCTTGTTCTAATACCACATTTTCTTTTAAATTGTTAACACATTTTTTCTCAATACAATCAAAATCACCAAGAAAATCTAAAACAAATTGTGACTCCCAATAAAATTTATTTGGAACTAATATAATTCCATCAATGTCAGAATTAGCTGTAGCTGTGCGAAGACGATGTGAACCGGAGATTACAAATTTTGCAATATTTTTTGTTTGTTCATTATCTTGATGAGAATTTGGAATCTTTAAAAATAAATTTTTGGAATAATTACTAATTAAAATATAGTAATTAAACAAAAAAAAATTTAAAATTTACCCAATTGTAAATAAATAAAACAAAATCATTTAAAGCCTTTTTATGGGCATCCCATTTAAGGTGCTTTTCCTCTCTTTCTTTAATCTCTTTTTGAAGCTAAATAAAAATAATAATTAATTTTAAGTTTTAGTTAATAGATTAATTTATTAATTTAATATTATATTTCTCCTTTTTAGTTGAAAAAGTTTCCTTTAGGTCTTTGCCTTTTATTTTTTTGTTTCATCCCCTAGTTAATACTAAGGATTTCACGGATAAATTAGAAAGTCGGGTAGGATTTCTGATCGAAAAATTTTTAGCTTCCTGATAATATTTAATTATAAATTATTTTTTGATTAATAAAATTTAATTAAATTTTCAATTTTGAAATCACAATTTAAAATATAATTATTTTATGTATTTCTGTGAAAATATAAAATATCATAGTTAAAGATTACCAATTTTTTGTTCATTTCCTCCTGAATATTTTTTTCCAAAAATTCTGTCAACCTTTTTTCTAATAATTCACAATCAATTTCATTAATTTTCAATATTTTTTCCTTTTCATCTTCCCAAACTAATTTTCTTCCATTAAACCATCTTCTTTCCTCATTATTTTCAATTAAAATTATATTTTCTGCCAAATTTAAATTTTTTTCAATTTCTCCTAATTTTATTTCAATATTATCTAAATTTTGACATTCTAATATTTTCCCTCTTAATTTAATTAAAAATACTTCAAATGGAGATTTTTTGACTTTCTCTTTTAATATTATTTCATATATTTTATCGTCTTTGCTTTCTTTTATATTTTCCATAAAATCTTTAAAAAAATTTTTTTAATTTTTATAAAAGTATTTCTTTATTTTTTGTTAAAAGAAAAGTAAAGGGATTGTTCAGTTAAGATTTTTATAAACCGAACTGAAATCAGGATTTTTTGGTGTATTTTTATAAATCTTTCTATCAATTAGTTATGTTCGGGTATCCCGATTCCGGCTCCCGTTGCAGGAAATTTTCACAAGTGGCGAAAATAATTTTTTCATGATGGCGCCAAAAATTTTTAAAAAATTTTTGTGGAAAATTCCCGACTCCCGATTCCGGCTCCGATGTCATTCATTGACACGACTCCCGTTTCCCGGGTTTTTCCTCCCGTTTCTCCCGTTTCCCGGGTTTTTTTGCTAAATTACTTTGGGCAATATTGAGGAGTTTGTTTCTTTGAATCAGTATTGTTTCTCGCCGAGAAATGGACCGAGAATTTCAGTATCGGGTTTGATAACGAGAATGAAAAAACCGAGTCCGATATTGGTAAAAAGCCGAGAATTTCGGTATCTGTCTCGTCTTGTCCAACTCTACTATCAATACAATAAAATATTTATATAAAAAATACCTAAAGTATATTTTCCTTTATTTATTTCTTTTTTCAATCGCTTTTCTCGTTTTAATTGTTTTTTACTTTTACGTTGTTTTTTCTCATCATCTCCATGTTCACTTTTAATATCTTCAGAAATCTCAGATAGTGTTTCTTCACTTTTTACTTTATCCTTTTCTATTTTTCTTCGTTCATTTGGATCTATATAATCATTTATTTCCATCTCTATTATTTCTTCCATTTTTTCTTCTTTTATACTAAAATCTTCATATTTAATTGCAAGTTCAAATTTTGCAAAAATTTCTTTAATTCCATTATATCCAACAATTTTTAGAAAATATAATTTTGCCAAATTATTATTTTGTAATACTTTAATGTAAAAAATTTGTTAATAATATATAAGGGAATTGTTGGCGACCGGTTTTTAAACGGTACCCCTCGATTTCGAATATTACAAATTTAAAAATCAAGTTTTTGATGTTCAGTTTAAATTAATGATCGTTTTTTGGATCACTAATTCCCAAAAATTTCGAATTTTTAAAATTTTATGAAAGAATAATCAAAATTTTCGGTTTTAAAACCGGTCATGAACAACCCTTATAAATAATTTTCCAAAAAATTACAATGTTTAATCTCTTGCATTTCTTCATCATTAAATAATTTTTCAAAAAATTCTAGACATTTTCCATTAATCCAATTAATATATTGTTCATATTTTTCTGAATTTTTTTCAATTTTTTGTATTTTACCAGATTCTATGTCCTCCCATTCTTTTTTTATTTTATCTGATGTTGTTGCATCTACAGCAATAAATAAATTAAGTTGATCCAAAACAAATTCTGTTAATTCAATCTGAATTTATAAATTATTATGAAGATTTTATAATCTAAATTAAGTTTTTTGGGTTCTATATTATTCAGATAAACTCAACACTGATGTCTATCATTTATTAAAATACTCGTAGAGTAAAAAATACTCAAATACAGACAGATTCTTTGAGAAATTTGTTGATTAAATAGCCCCTAATCAAATTTTCTTGTTATTTTTCTTAACTATGAAGCCGGGTTGATAAATATTTCCCTCTCTTTTTCCCTTTCGTTTCATTCGGAATAAGATAAAAAAATTTATTTCGATCATTCCCTGCTCCAAAGTGGCATTTTTGAATAAAAACGAGGTTGTACTATTTTTTAACACAAAATTAGATGCTTCAAATAAGCTAAATTTTAGCAGCTAATAATAGTTTTTTAAAAAAAAATTAAAAAAAAAAAATTTTTTTTTAATTTAAAAAATTAGCCTGAATTAATGTCATTTCATCTTCATTAATTGCCAGACTTGAATAATCTAACACAAAATTCTCATCAATTTTACGTATAAAAAATGTTTGTCGTTTTTTCCAAATTTCATTTAAAATATTTCGAGACAATCCATAATCACTCGTTTCTTCGGATATTAATAATTTATTCATCCAACGAGCCCACAAAATTGTTTTTAAAGCTATTATATTAGCTAAAACAGATTTTAAGCCAAATTCTGTTTTTAGGGCATTTATAAAATACTTTTTAACAAATTCATTATCAAAAATTACTTAAAATAAATTTTACAAAAAATATTTTAATTTTAAAAATAAATTTACAATTTTCCAATTTTAGAAAGTCTAATTTATCTTTTTGAATAAATTGTAACATTTTTGTTAAAGTTCCTGGATTATTTATAATTTTACTACTAAATTTCTCGACATTATTTTCTATAAATTCTGTATGTTCAACTCTCAATATATCCCTTTGTTGTTTAAAAGCTTTTTCAATATTTGTCTCTTTTTTACATTCCTTACCATCCCAATTAATTAATGCTTCCTTTGCCGCTTTTAAATTAGCTTTTTCTTTACTGTAATAAAAAACAAATTTAAATTTAGGATTATACACTAGAAAAATTCAAAAAATTTCTAAATAAAATATCATTTAACGATAATTTTTCTGAGAATGAAAATGTGAATTGAAGATGTTCATGGAATCAAGAATTTTGTCATAGTACATATACATAATTTACTTGTCCCGTATATGAATTACGGGACAAGTGAATTATGTCCCCTTTATGACCCTTATATGATTAATAATTTTCATAAATTTTCTAGTTCATTTAAAAAATACCTCGTGGCTGTTCTATTATTGAATTTCAACACATTATTAATGACTTTAATAAAACTGAGAATTAAGCAAGCTCCATATGATATATAAACTTTTTTTGAATTAAAGAGTTTATTATCAAAATTTTTTTTCTTTTCATCAAACTAAAGGAGTAAAAAATTTAATTTTCTTTGTAATAAAAATATTTACAAAAATCTCTCACTTTTCCAAAGTTATCAACCATTGATGCGACTCTGAGAATCTTTGAATCAAGCTTCCAGTAAAGTAATGGTACCCCTAAACGCAACTCAGTTTCTTTAGATTCTTTTGATTCAATTTCTAATGTAATTAATTTTTCATACAGAAAATATTTTATTTCATCTAACACAATCACTTTAATATAAAATTAGTTAAATAAATTATTTATAGGCATTTATGCCAAAAAATATAACAACGATGTAGTGGTTAACACAAAATTTCAATGAAGTCTCCCTATATATATTCAGCCAATAAATTTATCTGTTTAAACTTTTCTTGAAACCAATAGATCAAAATTAATCTATTAATACAAACTTTAGTTTACACAATATGTGTGTGAACAAAATTCACTAAAGTTCTGGGTCCATCTTATTTTTACGTTGTTTTTAATCTTGGTTTTAGAATAGCGGCCGAATATTAAAAGATCTATTCAGATTTTTGATTATTTATTTATTACTCACTTATTCGAAAAAATGTAGGAAATCTCTCTTCCATTTTAAGAAAGTTTTCGGCACCTACAAATTCAAACAATCTTCTTTTCTGGAAGTACTGTTTTTCGTTATCCGCTTTATATATAAGATTTCTGATGCCAGACGAATTTGAAAACATCCAATTTAAATAATTATATAAAATATCTTCACTTACCTAAAAGTTTATATTATAGGTAATTAAAAATTTATAAAATTAAAAATTACGGCAAGAAATTTAAATCTATCAATTATCTCCTCTACACGTTTATTTATCACTTCAAGTTTACAATCATCAAAATCATTATCATTAATAAATATTCCAACTATAGGCATTTTATCCTGCAATGTTTAATATAAGGAATGGAAATCAGAAAAAAAATTTTTTTAAATAATTTACCAAAGATTTTATAATAATTTCTTTCCACCAAGATTCTATACATAATTTTTCATTCCATATTAATTTCTTGTAAAAAAATTCTTGAAGAGTTCTTAATTCAAATGGGTTTTTATCAATTTTATTCCATTCAGTGTATAATAAAATTACTTCAGGATTTTCATGATAATTTGTGTTTATTTCCTAAAGATTAATAGGTAATATATAAAGTATTTACTAGAGTTGATCAAAACGATACTGGTATCGGCCAACCCGAGACCGAGATTGACCGATACTCAAGAACCCGATACCGAGACCGATACCAACATTTTGAGCCGAGACCGATACAGAGAAACGATACTGACCGAGACTAGCAAAAATTTTTATTTTATGTCAAAAAATACGTTTAAAAAGAATTTATTCATTATTTTCATAATCCAAATCATCAGATAAATACTCTTCATCATCTGGATCCGATCAGGCTTGGCAATGGATACAAATTTTTGTGTCCGTAACCGAATAGGTATATCCGTGAGTGGGAACAACAGTTGCCGGCAACTGTTGTTTCCACTAGTGGGAACAACAGTTGCCGAAAATTGGAAGGCTCTGTAATCAAAATCTTGGAAATATAACCCGAGGGCTAGGAAAATTCAACATTTCAGCGCCGCAGACGAAAATTTATTAAATTTTGGAAGGCCAAGTCACCAAATTTCTTCCTTTTTCAGCGCCGCAGGCGAAAATTTTTTGAATTTTAGAAGACCTTATTCAAAAAAACTTCTCTTTCTCTGTTATGACGGATATCCTAAAAAAATTTTGGACGAAAACATGGACAATATTGGGGATTTTGTTTCTTTGAGTCAGTATCGTTTCTCGCCGAGAAATGGACCGAGAATATCGGTATCGGTTTCGAGACCGAGAATGAAAAAACCGAGACCGATATTGGAAAAAAGCCGAGAATCTCGGTATCGGTCTCGGTCTCGTCTTGATCAACTCTAGTATTTACTTAAATAATTATGCATGCAATTTTTAATGAAAATATACTGATTTATATTTATCAGTATATTTATTTTAATAAATAAGGTTCATTCTATGTTTTTTCTTAAATTCAGGGAATTGAGTCGGCACAATTTAAACAAAATTTGTAAAAGAAATATTTAAATTTACAGATATAAATTTATATTTTAATACTTGAAAAATAATTGAAACTCCATTTTGAATATACCAACTAATTGAATCGTTTTGTACGGGCGTAAATAATTCCATATTAACTTTATCTTCATCTTCATTTAACAAATTTTTCAAATTTTCTTCGTAAATAATCATTGTATCAGCTTAACTTTTAAAATAAAAATTAAATTTAGAATATTGTTTATACCTTTAATTTCATAATGAATAAAGTTTTCCTGAAATTTTTTAAATAAATTTTCGTTTAATTAATTTAATTTCAAAAAATAAATTCCAAAATAAAAGACCCAGCTTTTCAGTCTAATGGATAAAATTTAGTTAGTTTTCTTTTTTATTGAAAAAATAATAAGTTATTAATCTGAATAAAAAATTTTTTACTGTAAGTAGAGTATATTTAATTAGGTAAATACATAGAATTTTATTATACCTTTATTTCATTTACATTCCCCAAAAGATTGTTTAATTTTTCAGAATTTAAACCTTAAAAAAATAAATATAGTTATTTAAAGTCGATGCTCGTTATATTTATAAAATGTGTAGGGAAGTAGTAGATGCGAAACCTTAACTTTAATGAATAATTTGTTTAATTTATTTTCAGCACTAAAAGTGTTCACTAAAACGAGATTCGACTATATATAAATAATTTTAATAAAATCAAGAATCTTTTTCCTGTTTACATACCTAATTGGTTAATAACACGATTATGTCGACTTTCTAGCCAATTTTTTTGATCTAATTCATCAATTAATAATTTATCTTTCTGTATTTTTTGTCCTTTTTCTAATGTTGTTTGAATATGGGCTCTAATTCTTTTGTCGACTTCAACTTCCAAATAACATTTTGAATCTGATGTGCAATCTAATATATAATTTTATAGTAATAAAATATTTAATAATTAGTAACAAGTGAACATAGAATTATGCCCAGACCACATATACTAACCTAGGGCGCAAACTAATTTTTGCGGCTGTAAATTTCCGTAAAATTTTTTAAATTTTATCAAGTTTTGGATAAAACTTTTAGGTAACTTTAGGTACACTGTTTTGTAAGTATAAACGTACTGCAAATAACACGAATAAGAAATAATTTTTTAACAATTTTATAAAGTATTTTATAAAGTACCTACATATTTATTATTTACTCACCTTGCAACAAAATCTCTTCATCTGACAAAACTCTAAATAAATATAACATATTCATTATTTTAGTAAATTCTTTTGTCATTTCCTTTGATATTTCCTTATTTTCTTCAAAAATTTTATCAACAAAAATTAACATTAATGTTGAATAATATTCCCAATCTCTATATATTTGTTTGGGAAAGTTACTTAACATTTGTTGATTAATTGAATAAATTGATACTAAAATATCAACAGAAATTAAAGCTTTTTCTTCAGTTAATGGGTTTGAATGTTGATTAGATAATTCAAAATAGTTTTGTTTTAGAAGGCTGAGAATTTCGTCTTCGCTATTTTCTTAATTTATTTTTTAGTATTTAATAGAAATTTAAGGAAATTTTGTGATAAAATAATCAGAAATTTCGAAAAATCACTGAAGTTTTAAAATAGTTATTCAAGGGGGTGGTTAGGGTTGGTCCCCGAACGCTCGGGGGCGACTGTGTCAAGGTACAGGGGTTTCGAATTGTTTCGGGCGGGGTCGGGGAGCAAAATATGGTAAGGGAAGAGGAACCAGGTTTAGATGATAGAATTTTTTAGAGAAAAAATGTTTCCAAAAAATGTTCCAAATTATTTTCGTTAGTTTATTCAAAAATTCAGGAGAGTTTGGAGGAATCAAAGAGGATTTGGCGGGATCAAATGGTATATCTGTGGATATACATAAGTGGATTTAGAGAGATTAAAGGTCATTTAAAAGGATTAAATAGGAGATCTGGGGATATAGAGGGATTTAAACGGATTAATATTAATCTCTAATTAATATTAAATCAGATAAATAAAATTATTAATAAATTAAATCTTAAAAATAAATATAAATTAATAATTTACTATTAATTAGGAGTGGATGTCTTTTTTCTATCACTATTTTATAATCTTCTTTTAAATCAAAAAATTTGATAAATCTCCATTTAACACCTCTCTCGTTTAAATAATCTTTTTGAAATTTTTCATTATTATTGTATATTTCTGTTAAATCTTTTCCAATTTTTTCTTTCAAATAACTGAGTAGATCTTTCAATTTTTCATCTTCTTCTTGTCTACTTATATTATGTGTTTTTAACATTCCATTTCCATCACAATATTTTAGGCATAAAAATTCGGCAAAATTATGTATTAAATCATTGGATATAGGCATATTTATAATAAATTTCTCAAAAGTTGTAAAAAATTTCGACAAACAATTTTTCGTCTCTGCCTTAATTGAATATTAATTTAAATTTTATACCTATTTGTTTTTTATTAGATTGAAATATTAATTTTGGAGAGATTTATTTTATAAGGTATCCTCTATTAAAATAAAAATGTGCTCTAGAAATTTTCAGATTTTTTAAAATTTGAGAGTTAAAATCCGTGCTATTAAACTCAAACTACTATGTGATTATTTATTTACATATTTATTTGAATATAAACTCCATTAAAATTTATAAAGATTAATTTTACCTTTTTTCCACTTTTACTTTCTTCTGTCCCAATTCCCTTCTTTTTACTTTTACTTGATCCAACATGTTCAATTTTATCTTCATTATTTTTTCTAATTAAATATTCCTCGTCCTCATCACTATCTCTTCCTGTTTTTCTCATCATTATTCTAACTGCAATTTTCATTAATTTTGAATATTTTATACCAATTTCTGCAAAATTAATATTTTCTTTATTTTCTTCTTTAATTGTTGAAGTAAAGAAAATTTGACGATAAATTTTCTCTTCCATTTCCAAATCAAGAATATCTAAAATTAAAAGTAAATAATTAATAATTAAGCAAAAAAAGAAATAAGTAAAACCCCTAAGAATAATTCCGAAGATTTCCAGAAAACAGTTTAAGATTGGATTGGATTTTATCCTGAGAGCTCTTCAAAGAAAATTTATTATCAACTCAACAATCCCAAAAACTCATAATTGTTTTTTAATTTGATAACTATAAAAATATTTTACTCCCCCCTCCCTCCTTCCATCGAGAAAATTTTTGTCTGATTTCCATATTTATTTTATATAAACATTAATTTAAAAATAATTCAAACCAATTCGCATCTGCACAGGAAAAAGCATTTCTAAATGATTAAACAAATTAAAACCACCCAAATATTTTCTCATATTTTTCTTTACAAATTTAAACATTTTAATATTTTCTTTTTGTAATTTGTAAAATTCTTTTGCAAAAACATTAGAATCTGACTTTCTTAAATTATCTTTATTTTCAGTATTAATTAATAAATTTGTGATTTCTTTAATTTGGAGTAAAGCAACTTGATTATTTATCGAATCGTCATTTAATAAAATATTTTCTTTTACCGAAGTTGCCGAATCGGAGGTTGAAGGTTTATTTCCAATGACACCTTTAAGCTCCTAAAGAAAATAAAATTTAAAACAACTTGATGAAAAAACAGCTCTGATTGTTACAAGAAGATAATTAAATAATTAACATGAAAGGATGTTGCGGGATATCCGAGAGCCGATAAAAGAAACTTGGACAATTTTCCGATCCGAAATCCTATCCGAGTATTCTCTACCCTTGACATCCCCGTAATTGTAGGGATAGGCGTGTGTTAAACGATCTGAAAGGATAAAAGAAAAAGCATTAGTGGTGAGCGAAAGCGCCTAGCTATAACTACAAGGAGGTCGCAGGTTCAATCCTGACCGTATGTGGCTAAACTTTAGCTAAACTTTTTCTTAATTAAAAATTTCAGCAAATTTAACCTCAAAAAATAAATATATTTCCAGCATATTTTTAATATCATTTTTATTTAATTCATTCAACTCTTTTTTATTAATTTCTGAAATTAATAACTTTAATTCATCACATTTTCTTTTAAATTTTTCTTTATTTTCCTCAGATATTTCTAAATCAGTTTTACTATTTTGTTTATCTCCTCCTTTTTTCTTTTTTCCAGATTTTTTATTTTTTTGAGAACTATTTTTATTTAAAACATTTTCTATAATTTTTAAATTTTCTTCAATATTTAAATTTAAAATTGAAAGATTTAATTTTAAATAAATTGGTTGATTTATTCCATCTTCCCCGACATTATCAATAAAAATTTGTTTATAAATTTTTGGAAAATCATTTTTGTTAATAACTTAATTATAAAAAATATTTTTAAAGTAAAATTTAAAAAAAATAATTTTACAATGATTATTTGTCTGTGTTTTAATCAAAATAATTTTATAAAATAATATAAATTGGAATAAATAATAAATATTATTTAATAAATACATTTAAATTTACATTTAATTTTTAAATAAAAATAATTTTTATTTAATAAATTTATTTTAAATTTTTTTAATAAATAAAATTGACTGTCAATCGCTGTATGTATGTATGTAAGCGATGCTATATTTAGAAGGTGAGTGTGGCTGTATAATTTCCAACATGCCAATAATTGACAATAAATTTAAGACGATGGAAAGGAAATGCCTGTCAATTAATTTGCGTAGGAGTAGGCAATGGTAAACAGCCAAAATCCGCAGTCTTCGGGAACACAAAACTAAACAATCCAATGTTGCGGATATCCCTGGTAAGGGATACCTATGTTGAAATTTAGATTTTTGAATTTTTATCTTTTCCAGAGTTACTTAATTTTGGTTTTTATTTAACCTTTATTTTATATATGTATTTCTGTATAGATGGGGAATCAAATTAATATACCTAAATTTGAAGAATGCAAATTTAAATCTGTAATGTCAATAAAATACAGCCGGAAATGCTTGTCGGGCGAATCAAAAATAAATAAAGATTTTGTAATGCTAAGAAATTATCTTATCCTAGCCCAACTCAGTCCAACGGGATGTTTTTAAACTGATTTTACTCGTCGCCCAATAAATGTCTGTGTATTGTTTTTATTCGAGGTTTTCTAATTCTAATAATACTTTAGGGATATACGTATATTTTAAAATTGTGTAAGTATATCAGACAATGTTAAAGAGAAAAAATGAATTTTTGAAAAGGTTTTTGAATCAGAATGTTTTTTTTATAAATTTATATATTTCTTGTTAATAGACGGGCAATAATTCTATTTTTCATAACTACTAAAATTTCTCATTCTATTAGGCCTTTCTATAAGAGTAAATACAGTACACAAATATATATAAGTTTTTTGCGACAAAATGGCTGTCAAAAAGTCCCGCGGAAAAATGTCCGTTTGTAAATTGATTTTTGTCAAAAATTTTATTTCTGATTTTTAACAAATGCATATTATCCGGTGACACGACTCGGGCACAGTGATCCATTTGCACAATAAGACAATTGCACAGAGGACAATTACACAGTGGACAATTGCACAGTAAAGTCTTGTTTATTCGCAAAACGACCTGCCCATTTATTCGCAAAACACCTGTTTATTCGCGAAACTCTCCAAATAAACGCAAGGCTCATTCACCTATAAGTCATAACTTCGTTCATAATCATCCCATCAAGATGATTTTGGTGACAGTCGACTCACCTCGAAGAGCTCTTTCGAATGAGCTATGATTTGCATCTTCGAATTTTTTACCCCAAAAAACCGCTTGGTTTCCTCTATTGTTTTTCGATTTTCGGGAGCCTATTCTCTGCGAGTTTTCGTTTCCCGCGAACAACTTTTTCAACAACGAGAAAAGTTGTTTATAGAACAGGGAAAATGGTTGTTGTTTAAGAAACACCGTTTTATTATGAAGAAACTTATTAGAAATTCTAACACAAAGCCACTTAACCACCGATTACCGTGCAATTGTCTTCTGTGCAATTGCCCTCTGTGCAATTGTCTTACTGTGCAAATGGATCACTGTGCCCAAGTCGGAGCGCCATATTATCCAAATAGCAATTTAGAATTTAAAAATAAAATTTTACATTTTAATAAATTTTAGTAATTTTTGTTTTTCAGTAGATTGAATTTTAATCCTCTTACATTTCTTCAATATTATGGCAGGGCAAAATAATGAGGGTATGGTATTATTTCTGTTTAAAAACTTTAAAAACAAAAAATTTTATTTTTCTATTAATTTCATAAAATATTAAAAGTCTTCCTTGAAAGGACTTCACAATTTTGGTCATTTGTGAGTAGAACAAAACCAGTTCTAGTAGACTCATTTCCTTCTCAATTTCTTTATTAATGTCTCATTGAATAATGCCAAAGTGAAGAAAAAAGAGTGAAATTGATAAAGGGGAAAAGACTGACCATTCTGTACATAAATGAGTCCGCATAAATTCCTGATTTGGGTTAACTCACAAGTACACAATTTTGTTTAAAATTAATTTATTTTTAGATGATGGTCAGTTAGAAAATTTAAGAGCAATTAAAGAAATTAATGAACGTCTTTGTAATGTCGAAAATAAGACTAATGAGCAGGACGAGATAATTTCTTTACAAGAACAACGTTTAATTAATTTGGAAGAACAGGAGAAAAAATTGAAAAATAAACAAAAGAAGAAATCTTCTTGGCTTGATTCTTTGACAAATTTTGTTGGGAATGTGATTAATACTGTTGGAAAGATTTATGGTGAATTGAAAAGAGAAAAATAATTTTTCCTAAATTTTCTAGAAAATGTGACAACTCCAATTATTGAACAGCCTAAAGTAGAAGAAGTAATTGTTGATGAAAAAGAAAATTTAATTCCGGAAGAGAAAGAGGATTTAGCCGAGGAATTTACTAAAATTGGAAATGATTTAACATCAAAAAATATGAATGAAAATAATAAAATCGAAATTTTCTTTGAGGAGAAAGGCGAAAAACTTCAAAATTTTAGAGAAGTAAATAAATTGGGGGAAGTAAATAATAAAGAAAAGAAGGAAATTATTAATTTAACAACAATTCCAAACAATTTAATTAATCAAAATAATAGAGAAGTTTTGGGGAATTTGGCTGATAATAATGGGAAATCGTCTTCAAATTCTGACAACAATGGAGGGGATGGTGATCCTAAGAATGAATCTAAAATTAGAGATTTGAAAGAGGTAGAAATTGAAATGTTTAAAAAATAAATTTTTGGCATTTTTTCTATTTTTTGAAATTAAAGAAAATTTGGCCTATTTCCTAGGAAATATTTCTCATATTTATCCGAAATTCTTATGTATGGATAAGCTAATAGATAGCCTCACAATCAGACTAAGTATCCATAATTTGAGCCGAAAAAATGAAAAAGCCAAACTGACCCCAACTTTGGTTTGGGTGTTGAGAAATCCTGGCTCTAAACTTGAAACCCAGATAAAAATGAAAATTTTTCTGCCGACGTGTAAAGAACTGGATTTAAATTAAATTATTTAACGGATTTTAAAATTTTTCTAGCCTGTAAATAATCAAAATAATGGAGAAGTTTTGGGGAATTTGTCTAATAATAATGGACAATCTTCTTCTCCTAATTCTGACAACAATGGAGGGGATGGTGATCCTAAAAAGGAGGAATATGAATCTCAAATTAAGGATTTGCAAGAGGTAGAAATTAGTTTCGGTGTTGTTTTAAAAAAATTTTTAGACTATAACTCGTAAAGATCGAGAGAACTCTCAACATAGATTCGTTATTAATGAATTGAGAAAACGTGTTTCGGTGCAAGAACACAAAGTTTTGGAAAAAGAGGAAATAATTAAACAAAATCAGGAAAAAATTGAAAAGCGAGAAGAGGAGATCGCTAAACTTCAACGAGAGAAAAATAGTGCTGAAGAAAAGAAAAATGCTATTGAAGAGCTTAAAAATAATATTGAGGAACAGAAAAAGAAACTTGAAGAATTAAACAATAAACTTGAGGAAGGGAAAAATAAAAGTGAGAAAGGTGAAGCTCTCGAGAATACTATTTTATATACAAAATTTTTTTTTAATTTTTAGGTGAAACGTTAGGCAAAATTGTTGGTGAAGCTGCTGCTGGTGCCACAGCCGGTGCAGTTATTGGAGGTTTATTTGGGGGTCTTGTCGGTGCGGCTGTTGGAGGCGTTGCTGGTGCTGTTATTGGAGGGGTGGTTGGTGGTGTTAAGCGTTTCTTCGGTTGGTTGAAAAAAAATGAAAAAAAATTATTTGATGTCCTTGACATTTTGAACTTTAAATGAATTTTTGAGTTTTATAATTTATTGTTTTCCTTTTTTGGAATAAATTTATTTTACGATTTTTATTAAACAATTTTTGGGAGTTTTGTATTTTTATAAGAAATTATCAAAATATAATTTGTTATTTATTAACCCAGAGATATTAATTAACAGAAAAATTTAATTTAAATTTATTCTCCCCTTCTTGTCTGACATTTATTGTTACACGGATCTTCCTCGCCTTCCAAATTTTCGTCTTCATTTACTGGTGCCAATGGTAAGTGGAAAGGTCTAGTTGGTTTTTGCTTTTCAGGTGATGTTGGTAATGAAGAGGTGGTAGTGAGTAATACTGGTGCAGATAACTTCTAAAAATTTATTTTTAAGGTACGGAACTAGGAATGTAAATAATTTTTAGATAAATTGGAATATTAATGAGAATTTAATTTTAGAGAGAATATTTTATTTGAAATTTTTTTCAAAAAAATAAATATTAGACCCTAGCCGGCGTTGTGTTTTGTCTCGCCAATGTTTCATCAAGTCTCTCTGAAGCGTGTATACTATTTTTCAAATTATCTGGTGACCATCCATTTTTAATTTGCTCAATTTGCTTAATTTCTTATAAAATTAACAATAAAATAAAATTACTTTTTCGCTAATTTTTGATAACTTCCCTCCACAAAATCGAGGTTGTATAGGGATTGATATAGATTGTCGCATATTGCGCAACTTTTTCATAGAAATATTGGAAAATCGGCGCAAATTTAGACCTTTTTCAGTAGATAATTCTGTACTATTTGTGTTTGAAAGGGAATCTTCAACTAAATTTATTTTATAAATTTTTTAAATAATCTTTTTTTGTTCACCATTAGACCCTCTTTTTAATTCTTGTTGTCTTTCTACCATTCGAACAGGCAAATGCTCTTCTGGTAAATTACACAATGTTGCAGAGCCGACAAGCGGGTGTTGGGGTTGGGTTGCAATACTTTCTGCATATAGTGGGGCCAGCTCTGTTTTAGGGTTAAATAAATCGTCACAAGAATCTTCTAAAATTATTTATTATTTCCATCCATATACATAAAAATACCAGAAATAATCTGTTCTGGTGTTTTGTCATAGCACATATCCGCCATTGTCATAGCCATTGCAATATTTCGGTCAATTATGAAATTACCTTTATTTAAATTATTTTAAAATAAAATTATAAATTCAAAATATTTACATTCAAAATCATCGTCATCCTCTCCTAAAGGATTCAATAATGCCTCGGCAACTTTAACCCACCCCATGATGAAGAATAGTTCCAGAATAGTCATTAAGGGTATTATTCTGTCTATCTATTTAAAATTTAGTTGAATTTTTAGAAAAATTTTTTCAATGATTATTTTGTTAATTACCGTATATTTTTTAATAACTACTTTGGGTAATTATTGTTTCGACCTTCTGTTGGAGGGAGTAATTAATCGAGGACGGGTAATTATACGAGGTTTGGAATTTGAACGTGTTTTAGGGCATATGTTGGGGGTAATTATTATTTAAATATATCGCTGGAGGGAGTAATTGTTTGAGGGAGGGCAATTAATACGGTTATACGGTAAGATGGATATTCTCTTTTTAAAGATTTAATCAAAAAATACTTGAAGATATTCTTCATTTTGTTTTTTCTCATGTTCATTAATTCTGTATTGCCTTGAAACTAAGCAAAGTAAAAAATAAATTCTAACAGCTAAGAAGACAACTTGGGGATATGCTAAAAGCAAATTTGTTTAGATTCATTTATTATTCGATTTCCCAACCTAATGGTACAGGTACCCAATCATAGTTACACAAGATTTGAAGTTTCTAAAAATACCTTATAATTAATCAAATTTGTTAAAATTAGAGATAAAACTAAAATTGAAATTAATTGAATTTAAAATTTAATTGAGTGAAAATTTTTAAAACAATAACCCTCGGAACGAGTTTTGTTTACGTAAGGATCATGGCGTGTCAAAGAGATATATTTTTAAAATTATAATCAAATTTGTTATTTTTTCCGACTACATATCACAAAATCCGACCATTCCAAATAGAGTTAGTTAAAAAATAGAAGTGAACGTAAGTCATAAATTTAGCAAGAAATTTTCAGTATGTTAAAGTAAGAATTTCTAATTAAACAAGAACATATTTAATCTTACACCTCTTTAAACACTTTAACTTCATTCAATATTGCATTCATCAACATATCTGCCACAATATTACCGCAAAGACGCAAGCGATAACAAATAACAAAAATCCAATTAATTGGTATCCAATAATTATTAAAACCGACAGAAGGTATATTTTCTAATAATTCGCGCTCATTCTTCTGTAATATTTAAATTATTTTTTATTTTTCAGAAAACTTTTTATGTACTTTCAAAAGTCCCGAATCAACCAAAGAATCCAAATTTGGGAAACGCTTCCTAACGGGCACAGAAATATCGCGAAGTACCAAAACTTGTGTTAAACACAAATATCTTTGAAAATTTTAACAAAAATTTTTTCAGAATTTTACCTTAATAATGTTCTGCGTTGACTATTAATTTCTGTCTCATCTCCACGAATATAAGTATTAATGTAAAATGCGGCACTGTCTATAAAGCCTATGTTTTGAAATATATTTTTCCACCTGAGAAAATTATAAGAAAATTTTGAACGAAAAATATATTTCTGTGAATTAATATTGGTATAAGTATTGGAGATAAAGTTTAGAAGTTTATTTATCAAAAATTTATATGTGTGTACTTTCGGGGCCCGTCCGTAGGTTCAATCTTATGGTTATCCGTTCCTTATCGAACCCAATTTCTCCTCACCATTCGGATAATGTAAAACTGTGATTAAATATTCGAAATAAAATGATTAGGTTTGATTATACATTCTTATAGATATAGAATATTCAAAATCGTCATAAACAATGTGTTATTTAAATTTAGATTAAATAATAAATGAACCTATCAACAACAATGGTAACAAAGAATCCAAGCCTGAAAAAATTATAAAAATAATTTAGAAATTAGTTAACCAAATAATATTTATTTTCAAAATTAATTTACATAAAAGTTAGAGGTAAAAGATGCAATCTAATATCAATATGACGCCCAATACTTTCAAACATTTTTTGCTGTGTTGTATCAAGACTAAACCGATAAATGCTAAAAACGATATAATAGAGAACGATCCAAACAATCACCTCGACTAGTACCTAAAAAATTGAATTTAAAATTTTTCTGTAAATCATTTTTGATACCGATAATATTCTAATTGAATCCCTAAGCTTATTTCAATAGATTTTCTTTATGGACTTTCTTAGACTTTCTATTAAAAAGTGAAGTTAATTTTTCATAACTTCTTCAGGCGTGTATTGGAGACAGACTTGCATCAAAGTATTTGAGGTTTGTCATGTACGAGGGTTTCAAATAGTTTTGGGGCGGTTGGAAAACGTGGTTGAATTATATCACACTTTTTAAAATACAATAAGTAAATTACTTACAGACTTCCAAACTGATCCTCGCCATCTAAAAAGAATCCTTAGAAAAGACCCAACAGTTGAAGTCGAAGAATCCAAAATATACGAAACTGTCATTTTATTTTTATTTTCTTTAAACTTTAAAGTCTAAAAAATTTAAAAGGGCAGACTAATTGTTATAAAAAATTGTTAACAATAAGAAATCAATTTTTAATTAAATATTAAACTTTTTGTAAAAATCATCGTTTAAATTTCAAAGTAAAAAATGAAGAAATTAAATTTAAGATGTTAAAGATTATTTCAATTAAATTTGTTTATTTTTTTTTATTTATATTAAAAAATATTCTATTAGAATTTCTGTGATTATCAAATTCCATAAATTTTTTAAAAAATATTTTCTTTTCAATCTTAAATAAAATCATTTTCTTATTCATAAAAATAGGTTAAATAAATAAATATTATTTCCTAAAAAATTATTTATTTAATATTAAAAATTCTTTAATAAAATAAAAATTTATTTATTCAAATAATAAAAAGACAAACCTATTCACCTATTTTTTTATAGTTTTTAAGGCTTTTGATTGAAACGATAATAAAAAATGAGAACCAAAAAAAAGTTAAAAATAAGGAGACAAACATTAAATAAATGAAATAAAAATTATTAAAAAAATTAAAGCTAAATCTGACAAAAAAGGGTAGATTAAATTATTTAATAAAAATAACTTAAAATTGTGGATAGATAATGCTAGTCCATTTACTATTTTTGTGATCAAATTAACAAACAAATTATTTATCATTATTAAATATTTAATAATATACAAATTATTTAATTAAAATATATATTTTGAGGAGAACAAAAGAGTGAAAATAATAATCATAGAAAGCTGTGTAAATTTAAATAATAATATAAAATATTTTTACCTAAAAAGAGCTTTTAATAAATAATAATAAAATGTTTTTATCGGGCAAAATAAATAAATAAAAATAATCAAAAAATTTTTTTAATTTTAGAATTCTTTAATTTTAGATTATTTTGATATAATTTGTTGTAAAAACACTAGATTTATTTAAATATATTTTTTAAAATTTTCTCTCAATTTATTTATAAGTCTACCGTCAAATACAATTTGAATAATATATTCATTAAATTTGTAATAATCAGTGTAAACTTATTTTTAATCGCCTCTCTCTATCATAATAGACTTCCCTTTATCATCTTTCGGTATTTTCATATCTTAATTGGATTTCTTATAATATATTTTATTTATTATAAAAATTTTATTTTAAAAATTAATTTAATTAGAATACCCTTAATTAATAGAAAACCTAAAAATATTATTTAAAATAAAAATATACCCTTATTTTCATCTTCTTTTAAATTCTCATTATTATCTTCATTATTTTCTTCATCCAATAATAAATTCTCACCATTTTCTTCCAATATTTTAAATATTTTATAAACACTTAAAATTACAGAAAAATCATCTATAATTAAATTATCGATGTTTGTTTTGAATTTTTCAATTTCTTTTTCAAATATTTTTTGATTTTCTTCATCAATTCCTTCAATTTTCAATTCATTTTCAATTATTTTATTTTCTTCTTTTTCCTCAAAATTACTTTCTCCTTCTTCATTTTTTTCAGTTATTTTATGAACTAAATTTTCTAAAAGAACGCCTTGGAATGCATTTGAAATATTATCAATTAAAATTGGAAATATAGGTTCCCCTCCATTTAAAATTAATGAAACATCTTTTTCAATAATATTGTGCAAATATTCATCGTGTATTTTTATGTTTGTTATACTTAAATAAATAAATGCTTTAATTATATAAAAATATTTTAGAGAAAATTATTAGGGTTTAAATAATATTTTTGGGGTCGAAAGTCTTGAGGTTGTATTTTGTGGAGAATGAGAATGTCAGTGTGGGTTGGGATTTTAGCCAAATAAAGCTATGGAGTCGTGATCAAACCCAAGGTTTTTAACGTTTGTAAGAGGGTATTTTTATACTATCAATTTAAGTAGATAAACAAGGAGAAATAGAATCCTTCGCCTTGAAAACTCTTATTTGTCAAATGAATTTAAAACTTTTAACAAACAATTTTTCGTAAATAACAGCTAAAACTGCTGGGTAAATTAATTGGTCATTTCTAGAATTGTACATTTTGATAATTTCGTTGAATAAAATTGCATATCGCAATAATTTGTAAATATTATTTACAAAATCATATATAGTGGTGTCCGTTATATTATACATAATTAAAGATATTGCGTTCATTAAAGATCCATTTTGATGATTTATTATTAATTCATCTAAAAAGTAAATGTTTTAATATTAAAATAATATATTTCTTTATAAAAATAACCCTCTTTATAAGGGTATCTAAAAATGGGGTTCTATTTCTAAATTAGATTCTAAATGTTTATGCAGTAAATTTCATTTTTGCTTTAAGTTAATAGTTTATAAGATCATCACGTTATTTTTCATTTTAATGACTCAACATGGCATGTACATATTAGATAGTTAAACAGAAATATCAAGCGGAATGCCCAACAAAGCCACTAAAATAAAAACCAAATTTTTAACTGAAATAGAAGTAAATTTTTGAAAAATTAATTTTAGATACGCTTATTCCTTCTTTAACAAAATATACAGGATTAATCTTTTAACATTTTGTATTAGAGATGTGTTCTACATTTTACTCTTATTTTATAATTAATTAATAACCAATTTTATCTTCAACAGAAATAATTTTTTCTGCCTTTTGTTTTTCACTTAAAACGACGGCTAAAGCTTTTTCTATATTTCCTCTAACATTATCAATTAATCCATCTCCTTTACTTTGATAAAACATTAAGAATTTATATCCAAATTCAGTAAATTTCCCATGATTTTGAATTGTTTGTGGATAGCTTTTTGAAATTGAACAAATAGCTGAACAAAAATCTTCATAAAATTTTTTATCAAACCGCCAATCTTCAATTAATTCAAAATTTATATTGAATAACAAAAAATATTTTTGAATGGATTCAAAAAAAGATAAAATAGCCTCGTCTATCAAACAATAAAATTCCAAATAATTTTCTTCATTTAATTTATCTATTAATTTTGAAATTATTTCTGCTGAATGAATCAACAGTTTTATTCGATCATTTATTAACTCCAAAACTTTTTCTGTTGGTAAAGCTTGAGAGTTATTTTGTTCTTTTAATTGTTTATTTTTTAATTGTTTTTTAATTTTTCTTTTTTCTTTTAAATTTTCTTTTCGAACATTTTTAGTATTCTTTAATTCAATTTCTTTAGCTATTCTAGCTTCTTTTTCAGCTTTCTTCTTTTGTTGAATTTTTTCTTGAATTTCTCGATTATTTTGTTTTATAGCTTGTTTTATATAAAATAAATCTTCTGAATTATTTTCTTTTTTTGTTTTTAATTTATTTTTAGTATTTTGTTTTTGTTCTTTCCCTTTAGATTTCTTTTTAGTTTTCTTTCCTTGATCAGTATTTTTATTATCAACGGATTTTCTTTCATTTGAGTTTTCGGATTTTTCCTAAAAATTTTTAGTTTTATTACTTTGAAATTTGTATAGAATGTTTAATATTAACTTTAATAAACTTGATAATAACCTAATTAAAATTATTTTTTTATTTTATCAATTGACAAGTACCCTTCTACTTCACTTAAAAGAATGAAGGAAAATCCAGGGCGGATATAAGGCATGGGATTTCTTCCACTGCCGTCTTCCGCCAATTTCCGCTTTTATTTTCGCTTCCGCCTCCATCTACCCATTTTTAGAATGTGGCCCATCCCTAGGGAATATGTACACTCAATAATTAACTATTTAATAATTAAAATTTATACTTGTAAACTCTCTGTTGGTTTTGATGACAAATTATCATCATGAATATCTAACTTTGTTAACGGTTGTTCTTCAAAAATACTATTACTATTACTAATTTGTATATTATCCACTTTTATGGGTGACAATTCAATATTTTTATTTAATTTATTTTTCTCTTTATCAGAAATTAATTTTTGATTTTGTTTTTTATCCTTTTTCTTTTTACTTGAAATTTTCTTCCATTCATTTTCTACGATTTTCGTTTTATTATCATTTTTATTTAAATTATTTAACAATAATTTCTCTGGTAGTGTCGCTGAAGTTTGACCAATTTCCAAATTCTTTTGAACCAAATTACTAAAATCTTTTTTATTTTTTTGTGTTGATTGTTTTTGATTATCTCTAACCTAAATATTTAAAATAAATAATTTTAAAAAATGAAAGAAAAACTTTTTCCTTTCCTTTATTCATTTTATTATTCTTATTTAATTCAACAATATTTTCATTTTTATCTTTAGTTGATAAGATTTCATTCAACCTTTTTTCTGTTACATTACCAAATGTTACATTATTACTGCGATGTTTATTTATATCAATTTCATTTAAATTTTTATCAAAATTTTCTTTTTCCATATCAAAAAGAACTCCATCATTTTCATTCTTTATTTTTTCACTTAACAAACTAAACAGCCGAAAGTCACTATTTTCTTCAATAAATTTATATGGTTTTCTATAATATTTTAGTAAATTTATTATATATTTTGGAATATTATTTTTTATATATTTTGGTATATTTTTTTGATATTCAAGAAAATACAAGTCCTTTCGGCAATCTTGGACAATTTTTGGAGATCCATCATCAGCATAAGGATTTGTGTAAACTAAAATTGCAAAGCATACATGATTATTTAATTCCTAAAACTATACAGAAGACGGCATGGGGTAATAAATTGAAGAAAAAAGCCCAGTTCAGTTTTACTAAATAAAGATTAAACTTAATAACAATAAGTTTAATCTTTATTGTTTAATCCCCTTTTAAAAATTAAACTTATTTCCAGACAAAGATATATTAAAGGAATTCATATAAAATAAATTTTCCTCGTAAATTTTAATTAATAAAAAATTAAAAAATCATTAGTACCTTGTTTTTCAACAAACAATTTATTTAAATTAATATTTGTAATTACATAAGACTCTAACCAATATTTCCAACTAAAATTATCAAAAATTTTGAGAATAACAATTTTAAATAAATTTGTCGGAACATAAATTTCTTTATCACCAAGAACCTAAAATTAAAAGTTTTTTTAACACTTATATTCTATTAATTACTTGAAATTCCATTAAATTTGTTTCCTCATTTGGCAAAAATAAAGTACCAGTATAAATAAATGTTTCTTTTGCTTTTCTTGCCAAACAACTTTTCAAAATTTAAAATTAAAATTTACACATATTTATGTGTTTATTTACCTCATATATTCTTCAATAACCCTCCAATGCCCTTTATTAATTTCGTCATATTGGGGTACTGAATTTGTAAGATAATATCCTTGTTCGTGTGGATGTAAAGAAGCTGTTGCTAAATGGCCGTGATCCAAATTAAAATACTAAATATCACACAAAATATTTTTAGTAAAAACACTTTAATAAACTTGAGAGTGACCGTAATCTTCATATTTGGGTTGGAATATTTCAGAAAAGTGTGGATCAAGTTGCCAATTATTTCTTTCAGTTGGATTTAAATTATTCATTGAATCTTTAGTTAGATATTCCAAAACCCAATTCGGTATTCGCTTTCTTCGATTAAAATTTACGACGAAATCCTTAAAAAAAGTCAAATTCAAATTTTATTTTTTAAAGATTTGGTTCGTTAACGGATCCACATCTAACCAGGGCTTCACGCAATTACGGATTGTGAGTTGCGGATTGCGTAAATTGCGGGTATTTTTGACATTTCGAGTTGAGGATTTTTAAAAAGAAATTGCAAGCTGCGAAATCTTTTTTCAATTGCGTGGAGTCCTGCATCAAACACTCATAGTAAAACAAAACAAAGGTGATCTTTGATTAACTAAATTTATTTGGAAAGTTCCTTGATATTTTCGTTAAAATTAGCTTGGAATTTTGTTGATATCGTAAAGATTGATATAAAAATAATAATAACTGGAAAATAAACCTGATATATACGAATATTTGATTTATTATAATTTTTCTTATTTATTTCTCCATTAATATTGCTTAAGTCTATATTTTTAAATTTAGACATAAATGTTGGGATAATTAATGATTCTGGTAATTTTTCCAAAGAATTCGAAGAATATTCTGATTTATTAAACATTTTTTCATTATCACAATTTTCTAAAAAAAATTATTTTTGAATATTTAAATAAATATAAAATACCTATTTTATTTATTCCAAAAATTGTTTTAATTAAATCAACCAATTCAAACCCAATATACCATTCCAAAAATTCTAATTTATTTTTAAACATTTCTTTCATAATTTTATTATTTTCAATATAATTTTTGAATTTCCACTTTTTTAAATAATCTTTTCCACATTTATTATCATAATTAAAAATTTTATTTTTATTATTAAAATTATTTTTAACACCCAATTTAGCTTCAGTAAAAATTACATCAACACAATATTTTTTAATTTCATATTCGATAAAAATAACTTTATAAAATTGGGTAATTGGCGGCTGTTTTAAATTTTTATTGAACTTAAATAAAAAATTTATTTCGCGATTTTTTTGTGATTTTATTAAAGTAAAGGTTAAAAGGATGTTAAGTTAAAAATTTTTTAATTAAATTAAATTAAATAAATTACTCACTGGATAGCTTTTTACACTTCCCTTTAATTTAGTTTCTTTTTTATTTTCAGCAAGTATAGTAAATATCGGGCCAGTTAATGTTATAATTGGTTTATTATTAAATGTTGAAACACAACTGAAAAATTATTTGAATTTATTTTTAATATTATCTTTTAAACAATTATCAGAATAATATTTATTTCTAAATATCTTGTTTTTGGTTTAAATTGGAGGAGCTTTTATGAGTAATATAGGATAGAAAGAATATCTGATCAGGCTTTGTCCTTTTCAAATCTTATCTTCGTCTCCGGTCGGAACCACTCCGAAGCCCTGCTCCATACCCAATACTAATACTCATTGTTTATATTCCAACAAAGTTAACAACAAAATTACAAACTTTGCATATTTTTCAAGCAAATTAAGAGTTTTAACCATTTCTTTATCTGTTTTATGTCCAAAGTCATGCTGAACATCCTCTATTATTTCTTTATTAGGAGTTACAATTTCTAAAATCCAATTTACATTTTTTGTCAGAAAATTAACACTCGTTAAATTGTTCTATTAAAATAATTAAATTTAGATTTATCTAAATAATAAAAAATTTATCTAAAAAAATATTTGTTTTTAGGTCCTTTAATTTTTAATAATTTTCAATAACTTTCAATAATATTTAAGAATAACTTTATAATAAAAAAATAAAATTAATTACATTATTTTCACCAATTAAAAGTCTCTCATCTTCAGGCCATCCAAACTCGTCAAAATGATTCGAGATTTTATCCATAATCTCCAATGGATTGAAATCCGATATAAAATTTTGGTTATCAGAATAATTCAAAAAACCCTCAAAAAGAGGAAAATTTAATTCAACTAGATGTTGATTAATTGTGACATATTCCGGATTTTCCTTAAAACATTTATCTAGCGAGTATTCAGTTGGTAAAGGCATATTTTGTAGAGATAATTGTCCTATTTAAAATATCCAAATATTATTTATAAATCAAAAAAATATTTTTTAATAATTATTATTTAATATTAAATATTTTCACAAAAATATTTTATTTAATTTACGTTGACGCAGATGCTGTAGATTAAGAATTGGCCAGTATTCTCTTGCTTTATCAAATCAAATAATTTAGTTATTTCTTTATTATAGGTAAATTGAATAACTCAATAAAAAATTCTATTGATTTTCAAAATTTTATTGGGTTTTTTAAATTTATTTACAAAATTTATTCAAAAATTTTGCGATTTTATAGGTTAGAGAGTGAAGTATCGATAACATTTAAATGAGAAGTTACTTATATGTACATACTATTTCTTTTTTTTTAATTAAAGATGGTTTTACTTGTTAGAAGTACACTTATTCATCTATAATTCATTAAGACTAAAATAAAAATTACCATTTGGATTCAAGAACGATCTAAACTTTGAAGAATGTCTTATTGAAGAATTAAGAAGTTTTAATTTTTCTGTAAATAAATTAGTTTGATTTGTGTCCTCGACAGAAAAAATTAGAAAAAATAAAAAAACAAATAAATTATTCATCTAAATTAAATACTTTTTAATAAAAATTAAAATTAAAAGCGCTTAAAGACTATTGAGAAATTAATTTAATATTAATGCAGTATGTTTATTTGTACAGGCTTTAATTTATCCGACAAAGAATTGTTTATTACATCCTTTATTCAAGTCTATTTAATATTGATTTAAGAAAATTTTGTAATAAATTTTGTAATATGGGAAAAAATTTGATAAACAGTCTAGGTATTTACTATTATAAGAATTTTTTAATTGGTGAAAGTTTGGGGTATGTTAAAGCTGGAATTTTCTGATAATGCTTATACCCCTTATTCAAGAAATTTTTAATGTCAGTGATCTGAATCTTTAAAATTTAAATATTCTCCATATAGTGAATAATTTTGGACGATTCCATACACATCTTTATTGGTTTTATGTATATCTGTTAAATACATATTTTTCATAAATATACAATATGTGATTTATACACCGAATAAAACAATTTTTATTTTATTTAAAAGCGAATTAGGTAATTTTTAGACGGGTGTCAGCTAACATAAGGAACAGAGTGTCACCCGCGCCCTAGGAGCGAGTACTTGGCCTGCTCCTAAAAAACTTTTGGAACGTGGGGGTTTACCCCCACACAAATGGTTATCTAATTTGGTATTCGCTTTCTTCGATTAAAATTTTTGACAAAATCCTTAAAATTTTTGACAAATCCTTATTTATGACAGAATCCTTAAAAATAAATTTAAAGTCAAATTTTGTTTTTTAAAGATTTGGTTCATTAACGGAACCGCAGGTGAAAATTTTGTGAAATATGGAAGATCCTTAATCAGGGTGGCTTTTTCCAAACCTCTAAAATAGAACGCAGCAGGGGTGGCGCGAGTGCCATAAAATACGAGACACGAGATAAATCATGGAGGAAGGTTGAAAAATAGTACTCCCCTCTGAATTAGCACTCCCCCCTTAAATAGTACTCCCCTTTGGAGGAGGGTTGAAAAATACCGGGAGTACTATTTTAGCAAATACGGTAATTTAAATAAATTCATGAAAAGGATAATTTTATGTTTCTATCAGCTTAATTTTTTCTTTATTTAGAGGTATTTTAAATACTGAAATTTACAAACCATTAAGTGTTATAATGGATCGACCGAACTGACCTCATTAAATCTTTCCTATATATTTTTTTAATTTTTCTAAAAATAATAGAAATTAAAAAATAATTTAATAGAAACAAGTCTATTTATAAAATATACTTTTATTTGAAAAATGAAAAACAAATGAATTTTTTTAGAGTTACAAATAACAAAAAATTTTCATTTCTTATAAACTGACTCAATTAAATTTCAGATAAATGTATCGCATTGCATATACATACTTACATAAAATATTTATAGAATTGTCCCATTTTCGTTTTACTGTCTATCTATATGTTCTCCTTTCTATTTTATAAATTTATCTCCCTCTATTTTCATGTTTTTCTTTCAATGGTCTGAGTGCAATGGTCAAATATTTTATATTAACTAATTTATAAGTGGAAAAGTCTAATCTATTAGAGATATCAAAAAATTTTGATGTGCATAATTTTTAACATTTTTTAACATAAGAGTACAACGCGACATATTTTTTTTTAAAATATATTTATTTAAAAGGTCAGTTTTAATTCATATTCGGTCAAGTTAAGGTTTACCCAACCAATGAATTTTTTTCGAGTTATATATACGAGAACGAGATAAAACGAGATACGAGATCTCTCAAAAAATACGAGATTTCACGAGTTACGAGACACGAGATACGAGATATTGAGCTTAATATTATAATTGATTTATTATTAATAGAGCTATAATATGTATATTCATAATTAATCAACCTGATCCATGTGTTAATTTTTTATTGATTAAGTATCATTTTTTAGTAAAAATCATTTTAAAAATTTGAATTTTTTAAAATTAATTTGCCACATCAAACAACCAAAATCGAACTAATTAGCTTATTGTCTAATTTACTGTCTATTTAATCAGCAACAGGAAGGAATTAATAGGCTAATTTTATTAAGAGTCACTTATACTTAATTAAATTAATTTTTTTTTGATTGTTCAGGCTTAATAAAATTTTCTAGACGTTAAAATTATTATGTTTAATTAAATAAAATAATTTTTTAATTAAATAAATTAACTTAAGCTAATTATTTTAATATAAATAGTGGCAATATTTATCAAATTAAATCATATCCTCCCTCATATCTACTTTAGTTCCTCCTCAAATCCTCTCTAAAAATGCTTAAAGATACAATAATTTTAATTCCTCTGTTTGCCCTTTGCCTTAATTATCTAAAAGTCCTAGCAAAGAACCCTCCCTATGGACGACTTTCAGTTAACAAAAAAGGTCAATTAGTTGGATCTAAAGGACAAGAAGTCCAATTAAGAGGAATTTCTCTTTTTGGTAACCAGTATCAACCTGAATTTTATTCAGAACAAGTTGTTAGAGCTGTTAAATGTTTTTATAATGGAAATATTGTGAGCTGATTTTTAAAATTTAGCAGGGCTGAGAATCAGGATTTTAGGTTCCTGTGGGTTGATCCATAATATTAACAAGCAGTTGATCAACTGATCAACTCTTGATCAATCTTTTTATTAAAATGTAACATTAGCTAAGGACCCTATTAGTAATATTTATATTAAATTCTTGATCAATTCCTAGTCTTAACTTAATTGATAATTACTAGGGATGGGATTTATATGGATTTCCATATTTTTTTCCTGGCCTAGTTGGTTTATGAAACGCACGAAAAGCGTTGTTTTAGCATTTTCGGTCCATATTTGATCCATATATTTCCATATTTGATCCATATAAATCCCATCCCTAATAACTACATATATAGGGTTGAACCACCTACTGAAAGCCGGATAAATTCAAGTTTTTTTATCCTTTCCCGCTCGTCCCCCCCCCCTCTCTCCTTAGAGTGAAACTGCATACCTGAATTTCTCCCTTACCTCCCCACGTGGTAGACCTCACAAAAATAAAATTTTAATTAAATCATCTTAATTTAATTATTTTTATTATCATTAAGATTCGCGCTCCAATCGAACCAGGTGTCTTCAAAGACAAACCTGATCAAGACTTTAAAGCAATATTTAATGTAATTGATGGTGCAATAAAACACGGAATATATGTAATGGTAGATTGGCATGATGTATCAACCCAAAAATGTGGAGATTGGGAAATGAAAGAATTCACAAATAGTGCAATTAAATTCTTTTCTGCTGTAATGAATAAATACAAGGGGTCACCAAATATTATTTTAGAATTTTGGAATGAGCCTGGTTGTGATTGGAAAATTGTTAAAAAATATCATTATACTCTTCTTTGGGTATTTTTTATTTTTTTTTAGTTTTTAAAATTTTTTTCAAGACAATTCGCCAAATTGACCCTAATTTTGTTGCTATACTTGGATGCCCTCTTACTAGTGAAGACATTAAAGATCCAGTTTTTGGAACTAATATTATGTATGTTTATTTAATTTTTATTTAAAATTTAATGCACGGTTTAGGGGGTAACATCCCCGATTTTCACTTAAAGGGGTCTCAGCTTCGATACCTGGCGGTGTCAGCTGCTATTTTAACTACCTGGCTTGCATTTAATCAGAGGGGCACGCATCTTGAGTATGGAGGAGCAATATATGAAAAATGAGGACTGGAAGATGATCCATATCTCGGTGAAAGCTTATCAATAGAGCTATAATATATCCAAAAATAATCAACCTGGTCCAAGATTTAATAGATTTTTTTATTTTTCTGATCCTTCTATTTTACCATGTAGGCTGTAAGGAACAAACAACATTTCTCTTCGCATCAAAAAAATTTTTTCAAATAAAATTTAAGGCATATGCTTCATTTTTATCCAATTTGGGAACCATTACCTTTTACATTTACAACAAAAATACTTGATTATGCAAAAGATAGAAACATTGGAATATTTATTTCTGAATATGGAGATGCTACTGTTACACCAAATGCTCCAATTAAACCTAATGAAATTAAAAAATTGTTTGTTTGTTTTTTTAAATTGTTTGTTTTTTTAAATGAACAGAAGCCTTCTTATTTAAATTCATAAAAAAATTTTCAGCTGGGAAATAATGGATTCAAGAAAAATTTCTTATATAAAATGGGTATTGGCAACTATGATTGAACCATGGGCACCTAATATAGGAATGGCATTGATGTTACGAACATGTAAAGTTAACCAAATATATCAAGATTCATGTTTGAGTGACTCTGGAAAATTATTAAAGCAACACATGTGGTCGTTAAATAGCGGTATTATTAAGTAAAAATTAAATTTTATTTTTTTTTTAATTTTAAGGTACTACTGGCTGTTGAATATACTGATGTTGATAAAAATGATGAATGATATAATAAAATTTTTGTATATTAAGTCGATATATAATTAAATGAATTAATTAATGATAAAGAACTGTTAATTTTATTTTTGTTAGATTTTAAAAATTTATTTTTTTCGTTATTGATGACATACCATATTGATTCAACATCACATTAATCCTTGTAATTACGCTATCACATATATAAAAATTATCAATTGTCCTTTCATTTTCAACAAGTTATCTGGCCTGTTCTTCACCTATATTTATCAACTAATTTTTAATTTTTTTTTCAAAAATTTTTATTGAAGGAAGGTATTATTAATTCAACTTATTTAAATGTGACAAACTTTGTCACATCTATTTTTATTAATATTATTTTTTTATTTATTTTTCATTATTTTTTATTTTTTGTTGAAAAAAATACTTTTTTCTTTTAAATTCTACGTAAATATTTAAAAATTTTGCATGTTGAATCTTTAGTTTTGTATTTATTTTAAAATGGAAACATAATTTATTAAAATACAATAAATTTAATTTAAAATAAAATTGTTTTTGTTTTTTTTGTTTTGAATTTATGACAAATAAAAAAATTAAATTAATTTTTATTTTTTTGTAAATATTTATTTATTCAATACTTTTATGTTTTTTAATAATATTTAATTAAATTTATTTCAGTAAAGCAATAAGGAAGTTTTTTTAAATTTTGTTGTACTTATTTCTTTATTATTTTTTACATAAACATATTTAATTCTTTTTAAATTTTATTATTTATTTAAATATTTTTTGGATATTCTTTCAAATATAAAATAATAATTATTTATCTAAAAAATTATTTGAAAATTAATTTATGATTTTAATTTAAATTTAGTTTAGATTTTGCTAATTCTTGTCCTTTTAAAAATAATTAATAAAATATTACTAATTTAATTTAAAATGCCAAAACTTTAAACTTTTCTTGTTTAATATTACAGAAATATTAAGTTATTAAGGATATGTAGATCGGTAAATGTCCATCTCGCGACCAACATGTCCGCAAATGACTTTCTGCAAAAATGAATTTTTGCTGCAAATTTTTCTCCTTTCCTCTCTCTACCATAATTTTCCTCTAGTTATTAACTGATAGGTTGATAGTTTGGCGCGAATATTAAAGGGAGCAAACATGAAAAAGTTAAAAATTAAAAATAATTAAAAATTCGGAACTAACGAATTTTATTTAAAATCAGATCATTTTTAAAATTTTAATTCTTATTTTTAATTGTTTTATAATTTATTGGTTTTTATTGTAAGGGACAAAGGTATTTTCGGAGTTTGTTTCCTATAGTTTATAGCCATTTTATTATTATTCATTTCCTCCCACTTTTCTCATACGTTTAAAAGGATTTGTAATCACCCTACTTTTGTCTTTAATAGCTATTCACTTTAATGTTTTAATAAAGCTTTAATATTTGGATTTAATAAATATATAAATTGTGTATTTAATTGTGTATGTCCGGTGAGGGAGATCAACCGGGGGCCTGATCAACCCTTAGGTTCCTCTTAGGAAGTCCCGGGCATATCCCCTCCCTTATTCCATTATTCTGAGGTTTGGGCCCACCACATTAGTAATATCCTAAACTGGGGGTCTCACCTCTATTTTATTTTCACTGATTGTAATGTTTAAAAATTTATTTGAAATATATACTTGATAAATTCAGTATTTCCCCTAAAATGGCCCTTTTATATCACTAAATATGCCTCCAAAAAATATCACTAAATATGCCTCTAAATATGCCTCGATGTCCACAACTGAACTCTGATATTCACTTTTTCACTCCAAATCCTCCAACATCCATATTATCCGTTTGATCTTATTACTATAGGCACTCAACTATTCCATGCTTTATAAACAAAATTCCTAAAACAATTATATTTTTATTGAGGGGGCTATTTTGGAGAGGAGGTATTTTAGGGATAATACGTGTATTTGATAACTTTATCACGGATTTATATAGTTTAAAATTTTTATTGTAAAAAACCTTTTTCATGTTTGCTCCCTTTAATATTCGCGCCAAACTATCAACCTATCAGTTAATAACTCGAGGAAAATTATGGGAGAGAGAGGAAAGGAAAAGAATGCAGCAAAAATTCATTTATGCAGAAAGTCATTTACCATGTAGATTTAATAATTAGGAGGGAGATGACTTTTACATATGTTTTTCTCGAGGAGCAAGAACTCTCTTTTAATTTTAAGTTATGTTAACTAGTTGAAGATATACCTATTTTCCTAAGTTTCTTAATTTAACCATCAATTCTTAAAATCCTATTCCCTATTTTTTACTTTAAATTTCTTCCCTTTTAAACAAAATAAAAATATTTTTGATTGAATAAAACGATATTTTACATACAATATTTTCTAACCCTAATAAAAATCTTCCTTCCTATGAATTTCTCTTTAAAAATCGTGGCCCTAATACTTAATACTCAAAATCAGATGTTAATTGTCTTTTGCAGGTTTAAAACTTAAAATATTTATTTCTATTATATTGAGAACATTTATTATAAAAATAAAAATAATTTCTCTCTCTCAATATTTTATTTGCCAATAAATATAGGTAGCTAAAAGTAATAATTTTGAATGAGGCAATAATTTTCAAATAATTCTTTCTAAGAATTTAGAGTCGATAGAGTACTTTTATTGTTAATTATTTACTAGCAACTTGCTTTTTAAAAAATAAAACTTTACGTAAATAAAAATTTGTTTATAAAGAATTTAATTATTTTTTGTTTTAATTTTATTTGAGTTTTGATGTGAAAAATGTAAATTTGTTAGAGGAAGTAAAAAAAGGGTTTTCATAAAAGAATTTTTGAACAAAAAAGTAATTTAGGTAATTATTTTTATATTTTTTTTATTATTTTTAAAAGTACTTATACTTAAATATTTTTATAAATCTAACATTTCTCAAAGTTTAAATTAATTTATTAAAAAATTAAAAAAAATATTTAAATATTTTTTAAGAATATTTTTATAAAAAGTTGTCTTTGTTAAATATATAATTTTGATTTTTTAAAAAATATTTTCTATTTCGAAAATTTTCTATCCAAATAGTTTTGATAATATCCGGGAAATTTATCTTCAATTGGAAACTCTTTTATTTTATTTTAATTTATGCTTTGTTAATTTTTGAGCTAAATTGGAGCTTGAAGTTTTTTTATATAATACACCTGTTAAAGATTGCGATTCTTTAATAAGTAATTCAAAGAAAAAATAATTCATAGGTAGTTAATAACCCCTAATTTACTTCATCGCCTAATTTTCTTTTTAAAAATTTTAAATTATAATTATAAAAATTTTTAATTTTTCGAAAAAAATTATCTTTACTTTATAATTATATATTAATATAACAATTAAATTAGTATTTCCTGATACATATCCCACTCAAATTATAACTTCACATTTGGTTCAGAAATTATTGAGAAATTGACAGTAATTTTTAAATTAAGTAATTTTAAAAATTTATTTGAGAATATTAATGGAGATTTAAATTTTAATTTATTTTATTTTAAATTTTAATTAATTTAGTTATAATTTAAAAAATGAATAATTCTTCGACATCCACCATTCCTCAAGAGAATGCAACAACTGCCATACGTGTATTTGGCGGTATTTCTTATGCTCTTCTCTCAACAATGTCAATTCTTATGAATACTTTATTAATTTCTGTACTTTTTTATGTAGGTTTTGAGATATTATTTGACGATTAAATATATAACTATTGTCAAATTTTAAATTAAATTTTGTGTCCCAAAGCTGCTTTCCGATTTTTAAACACTTTTCTCGTGCCAATGACATTAAAGTTAAATCTCTCTTAATTTTAAGGGGCATTATCAATTTCGCCGGCTTGCTTTCTTCACGTTAGCCTGGCAGATGGTTTTTTGTGATTTAATGACACAAAGTGTTCAATTAATTATTGCTGTCCCAGTAACATTAATGGGCCAAGCTGTAAGTTTATTTGTAAAGTTTAATTATATTTACTATCTAAAAATGAGAGGAAAATCAAGCGATCTTTTAACTCGATCGTTTGTCCGAATAAACAAATTATTATGATTTTTAGGCAAAGTTATTACACGGTTTGGTAATTTTTCGGTTTAGACCCCCAACCATTATAGATCAAGCAAAAAAGCTCATAATGGTCAGGGATTCAGGAAATTGGTGAGGGGTCTAAACTGAATAATTACCTTCAGTGTTTGTAAAGCCTAATCTGAAGTGTTAACGTAAAAATTTATAAATCTTATTAGGGTTATTTTTTTCATTTATTTCAAAATTTTCAGATTTATGGCCACCCAACTTGGTATTATGTTATCCTTTTTGTTGACACTTTTGCCTACAATGCAACTCTTCATTTTTCTGCTTTAATGACTTTAAATCGTCTTTGTGTTTTCTTCGCCCCACGGATTAATACAATTTTATTCTCACCCAAAAATATAACATTAACGGTTGGAGCCCTTTGGCTATACGTTCTTGGATTTTGTTCTTGTTATAATTGGATTGGATGTAAAAAGGCTTTCTCCGAAACTGGTACAAAGCATTTTTATTTTAGATGTTTAGGACGTATTTTATGTTGGGGTTCAGAATTCTTGTGTTGGAATTGGGATTAACTTATAAAAATTAATTTTATTAGTAATTCATACTTTTTTAAAGGATTTTTTATGTATCAGGATTGTCCTGAACGACTTTCTACATTTGGAATTATTTTTCGTTCGGTGAGAGATTTTTTAAATTAATCATAGAAATACTAATTATCTTTCTGTATAATTTAATAGAAAATTTATTTTTTTAGATTAGCTTCCATTTAAGCACTTATTTGCCTGTTTTAATGTTAATTGCTTATTTGGCAACTTTTGTTTATATTCGTTTCTTTTTTGGACGTCAAAATCGTGTTAGGGCCACAACCATCCAATCAAGTATTCGATCATTAGCTAGGGATAAGGAGGAGGAGAGAATACAAAAAGCTAGGCGTCAAAGAGAAAAGAATTTTTTGGTTCAGGTAAAAATTGAGGGAAATTATAAATTTAAAAGTAAAATTTTGGTTGTTTTTAGAGTTTTCTTATCTGCGGTTTTTTGGAAATACAAAATCTGGCATTTGATATAACCCCAGCTATATTTGCCTCATTTAAGGGGCAATGGTCTTTTTTGGTTACTTTTGCTGAAAATTGGGTAAAAAAATTAATTAAATTACCCTTCACAATATTTAAATATATTTCCAGATTTCAATTCTTTTAAACAGCATTTCTCCAATAATTTTATTCTCCTTTAATGGAGATGTAAGAAAATGTTTAGCAGAATTATTTAATTATCAACCTCAATGCTGTTTTGGTCCCCAAATAAATAATCAAAATAATAACAATTTACCTATTCCCTTTACACAATCTTTTACCGTCCCTCCATCACAATTACTTCGACCTATGGCTCTAAATAGAAGAATATCTGATGAAAATAATATAGAACAAATTAATAGTGGTGAAAGAATTGATACTTCTCGAAGACAAACTTCTTTTTGACAGAAAAATTAAATTAATTTTAATATTTTTTTTTATGATTTTGTTATGGGAAATGTTCTCAAAATCTTCAGATTTCCGGACTCATTTTTCTTGATATCAATTAAGAATTAATTTTCATTAACTTAGTAGTTTAAATTTAAACCAGAGATTGGTCGGAAATGACGAAGGTGCCGGAAATCGGAACTGTCGGAAATTGGAAATGGCTAAAAAGTCGGAACTCGGAAATAAGCCTAAATTTTCTGAACTCGGAAATCGGAATTCCGGCCGATCTCTGATTATAACGAATAGAAAATGTGCTCCTAATTTGCCACACTTTCTATATTTTTTTAAATTCGTTCGTTTGTCCATGAAATTAATTTTTAAAATTTTTCAAACAAAAAATATGTAAATAGTCCTCTTTATTTTTATTTTCCTTTATTTTTCTATTAAATTTTAAACATTTTTTAAAAGCACTCTCCTATTTTGGATTTATTTTTAAAGCTTTATCTTCTTCTTTGTTTACATTAGAACAAATAAATAAATAAATCTTTTTTAATAAATATTTTTTCTACACAAATCTATACACACATTTATTTTAAAAAAATATAATCAATTAATAATGAAATAATTAATGTCTACTAAAGCCGTTTATAGCCAAAAAATTTAAAATTAAATTAATTATCGAAAATTTCATTAAGCTCAAAGAAAAATTTCATATGTTTAAAAGAAACTTGTCAATTATTCTGGGTGAATAATTAATCTAAGATAATTTTATTCTCTAATAAGGAAGTCTCCGTTCATAGCTCTTATAAGATGAAATATTTCCTTAGGAAAGAAGGAATATTTTACAATAATAGCGAAAGTTTTTTTTATTTTTTTGTATCTACCTACATATGTATTTATGTGTGGTTTTCAACTAACATTAACAATTAAAGACGAGATTGTATGAGAATCTCGAAAAATTCTATCTCGATAACCTAGAGTTTTTGCTCTAGATTTAGTTGTAGTCCAGTCTCCTTTCATAGCTCCTATCAGACTTGTGGTATAACAAAAAGAATTAATTTCAGTAATGAGAATTACCTAAAAAATTAATTTTCTATTAAATTTTTTAAATATTTATAAAAAAAATTTAAGGATTTTTCATTATTTTATGCAATTTAATGTAATCTTTATAAAAATAATTTTATTATTTATTAATTATTTAAATTCAAAAAGACATCAATTATTAGGTAATTTTATTAATTTAAAATTGAAATAAATTAACTTTAATTAACAAGTTGAATGTTTTCTTTTCTTTTTTCTTTCAATTATTTCTGTTGTTCATTCACAACAACAACAACAATTTAACCAACTTCAGTCAACTAAAATCTGCGCAAATTCTGGTCGTTTTATGCAAACATATTGTATTTCTGATTATAATTGTAATTCTGGAAGGCCAATTGATTTGAGTGATCCAAGTATATATTTGATTTTAAAATATAAAAATACTCACCCAATATACATACATATAATTATAAGAATTTAAATTTTGCGGGTTGCTTTAGAAAAATGTTGCAACAAATTTATTCTAAATTAGTTTTAAATAGGTAGAGTATTTCCTCAATTAATCATCACCTAGCTAGATGTCAAAACAAAATGTACCCTCTTTCAAAGTTTAAATCTCATCCTTAGATTCTCATCTTTCATCTCATCCATCACATCCTTAGATTAAATCCTCTCTTCAACCAAAGTTGAAAAAATAATTATCTAAAGTAGGGTCGGGGTTTTCGAGTCGAGCCGTCGTTCGAGTCTTTTTGGGCTTCATTTTCGGACCAGACCGGACCGGGTCCCCAACCCTAATCCTAAGTAGTTGATTGTCTAGATAAATTTAATAAAAATTTAATTTCTATTAAAATAAATTCCAAGCTTTTTAAGGCCAAATACAAGTTTGTATTCGTGGTTGGTGTTGTAGTCAAACAGTAACACCTAAATCACAAGTTAATGTTTACTTACCTAAAGACCAATCCTGCCCTAAAGGAACTTTTAATGTAGAATTACTTTGTCACTCAAATGAGGATTGTATTAGAACGGTTATTTTAATTTAAATTAAAATTAAAAAAAAGAGTTTTTAGGGAGGAGTAACAAGAATTCCTTTCCCTATTTTGGAATGTGGAAATCAAGTATTTAATTTAGGCATATTTTAGTTTAATAATTATTTAGGGGTTTTGTTGTACATCCAGTAAATATAGAAAACCTCTTCAATATGGAGATATTTGTTTAAATGGAGGTAATGCTTTAGGACAAAGATGCCAACGAGTAGAAGAATGTCAGGGAAGACAGCAACAAAATATTGGAACAGGTAATAAATAGTATATAGGTATTTTTATTTAAAGGTTAAATTATTTTAGAAAATTTTATAAATAAATTAGTTTAGTTTAGAATTTTGAATAATTATTGCTAATTTTAAAAATTATTTTCATAAAAAATAGGAGGTAGTTTGCTTTGTGTTGATGATGAATGTTGCACACAACACAATCCTAATCAAGGGAATATTCCAAATTTTGATGAAAGGCAAGGAGTTGCTAATAAATGCCCTTCTGGAATATTTACTGTAATTATTTTATTTTGTAGAGCAGTGTATTTAAATTTAAAAATATTAAATTAAAAAGGGGAAATATTGTTCGGGTTCTGTTGGTAATGAATGTGGAAATCCTTCTACAACATTTTGTTACCAAGGAATTTGTTGCTCTACTGCTGCCAGTAAACAAGATTCTGGTAAATTCTAAATAATTTTTTTGTTTATTTTAATTTTCTAAATTATTTTTATTTTTAAAATTAAAAAAATAAAGGTTTGGATGATTTCACTCGAGGAAGTTTTGCTTGTTCAACTTATAACTATAAATATATTAATCGTCATTGTGCCACTCCTCTTAATTGTGGATTACAAACAGACAATTATATTTGTATTTCTGGATATTGTTGTGTAAAATCTAATGGTAAATGTACACATTTAATTAGTGATGTACCCAATCCCTGGAAATCGGGGAATTTGAGACTACCTATCTTTAATAAAATCTACAAAAAATTAAATATTATTTTTAATTATTTTATGTCCAATAAATGATCCTAGAGGATATTGCTCAGAAGATAAATTATTTAATCGATTTATGGGACAAAAATGTAATGTAGATTCTGATTGTTTACTTGCTTTTGACCCTAAACTTGGAACACAAATCCAAGTAAAATGCTTTGGGAATCAGTGCTGCGGAGAAGACTTTTCTGGAATTTCTAAACAAAAATCAGATCAAATACAAAATAATATACAAGGTGAAAATTAAAGTTAAACTGAAATAAAAAATATTTCTAAAGCAATTTGTTATGATAGAACACCTTCAAATCAACAATGCTTTTTACCTAATGACTGTGGGGATGCCCAAAAAACTTGTGTAAATAATATTTGTTGCCCAAAAAATAATGATTATGATCAATGTAAATTGTGTTTAAATTAAATAAAAAAATTTATTTTTGAAAAAAGATGCTTGTGGAGGTTTACAAAGTATTGGACATTGTGATACAAAGGGGCAATGTTCTGTAGGGGAATGTGTTTCTGCTCAAGTTTGTTGTGAATGTCCTTTTGGTCAACCACAAAAACAAACATATAATTGCAAAGAAGGGGTAAATAATTAGAAAATGGATAATTTAACTAATTTTTTAAAAAATTTTCTAGTCATGTGAAAAAGGGTACTTTTGTAGCCGTAGTGGATTTTGCTGTCCACAATGTCAAAATGGGAAGATTCCTAGTGGAAGTTGTTATTTAGGTCAATGTGGGGCTGGATCTACTTGGTTTGTTTGTTATACATACATATATCCTAATTCAAAAGTAAATTAGAATCTCGTTAGCTATTAGAAAAAATTAGAAAGAAAATTTGATACAAAATCCGATAAAAATTAAATTATAAAATTAAAATATTATTATAATTTAAATTTATTTTCAGCCAACTAGGAAATATATGTTGTGAAGAAATTATTTAAACATTTAATATGTATTTATATCGAATAATCCGGTGAATTTAATTAGTTTGTCTAGTGATATTATATACATAGGTATATTTGTTTTGAAAAATATATAGTATAAATTAATTTTGAAGAAAGTCTACGTTAAAACTTATTTTACATTAATAAGAAATTAAATACAGTCGAACCTCCCTCATATATCATCTTAGACTTGGTAATGGATACGGATACAGATAATTTTAAAATACATGCGAATATCCGCAATAAATGTCCAAATACGGATACCGAAATCCATGTCCATTACCAAGTCTGGTCATCTTGTTTGTTTCACACTTTCAGAAATTTTAGTTGGCTAGCCTATGGGAAGAGAATCCCAAAAGATTCTCAATTTAATTTTACATTTTTTTCTGAGCAAGAATTACAAATAAGGTCCGACTTATTATTTAAATTGAAAAATTAAAAATCTATTTCTGAACACAAATTAATTATGATTATTTGGTTATTTTTATTATCTTCATTTTCTCTTTCATATTTTCTCCTTTCAAAATGACTGATTTGCATTAGTTTGATTTTTCCTTTAACAAATAAAAATTAAATTAATTTTCCCCCCTAAATTTTACTTTGATATTTCATAACTTTGAAGATTAGTTTCTTCTGTAACAGAAGTTGGTCCAACAGAATATTTAGAAACATAACGGCAAGGCCAAAGTAATTTAGCCACAGTACGTCGGTAATGGTCAATAAATAAATAAAAAATGCAGGCATTAATTAACTGATTAGCCATTACAAGAACATGCTGCCAGGGAACAGTCCACAAAACTGTATCTGGGGGAAGAATAAATCCGAGGACATAAGTGACAAAAAACTGAAAAATTAATAAATAAAAACCAATTTTTAAATATTAACCAAAGTATTGCAAATTAAAAATCCACAAACAACAGCTATAAGCATTGTAGATATCGATATTTCTTTTGCCATACTTTGATATTTTACAGAATTGTCTGGTTTCATTTCAGCATGAACTTTACGAGACCTATTTTCAATTCTGTTATAAATATACAATTTTGAGTAGTGAACGGCAAAAAGAGGTATTTTTGTGTAGTTACCTGTCTGGTTCATTTATTGGTATACCGAAAAATACTGTAGATACCGTATGTTGCGGTTCACTAATTTTTAATATTTTTAAAATTATTATTATTAAATTATAAATTATTTTAATAAATTTTTAATTAAAATTTACTTATTTAATTAAAAAAAATTTTTTTCTAAATTATTTTTCTTACTTTCGTACTTCCAAAATAATCATAATATTAAAAAAGAATAAAGCAGATATTGGAGTAAAGAAAACAAATGCCAAATAAGAATACATATAAATCATAGCATTTCTATATGAATTATTTATATTGTATAATTCAACAAATTCTGATTGGAAAAAACTGCTATAACAACGCCTGGCACGATACTAAAGGAATTAAGATAAAGAATAATTTAAATATATATTTTATATACAAAAAAGGAAGAATATATATTAAATGTTGCTGCAGCCAAAATAATTAATAATAAAAATATTTTTGTTTTTCCAAGTGTTAAAACTCTTCCAGTTTTAAAAGGAAAACAAATTGCAAAGTAACGATGTGCGTGCATAAACATTGTTGTCCAAACACTGAACAAACTTTTTAAAAATTTTTATTTAAACAATTAACCTCAATGTGTAAAGTGTAGTAAAGAATGGATATGTGTAAGGAAAGAGAGTTTCACTTTAAAATTAAAAATAAAATTAACAAAAAAATTAGAAAATAATTTATTTGCCTAGTTTCAACTAGCCATTTCCATTTTACCAAATAACCAAATCCGACAGCGGTAAAAGAAACCGTTGTATCCAACAAAATAAGCATATCCGTTATGGCTATTAATTTGGTAATTTAAATGGATATTTTTATTTTCTTACAAATTAGCAAAAGATATAAATTTATTTGTCTTGTTCTCATTGATTTTGCTGAAAATACGCGAATCTAAAATTTAATTTTAAAAAAATATTAGAGAATTAAATTACAGAAATCATGTCAGAAATTAATCCAACAAACAAAATAGGTAAATAACCAACACCTTAAAATTATTTTTTAATTTGATTTTTCAGTAATCAAAGATAGAGTTGTTATTGTAGTTGTTATAATGATTAGCTGTAATTATATTACAGGGTGACCAGAATGTTATTGCACAAACTCATTCCATCATAACTTTTTTCAAATTAAAGATAATGAGATCAAATAAAGATTATATGATAGAGAATTAAATAAGGAACAAAAATAATTAAGAGTTTTAGAGGTGAAGAGTGTGCAATAACTTTCTGGTCACCCTGTACAAATAGTTGCACCCCGTACTTCCGTTCCAGTAAAATTTTTTAGAAAGCCGCCCCGCATATTCGAAATGCACCCCTACTAATAACCAAAGATTAAGTCTGACTTAAAAAATTTTTGTAAGGGTTTTAGAGTTAAAGTCAGAGTTACAGATTCAGTTACTAATTAGTCAGAACATATATATTTTAAAAACATAACACCAAAACAAGACCCAGCATCACAAGTTTTCCAATGGCCGGATATTAATAGATACTATCATATTTAATAATTTAAGTAAAGATAAAATAATGTGATTTCCCAAATAAGGATTAAATTATTTCTATGATCGAATATGTCTCATTGAATTAATCGAGTAATTTATTAGTATCAGAATCTAAAATTTGAAGTTAAATTAAATTACCCATTAACCAATGATTCCCAGACCATCTATAATATATCATTTCTGTACATTCCCATAAATTATTTTTATTAAGTGTATCATTTGATGTTAAAGTAAAATTGTTATTTAAAGTATTATTATGTTCGAAATTTGAGGAATTATTTAAATTAATTAAAGAATTATTATTGTGAAATAAATGCCCTTCTGCTGAATTGTTGTTCATTTTAAGCTGAAAATAATATTTATATTTAATAAACAAAAATTAAAAACAGAATATTTTATTTTAAATTTTGTTTTTTCTCCTTTTTTCGGATAATTTTCAAAAAATTATTTTTTGTTAAATTTTTGAATAAAATAAAAATTCAAAAAATTATTAATATATTTAGCTAGATAAATTTTAAATAATTTATTAAAAATATTTTAAATATAATTAATTATAAAATAAAATTTAGATTATAATAATTATAGACATTTTTTAAATAAAAAACTTTTTGTCAAATAGTCAAAAGGTTTAAAGAGTTCACTTAACAAAGTTAATGTGTTAAAGTAATTTCAATCGAGAATGTGATCACAAGCCCCAATATTATAATAAAAACTCTATTAAATAATTATCAAAACCTGTTTTTTGTTTTTATTTTCAAAAAATAAAAATTAATTTAAAATAATTATTGGTACAAACACAACTTTAATTAAATTAACTTTTAAATTATTAAAATAAATTTGGATGAAATTTTATTTTTTTGGCTGAGTTTTTTAAACAAAACTTCAATTTTGATTAATTAATAAATTAATTTAAATTAATATGAGTGAGATTGAAATAATTTAGCAAAAAATAACAAAAAAATTATTAGACAATAAAATAAAAGTTGGTAATAAATATATAAACAGAAAATTATATGTCAAAATTTAATGATAAAATTTAAATATTATTTTTTATAAAAATTAGGATGCGTATTCAATATTTATTTAAAATATTGGGAATATAAATTTAAATATATTAGTAATCAAAAATTATTTTACAAATAATTTTTGTATTTTTTTAAATAAAATTTTTTGAATGAATAGAAAAATAAAATTTATATTTATACAATTAAAAATAGGTACTCTTAAAAATATAAACGGAAATTTGTAATTAACAAATTCGTTAATTACTTAATTTCTAAATGAAAGAAGTTTTTTTAGTAATTAAAGAGTAAGAGAGAAGGAAATTCAACAAATTCTAATTTATTCAAATACTAAGCAAGTGACAAAATTTTAAATTAAATTTGCTATTTAGTTAATTGTTATTTGTTAAATAGTGCACATCAGGGTTGCCGCGGGTACAAAAAATCTTCGGGTACGGGTTTCGGGTATCGGGTTGGAGCGTTTTCATTTCGGGTATCGGGTTTCGGGTTGGCAAAAATATCGGGTACGGGTTTCGGGTTTCGGGTTATAAAATTTTCATTTCGGGTATCGGGTTTCGGGTTGGCAAAAATTTCGGGTACGGGTTTCGGGTTTGGCGAAAAATTCGGGTTATTTTCGGGTGTTCGGGTGGTATTAGTGAAATAAATTGTAAGGAGCCAAGCTATGTTGCATAATAGGATGTTGGGTGATATAGAGATAGGCAAATTTGAAGATTAAAGAGGCATTGTGGGATTTGGGGATTAAGAGGGATATCATGGTAAAATCCCACCTTGATAAAATCCCACTATATACTAATATCCCTCCGCTATATCTCCATTAAAGCCTCCAAATTTCTCCCGTTTTCAGCGCCGCAGGCGAAAATTTTGAGAATTTTGAAGACCAGTAAGTCAATTTTCTTCCCTTTTTGCGCCGGAGGCGAAAATTTTGAGAATTTTGTTAGGCCTTAGGAAAAAAATTCAATTGTCAGAACCGCAGGCAAAAATTTTTATTGAAATTTAGTTGGTCATGAATCTAGAACTCTTAATTTTATGCGCCGCAGGCGAAAATTTTGCAAAATTCTTGACTAAATTATAATTTTTAATGCTTTTTCAAGCTTAAAATATTAAAAAAAATAAATTTAAAAATCCATGATGAAAATCAAAGTTTATAAACATTTATTTTTAAAAAGAAAAATTTTTTAGGCTCATTTCCAGCACAGGACTCGAACCCACACATATGAAAATATCGAGCCAGTCGCCTTACCCATTCAACCACCGATCAACATAGTGAAAGATGGAAGAAATTATAGATATTTCTTTCCCTTTCCCTTCTTTTTTTTCTATAATTTTTTCTAAAAAATCGGGTAAGGCTAAATTTTCGGGTAGAAATTTCGGGTTTTAACCAATTTCGGGTCACGGGTTTCGGGTTGGAAAAAATATCGGGTACGGGTTTCGGGTTTCGGGTTGGAAAATTTTCAATTCGGGTATCGGGTTTCGGGTACAAAAAAAGGCCGGGTTTCGGGTTTCGGGTTTCGGGTTTCGGGCGGCAACCCTGTTGCACATTTTCTTCAAATTTGAGCTAAATTTATATTGCATTTAGTTTGGAGGTTCTAGGGAAATCTCCGGATAGTGACAATCCTCCTGTGATGGGAGTACCTCGATAATAATTTTTAGGAGGCAACGCCACAAAACTAGTAGATACGGATATCATAATATACCGATGGTAAGTTTCAGAAAATCAAATTTTCACCCCAACATTGAGCTTACTCTTCGATTTTCGGGGACCTATATCTTGTCCACAAGCATCTCCGGAAAAAAAGTGGAACTGTTCGACTCAGCTCGTCAAGACGAATCAAATGGTATAGGTCTTGTATCGAAATTTACCACTGGTATACTCTTTAGAGAACCCCCCCCCTTCTAATACACATAAAATCTTAGATTTTCTAATAAAGATTTATTTAAAATTTATTTTTTAGTACAAAATAATATCAATTTTATAATATTTGTGTAGTAATTTCTAATTAAAATTGATCAAATTAAAATTTAATTTCGCAACTCAACACTGCAATTATAGTCTGGAAGTTTGACTGCAAAAGTCTGACGTTTCTCATATTTTGGTGGATTTAGTGGATTTGGAGGATAAACCTTTAAATAATTTAAATATAATTAAGATAGTATATTTTTAATTTTTTACATGAAATTTGTAAAAGAAATTAGCTGTAAAAAGGAAAAGTTCCATTCTTGCTAAAGCTTCACCGACACAACTTCTTAAATTAAAATTCTTTAATTACTTATCGAAAATAACCTTTTTCCAACACCAAAAGGTATATTTTCTTCAATTTTTTTAAATTGACCATTCTCGTCAAGAAAACGTTCGGGAATAAATTTTTCTGGATCAGGAAATATCTTTAAAATAATTATTTTTTAATCCAAAAATATTCAAAAATACTCTTTCATCGAATAGAACAGTGCTAATTTGGGGTATAACTACAGTCCCAGCCTTTAAATTGTGACCACCAATTTTAACATCTTTATTGGCTACTCTCGTTAAATTTAATGGAAGAAGATTTGATAAACGTTGAGTCTCCTTTAGTAAATAAAAATTAAAAAATTTAGAAATGATAAAAAATATAGTACTAGATTTATGTAAAATAACAAATATCCGGAGGATGGGTGGAAATTTAAAGAAGAAAGTCATTATTACTGGAAATATTTTTAAAGATTTCCTATTTTTGTTTTCACCAATCATGTCATAAGAATACTCTAATTATACTATTATAAGAATTATTATCTAGATACCTGAACTGTTTAAGTTCTAATCTCTCATTATCTTCCCCCAAATCATCTTAATCTCTTAATATCTCTCTTAATACACCCAAACCCCTCAATATCTCTTCCAAATCCTTTCAATCTCCATCTATTTTTTTATATTGATCCTTAAAATATTTTATTATTAATATTGGTAATGATTTTTAATAAATATTTTTAAAATTATAACAACAAGGGAGTAATTATTTGAGGAAGGCTAATTTTTACGATAGGCCGCTCTAATTAACTTTACCAACATTAACAACAGCATTTGTATAATTTAATTTAATACGATCAGATTGACGAAACTTTCCATCAAATTCTTCGCCAGTTTCTTCAGCTACTCCTCTTTTTTCTTCCATTACTTTATCTAACTCATTTTGCAACTTTTCTTGTGAACTTTGATCTAACATTAAATAAAGAATCAAAAAATTAATTGTATTTGATGTTGTTTCCTTTAAAATTATTTTTTAATTTTTATAATTCAATATTTAAGTAGTTATTTAAGCAAACTAAATATGTTAAACTGTTAAATTATCTTTCTACTACATACACAATGATTTTTCATTGTAATAGTTTAGAATTTTTAAAATTTAACTTAAAAAAATTTTAATAACCGAGCATTTTTAATTTAAAAATTTTTTAGTTAACATTTTGCTTTAAATTAATTTTATTACAAATATTTATTCAAAAATTAGCATTAAAATTGAATTAACCTGCCCAGCCAAAAACATATCATAAACAAAAGCCGTCAAGTATTTAACTCTAGAATATAAATTTAATTAAAATATTATTTATAAACTTGTAATAATTTTCTGGATCATTTTGATCAGTTTCTTCGACAGATTCCAAAAATTGATCTAAAACATCCATTCCCTCTTCAGGTAAATAATTTGGATCTTTTCTAGCTTCAATTCTTTTTTCTATTTCTTTTTGTGAATATTCAAATAAACTTTCTGTTGCTTTCTTTCCATAATTGTAAAAATGTTTTACATAAATTGGAATATGTCTAATCCTTTAAATATTTAAAATTATGATCACTACAAATTTAATTTGGGACAAGGAAAGGACTGGAGGCTGAAAAACCTCTCTGGAGGGAATTTGCTATGTGAAGTATCCTTTAGAAGTATAATCTCTTTCAGACCTATCCCACTGCAATTATTCTCTTCGTATTAAATACCAGGAATAGGTCTGGTTGAGAAAAAGTCGGGTCGGATCTGATTTTCAATATTCTTTCCGAGACGAAAAAGGTAGGGTATCTGATAGTAATAATTATTATTATAATATTAATAATTATTATAATAATTATTATTACCCTTAAATTAACACATAAATAGGACAAGCAAAATAATAATTAAATAATTTAAAAAATTACCAAGGAGACATTTCAATCAGTAAAGACCAAAAACTAATAAAATAAACTTGTTGTATATCCAATAATTGTTTTAAACCAGAAAATTCCTTAAATCTTTCCCCGTAAAATGAAAATCCAAGCATTATTTGATTGATAATAGAACCAGTCATTAAATCAACTTCTCTATCAATTGAATGTTCTGATTTACCCATTTCCTTTTCATTTTTGATTTTATCAATAACACGGAAAATTGCATCTAAAACCTAAACAGAATTAATTTCAATATTGGATTTGACTTGAATATAAAAATTGTTATGATCAGGGTTTTTACAAATACTTTGGTTTATTTTAAAGTTTTTCTCAACAAAATTAAAATTTATTTTTATTAATTTTATTTATTTCAATAAACAGAATTTTATAAAAATATTTTACTAAATATTTATTTATTTACCTGTTTTTCAACCGTGTCTTTATCGATTCCATAGTCGCGCATAGCCTTATAAAAAAATTTGCGCATCTGCCTCCATTGCTCTCCATTTGTACGAATTATGCCGTCAACAGAACCTTGGAAAAATATTTAAAAATAAGAAAATTATTTAAGGATAGAATCACATATTTCCTAAAAGTACTCCCGGGATTAATATTTTTCAACCCTCCTCCAAAGGGGAGTATTATTTAAGAGGAAGTACTACTTAAGAGGGAGTACTGCTTCAGGAATAGTATTGTTTCAGAAAATACGGATATTATTTTTTTTTAATTTAAGCAAAAAATATTCCAATACCAAAAAACAAAGTAAAATGTTTGATTAAAAAATCTCTATCAACATAGGTGTCGCCATCTCTAATAAATGCTGATTTTATAAGTTCATAATCGGTAATAATAACTATTGGCTGTTCTCCTATCCAAATTGTATAGACTGGACCTTTAAATTAAATAAATTATAATTAATTCTAATAATAAATATATTATTAGCAGGGCTAGATAAACTAATTTTGCCAATTTTAGTTAAAAATAAATATCAGAAACAATTTTTGGTACTTATGGGTTCTCCCAGATCAGTTTTTGTGGAATCATTTATGCGGACTCATTTATGCACGGAATGGGCAAAGGTTTTCCTTCAACGATCTCACTCAATTTTTTATGTGGCATCATTCAAAACATTATATTTTTAATTAAATAATTAAACATAAAAACCATATTTTTTAGCCCAATCAGCAAAACATTTATAGCGTCTATCAGCTTTACTAATTTCTAAAGCATTTCCAATTATCGGTAAAGGAATAGGCCCATCCGGCAAATTTCGACGTTTCCAATAAAAATTATAAAAAATAATTAAAATAAAAATACAATTAATTAAAATTAAAGAAATTGGTAAAATAAATAGGGCCATTTTTTTAAAATAGGTAAATTCTAAGTATAAATATGTATATTTTTGAATTTTTAAAAATAATTTAATTAATAAGAATTGAAATTAGTAGAGAAGGAAATTTTCAAAAGTTTTGATAATCTTTTATTTTTTAACCAAAACTTATTTTATCAATTTGTTCAATCAATTTTTTGTTAATTGTCTATTTGATAAAAGAAGAAAGTGAAAACAAATTTTATTAAATGAAAGTATTTCATTTAATTAAATCCCATTCAATTTTTTTTTCATTTTTTTATATAAATGTTAGTAAACCGTATTAGTAAACATAATTTTTGAATTTATTTTTATAATTCATTAAAAATAAAAATTTAAACTTCTTTTATGAAATACCACCTTATAGATAAAATAGTATTGAATAATGAAAATATTTTTGATAACATTCCTAATTAAAATTTAAAAAAAATAAAAAATATTTGATTGAAATTATTGTAAAACCCCTGAAAACGACTCAATTTACTTTAGAGTAAAATATAACGTAGAGAGAATATCAAGGTTCAGATTTATTAGTAAACTAAAAAAACTAAATAATTGATGATAGGGAAAATTATTTTTGTAGATTGTGTTTATTTTTTTTTATAGAAAATATGTAATGTCCAAAATATTTATCGTTAAAAATGTTAAATAAAAAAATAATAATAAATGTTTATCAGTTGGTTTTTAAATAAAGAAAAACTAAAAAAAGTCTGTGTTTGTATATTTAAAAAGTTCCGGGACATAATGAAAAGATGGACTGTAAATGTTGATAAACCGTGTGAAACTCGCGAAAAGAACCAATTTACTTTAGAGTAAGCTGCAAGCTGTTTCGAAACAAAAAAAGTTAAAATTGAAATGAAAATCTCAAAAATCTAAATTTTGAAACAGCCCGCATGAAGATAATCGAATTTAATAAAGACAGAAACTGATGTCAATATAAGGAAAATCTTACATAAAAATTGTTAATAAAATTTAAAATATTTAGAAATAGGATTTTCAAGCACATTTAGTTTTTACTTAAATTCTCCGACAATCTCTTTTAGATTTTAATCTTTTCCATTAACTTCGGGCGCTTCATCTTCATCGTTTCCGGCCTCGTCATTATCCTCATCATTTTGAGGAGTTGGACCACTCTCTTCCTTATTTTCCATCTTCACATCCTTCCCTTCCTCCTCATCTTTCTCATCTTCATCCATTTTCTTTTCTTCATTTTCATCTTCCCCTTCCTTCCCAATATCTTGTTTCTTTTCTAAATTCTTTGCTTCTTTAACCTCAGCATCCTTTGAAGGGTTCTTTTCTTCCATTTTTCCGTCATTCTTCATCTTATCTTCATTTTCTTCGCCAGATTCCGAAGAGTCAGCACCATTTTCTTTAACATCTTTTAATTTATTCTTGTTTTCTTCAGCAGAATTAGAACCTTTATCATCCTTTCCCTTTCCATTCTTTATTTTATCGTCTTTATCTTCATCATACTCATCATCTTCCTTCAGTTCCTCATCTTTATTTAAACTGTCCTCATTTTCTTTAGTCAATTCATTTTTACCAATATTGATAGAAGGGGCTAAAGAATTTTCAGAATTTTGTCCAGGCATTGGGGGATTTGCAGGGCTTAAAGCCTTTTCTTCCTCTTCTAAACAAAAATTGATAACTCGAAGTTTAACTTTCTGACGGAATTCATTGCGAGTTTCTGTACTTGCTGCCTTCACTGAATCACGAATATTTACACATTCTTGGTGACGGCTCACGGTCTGGTCAGCAATTGTTTCCTAGTAAAGATAATGAAAAATAGGAATTATTGTGAAACCTAAAACGAACCATTATAGTTTTATACAACTCTTGAGTATCAGCTGAGGAAGTCTCAACATTTTTAGCATTTTTCTCGTTCGCAATTTGTTTCTTATCATTTAAACGTTGCTTCCAATCTGTGTAGGCCTTCTTAAATTTTAAAATTATAATTAGGCAAACACTTTTAAAAGGCTAACTTTTATTTCTTCACTTTCCTTTTGCAACCATTCTTCTCTTTTTTTCTCCAAATCTGCCTTAGATAGGTCTATATCACGTAGAGGTGTACGAAATGAGAGAATACTTTCAACCGTTACATTTTTAAGAAAAGGATATATTTGGAAGAGGAATTGTTTTTCTTGCTCATCAAGTTGCTCATTCTCTTCACTACTGTCCAAAATAAATTATTTTTTATTAAAAAACAAATTATTTCCAACTTTAAATAAATATTAAAATAGAAACAAACCCATTAGACATTACAACCTCATTTCCCCCATTTTTACTTTCAGGGTTTCCATCAAAATTCATATTTTTATTTCCGGGAAATTCTTGGAATTGAGAGTTCCCTTGCATATTTTGCTTCCCAGGCACCCCATAAAGAGGATTTTGTCCTCTTCCAAAAGGATTCATTTCTTGACTCGGATTTCCTTCAAATTGCCCATTTCCTTGATTTCCTCGTCTATCAAAATTTGTTTTAATTCCATCCCTCTCAAATCCTCCAGGATAACCATTATCCTCATTTAGTCCATTATTTTGAGGATTTCCTCCAAAACCATTTTTCATTGATCCTCTCATTGGCGGTCTATCATTCATTCCTTGCCTTCCAAAAGAATCAGTCTGTTCAAAGTCATTGCCCTGATTTCTACCATATTTTTCATTGTTTTCAGAATTTTTTCCCCCAATTTCATTTTTAAAGTTTCCAAATTTTTGGCCCTCAGGCATCCTCTGACCTTGAGAAAAATTTTGATCACCTTCAAAAGACTCTTCATCAGATCCTGAACCTCCCGATTCTCCTTTCATTTTTTGTTGCTGTTGATTTTGTGATAAATTTTGCTGTCCAAACTTCCCTTCATTCGGGTTATAACCATTTCCATAAGGCATAGGTCCTTTTCTTTGACCATTAACTTGAGCATAATCATTGTTGCCGCCACTATAATCGCTTGGAGGAATACTTTTAGTTTTACATAGTTGAAATAATAAAAGGGAACAAATTATATAAATTAACGATGGGGATTTCCTCGGCATCTGAATTTTTTGATATTTTTTTTAAAAATATCTTAATAATAATTTTATGAAAATTAAATTTTAAAAATTAAGCTTATAGTCTTTTAAAAAGAAGTTTAGAAATTAAATAAAAAATTATTTGTTTCCCTAAATTTTAATAGAAATAAAAACATATTTAAATGTCTATATGGATGTTTTAAAATGTTTTAAGAAATAATCGAAAGTGAATATGCCTGTCATAAATTGCACTTTATCATGCGCAAATTTGAGAGATAGAAAAAATGGAAAGGAGAGAGAGAGAGAATTTTTTACAAGTGCCTGATTGCCCTCTAACACAATCAGCTTTATTCATTTTTTGCCACGTTTAGTCTCGACTGTCAGTCAGGCAATGAAGAAATAATAGAGAAGAGATAAAGGGCAAAAGAAAAAAATTAATGAAGAAATAAACAAGAATTGATAAGATGCGGAGTTTTTTATTAGCCAATTTTTTATTTGTAGAAAGTTATGGCATGAATTAAATCGCAACAGGTTTAGAAACTTTACTGGTGAAATACGAGTAAGAAGAGTATAATAAAATAAACAAATCCGTGAAAGATAATGAAAGTAAATGTGTATCAACGAGTGAAAAGTTTTATAAATAGTAAATATGTTGAATTAATAAAGGTTTAATGAGGATAGGATTGAGTAAAAATCTTTAAAAAAATCTTTCAAAGTTTACATCCATCCGTTATCCAATATCAAGTTATAATTTCTGAAATTTTTAAAAATTTTTTTATAATTTTTATAAAAACTCCGCTTCTTATGAATTCTTGTAAATTTAAAAAGTATTTACAAGTTTATAAAGTACAAGTTTTTGATGTTTTTGTATTCTTATGCACATGACTTAGATTTATTGAAAAATTGATTTATTATACTATACATAAAAATAAATGAAGAATGTAAAAATAATTTTTATATAGCATTTTGCTTGCCATCTCAAATAATTTTAAAAAATCTTTTAATAAAAAAATAAATTAAAATACAATAAAAAATAAAAAAAAAGTCAGGAATATGTAAGAGAATTTGCCAACTTTTTAAACCTATTCTGTAAAGAATTAATTAGGAATGAGAAAATAATTTCTAATTCGTGCATATTGCATCTTCAACCATTTGAACTTCACGGAAAATTCAAAAATTTTAGATCCTAATTATAACTCCCTTTTCAAAATCTTTACAGGTGCTCTACCAACCATATCTAAACAATTTTTTGAAAGTTAAACGTTTTCTAAAAATTGAAAAGATTTTTGAGTAGATAAGAAAAATTGACAATAAGTTTTTTTTCAAACATTAATAAGAATTTTTGGTAAAAAATCGTATTTTTACTAAAAATATTCAGAGTAGGTAACAAAAAAGTGACAAGAACAGAAAAACATTAAACTACTTATTTTATGTTACAAAACTCAAAAATAGGTTAAATTAGGTTTAACTAGGATAACAAGTCTTTGTAAACATAATACCTATACATATATTCAAAAAAATAACAACAGATTCATGTTTCTCTCAAGATAACACTATCTCAGAGAAAAAATAGGCTATGAGCTAAAAATCCGATCCCTACACATTAATTACTTAATTAAATATTAACATCATTTAAAGACTTGAAAAATTTAAATTATATTTTAATTAATATTTTAAGAAAATGAAATTTGAAAATTATTTATTTATTTTCCTATTTTTTTCTTTAAAATTTGAATTTATATTTATGATGAATAATGATGAAATGGACGAAGATTTGGTTATTTAATTAAAAATTATTTTAAATAAATTTGAAAAAATATTTAGAATAATACTGCAAACCTAATGTCAAATCTTTCATTGGACAGAAATACTAAACAACACATTCACAATTTATATCACCGTTTGAATCAAATTACACGTGAAATTGGACAAATTAATAATTTGTTGAGTAATGCTAGAGCTGAATATGCTTCGATCATGAATCGGGATCCAAAAAGTTTTGATGGGGAAGAGAGAGAACAATTATTTCTTGCAAACGAGTTGGAACGAAAATACTCTCGATTAGAAGCTAACAAGGAAAATTTAGAAAAGAATAAGGTAGATATTCAAAGACAACTCTTAGAAATCAAAGATGATGAGCTGTCTAAAAGTATGTCGAATTTATCTATAAATCATAGAAAGGATCGTGGAAGTGGCGGTTCTAGTAGTTCGAGTTCAACACGTTTTCGCCGAGGATGAATTTGATGAGGAATTATAACTTTTAAAAAATTTAAAATATTTTAAAGAAGATATTAACCTAGTTTAGTTATATCAGTTAAAATGAACATATGTAGAAGTAGTTGATATGTCAAACATTTGATTTTTCGTTTGTTAAAACTTTGGACTTGTTATCTGTCAAATTTTTATTTTCTAAATTATTTAAAATATTCTCTATATATTTTCTTTTCTATTCAAAACCTCTGAATATATTTAAATTTATTTTAAAGTAAAACTATACTAAAATTGTCGATTTGTTTAAATTTTAATTTTTTAAAAATTTTTTCCCAATAATTTGATTTAAAAAATAATACTCCAAAAAAGGGGTCATTCAAACATTAATGTATTACTAGATGTTTATTTTTTAAAATGAAAGCTAAATTTCAAACATGATAAAAAGCAGGGTTGCGTCGTAATTACGAATTACGATTACGAAAATATCGGGAAAAATTACGAATTACGAAAATAAAAATTAAAAATTACGAAAAAATATTATTACTGAAAAAACCCTCTCGTACTTAAACATTAAATTTTTTGAAGGAAAAGTGGAAGAAATGGAAGAAATATGTATATTTTCTTTCACTTTTACTTTTGTTCATCGGTGGTTGAGTGGTTTAAGAGTAGGTTTATGTGGCTGGGTCGAAACAATGATTGTAAAATTCAATTTCTGATAGTTTTTCTTCCTAAATAAAAATTTTAACTTTGATTTTAGATTTCTAAATTTATTTTCTTAATATTATAATAAAATTAAGAAAAAATTTTTTTAATTTAGTCATGAATTTCACAAAATTTACGCTAGCGGCCCAGAACAATGAAGAGTTCTGGCTTCATGACAATCTTAACTTCAATTTTTTTTGCACCAGGCTCTAAAAAATGAATTTTTTCAACTAAGTCCTTCCTAAATTCTCAAAAATTTCGCCTGCGGCGCAGAAAAGTGATCTCGATGATTAATTGAAGAGGTATCGGAGGATTAAGGGGATTAAGAGGGATATCAGGGAATTAATTGTGATGTGAAATAATATCAGAGAAATAAGAGGACTTGGGGGTATTAATGGGAGAAGCAAAAATAGATTAATTTTTTTAATTTTTAAATTAATTTAAATATTTTTTAAAAATTACGAATTACGATTACGAATTACGAATTACGGCATTTTTTGAGTTACGAATTACGAATTACGATTCCGAAAATTTTTTAAAAATTACGAATTACGATTACGAAAAAAATTTTCAATTACGACGCAACTCTGATAAAAAGTCACTAGTCGTATTTTTCCTCAAAATATTCCACGTAATTCCATCATAAACTTACTGGCACTTTATTCAAATGTCAAAAAATTAAGAAAAGTGATAAATGTACATATTATTTTCATAAATCGGAACTGTATATTTTGACGCAAAATGAAGAATTATTGAATATTGACTATCCGAATTTCCCAAAAATCCAAGTTAATTTCCGTCAAGCAGTGACGCTTTGTCTTTGGCGCTTCATGTCTCCAGCTCTGGAAATTTCAAAATCTTAGGCAATGCAAGAGGGGAGGTAAATTGTAAAAATAAATTAAAAGGCAAGATTTAAAATTAAAAAATCGAATATATGTATGCACATTCAATATTTTATTTTGATCTACAAAGCTAAAAATAGTGCAAATGCACTTTTATGCATAAAGCTAATTTAAATTTTTAGTCTATATATATTTTTATTTATTTTTCTTCTTTCCATTTTATTTTTATTTAATTATTTTTAAAAATAAAAGAAAATAAATTAAAAATTCTTTTATAATTAATTTGAAGAATTTTAATGTTGATTTATAAAGAAATGAAGTTATTTTTTGAATTTACATTAATTATTTTAATTTTTATTTTAATTCAAATTAATTTCCAAATAAATGAAGCAATGAGATATAATAATTGTAAAGGGAATAATTTTAATTAAATAAAAATTTTATTTTCAAAAATTATTTTTATATCCAAATTAATTATTGTTTATTTAATAAATTAATTATTATATTTTTTAATTTAAATTAAATTTATTTTTAAGCAAAATTAAAATGTAGTAGTAATTCTAAAATTCATACAAAAATGAAACTAAAGGATAAAAATAAAATATTGAAAGAAAAAATTACAAAATTAAAGGTAATTTTAAATTAAATATTATAATTAGAAATAAATAAAATAACAACAAAATTTATTAAAGGAGAGGAAAATACAAAATAATTTTTAGGATTATCAAGAACCTGATCTTGAACTCCGTCTTTATTGTAAGGTAAATAAAAATAAATTGTTTAATTCTAAATATTTGTGTAACAAAAACTTTTTAGATTTCTAAACAAGGAAATATTTTTTGAAATTCTTTTTTTTATGTTCCAAGTATTTCCCGGTTTATTCAAAATTCCTCAATTTAAATTAGCGACAGACAAATAAGTCAAATCTAGTAATCCGAAATTTGAAATTTTCGATTATTATAAAATAAAGTCGAGATTGAGTACTAGAAACACTAAATTACTAAATATAATTACTATAACAAAATTAACAAAAATTTATATCCAAAAAAATTACTAAAATACATATAACAAATTCTAATATTTATTATCTTTGAAGTTTAATCGTTATGCATAGACATAATTTAAAAATTAACTTGCAATAGATTCTTTTAAATTTATTTTGCAAGAAATATTTATTAAAAATTTAAATCAATATTGCATTTAATTTTTATTGGCATTAAATTTTAAAAAATCAATTTTCATTGCCCCTAGACAATGGCGACGAAGAAAAATTTTTTATATAAAATTCTTCGAGAATTTTAACTCCCCCTTTTTAAAAATTGCAATGAAGGCAGAAAAGGATTATTCTTAATAAATTCTTCTTAAAATTAAAATATAATTTAATAATAAATATTTTTTAATTAAAAAAAATAAAAAATAATTTTAAAAGATTAATTTTAAAAAATAATTAAAATAAATAAATATTTTAATTATATTTTAAATAAGCCAATTTTAAATTAATTAATGTCAATTTAATTAAAAAAAATTTAAATGAATTACAGATTTTTATTAAATCTAATATGAAAAACAAAGAGTTATTTTTGTTATTTTATTTTATTTTACAATTAAAGTTTGTATTATTAGTCAAAGAAAATTCTAAAGTAATTTTATTTTCGGCGTGTAATACTTACGGCATGACATCAATGCCAAAATAAACATTTTTTATTTGATAAGCATTTTTTAATTTAATTGATGTTGCTAGGTGTTCTCCAAAAATGATTAAGGACATCTAGCTATGAGAGGGGATTTTCTTGCCGAAGGTGTCGTTCACCGTTATTTCATAATTTTTAGACATCTGAACCTTCTGTAAACAAAGAGGAAAATCAAACAAATTCTGGAAATGCACAAGAACTAAACCTTGACCTTAGTCTTGCTCCTCCATGTAAACAAGTTTTATAATTTAATAAAATTTTCTTTTAATTAACACAATTCACATAAAGCTGTTGGGCCGCGAAGAGACGAAGCAAGTAAAAATATACAAGGAATAGATTTGAATGAACCAGCTAAAGCTGATCGTAAACATCTGGACAGTGGTAAAGGAAAAGCAAAGGCGGAGCAATACGAACAAGTAGCACAAATTGATTCAAAGAAAAAACAAGTTATGGAGATTAAAGGAGCTGCTGGTCCAAGTACCTTACCTGGAGGTTTAGGTACGAGTGCTTTGGGTGGTACAAGCCCACATATTCAACGTCCACAACAACAGGGTTTATTGAAGAGTTTTATACAACAATTTGGAAATTCAAATAAGCAACAACAACGACCACGTTCTCCTCAATTTCAAACTTACCGACCTCACTTTGGGCAAACTAATCCCTTGTTTAATGTTCCACTAACACTATACGAATTACAACATCAACAACAAGGACACATAGGAATTGCGCAAGTAATTAGAAATCAACCAATTAATTCCCAAGTTCATTCACTAAATACTGCTGAAAGTTCAAACATTCGTCCACGGATAAATAGTAATCCAACAATTCCATTAACTTCTGGTAATTATTTAAAAAATAATCTAATGAAAGTTGAGTATATTTTTATACAAAAAAGTAATTAATTTTAGCCTTCAATACAGCCAACATAAATCCTCGTCCTCAATTACCTTTTAATCAACCGTCTCCATATCTAATTCACAATCCTGACTTGGCTGAAAATAAGCGCCACTTTCTGACTAATCTTCTTGGTCCTGGACTAAACACACTTGCATCAAATATTCAACAACAACAGCCACCATCTCGTCGACCTAGATTATCTGAACAAATTCGTGGGCAAATCCAGCCACAACAATTCCTGCCACAGGAATTCCTACGACAACAATACCGACCAGGACAATACCGACCTCAACCCCCACAACAATCTTCACATGGTTCAAATAGCATCCCAAGAAATGCTACAAGTGAAAATAGTTCAGATAATGGTAATGAAAACAATGGTAAGAAAACAAATATTTTGATAGGTTTTAGAAAAATATTTCTGTTAGTGAATTTAATAATAATTAATAAGTATCAGTAGGAAATTTTTTCTGGTTAATTAATGATTAAGGAATAACTTATTAGAATAACTTATTATATATTTCTATAAAAAATTTTTAAATATTTTATTTTTTATAAATTTTTTAAGATAATTTTATTTAAACATTTTTTAAATAAGCATAAAATGATTGAGACGAGGATGCTAGTCTAAAAATATTTCTGAAGAAGGACTGAAAGTTTTTGAATTTTGAAAAATCTATATACCCGTTATGTTTAACAAAAAGTAGTTTTCAATTCTTTTCATTATTATTAATCTTTGCGATAAAATTTTTTTGATAAAAGTTGTTTGATTGGACAGTCTTTGTAACCAATAAGCGATACACTCTGTTTTTGCTTAATCTGATATCTAATAAACATTTTTGGGGTTTTTAATAAGTGCATGTTAAATTGGAACATATAAATATTCATTTTTCCCTTCCCCATGTGATAGTGAGGTCGGGAAAATTCCGCAAACTTCATCTCGAGTGAGGTAAAAACAGAAGAAAAATCTCCAAATTTCCGGACTTCGGGGACGTGGTTCTATGTACCCTAGTAGCTACAACGACAAAGTTTTAAATAATGTTGCCCAACAAAATAAATTTTTAAATTAATAAAAAACTTTTTTATTTTTTTTATTTTCACGTGAATTTTTACATAAAAAACAAATATTTATTTTGCACTTTAACTCGTGAATTTATTTTTATTCATAAAAAGAAAAATAGACGCGTGTTTATTAAAAGATCGACTGTTAGCGGCTTTAAATTTTGTTTTTATTTCTAAATGCTTAACGAAATGCTTGTTAGAATTGTGAAATAATCTTTAAAGAAATAATATAATATTTATTTAAATAATATTTAATATTTCTAAATAACTACTACATATAAGCACTTCCTATTTTATTTTGTTAATAACTTTCTGATAATCTTTTCTTAAATTTATTTATCAAAAACCCGTATTATAAACAAGTTGTTAAAAAGAAAACAGAGTTCTCCATTCTATAGTTTTTAATTAATTTTTTAAAAATTATTTTCTTTTCAAAAAAAATTAAAATTCTTTTAAATAATTAAATAAATAATTAAAGATGTTTTTAAAAATTATTTTATTTTTACTTTTTTATTTTTTTATAAAATTTCAAATTATATTAACAACAAATATAAATAAGGCTTCAACATCAAAAGATAAAGAAATTCAAAATAATCAACAAAACCAATTTAATCAAAATATTCAAAATCAATCAGAATATGAAAAACAAGTAGTTAAAATTCAATTAATTTAATTAATTTATTTTTAGTTGGAAGAATTTGATAATTTAAATAAATTATGTTCTCATAACATTGATACAGAAGAAGTTGACTTTGATTGGACCGAGTATATTGATTTCTCTTATGATAATAATGATGAATTTGAGTTTCAACGAAATTTTGGTAAATATTATAAAAAAATTAATTTTTTTACAAAAACCCAGTTGAATAAAATAATGAGGGGGATTTTTGGTTTTCGTGTATATTTACAGGACGTTTAAGATGATAAAAAATATTATACTCTTATTGCTTAAATTCTGAATATTTTTTCAACTCTTGTATGGAGGAAGTAATTAATACATAGGGGAGGGGGGGGGAGGGGCTTTTATAAATAATTAATTATTTTATTGAAGCCATGGATTGTGTGTACATATTTTAATTTAATTTAATTATTTATTTTATTAATTTTATTTTAAGACCATAATAGTCAATTAATTCCTCAAAATTTAAATATAATTAAAGACAACACAAACCCAAACAAAAATAAAATAAAAGAAGAAAATCAAATAAAAGGAAAAGAAAAAATAAATAATAATAGCAATAAACGTTTAAAAATAGGAAATGAAGGAAATTTAATTGATAAAAATGTTGGGAATAATGAAGAAACAATTGAATATTTAAATAATAAATTAAAAGAATATAAACATCAAATTACTTTATTTGAAAAATTAAATGAGGATTATAAAAATAAGATAAAAATTGTAGATAAAGATTTTGGTGAAAAATTAAATCATAAAATTGAAATAATTAAACAAATGTATGAAATAAATATTTTAAAACAAAATATTATTTTAAACAAAATTAAAGAAAAAGGAATAATTTTAAATAATTCTTTTGGAAATAATAATGTTTGTTTTTAAATTTAATATTTAAATTTAATATTAAAAAAAATTTTATTTAATAAATTAAAAAGATTTGTTAAAAAAGATGTCAAAATCTATATGATTTAGATTAATAAACCTCTAGTTTAGAACAACTTTTTCTTAAATTCTTTACAATCTTGAAAATGAAATTACCCTATGTATTCTGAAAAAAAGTCAAATTAGTATTTATCAGGGGAGCTTTTAATTATTCTCTCTAAAATAATTTTTATTAGTTCTAATTTTTATAATATGTAGTTATTACTAAAATAATTTTTTAAAGTTTTCTTTCTGGCCTCACCCAGTTCAAACTTCTAATTTAGAATTACAACAAAATGGTAAATAGTATTTTTATTTTTCTCAATTAATTTTTTATCCAAAAATTTTCCTCATAAATTTTTAAAAAATTAAAAAAAATTTTTTATTTATTTTTTAATTATTTTTATTTAACTTAAATACATATTATTTTAAATGGAAAATCATTTTATCCAAATTCTTCAAACAAAGGAAAAGAAAAAATTGAGGACTTACCTATTAGAGGAAAACAAAATTATTTAAATTATAAAGATAAAGAAAAAGTTTTTGAGAATGTATTTAATTATAAAAATTTAATTTTCAATAATTCTGAAATGGAAGAAGAATATTTTAAATATTTATCTTCTAAATGGGAAGGAAAAGGTAAATAAGATTTTTGTTGGAATATTAGGTGTTACTATCAATATACCGTAAATCTTCTAATATAATCACATGTGTTTTATTTTTCGGGGATGTATTATTTTATTATTTTTTATTTTATTATAAAAAATAAAAATTTATAAAAATATAAAATTTATTTTATTATTTCTATTACTTTATTATTATTTTCACATCTTCTCGCGGGATGTACTTTATTTGGGAGTGTGCTTCCATTGGAAGGTGCTTCCATTCTAAAAGAAGATTTACGGTATTTAAAAAAATTATCGGAATTAAAAAATCCTTTTTAACGGAAAAATTTTAAATGAATGGAAAAATAATATTTCAAAAATTGTAAAATATATTTTGAAAATAAAAAAATTTATTTTGAAAAATTTAATTTTAAAATTTTAACTTTTAAATTAAATATTAAGTTCTAATAAGAATACAAAAATAAATATACTATATATTTAGATTTAAATCATTTTGAATCAAATGCAAAGACTTACGATGATTTGGCCACCGAACTGGAAAAGAAATGTAATTAATTTATTAAACAAAATTAATATATTTAAATTTTAGATTGTAAAGATTTTAGAGATTGGCTCAACGAATTAATTAAAAGTAAAAAGCATTTGAAAAACAATAATTAAAAAAACATTTTTATTTTAAAAATAGTAGTTATAGTACACATATGTATTTTATTATAATTTTTATTAAATTGTCCTTTTTTCTAAATTATTTAAGGGAATAAATTTAAAAACAACCTATGATTTTCTTATGTTTTTGTATTTCTTAAAATTTTATTCTTTTGGAATTTGAACATTACAAGAGTAACTATATTTTTAATCGGATTAGTATATTTTTATTTTTGAAATAAAAATATATTTTGTATTTTTCAATGAAACATTTCTGATAGTGGTTTGAAAAATAAAATGGACAGCCGTCCAATTAGAGAGAATATTTCCTAAAATTTTTATTAAAAAATAATAAAAAATATTTTTTTATTGATTTATTGTGGACTTCTGAACCCCTTCCCACCCTTCTCTCTCTTGTAAATAATAAGAATATTCTTAAACAAACCAAAATTCTTTTTACCAAAATAATCAAAAATTTTTAAAAGTTTGTTTAATCTTTTTAAATTTCCATCAAAATCAGTGTTTAAATTGACATATCTAACCATTCTAAATCCACAAACAGATACCAATTATTAAATAGGTATGTATGCAAATAATTCAGGGGCCGTATTCAGAGAACGAGGTAGGGGTTAACCAACCCTCAGCTGCGGGTAGGTTAAGCCAGAACCCTTATTCATAAATGAGGGTAAGGGTAACCCGCAGCCCTTGTCATTTTCCTTGTCATTTTCAACACGTTCAGCAATTAGCAGCTCCATTTGCCTCGTAAATAATGCCATTTCAACTAAAATTATAATTAAAACCTTAATGAAATATAGGCTAAAATATTGGTTTTATTTATAGGAATAAAACATTTTCGTCAATTGATTGATAAAAATAAATTAATTTTAAATTATCTAATTTTAAATCGTCTAACTTTAAATTGTCTAATTTTGGGTGATATTCATAGAAGAGGGTTGCGGGTTAACCTACCCGCAGCTGCGGGTAAGCATCGAGTTCTGGGTTGATTTTTTATGAATAAGGGTTAACCCTTAGCTCGGGGTTCTATTACCCGAGTAAGAGAACCTGGTTAACTTACCAGGTACCCTTACCTCGTTCTCTGAATACGGCCCCAGACATAGTTACATTTATAACAACATTTTTGTTTATTAAATATTTTTATTCATATTTACCTGTTTAGAATTAAATATCTAGAGATAAATTGAACACACAATCCATTTAAATTTAAAATAAAAATATAATACTAAAATAAAAATTTTCTTTTGTAAAGCTTATTGTTAGCAAAATTTTTTGTATACAAAATTTTGTATACAAAATACAAAAAAAATATTGTAACTGTATTCCCTTCTGTATCAAGGACATAAAGCCCATTAGACGTAGAATTTATAGTTACATCATGTTTGGAAATATTTACAGACATTTATTCTTACAAAAGTACTTTTATATTTTATTTCATAATGTTATTTTGTCTTAAGAAATATAAATTGCCCTTTTTATTTTTAGACAGGATTTCATAATTTAATTTTTATTTAAATTTACAAAATTTTGACAAGAAAAACTATTATTAAAAAATGTTTTAATAAAATATTGAATTAAAAAATTATTTAATTTAAATAAAAATAAATAAATAAAATGTTTAAAATATTTTTATTTTATTTTCAATTTACAATTCTTCTAATTTATGGTATTTTAGGTGTGGAAATATATTTTAGCGGTAAATTATTTCTAAGAATTAATTTAAAATAATATTTTAATTTGCTCTGATTATTATCAGAGTTGTAATTTATAGCGATCGGGGTATGAGTCTTCATTTTGTTTCTAGGTTGGGGATATTCTGAAAAATCGTTAGGGAAATATCCTTATTTAAAAGGGTTTAATCTGAAAGAATAATCTAAAAAATTCTATTTTCTTTTAAAAATGAGAAGAATTGTTAATTTATGCCTAAAATGTTTTGGTGGCTTCTTGTTCGAGACTCAGAATTAAGAGACCGAGATAATTAACTGACAAATCCAATCTATTCATTAATAAATTTAAAAACGAAGAATAATTTTTAGATTTAAAAGAAGATGCTGTTAATCAACAAATAATTCAAGATTACGGTGTTTATTTTAAAAATGCCCAAATTTCTGAAAATGAAAATAATAAAATAAAATTTCATATTTATTCTTGGTATACCATTAAAATAATGCAAGAAGCTTATTATTTGGGAAATAATTTAAAATTGAAAAAACAAAATAAAAATAAAAGAAAAAATAAAATTAACGAAAAAGAAAATAATAATTTTTATTTAAAATTAAATGAATATAATGAAGAATTAAATAAATTAATTGAAAATGGAATTAATGAAATATGGGAAAATCCTTTATTTATTTGTAAAATATATTATTTGAAGGAAAGATTTTTTAATGATAAAGAATTATTAGAAAATAATGATTGGGCTAAAATTGTGGAGGAGATAGATATACCTAAATTAGTAAAAGTTTAAATTTTTTTAAAATAAAAATTCAAATCCTCACTATAAAGTTACTCAGAGTTGAAAGAAATTCCCCAAAATAAAACCGGCAATTAACAAAAACTTAAAATCGAAATCTGTGGTAACAGGAAAAACCCGTATCAGGCTAACTCAAGGAACGGACAAGACAAGGAACGACAAGTCAAGGAAAAGACAAATCAAGGAACGGCCAACTCAAGGAATGACCAACTCATGGAATATTTTAAAAATCATAATATTTTTAAAAATCAGAATTTTTCAGAATTTTTTTCTAAATTATGTTTTTTAAAGTATTCTAATTTTCTTAGAATATTTATTTTTTGAAAATATTCTGATTTTTAAAATATTCCATGAGTTAGTCATTCCTTGAGTTAATCGTTCCTTGATTTGTCTTTTCCTTGACTTGTCGTTCCTTGACCTGTCCGTTCCGTGATTTGGAATTCCTTGAGTTGCCCCTCACCCGAAAAACCAGGGATAGGTAGTGAACATCCCTAGCTTTACCTTAACTAAATCTTTAATTGTTCATACATATTTTAAAGTAATTAATAAATAAAAAATTTCAGGAAAATAAATTTTCAAAAAATAAAGAAAAAGAATGTTCAACAGACAAAAAAGTCCAAAAAACTATGAGTATATTATTTAATGATCCACTTAGAAAAATAGCTTTAAGACACATGCATAGAATAATGTTAATTAATTTACAAAAAATATCAAAAAATTTAACAAAAATTTTGAAAGAAACTCCAAAAATTAAATTAATTAAATTATTAGATATTGCGATGTTTGTAAAATTCGAATTACAATTACCAGAAATTTTTCAAATTCGTTTGTTTTTTTTAAATTAAATTGGCAAAAAATGTTTTAAATTTAAATTATTAATTATAAAACCCTTTACAATAATGTAGAGCATATAGGTAGCTATTTAATTCCTAAAATTGTGCAGTTGGCGGCGTAATGTAATGGCAAACACAGTACTCCGGTCTATTGAAGATGCCTCTCAGTCGCCGAATAACTTTTTGAACTAGCTAAAGGAGAGAAATAGCTATAGCCCAGCTGCTTTACTGTAATATCCTTAATATAATTTTTTTCTCAATACATACAATTTCTTATAAAAATTCTTTTAATTTCAAATAAAATATAAGTAAAAAAATATTCAGCTATAATGGATGAAAAATACCTTTGGTTACTATATAAACAAATACTTTATTTCAACATTAAGGATAATGACGATGAGATAGGTTCAGAAAAAACAATAATAAATGGAGTATTTGCAGAAATACGAATTTCATTGTCTTTTTTGATAGCAGAATTTTACAAATTAAAAGATGAATTTTTGGAATATTCTATAAAAACAGATTTACAAAAGGGAAAATTAATTGAAAATGCTAAAGAATTTGTAGAAATAATAAATGATAATATTTATAAGAATTTAACTGAATTGTGGATAACTTGTTTAGTTATTAAAATTAATGTAGATTTAAGAAAAATAAGAATTGAACCTGCTAACAAAGCTGAAATTAATTTAACTTCTTATAATAAAAAATTAAATACATATATTAATCAATGTAAAATAAAGGATATAACTATTATTTTAAGGTAAATAAATACCAAATGATCAAATATTTTCAAAATATTTTAAAAATTTGATCAAAGCTTAGAAATTATTTGACCAAGAATATGTGTTGTATGATCTATATTGGGTCACCTACGGATTTGAATATGATGAAAATAATTGATTTGGAATGATTTAGCTAATATTTATAAAATCTAGCAAATTTAATTAAATTTTCAGAGGATTAAAATTTTTTTAAAACCCTCGGTTATCCTCGAACCTCGGCTCAAATTTCACCCTCGGTTTCGGTTTTTTCTAAAAACCTCGACCTCACGCAACCCTAATATAAAGTAAATTAAAAAAATAAATAATAAATTATTTTAAGAGAACATAGGAATTATTTAAAAGAACAACATCTGAATTATTTGAAAGAAAAACTTTCAAATAATATGGATATTATAAAAGAATTCAAATTTACATTAGGAATTAAAACTAAACTTCTTCAATTAATTAATGAAGACATGGAAAGCTTTAATAATTTCTGTGATGAATTTAAATTGAAAGAATTAGGTTGCTACTTTTAACTTTAATACACTCTGCTCCGAAATTATAGTGCCCCTCACCTCTTTCTGAGAAACGGTGACAATTAGACATGACATTTGACTTCACAAAATCTTTTTATATTTATTCCTAACCTATGTACTTCCAACAAAACTTATAATAAAACACACCTTCCAACAAAAGCGAAATCCCTGTCATAACCACGCCCTACGAGAGGATCGAAAAATATAAGCACATGTGTTTCTATTAGAAGATTACGGAGTATATGAAAATTGATTAAATTAATTTAAATTTTCAGTTTATTATTTGAATAATACATTTTTTAAAATGCATTGTAATATTACTTGTGAATCTGATGGAGAAAATATAGATATTTTGAATCAAATAGCAATGGAAATATTTTGTTATTATCGTTATATGGATGAAATTATTAATGTAATTTTATAAAATAATTAAGAGAAATAAAATAAAAATATCAATTTTCATAAGATTATTTTAAACAAATTTAAATACAGTCGGAATTTGAAGTTAGATACAGCCGAAATAAGGTACACCTGAGTTTTGATTGTTATTTAACAAAAGAAAGGTTGTTTGGTGTAGGGCAGCAGTGCTGGTTTGTTGGCTACGGCTCTGGGCTTTTAAAATCTTGGCTCCGGCTCCAGAGCCGGCGATTTTTGGAGCCTCTCCATGTTGGCTCCGGGCGCTGGATAGAAAATCAATGTATTTTTTACTGGAGGATTTTGGTAGATAAGGAGGGGTATCGAGTGATATCAGAGGATTAAGGGAGATAAAAATGGATTAAGCGGGATATTTTTCTAACCTATAATCGAACAACAACATGAACCTTAATCCCTATCCAGTCAACAGTAGTAAGTCCCCCACAAATGTATCACTTGAGGGGTCCATTGAAAAAGCCTGTGCCTGAGGTGCGGTATTTTTCCTTTGAAGATGCCGCCAAATCAGTGCCTAGAGGGCACTTTTTTGCGCGAAAAGTTAAATTTTGGCGCAAAACCCCTCCCTTTGGGAGGGGTTTTGATTAATTTTGCGCGAAAAAACAATGTTTTGGCGCAAAACCCCTCTTCTTTCGGGAGGGGTTTATAATTTTTTGGGGGGTCCCGGATATTTACCGCACATCAGACACAGTCTTTTCAATGGCCCCTCGAGTGATACATTTGTGGGGATAAAAAATTATTTAAAATATTTATTTAAAATAAAATTCTTTAAAATAAATTTTATTTAAAATTTTCTAAAATGAAATCTAAAAATGATAGGTTTTGATGAAACGCCTAGAAACGCCCCCTATTTTTAAAAAAAATAGAAATATTCAAAATATTTTTTAAAGGTTTAAAATTAATTTAAGAATAAATTTTTTCACAAAAAACCTCCAAAAAAATTCAAAAAAAAAATTTTTTTCAAAAAAATTCAAAAAAAATACAAAAATTTAAAAAAGTTTTTCTGCGACCAAGTGGTCGCGACTAAGTGGCCGCGATTAAGTGTCCGTGTCCCGCTCCATTTTTCTAATAAACTATTTTTAAAAATATTTATTTCGACACGAAATTATATATAGTGTAAAATTGATTAGGTATAATGTAAAATTGATATAAATATATTTCTAAAAGCGCGCGGCCATAACGGCGCAAAGCCTTAACTTGCTGGAAATTGTCTATCCCTTTTCAATTTTTTTTCACTATTTTGGAGTTGTTACCCTTAAGTTTAATTTTCTGATTTTTTTATTTTAGAAAATTTTTTCTTTAATTTAATTTATGACTGAAGACAAACAACTTTTCATATTCGGACATACGCTTCTGGGCAACGAGAATCTTTTGCTTGAGAGGTTTCTAATTTAATTTACTTGTTTATTTCAAAATTTTCAGGATTAAAGAATGTGTAGAAAAACGAAATAAAGGCTATTGCTCTACTTCACCTGGATGTATAGTGCTTCGAAAAATTCCAGCTGAAGATGTTTTGCAAGTTACTGCTTGGAATAATTATGTTGCCTTCTTACTCAAGGTTTTATTTTACAGTAGGGTTGTGGGTTAGGTCTTCGGTTCCGGGTATCCGAAATTTAAGGTCGATTCAAATCCGGATTTCTTCGGTTCGGTTACAGATTTCCTAAGATTTTCTAAGAGCCAACAACTAGCTCAATGTATCCCCACGTCTATTGATACATTTTTAGGATCATCGAGTCGCTCGTCTTCGTTATGAGATTGTTGCCAACACTATTGAATCTACCGCTCCGACAGACAAGAGTATTTTAATCTTTTAATTTTTAAAACGATTTTTTTGGTTGAGATGAATCAGGCCCTGGTTCATCAACAGCTACAGCTACCACCACTGCTGGTTCCTCTGATCCAGCGTCAGCTTCTGCAAATGCTGCTGCAAACGCCGCAAATCGGACTGCAAAAATTCGGGTTTGTTTTTTGCTTTTTTTTACAAATTTTAAATTTATTTGTAGCGAATTATGATGACACGTCCAGGGACTTGTTCCGGTGAATTTTGCCTCACTGGAGTTGTGATTGATAGAAATCGTCCTCGACCAATGATTTCTGCCTCTTCCGTTCCAAAAGATTTAATCGTGCAATGCCAGGTTTTTTCTATTTTCCATGCTTTCTTAAGATATTTCTAGGTTGTTTTACAAGGCAAATCTCATGCTGCGATTGTTCGTGAATTACAACGCATTAATTTAAATGTCAACGAGTCAATCGACAATTTACTTTCTCGCGATGATGATGAAATTGATGATTTGGATGACATAAGTGAGGCCTACCCACACGAAGAGCTACTTTCTTTGCTCGATGCTGGGCTTCGTTCCTATGGAAGTGGTGCCGCACGAGCCGCTTTACTTGATAGTGATAGCATTTATTCTGCTGGAAATGGCTACGAATACTTGATTTCACGTGATTTGGCTAGACGCAAGGGTGAAGGTTTAAATTTAAAAATTTTTTCTTTTTTAACATTTTAAATTCAAAGATAAATTAGAACATATCGACAAATTGCTCTGTTGCACGCTTTATAGTGCTGTTTTGACAAAAAATGGGAATATATTTTGGAGGTTGTTTCTTTAAAATTACGTCTCAAAAATTTTTAATTTAAGAGGAATTTACCCATTTAATGAGTGCAAGAAGATATGGGAAAAAATACTTGCCCGCAAACAAGTCGCTTTTGAATCATTTGGAACGAAAATTATTGGAAGCGAGGTTTTTATTGAATTTATTTTGTTTAATTTAATCTTTATTTTTAAGGTGCGCACAAAATCTACTCCAATTTATTCGTTAGGTTCAATTGCTGTCAACTTTAGTCAAGGAATTCCAATGGTTTTTTATGCTGTTTTTTGATTTAACTGATCTTTCAGATTGGTGTTTTGTACGAGGATGCATGGACTCTGAATGAGACTTGTCGTTTCCGTGTCTTTGGGTTATTCAACTTAAAATATTTTATAATTTCAGTGTTTTTTAGAAATGAGAATACTGATAATGGAAAGATTTATGGTTGGAGTTGGGAGATTGATTCGAAGCCTGACAATTCTCCACATGTTGCAAATGACATTCTTTTCTCATCCATTGGTATTTTTTATATTTAATTTGAATATATAACGGATGTCAAGGCCGAGAAAGAAGGGTCAGGTTTTCAAAATTTTTGCCGGATCGGGATTCAGATAGAAAAAGGCCGGGTTTTGTGTCTCGCCCCTGGGTTTTAGGGGGTTAATAGGGAAATAAGTCGTCGGGTTTTGAACATTTCATAACTAAAATTTCTTAAATATGATTCTTTTTAAGGATTTTAAATTTTAATTAAATTTAGAAGAAAGCGATGTTGACTCCATTTCTAATATCGAATCCTGTGGTCTTCGCGCAGCTGTGCTTTCCAAAAGTGACCGTGTTGGATCATTTGTTGACATGTCATGTGGCAATAAATTCCCTGCTTCATTCCAATTATTTGTTAATATTACGAATACAAGAACAATTACAATCGACGTTAAACCTTCTGATACTATTGAGAATGTCAAGGCAAAAATTCAAGACAAGGAAGGAATTCCATATGAACAATTTTATTTGGTAACTTAAGTTTTAAAATACATTGAAAACATGTCCTTAAAATTAATTTAAAGATTTTTGGTGGTAAGCAACTTGAGGATCGGCGTACTCTTTCTTACTATGAATTAAAAAGAAATTGTTTTATTAATTTAATGATCCGAATTCTTGGTGGAAAAAAGAAGAAGAGAAAAATATATAGATCAAAGTGTTCAATGAAAAATTGTGAAATAATTAAATATGAATATAAGAAAATACTGCGTGCCAGGTACTATTCATGCCAATTGTGTGAAAAGACGACACAAGTAGAATTTTTAGTAAGTTTTTTTAAATACCGTAAATACTCGAATAATTACCCTCTCTCAAATAATTACCCCCTCCCTTTTCTTCTCTAATTTCAAAAATATTGAAAAAATCATTGTCAATTTTAATTATTGAAACATTATAAGAAACAATTTCAAAAATAAATGGAGTTTCTCTTCGATTTATTGAGATATACCCAAAATTTAGCCCATCCTCTCGATTAATTACCCCTCCAGCGAGAGGTCGAAACAATAATTACCCAGGTTAATTATTCGAGCATATACGGTAAATTCATTTTTATAGGTATCCTTTATCAATGACAAAGCTCAATGGACAACTATTGACGAAATAAATGAATTTGTCTATTCATTCATTCAAAAAAACAACGTGAGTAAAATTATTACAAAATGCTTTACTTGCGGAGGCAAAAGAAAGTTTTTTCTTCTTGATGCCGATGAAGAAGAAGAGGAAGAAGAATATGACGAGGTATTGGAAGGAGAAATTTTGGAGCAAGTCAATTTTGGTGAAGGGGAGGATGGGTTGGTGGGTGGGGAGCCTCGCCCTGCAGGAGAAGATGATGATGTATTTTTGAGTAAATTTTTAAATTTTTTTATTTTAATAAGGTGGATGTTGGTGGGCCTATGGATATGATTGGGCCTCATCCCGAGCCCCCTCCTGCCGTAATTGACGAGGCGGAGGGGGCACCCATTCCTCTCGCCGTTCTTGGCGAGGCGCAGGGGAATGGGGGGGATGAGGAGCCTGATGGAGAAGATGATGAAGTATTTTTGAGTAAATTTTTAAATTTTTTATTTTAATAAGGTGCGAACAATTGCCGGAGATATCGAACTCCAGGAGCCGATTGACGAGGAACCTGGGACCCACCCCGAGCCTCCTCTAGCCGTAATTTCCGAGGCGGAGGGGGCACCCAATCCCCTCACCGTACCTGGCGAGGTGCAGGGGATTGGAGGGGGTGGGTTACCCGCACCTTTGAATGAAAATGAGGTTTAATTTTGGTGTTTATTGTTTTAATTTTTTAATTAGGACCCTTCAGGTCCTGGGACCTCAGGAACACCGCCCGTGCCTCCTCCTGTCGTAATTTGTGAGGCGGAGGAGGCACCCACTCCCCTCGCCGTATCTGGCGAGGCGCAGGGGAGTGGGGGGAATGGAACATTAATTATTGATGGGAGTTTTGGAGTTGAGGTTTTAATTTATTTATTTTCACTGCAATGTCCTAAATTTAGGAGGAGGAGGGTGAAAATCTAGTACAGCAAAGGAACAAGAGGGGTACAAATTTAAAATTAATAATTTAATTATGGTAAAATACTAGGTTTAATTATAAATTAAAATAATTAGAGAAATTTACCGAAAGGTTTAGTTTTCAGGTATCTTATCTAATCTTTTTTATTGCCTGTAGTGGGCGATTTCTTTTTTTCTATCTAATCTTTTTTATTGCCTGTCATGGGCGAAAATTTTCTTTTATTGCCTGTAATGGGCGAAAAAAAATCTTTTATTGCCTGTCATGGGCGTTAATATTTTTTTTAAACTGTCTTTCGGTTACTTTCTCTAATTATTTTGATTTGTAATTAAACCTAGTATTTTGCCATGATTAAAAATTTAAATAAAATTCAAAGACATATACTTAGGAATAATACCTAGTATTTAATTATTTGAGTAAAAAATATACAGTAAAATTGGATAATTATTTTTGAATATATGTGGTATTATTCCTAAGTATAATTTTTAAAAATTAATTATTAAGCTCATGAAAGAACAATCTCCGAAAAACAAGCCAGGAATTTTCAAAAAAAACAAAAGTTTGAAAAAATAAAAAAAATTGTAGAAAATTTTGAAGAAAAAAATGGTCAAATTCTTATAGATGTCAATGATTGGGAGACAACGTCCGTTTCATCGAAGGGTTCGTCATTTTGGGGTAATGATAGGAAAGAAATAAAATTAAAATATAATCGGATTAAAGATTTAAATTAAAAAATAAATTTTTGTTGAATTTTTGCAATTTAATTTTATATCCTATATATAATTTGAGTTTGTCTGAGGGAAAAGTTTATTACTTTAACAAATATAAATTTTTAATTAAGAATATTAAAATTGTTCACTGGAAATGAATTAGTTTAAAATTAAATTTTATAACCAAAGTCAACAATTCTATAATTTGGTAAAACAATTCCTTTTAAAATAATAGGGCTAAATTTTTTGGAAATGTGTGTGGTACATACAATGCCTTTCTTAATATTGGGTCTTATGAAATGGGGATAATTGACTATAATTAAATCATTTTCTTTACCTTCTGATTCATTTTCTTCCATCATTCGTCCAAATTCCAAAACACTTTCTCGGAATGATTTGTAATGAAGCTTCTTGCACACATCTGCGTTGAGTGTTATTCCTCGAACTCTCAGTGATGTCTTTTCTTGACCCGTTTCTCTATTTATCATTTTAAGTCCATATGCCTTACAAGCAGCCCCCACATATTCTTTTATCTCACAATCATCATATTCTTTTGCCAGATCTCCTAGATATGGTCCATCAGAAAGAGGGCATTTGCGTTGTTTTGGATGAGCGAAAAGAATGCTGTCTGTGTCGCCGTACAATACTGAACAGGATGGTGTTCTGACTATTTTCTGCATTGCTCTTAATAATTTTATTCTCGCCATTGAAGTCGTCCAAAGAGAAATGACAATGTTGTATGCATTGTGTTCCTCAATGAATTCATTTTTAGGTTCATAAGTTATTAAAATGGTGTCTTCTGTTAATATGTCAATTGAGTTGACTTCTATTGATTTATTCTCTGCAAATGTTCTAAGTTCGGCAGGCGAATCTGTGATATGGCTTTTTGTCAAAGTATTCCTAAGACTGAAGCGGCCCCAGAGTGAATTTAACATTAACTTGGAAATGTACCTCATTGCTTTGTCTGGCATCATCTTTTCTCTTTCTATTTTGATTCCAAATCTCTTCTTGCATTCCATTATAAATTCATCTTCTTTTTCTCGGTTATCAACTTGTTTTGGGAATCCACTTGAATGTATCTTCATGCTCATAAATTCTGCGACATATTCTTTGAAAAGTTCACCATCCCATTTATCATAATGAAGTGATCTAAAATATTTGCTCACACTATATCCGTTGTCTAAAGCCTCAGCCAATTCAATTGATGTGCATGTTGAAACCCATCCCCTCTTTTCATCATTATGTGTACAGTTGTATTCATGTAATGTAGCGCCTCGGGGAAAATCCAGTGAACATTGTCTACATAGTGGAAAAAGCAATCTATCATCGAATTTTACAGGCATGACTGGAATATCTGAGTGTTGTGGTGGTATTAAAAAAACTTTGAGGATTCCTTTCACAGGAATGTGACTGCTGTTGTACCAATTTACTTTTTGCTCATTTGATGGTATTATGATTACTTTTGGATGTCCCACAGGAAATGCTGTTGTTGCTATTGTCGATGGATAAAGCGAATTGAAGTCTAAATATGTAATATCATGTTGATCGTCTGCCTCATAGTGAAGACTAAATGGACCAGTTCTCCCACCAAAGAAGCAATCTCGTAATTTAATTGGTCCTTTATCTATGTAGTTTGAAAAACTCTTCTTCATTTTTCTATCTCTTCTTAACAGATCTTTTATCTCACACTCCCACACTATGTCGACATGTCGTATATGTTGTTTTAAAATTTGGATTCTCTCTTTATTTTCCTTCTGAATAACTTCAACCGTCTTTCCACTGGGTAATATGAAATCTGGACGATCCCCATAGTGTTTTGGGCATGCATGCCACACACATCCATTTACTTCTATTGCTCTATCTTCACTTTTTATATATCCGTCAACTTTAAATCTTCCAGCAACTTTATATTCACCTTCCTCAGAGTGGGCAGTTTGAATCACAACAGAATTTTTTTCCGCATACCAGTCGAGATACTTCATAGCCAATGTGCTTTGGTTGTCGCATGTGTCGTATCCCTTCTCAGGAACAATACCCAAATGATCAGGTTTCAGATGATTTAATCTAAAGTGTTTCATGCATGCCGACGCGATTGTCATTGTATCACGTATAATATCTATTCCAATTGAACCTGTTGTTTGTTTTGGTCGGCTAATTTCCAAAAATTTGCTGCGAAATGCCAATAATGCTTCTGTTAGGATTTCAACGTCGTTCAAGCAATATTCGGCTAGAGCTTCATTTAAACAAAAAGGTTGGTGACATTCTTGGGTGTACCACTTATCAAACGTCTTTTGTTTTTCTGGTAGCATACCACCATACAAATAATCAGATTTTTGAGGAAGGTTCGGAAGTGTTTTGTCGTAGTTGCTTGGATTGTTTGCTAAATGTGGGAAGAATTGTTTTTCCTTGATTTGTAGATCGAAAGCACCAACAAGTTGACCTAGTCCTACTGGGCAAATGTTGTAAGAGTCACGGAATATTACTTCATTGCATTTATTATTACGTGGAACTTTCATTTCATACAATTTATTTCCTCGTCGAATCATTGATGGAACGATTCCAGCTGCAAAAATTTCTCGGAAAACCATCACCATATCATATCTTCCGCCAAAGTGAGAAAATGCTATAGTTGTAAAGCGTCCATCAAGTTCAAATAGTAACCAGTTGACAAATTCATGAAGAGGATTTGTTGTAACTCGTTGCTCGTCGACTTTTGTTTTGTAAAATGGGCGTTGTGAAAAAGTGATGTTTCGATTTGGGCCACAAACATTACAAAATTTTTTGTCACGTCTTAGAAATGTTTTCCAGTGCTTTCTATACAACATACAATTTGTGCAAACCACAGTGGCAGCAATAAAATTCACACAATGAAGTCGATCTGATGAACTGTCATTAAATTTTGTATGTTGAGTAGCTTCAAAATCGAATGTCACCAATCTATAAGTTGTTTGTTGTTTTTGTTCAAGTGGTCTTATGAAACATCCTCTTTCTGCACTGTGAAATTGAAGACAGTTGTTGCACCATTTTTGTCCACAAACATGTTGTTTTCCTCTATTATCTCTGTGCACTTTTACATTCCATATTGTACCGCATTTGTCACATTGTTTTGACCTTTGACATTGATTGCTGGACTTATGATGGTCGAAGCATTCCTTTTCCCAAAACTTCTTCCCACAATCTTGACATTCCTTTCTAAAGTTTTCAGAAACAGGGCAAGGCATTCCTATTCCAACTCTTCCACATAGACGACATCGGGATTTGCAATTGTTAGTGTGTTCATTTGCTTTCCAGTACTTCTTTTCGCAAGAGTAGCAATATTGCCAATGTGGGCCAAATTGAGCGCCAACAGTTCTAATTCCATCGAAATGGCCTTCAGAATGGCATATTGGAATTGCAGTGTTGAAAGTTTCAGAACCATATTTGTACTTTGGAGTTGTCTCTGCTTTATTCCCAAATATAAACACTTTGAAGCGATATCCGTTGTTAATGTAATATTTATTCCAATAATCGACGACCATTGGGACATAAGTTTGAGCATCATATTTTTCTTTGTTCAATGGAATACCAATATCCTGCATTAACTTCATTACATCTGATTTTTGCTTATGGAATCGCCCCAAATGATATCGACTAAACTTTAATCTACTTCCTAATTCCTTCGTTACATATTTCCTTGTAAGTTCCAAAGCATAGAAAAGGCAATATTTATCATTAACATTTTGAACATGTATGAGCCAATTTGAATTAGCAGGTTGATCTTGAGGTCCACTTCCTGTTATTGATTTTTCCTTTGGCAGAGAAGCAACGTCCAGAGAATGTATTGCCAACGTGAATGGCTCGCCCCAAAGCGATCCACGTTCAGCTTTAGATTGAGAGACAAGAAGAAATCGTTGTAGTATATTTTCAACAGCGTCAATATGTAGTTTGCGAATTGGAATCCAGATATCACTGTTGAGTATTGGTGAGGAAATTAAAGCCCCAAGGTGGTCCACAATAATATCTTTCGTCTTTGATTCTTTGATTGCTAGTTTGATACACTCGTCGATGAGGCGTCTAAGCAGTTCCTCGGGATTAGGCGGAACGTTTTTGATGACAAATTTCGAAACAGTTTTCATTATTTTGAATTTTTTACAATATCGAGTCTCAGAATCGAGTTGTTCAATAAAATCTTTTAATGACCCTATGCCTATTTGTTCAATTTGATCTCTTCTTTGATTGTTATCATTTCCTAAAATATTTTCAATAAAAAATCTGGGGCGTTTGGGTGGGCTACAGCCGGACATGTTTTTGTTTGAAAAAAATATGAAATGAAAGAACTGTGCAATATCAACGTTTTATATACTATCTGGTAATATGGGCGTATCATGTTTATACAGAGCGCCATTTCATTTAAAATACTATGAATAATTAAGGGAAAGGAATGTGTCATGAATAAGTAAGGGGAAGGAATGTGTCTATGAATAAGTAAGGGAGAAGTTACCTATGTATAAAAAACAAATCAAGTTTGAACTATGAATAATTACGATAAAATGTAAGCGATTTCCTATGCAAATTTAATTTAAATTTTTAAATAAAAAATTCAAGCTTAACCTAAACTTTAAACTTAACCTAAAACTCAATAAATAAAAAACAACAAATATTTTTACTTGACAAAAAAATTAAAGACAATTATTATAAAAAATTAACATTAAATAAAAAATTAAAAAAATCGCGGATTACTACGTTTGGTTCGACGCGAACGTCGAACCAAACGCATGTATTCCGCTTTACAACAAGCACAATGTGGAAATGATCCTAAAATTTTATCATAATCCACAGACTTCTTCCAATCAAACATGTCTGCCAGCTTCTCTTCAATACCATCATTCACACAGTCCGTGCAGTAGTTCACACAATTACAACCACAAGGGCCAAAAATGATGTTGACTTCCTCCTGTGTGCACAAACATCCGATGCAAACATCGGACGCATGTTTTACAGGAGTACTCATTCTCTTCTTTTTTGTTGGCGGTTCTGTTGGTGGTGTCGGTTCTTGCTGTTCAATTTGTTGTTGTTGTTGCTGTTCAATTTGTTGTTGTTGAGCCGGCGCAATATTTTCAAAATTGAACACATCCAAATCCATATAGACTGGTGGTGGTGTAGGTGATGGTGGTGGTACAGGTGATGCGAGCAGTTCATACGAAACACCATCATCAAATTGTTGAGGCAATTGCCAAGGCACAATTTCCTCGGCAAGTCCAATTGGAACATGTGTCGGTGTAGAAACTAAAAATTATGAATTATTTTATATCCCCATTTCAACCCCAAAAATATTAAAAGAAAAATTACCATATGAACTTCCAGATTCCCAATTCCAATTAGCAGGTGGAACCCAATCAGCGTATCGGTTTTCGGGAGTCCATTCCCACGGAGCAATAGCAGAGGTTCCTTGAGCCAGCATTGGATCATTATTTGGAGTCGACAATAATTCGGCTCTTCGCAATTCCATTAATCGAAGTTCTGTATGATGAACTTCAGGCGAGAGTCCTCTCGCTCGTTCTCCACGATCAGCCGAAAAAGGCCACCCACGATCCATTTCTATAAATTTTCAAATTAAATGAAATTTTCAAAAAAATTTTTACCATTCGATTCGACCTCGTCAATTACGAGCTCGTAAACGGGGTTGCTTATCATTATAAATTAATAAAAAACAAAAATTTAAATTCAATAATAAAAAATAAAGAAATTAAAAAAATTTTTAGAGAAAAAATAAATTTCAAAGGGGTAGCTGGGAAAATTAAATTAATGTGAAGAAATTACTAATCATTTGGCTTTATAAACGGTGAAATTAGTATATTACCACAAAGTTCCGCCTCTATTTCAAAGAACTGCCGTTCAGAGTTGATCTGATCAGTGAAAAGAATGTGCCAGGCGACGAGGAAAAAAGGAAAGGGGAAATTAATGCTTTTCTAGTTTCAAAGAAATGCCGTTCAAACGTGATCTGATCAGTGAAAAGAATGTGCCAGTCGACGAAAAAAAAGGAAAGGAGAAATTAATGCTTTTATAGTTTCAAAGTAATGCCGTTCAAACGTGATCTGATCAGTGAAAGAATGTTTGTCTGTTGAGACGGAAATTTAAAAAAAAAGTTGAAAGGGAAAGTAAAAAAAAAGTTGAAAGGGAAAGTAAAAAAATTCTTTCTTTTTTAGTGCCGATTTTTCTAACATTTAGTTTAAAAAATTAAAAAGTTTAAAGTTTTAAAAGTTAAAAAAGTTTTGAAAATTTTTTGCTTAAATATTTAACACTAAACCTAATATTTAAAATTTTAAAATTAAATATTTATTTCAATTTAATAAAGTGAAAAATTTGAAATATATTTTTGATTTGATAATTTTGATTAAAAAATTTTTATTGGTTCTGAATTTCCTGTACAACTGATGTTTTCTTTATATCCCAATCACATAACACATCTTTTACTAACATATTGAGCTGAACACACTGTTTGCAAAGATCAAAGCTAATTTTTACTCCCCCATCTTGATTTTCAGTCACGCGACTTGTACTATGAAATAGTACATTTGAACAGGTCCGACAAAGTCTGAATTCTAGTCGAGGAATGTATTTCATTCTAACTAATTTCCACAACATTTTGCTATTTGTAGATACTTTTGTAGGATTTTTTGAATTAGTTTTCTTTTGTGCTGACTTTTTACTTAGCCAGACATCAATTGTCCCAGTATTCTCCTTGTAGAGAAATTCCTAATCTCTCTAATTATAAACAAAAAACACCTCTTATTCCAATCAAATTTTATTTATTTCACAAATATAAATTATATTAAGGCAAAAGTAGGAAAAGTTGCTAATGTAAAGTCAAAAAGGAGAATTAATGTTTACGAAGAACATATAAAAGTGAAGTACAGGAAGAAAGAACACAAAACTAATTTTATAGGTTTAAGGCCAAACATTAATGTATGTGTAGGAAAACAAAGAATGTATGGGAAAATTATATAGATTATGTATTTAGATAAAGGAAACAAAAATAAATTGAATTAAAAATAAATTTTAATTTAAAGAAATTTCGCGTTTCGCGACATTCCGGCCAGGGATGTTCTATCGGTAGTGTTGACGGCTGCAGCATGGAGCATCGTGGTTGTTTCGGTTGACGTGGATCATATTCAAAGGCGTTGGTGGGTGGCGCATCACAAAGTCTATACGGGAGAGAGGAATGGGTCCAATTCGTTGATGCACTGGCATGTAGGGGTGGATTCGGACCGTCCAAGGCTGAGCATACATGTTCGGGTAAGTTGACATGCGGGAAAAAATTGAGGGGCGATTTGTAAAAGTTGGTTCGACATTTAAGTTTACCTTCACGGGAATATCCTTCGGGATAGTTTCAGCAATTTTCAAATTTGTTGGAGTTGGAATTAATGTCGTTGCCAGGGAAGTCTGTTGTTGGAATTGGAATGCCGCGACCATTTCAACAGTTTCAGAAGGCAGGGAGGAGCAAATAACAGGTTGATTAATGGTGTTGTTGTCAATAGGAGGATCGGTAGTTGATTCAAGATAATTATTGTTGTTGGGGCTGTCAGGAGTGAGGGGTTCAAATAAGTTGTCGGGTGTGTCCATTTTCTTTATTGGGGAAGGCTTTTTAGGTAATAGACTTAAATGTTTTAGAATCGGGATGATTTCTTTATCGGTGAGGGGGGTTCTGGTGTTCCTTTTCATAAATCTAAATTAAAGTAATTAAAGAGATGAGGAAGGTCGATCTACAACGCTCGAAGGCGAATGGGAGTGAGAGGGATTACTAGTAAGTTCGATATTGGGTTGAAGGGAGGCAGTAGTTGAGCGGTTGAGTAAGCGCTTTCGATTAGACCACAAATTAGTTAGGAGGATTAGGAGTAGGAGAAAGGTAGTAACTATACTGCAAAGAATTACAGCCGAGAGTTCTGGTTCTTCCAAAAGGTAATTTCCTAGTAAGTCTAAACCAAAATAAAAGGCTGCCGTGGAAAGGAGAGAGGCAGAAGTAACAGCCAAGGATTTGGTAAGTTTTCGAAAATTGGCCTTAGGTTTAAAATTGGCGTGTTTAATGGGGGAGTATGAGTTTGATTTCTTCAAAGAAAGGGGTAGGCTTTCAGTAGTAGTTAAAAAGAGGCAAACCAGGAGAACTATTACAGCTATAGTATGGCGAGTTCGAACTCGGGTAAGGCAACGGGAACGGATAGTATAAATCAAAAAAATGGCGGTGGCAATCAGTAAAATCAGTAGGATTAAAATAAAGGATAAAAATCCGTAGTCGACAGTTTCTTTTTTAGGTTGGTAATTAAATTCAAGGCCTACAGCCAAAATATTTCCCATAGAAATTCCAATAAAATAATTCTGAAATTGAGAGAAGGAAACAGGTTAAATGGTAATTAAATTATTAAAAGGAAACAGGTTAAATGGTTAAATAAAATTAAAACAAAAATATTTGGGACAAATTAGAAAATTTTTAAATTAATGAGGTATATTGCGAAGCACGCTCCCCCAAGGAAATTCAGTGTCTGGGGATCTTTCTGCTTCTTAACTCTAAATAATTACTTTCAACTGGTGGATTATTCAAAGGGTCGGGGATTTTATTAGTTTCAATTATGGGCGGGCTGTGTGTATCCTTTTCTTCAAACGTTTCTAAAGGAATGAGATGTTTTACGGATCGAGTGGTTATGTGTCCCGATAACATCTTTATTTTAGCCGTGCTTGGGAAATCGGAAGTGTTTGTATAAATTTCTAAAATGGTTGCTAAAGGCCAGAGAGAGATGGGACTAACATCGTTGTAAACAATTACTAGTTCTCCTTCTTTGGGAAAGCGGGAAGGTGACTTTTGGTTTTTATTTCTCTCTCTCAAGGAAAGGATATAGTCTGAAGTCCATTGGGTTTTAAATCGGCCAATATTTCTTTGTATGGCTTTCCAAAGTAAGGTGAGTGTTCTTTGGTTGCTGGAGGGTGGTAGGAGAGAGTTTGTGATTGGTTTTTCTAAGAGCTGGGAATGCTCGTGATCAAGTGGTTTAAGGAAGTCGATCGGTCGTAAGGGACGGGGATCGGCAGGATTTGATGAATCATAGGCAATAGGTCGGGAATTAATAATAGTTTCGATTTCGGCAATTACTGTTGTTATATGATCGAGGGAAAATAATTTCGGAATAGCTCCAATAGAAAGGGAGCGTCTAAGGTGGTATTTTATTAGGGCCACTAAGCGTTCGTAGTGCCCGGATTTCCATGCTGCCAGTGGTGCTCTGAAGTCCCATTCAATATTCTTTATGCCGAATTGCGGCTCTAAAGCTTTTTGGAAGGAAGTAAATGTTGGTGCGTTGTCGGAAAATAATTTTTTAGGTAGTCCACATTTAGCAACAAAGCGTCGAAAAGCCAATAGGAAGGATTGATTGGTCAGGTCTGGGACTAAATCGAGAGAAAGGGCACGGGAAGAAAGGCAAACCCACAGGACTATCCAATATTTTTTGGTGAGTGGCTTCCGTTTTCTCTCAGCTTGGTTTGGGTCAAATATTCGTAAAGGCCCGCAGTAATCAAGCCCCACAGAAAGGAAAGGGCGCAATAATTCCACTCTTTCGGAAGGTAGTGGCGGGAAGGGGGGTGGGTCAAATGGTTTGGCAACAAATCGACGGCAAGGTAAACAGGATTTATAAATAACTTGGGTAACGATTTTCCTCCCTTTAGGTAGCCAATATTTCCTTCTAACCATAGAGAGGGTTAAAAGCGGGCTGGCATGGTGATTCAGTAGGTGATATTCATAAACAATTAATTTAGTAAGTGGGGAATGGGATGGAAGGTAAATTGGCTCAATAGTATTGTCGGGAAGGTTACTGTTGCCAAGCCTGCCTTTGGCTCTCAAAATTCCATCGTTGTCGAGAAATAGGCCCAATGATTCGTTGTCTTTATCAGGTGGTGGTAATATTTGTTGCTCTTGTTTAATTAATAGGGTTTTTGCCAGGTAGATTTCAAAATATCCAGGAAATATTCGGTTGTAGTCAATATTGAATTGTTGAGGGAAAATTTGGGCTTTGGGACGTAATTTGCATATAAAACGGAGGGAAAAGGCAAAAATCCGTAATAATTTCGGGAGTCTGGAAAATAACGAAGGGTCTATTGTCCGGGTATTCAATTCGGTCTGTGTGTGGAAGGTCATGGCAATGTGTGGAGAAGGTAATTTTGGCGGGTCATTGGAAAAGAAAGGCCTAATTTCGGTTTGAGGCCAGGATTCAGTTGTCAGCCAAAGAGGACCATTCCACCAGATTTTTTGTTGTTGTAATTGTTGACAATTTATTAAACCACGGGAGCATATGTCTGCAGGATTATCGATGCCCGCAACATGTTGTACCATTAAATCAGGAATTTTTCTTATGTGGTTTAAGCAATTGGAAACGAAAATTTCATTGGTAGGGTTTTTCCCGGTTAACCAACCTAAAACAGCAGAGGAGTCTATCCACAGAAAAAGAGGTACGGTAATATTCAGGTGGGATAATTCTTTGTGTACATAAACCAAAGCATTGGTTCCTATTTTTGCCGCTATTAATTCCAGCCTGGGTACAGTTAGTTTATTGTTGGATTTCAAGGGTTTAATTTTGGTTTTGGAAAATAGTAAAGAAACCTGGGAAATCTTGGAAATAGGATTTAACGTACGTAAATACACGGCACATCCCATAGCAGTAAGAGAGGCATCTGAGAAACAGTGTAATTGGTAGGTTCTATTGTCAACAGGTAAAGTTGAAATTAGTCTGGGAATTTGCACAGTTCCAATCTGCCAGCCAATCATTAAGTTGTTCCAGGAATTAATTAATTTTTCAGGTAGTTTCTCGTCCCATGCGAGTTTTTCAGACCATAATTCATGTAGGAATAATTTCAAAGGTAAAATAATAGGACAAATATAGCCACAGGGGTCATAATGGGAGGCAATAAAGGAGAGGATCGTTCTTTTGGATAATTCAGTAGGAGGGTTATGGGTTTCCACAAATAGGTAATCAGTATCGGTTTGCCATCCAACACCAAGAAATTTCTGTTTGGGACCATTAAGTTTGTCGTCAAGGGGAATATGGTCAATAGTTTCAGGAATATTGGAAATAAATTCACGTAGTTTCATGTTGGCAGTGGAGAAAAGTTCGATTAAAGAATCACATTTTCCTTTAGCCTCTAGGACATTTTCAGCTCCAAACAAAATGTTGTCCACGTAAATATTTGATAGTATTTCTTCAGTTAATTGTGATGGATTCAGTCGTAAATGGTATAAAATAGTAGCTGCCAGTAAAAATGGGGAAGGAGAAAGACCAAATGGTACCCGGGTAAATCGGTAAATCTGTAAATTTTCGAGGGATAAGGGTTCTTGAATGTTTTTTAACCACAAAAATCGAATCGAGTCTCGATGGTTTGGGTGCACTGAGACTTGTAGGAAGGCTTTTTGGATATCACAAACAATAACTATTTTTGGTATTCGCATTCGGAGGAGAACACCTACAAGTTCCGGTAAAATCACGGGTCCAGGGTGAAGGCAGTCATTGAGAGAAAATGAATTAGGAAGGTTTGCGGACCCATCATAAACAATACGGACTTTTTTGGGATTTATAACCGCATGGTGGGGTAGGTAATGTAGCGGGGGATGGAAATTCTTGGGAGATTCCACGGTTTCAATAATTTTCAATTGGTGCTGCTCTTCAATAATTTTATTGTATTTTTCCAATAAGTCGTTGGTTTTATTCAGGGAATTCAATGTAGAACGTAATCTTCCCCAACATAATCCAAAATTTGAGGGAAGGGGTAAAGTTTTTGGGCAGGATTTAAATGGGAACATTACTTGGTATCGCCCATGGGTAAATTCTACGGTTCGGTTAAATTCTTGTAGGACTGAGTCGTCAGTCTTGGTCGGGGAAGGATCGGTAATGCCTATACTTTCGAGGGAGAAAAATTCATTAGGAGGCTCCTGGACTGTTGTTTGGGAAGAGAAGTTAGTAATCTGGAGGGAATTTGAGCATCCGAAAGGTTTTCCCGCAATAATAAGCCCAAGAAGTGTCTGGATTAAGTGGTAGCCAGAGGGTAATCGGTATATTGGTGTGGGCTCTATTTCATAGTAAAAATCACTTCCCAATAGGATGCTTGGAACAATATTCTGGTAATTTCGGACAAGATCCTTTTCATAGACAAGTTCATTAGAAAACGGCACATATGGCGTGGGTTGGGTAAGGTGGTTCAACGTATTGGCTTTTATAATTAAGGAACGGCCATCAACTAATTTAAGACCGAAGGTGGTGGTATAAGTTGGTAGAGCAGTTATGGAAGGGTTATTGAAGACCCCGAGGTTAATAGAACTGGGAGATAGGTTTAGATTCAAGACATTGGCTACGGTAGTATGAATGTATGTGTTAGTACTGGCGTCATCGAGAAGCACAATTCCTTCATATTGACAGGAAGGGAAGTCTGGATTGAAAATTGTGGTTCGAACACATTTTAGCAGGATCGGTCGGTAATTACCGGTAGGGTTAGTAGAAGAGTTTGTCTGTTGGTTTGGTTCTAGATTAGGTGGAGGAGGTGGACGAGGGTCATTAATTCTCGTATAAGGAGTGGATTGAGAAAAATGAACGTCGGGCGTTGGCTTGGGCTGGTGGAAATTTGGCAGTCTCGTGGGATGTTGGTATTGGCGCGGGTTTTCGTTAACCGTATTACGGTAGGTTTGAGGAGGTCGTTGGGGAGGCCTCGGGGTAAAAGGTGGGTTTGAGGGTAATAGATTAGAGCAAAGGGCCCGTGGGTGAGGGCCACCACAGGAGGAACATCTCATGGGCATTCGGCATTGAGAGGTAGTGTGGCCTTCTTTCATACAGCTGAAACACCGCCGTAGTTCTTTCAATTTATTTCGGCGGGAATAAAGGTCGGGATATTGTTGACAGGAGGGGGAGAAGTGCCCAAAGACGTTACAGAATAGGCAGGGAAGCTTGGGTTCTACGGCATTCGATCGCCGGGTTGTTTGAGTATTAAAGGTGAGGGAGGAGCGAGGGCCCGGGGGAGAGTCATTTCTGGGAGTATAAATTTTTTGAAAAGAGGGTTGAACTTGCGATTTTTGCGGAGAGCTGTTGTTCATTGCAGAGATGTCTTCTTTCCTTTTTAATATAGCCTTTAATTTTTGTTTTAGTAGTTCTGTGGACCAAGCCGGAGTATTTTCTTTGGCTCTATAAACTTCTTCTAATACAAAAGTCGGAAGTTTTGATTCGATTTCTAATTGAATATGGATGTTGTCTGTGTTTTCTCCTTGTTGTGTAAATCGGCAAATCAGGCTTTCAAATTCATTAACAAGAGAAGATAAATCACGGCAAAAATATTCGCCTTTTCTAACTGTTGGTAGTTGTTTGAGGGATTGGCATAAGGAACGGGAAATTTCGGTGGGATTTTCATATTTCTGTTTTAGTAACTCGACGGCCTGAGGGTAAGATTGGTCAACAAGAGGGAAGGATTCAATAACTGCTAAAGGCGCAGAACGGAGGCAGGATTTAAGATAGGACAGTTTTACCGAGTCGGATATGTTCGGTAAGTCTCCGACTGCTGCCTGGAAGGAGGACCAAAAGGACGGGAATTCCACACAATTACCGGAAAATTGCGGTAAGGCCATTCTAGGAAGATGGGCCAAAGAGGTAGAGGCAGTGGTAGCGGTAGGAGGAGGGGTACTGGAATTATTGCCGGGTAAAATGGCGGTTAGTTCATTCTTTTGAGCAGTTAAGGATCGGACGTATTTCTTGAGTTTTCCGATGAGGGAAGGGTACGGGCAGGATTTCGTAAATTCATCATAGACTTCATTGTCGTGGGTTCGTTCGGGACCAGTCATTTTTGCTCGAAGGTCCATCCATTGGTCATGAGTAGTAGAAAGGTCGGTTAGGTTATCGGAAGCCTCGGAAAGCGAAAAATCCAATTCGCGGAGGTAAGAACGGATCTGGGAAAAGTATATATGATCCGATTGTCCCTGGTTTCGAAGAGGGACGGGAAAAGTCTTATTGGCTTCCAAAATTTCGATAATTTCCGGATATAGGCTTTTTATCTGGTTTCTGAACGGGAGAGACATTTTTCATAAAAGTTGAATAGTTTATAGGCAAATAAAAATTTGAAATGTCGGAATTTAGTAAGAAAAAATTGTAAATATAACAAACAGGAAAAAACAAGTAAGGAAATTCAAAAATAGAATAAAAATACAAGTAGTCAAAAAGTTCGTAATCTGGGTAGGACTGTAGAGAAATTCCTAATCTCTCTAATTATAAACAAAAAACACCTCTTATTCCAATCAAATTTTATTTATTTCACAAATATAAATTATATTAAGGCAAAAGTAGGAAAAGTTGCTAATGTAAAGTCAAAAAGGAGAATTAATGTTTACGAAGAACATATAAAAGTGAAGTACAGGAAGAAAGAACACAAAACTAATTTTATAGGTTTAAGGCCAAACATTAATGTATGTGTAGGAAAACAAAGAATGTATGGGAAAATTATATAGATTATGTATTTAGATAAAGGAAACAAAAATAAATTGAATTAAAAATAAATTTTAATTTAAAGAAATTTCGCGTTTCGCGACATCCTTGACTGGTGTATTTTCATCCATGATTTCTATCACTTCAACAGTTTTAGACTCAGTATCTGATGTCTTTGGAGAATTAGGAGTGGACATTTTTTCAAATTTTATTTAAAATTATTTAAGAATGAAGTTTTGGGTTCCAAAATTCAGATATTTATACCTCAGAAAATGGGCGTGGTATGCAAATATTTATGTTATCACAAATCATCAGATATAAAAGCAAATCATTTTCTTTGTATTCATTCATTTTAAATTAGTTTTGAATAATTATTTTTGAATATTTATTAATAAAAAATGTCAAATCTCCTTGAAAGAATTTCAAAAATTCTAGATTGCACAATTGATAATGTCAAACAACGCTTGACAAATAAATGTGATAGAGATCGAGTCCTAAATGAAATAAGAGGAAAGGCTTTAAAAACCAATTATCTAGATAGAAATGGAAAAAAACAAAAAATATATTGTGATGGAATTTCTTCACTCGGTTCTCATCAAATAATGGCTTATGGAAATCTTAAGCAACCTTTCAATATTTGCGTAAGCGCATATTTCCATGCTAGGCACAAAATTATGCTGAAATATCCATTTCATCCATGCATTCAATTCAAAAATTGTTACTACCCTCTTGAACTTCTCGATCTAGTGGAAGATTTTGATGAGTCCGATTCTGATTCACCAATTATTATGAAAAATCTTCGAAAAAAAGCATCATCGTCCTCCGAATCTGTTCAATCCTTAGATTCTTTCTCTACAAATTCAACTTTTAAAGAAAAACAGTCAACTGAAGCATCTGATGAACTCAGGCGGGGAATCCTTTGGCTATATGTTAATGATAAAAAAATGTGGGAAAAACATACTATTACGCTTTTTTCTTCAAAGTAATATTTGATTTTTGTTAATTTTCCTTAATTTTTCTTAAATTTCCTCTTCTTTGCATTAATTATGCACTTTTACCCCTAAAAACTGTATCTTCTTCAGCTTAAAATTTTTAAAATGTTATCTTATTTTTAATATATTTATCGAATTTAAATTCAATAAAGTAGTTTATTTACAATTATTCGTACAAATTCATCGGGATTTGAATAAGAATTTAGGATATGGAGATACTTTTCAAATGTATATCCTAGAGAAATGAAATACAAAAATACGATGCAATGTTGTCCACACTCTGTTGATATAGGGCTTTGTAGTAGTATTTTGTTTTTTATTTGTTTTGGAAATTTTGACAAAAAGTTATTTATCGTTGAAGGCAAATTTGGAATTAATAGTGAATCGAGTATATAAATTGTTGTTTTATTCAATGCAAACAGTCCTATCCAATGAGATCCCTCATTAATTGCTCTGTCAAGATTAACTATCATTGAAGCTGGAAATTTTGTAATATCAGTTGGTATTTTATCTGAGGCAAAACATCCTACGAAAAATCTTCTTGTAATGTTATTTTGAAACAATATTTTTTCAATTTGCGTTGTGTTCATTGTTATCGTTGTTTGGTTTTACACTATTTGGTATTTGAGTAATCTTATTTTTTATGTTTATAATAGCTCTTAATTGGTAAAGCACTGAAGACACTATCAACATGAACCAAAGTAAAATCAGTGCAATGCAGTAAAAATTGTAATTTCCGTAATCGTCTTTTATTTCCTTGCATGGTAATGGCAAATCTATTTCCTTATTCATTTTATTCAAAATATCAAATTTTATATCTTTATCATTATTAGAGATAGTCAGATTTTTTAACATTATGAAAAATTTAATAAAAAATTATTGAAATATTTGCTAGCAAAAAAAAGTAATTACTAATGTTTTTTAATTATTTAAATGAAATGTATATTAAATTCGAATTTTTTATACTGATATATCACTTGTAATTGTTCTATTTCTGTCTAACATTAACAATGAATCCACTTCACCCATTGCAATGAGAACAATTCCCCCTGAAGGAACTGGTTCGTTGAATGTCAATTTAATACTTGTTGTACCATTTTTAATGAGATCAAATGTCTCGGGGCCATTATCCTCCTGGCTATTTGTTAAGTTAAATACAAAAAAGCAAAATCCTCCTTTAGCATATCGTTGCATAGAAATGCCATTACTTTCGAGTGTACCTGCATACCCAATTGCTTCTTGCATATCATGAAATATTCGAGAGTACTTTCCCTTTGAAAAATCAAGAGAATAAGGCGATGCCGGGAAAACCGTTCCTCCGGCTGTTATTGAAATATCTCTCAAATTAAAATGTTGAAAATAGAAGGGATAATGTTTCTGAATACCAACAAAGCTTTTATTATCAACCATTCCTAATATGATTCTTCGTGGTACTTGATCCATCCATAGGTTCGCGTTGAATTCTGTCCGATTTTCGCTTATGAAGAGTGATTTTAATGAAGTTTTTCTAATAGGGTAACGAGCAGGTTTTATTTCTAATTTTTTCGCTATATCAAATGCTAAGCTATCCATCAGCTCAATTTTCTTAACGTAAAGTTTGCACGCGATTACTTCTATTTGATATTTAGGTGCATTTTCCATGGGAGTATTCAGTAAAAAATTTGAGTCGTTGGGCAAGAGTTCAATATCGACCTCGCATTGATTTACTAGATATCGTGGCTGGTTAAATATATCTACATCCAATTTTGACATGAACTGGGCGCTACAGGGATTTCCATTTTCGTCCAAAAACAACCTCTTTCTTGATTTGTATCCATAACCAACCGTTTCGACTTTTGTCTCAGTTTGATTGTCCCCATCATCATAATATCCTGCCACAGATAGATAAGAATTTTTTACACTTTGTGGGTATGTGAGTTCATAGTCAAAAATACTTTTATAGGCCATTAACGAGTTTCCTTCAAATATCTGTGTGCCATTTATTGACACTCTACAATTTTTCCATATAGTATGGCCTATTAATTGACAGACAGCTACATTATCATCTTTTCCTAGATCAATCATTCTTCCATCTTTATCTTCTTTAAGGATTTTTAGTTCAATAAACACGTAACATTTTGCTAAATCTATGTAATTTGTGCTTGCGTGAATTTTAAAGTGATACGGAGTGATATTTACGGGGTTAAGTGTAAGGAGTTCAATAACTGATGAATTAGTTACGCTGACATTTGTATTTGGTGTTTCAAAAAATGAAAGTGCATTAGTGATTGCATTCGCTGATTCTCGATCAATTTTGTGGTGAATTGACATTTTTAATATAAACCAAATGTATCAATTTTCTTTCTTTTCTTTTTTGGTGTATTTGCTGAGATTTTTCCAACTAATATCTGATTTTTATTTTGTGTTGTTAATGGCAAATGATTTTGATTTTTTGTTCTGGCTCTTTTTATACTATTTTTTCTTTGGCGCAAACCCGTTCCAAATTGTTTTGGCAGCCCCCCTCTCTCTAATAATCTATCTAATCCACGTTTTCCTTCGTTTATGACGGTACTTTTTAAATTATTTCCTCCTTCGTGTGATGCAGAATTCTCAACTTTCTCCAAAATTCTTCCTCCCGTATCTAAAGCTTCTTTAGCTACGGCTGTTCCGGCTCGACGAGCATATGGTAAAAGGAAACGCCAAAAATGTCGCAGTACATCACCAACTCCTCCACCCGTTTGGCGTCCGTATCCTCTTTGAAATGGCACATGTCCACGAAAATAATAGGATCCATCGTTTTGCAAAGCGAATCCCCCTTCTCCTATTTGGATTTGTTCGTGATGGTCATCATACCCAATTTCTCTAGTGTCAAAAGGAATATGTACCATATTTAGATATAAAACTAATAAATTTATGATTTATTTTATTAATAATTTTAAAAATGATATATGAAACAAATTAAAATCTTAAAACTTTATTAAACATTAATATCACAATAACTGTTCCATGATCAAATTTTACTAGGCTTCCGTTCAACCATCGCAATTCGATTTCTATTTCATTAATTTCTCTTGGCTGGACAGGGATAAACATTGGGTGATCGTAGACTCTCTCTATGACGCCTCCCGATTTATTTTCAACAGAGACAATCCTTAATAAGGAACTAATTGCATTTCCCATTATTACACTGCTGGTCAATCCTTTCGAGTACACTGCAAAACTTGTAAAACCTCCTTTTAGGTCAATCCCGTATTTTCCAATTTGCTCATTCTTTATAGGCTGCAAGGGAAATCCTAGAACATAGCAAAGTTGTGGGGAAATATTTATTGAGATGATTTCTGGGTTGTTAAACTGTGCGCGAAAGCGATCGATACTTTCCAAATATTCAAATTCAATTTCACTATATAGATCCTGATTTTGCGCTTCATTTTCCTCGTATATTACTTGTGATTTTTCTTTTATTGGCTCATTTTTTTGTTCCTCATCAAAGTAAAAATATTGTTTCTCTTCTTCTATTTCTTTTTCTATTTCCTCATTTTGCCCAATCAATATAGATTGGTTTGCCTGCCTATCAAGATCATCTCTTTTCTTTGCTTCGTTTGTTAAAAGGTTAAATTTTGCTGTTTTTTCCTCAGTTATTGTGTTCAAATGTTGAAGTTGAGATTCAAAGACAGATTTCTGCTCCGTGTTATTCTCATTCATAACTTGTTTTGTTTTTTCTTCAACACTTAACTTATGTTTTTTTAAATCTTGTTCATAATCTTTAATAGCATCCCAATAATTCGGGTACTTGGTAAAAAATTCATCTAACCAGTCTTCATGTTCTCTTCTGACGCGTTTTTTAATAGGGGAATCTTTTTGAATAATAAAATCATCATCTTTAAAGGTTGTAACCTCTCTTCGCTTTCTTCTTTCCTCTTTTTGGACTTTTGCAAGCGCTAATTTCAGAAAAAACCCCAAGCCTTTTGCAGTTAATTGCGTTGTTTTTGGAATACCAAATTTGAATGTCTTTTTGTTTTTGTAATTGATTTCTATCCATTGTTTCTCATCTGTACCAATTGTAGCTGCCCACGATTGCGGATATTGAATACTATATAAACCGCATACCCAATTTCCTCCTTGAAACTGAATAGGTTTTGCCAAATGTGATCGGAATTTGTTAGGCTTATTATCAGAATAATCACTAACATTGCTAGGTAATACAACAAAAAGTATTTTCCATATTTATCAAATTTTATTTTAAATTAAATGATTTACAATTAATAATAGAAAATTTTTTATACAAATTGTGATTCATCTATCCATTCTGGATTGGGGTAATCGAAAAATTTCACAAAATATTCCTTCTTTCCATCTTTTTTCTTTCTTTTACTGATAATCTTTTCAATTCTATAACTTGTATTTTCATCTTTTCTCACTTTTGTCAACTCTTCAGGATAAAAGTATCCTTCAAAATGCTCTCCTTTTTCATCCTTAACTCGATATCTGTTGGGGTTGGCTCTATTTTTCACAAGATCCACTTGTAAGATTTCGTCAGAGTAATTAGGTAGATATCCTTTTGCGAAGACATTTTTGTTACGACTCATGCGTACAAAATCATTCTTTTGAAATCGGGTCTTCTTTCGATTTATATTAGAGCCTATACGTCCATAAATTTTTTCTCTTATTTTTCTTGCATTATTAAAACTAATATCAATTGGTCTCAATCCTCCAATTGCACGACATTTTGAGTGATTTATTGCATCCACTATCTTATGTATCGCTTCAGCCCATTTTAATGTATGTTTCTCACTCATGTATCTATAAAGCCGTTGTTTTATATTACGGATGCATCGTTCGGCAAGAGAAGCTTTGACTGTTGATGAATTCGGTGTAAACTTTTCAATGTCTTTCCCTTTGAAAAATTCAGCCATTTCCTTGCTTGTAAACTCTGTACCCTTGTCACTGAAAACTCTATGAGGGTGCATTTCCATTCTTTCCAAAATACTTTCAAATGCTTGGATCATGTCCTTTCCTTTCTTTGTTCGTACAGGTTCTGCAAAAACACGTTTACTCAAGACATCTATTGCAACAAGAGCATAATTATAACCATTGTTTTGCCGAGATAGTTTTTGAAAATCGGCCAAATCACACTGAACATCTGTCATATAACCTGCAGGCATAGTCCTTGATCTTTTGAACCGCACACGGCGAGGGCGATGAATTGTATATGTACGATGACCTTCTAAATATTCAATCACATCCTTCTTTTTTATACTTTTATCCTTCTTTTTTGCCTCTATCAATAATTGATTAATACCAGCAAAGCCAGCGGGATTTGCGGGATCATTATAAAGTCGATCCAGTATTATATCCACTCTTTTGGTGGTCTCCATTCTCCTTCAAATAATGACGATTGTTTTGATTTGAATCCTTGAGATATTCTTTTGGGCTGAGTAATGCGTCTTGGTGTAATGGGTGTTTTAGCTTTTTCAATTAATTGCCAAATATAAGGATCATTTCTCAACCTTTTCTCTAGAATAGTAGTACCAGGCGGGGAAACTCCATGCCATTTATTTTTTCCAGTAAAATCCGAGCGTATTATGCAATCAAGGGATTTTTTGACATTACTTCCTAGAATCTCTTTTGTTCCTTTCTCATTTAAAATTTTATCTTCTTTATTCACATTATACTTTTCAAAATTTTTCTTCATGAAATGATATATAATTGAAGTTCTTTGAGTTAATTTAGATTTTGGTGTCTTTGAAGTTTTGGGTGTTTCCACATCACTCCCTTCATCTGCTGTATACATAGACTCCTCAGTAACCTCTTTTTCCTCATCATTTATCGATGGTTTTGTAATATTTAAATCAACTGCATTCTCATTTTGTGCAGGAGTAATTAGGGGCAATAATTGTTTTATCTGATCAAGGGCTGGGTTATCAATTTGACGGACGGCTACGCCTGCTGGTGTTTGATTTTGCTCTTTTAGCATGTGTAGGTAACGACGTAGTTCTTGATTGTAATTAATATTTTTTAATTCATTGTTCTCGTGTTGTCTTTTAATAATGTCCAAATTTTTTCGAGTATAATCCAAATTAATGTTTCCTGTGTCTGAAGATGGTTGAGTCAATAATCCTCGATAGATATCCTCTGGGACAAGGATAAATTTATTAGCCATTTAATTTGAAGAAAATTTTGATGCAATATTTTTTGATAATTCAATTATTATTGGTGTAAGTAATGCTGGAAAAAGTCCTAGGGGAAGACCGCTGCCCTTCTGTATAACAATTCTCCGTGCACCGCGTACTGTTCTTACACGACTAATGCGACGAACAAAATCAGCAAATGGCACTAATCGACCTTTTTGACGTTTTGTTAGTTGAAATTTATTTCGTACAATATTTAGACAAATTTCAGCAATTGAAAGCAATTGTTCTATAGATGCTTGTTTTAATAGACGTTTTCTCTTTCTTATTGATCTTGTTTTTGATAATTGGTTAAGGAATTGATAATTATTTTTTACTATTTGACTTATCATTTTTTAATAACTAATTAGATTTTGGTAAAAATATAGTAGTTTCAAAATTATCTGAATCTTTTTTTTGCTTCAAAAAGTCATATATATTTGTTCTAAGTCGCAGTGTTGTGTCGGAAGATGGGTGAAGGTCGATAAATAAATATGAATATTTATCACGCGTTGCCTGTCGATATGCGTCGAGAAAATATTCTAATTTTCCAGGAAATAATTGTACTCCCAAATTTCTGATAGATAGTGCGCCGTTTGGAGCTCGAGTTAATACTAAGTACATCGAATTTTGACGAGCAACTCTTAGTTTCTTTTCAAATAAATTTTGCGTGACAAAGACAATTCCAAAATCAAGATGGTGTGACTTTTTTGTAAACAGTTCAGAAAGATACTTTTCATCAATCGAATATAAAAGATCGTCAAGAATTATTAACGAAGGTTTTTGTTGATTTTTTATTAATTCTTCTGGTGGAACTCCCGAATACACCGAAATTCCATCTCTTTGTAGTTGAGAAACTAATAAACTGAATTCTCCGTAACAGTAAAGAATAGACTTAGGTTGTGGGTCAATCATTTCTTTTGCATCACTAATTAAATTTCTTATAAAAGTGCTTTTTCCGCTTGAACTAGGTCCACTGACTATACATCCAAAAGGTAATTTCAATTTCAAATCATTTTTGGAATAGGTTTCATATAATTCAAGTTGGGTTAACATATTTTATTTAAAAGTGAAAATAAATTTTAAAAAATGAAAACAAAATATCTAATTAATTTATCAAAATTTCCTTTTCTTCTATTGTTTCTTCTTTACATTCGTCTGACATTTTCTTGTCATCTTGCTCTTCTATAAATTCTTCTGACTTTTTCTTGTCATCCTGCTCTTCTATATTTCCGGCTGACTTTTTGCCATCTTCCTTTTCTATTATATTTTCACTTTCGTCTGACTTTGCTTTGTTATCTTCTTTTATTTTATCTTCATTGGAATTTTTCTCTGGATTTTCCTTTTCTTCTAATTTTAATCTTTTTTCAGGTGGAAATTCCAAATATTCGTCAATAATTGATTGTGATCGGAATAAGGAATTTCCGGTTGCGCATTGTAAATTGAAAAAGTCATCGTTGATTGATTGAGTCCGGAATAGATTTTTTTCTTTGTCGACTTGTATACTGAAAACCTTTCTACGTGTTTTGAATCGAAAAACATTGGTCTTTCCAAATCTCTCGATTATATCAAAAGCGACAAATTTTTCTTTCTTAAGTCTATTACTGATAATATGAATTCCTTCTAAGGTAATTACATAATCAATTTCCACGTCATCTGCTCGGCAGGTTGTACATTTTCCAGAAATATCAAAGGGAACAAAACGTGGAGTATTTAATTTAGGGGATGATATTGTTAATCCATTTGTAGTAGCAGAAAAGGAGACAATTGGGATAAGCTCTTTCATTATTAAATTTATTTTAAATTAATTTTTAAATAATTTATTGCAAAATAAAGAAATTTTTAAAATGACAATAGTTTACAAAATATGCCCCCTTTTATATTGCTTCATTTCACCTTTAAAAACTTTTTCTTTAGAATTTTTGAATTTTTTTGGAAGTTTTTTGTGAAAAAAATAAATTGTTAAATTTATTTTGAATACCTATTTGAATATTTCTAATTTTTAAAAAATAAGGGGCGTTCCTAGGCGTTTTTCAGAAAATGATCAAACCTATCATTTTTAGAATTCATTTTAGAAAATTTTAAATAAAATTTATTTTTAAAGAATTTTATTTTAAATAAATATTTTAAATAATTTTTTATCCCCACAAATGTATCACTCGAGAGGGCCATTGAAATAGACTGTGTCTGATGTGCGGTAAATATCCGGGACCCCCCAAAAAATTATAAACCCCTCCCGAAAGAAGAGGGGTTTTGCGCCAAAACATTGTTTTTTCGCGCAAAATTAATCCAAACCCCTCCCAAGGGGAGGGGTTTTGCGCCAAAATTTAACTTTTCGCGCAAAAAAGTGCCCTCTAGGCACGGATTTGGCGGCATCTTCAAAGAAAAAATACCGCACCTCAGGCACAGGCTTTTTCAATGGACCCCTTAAGTGATACATTTGTGGGGGACTTACTACTGTCAACCATACATATTTTGCAAAGAATGGAAAGAAAATCTTTATTACCCGTCTCAATTTTCTCTTCCTTTCCTTCTCACGCCTACCTTCTTTGCTCATTCCTTTTCTTTCAACCAGCTTTAGGGGTGTATAGCCGGAGCCGTGGGGAATTGGAAAACCTTGGCTTCGGCTCCGGGCAGTTCAAATTCTTGGTTCCAGCTCCGGGGTTTTCAAAATCTTAGCTCCGGCTCTGGAGCTGGCTCCCGGAGACATACCCAGCACTGGTGTAGCGCAGGGAAAGTGCCGATAGTATAAAAATAAATGCTAATAAAAAAAGTAAATAAAAATTTTTTTGCTCTGCCACGGAAAGAGCCCTCAATTTACGATACCCATCATTTCCAAATACCAGATTTTTTCGTATATTTAAAATCGAGTTCCGGCTGTATGATTTAAAGTTAAAGAATATCTGGCAAAACAAGGACCTTCAAGTAGAAATAATTAAAATTTGGGATGAAAGACGTTTATTTTGTGTAGATATTATATATGAATGGTTAGGTACAGCATCTAAAAATCAAATTGCTAAATTAGAAGAGTATTTCAATTATTGGCTTTTTAAAACAAAAAAATTAGTCGAAAATCAAATAAGACTTAAAGGAAAAGAAGCAGAAAATCAATTAAAAAATTTGGAAAATTTAAAGAAGGAATGGATAAGATTAGAACCTCCAATAATTGAGATAATGAGAGATTATTCAAAAATAAAAACTAATAAAAATAAATTAAGTGAGGATGAAACAAAAGAATATAATGAATGGCAGAAAATTGAATTAGCAAAAAATCTTAAAATAATAAATGAAGAAAAGGGAATATTTGATGAAGGTAATACAAATTAGAATTCGGCTCGATAGGCTTTTTCCGGTATTTGATGTTGATATCTAAACAAAAAATACCTACAATGTTTAAGGCTTCAGAAAAGTTTATTTTAATCGCATATTAGGATAGTAGTTATACATCTAGTATTCTTTGACTGTATTTTATGTGCTTAATCTTATGATGTCGATGTAAAACACCCAAACTTATTAACTGTATAAGGCTACAATTTCCCTATTAATGTAAGCAAGGATATGAGTGGATTAAATATATACCTATTATGTTTTATAATATTAAAATCTAATATATCCGTTATTTTGAAGTTTGGGATGAAAAACAAAAATGTTTTGCTTAACGTTTTCATTTAATAAAATTGTTATAAAATAATTATTATAAAAATTTTAAATACTAAAATATTTAGATTACGTTTTAAATACAATAACAGAAAGAACTAAAAAATTTTGTGATCAACATGGACTTTCTATAATTAAAATTGACGAAGAAAATAACAATAATGAGGAAATAAAGATAATTGATAATAATTTAGAAAATAAAATTGGCAAAAATATTGAAGATATTGGGAATAATAAAGAAGAAAATAATTGTGAAGTTTTTAACGAAAATGTTGCGGAAAAGTCTGGACAATTATGTGAAAATATAGTAGATAATGAAATATTTTTTAAGGGTGTGTGTTTAGTACAATAAATTTAAAAATATTTTTGAAAAAAGACTTTGAATTTTGAATTAAAAGCAATTTAGACAGGTGGGGTCTGCCCAGTAGAAATGAACCTGGAATTTTTGATGAAAACAAGTTTATCAGGGTTTGGCAATAAAATCCCGGCCTGGATCGAATCTGATTTACTTAATCTTAGTTGAATATTTTAGTGTTAATTTTTTAATTTTATATTAAAACATGATATTTTAATTGAAAAATTATTTTAAAATCATTCACAAAAATGATGATATTTATCATTTTTGTTAGCAATAAATCTGGTAAGGGCATGATGTAGAAGTCAGGCTCTCAGCTTTGTAGCCTGATTACAGCCCTTAAACATGACCCGGGAATTTAAAAAGTCTTAACTCTGGCTTAAATTTCTAAATGGTTCTAAAAAGATTCGTTCATTCTCTCATTTTTGTGGCTTTAATCTACCTTAATATGTCAGAAAATTAAAAAAATATGTTAACCTTTTAAATTTTTTTAGAATTAATTTATGAAAATGAAATTTTGGCTAAACACTACAAAGATGCATTGTTCAATGAAAGTTTCCCTATTAAACGTTTACCAGATATGTACGCAGCTAATTTTATTTCTTTTGTAAAAGCAATCGAATATAATATAAATTTAAAATCAGAAAATAAAGCAGCTTCAGAATGGAACGAATGGAAGAAACCAAATATTAGAAATATTTATTGCTATTTATTTGAAAATGGTTTAATATTTTAATTAAAATACCAGCGTTCGGCGCGAATTGCTGAGTAGTTTTAATAGCTTTTGGGTATAAAGGCTGACTCCAGCGTTATTACAACTGATTTAAATTAATTTGAATCAATTTCCCACTATTTGAAAACTTCAGACTCAAATGTCCAACCCTCAGACTCAAGTGACACCTTTGAAAATATAGTCATTCAATTCCCCATTCAATTCCCCATCGAATGACAACTCAAACATCTTTCTTCGACTAATACTTCAAAAGTTATAAATTTTTGAATTTAAGTCATAAAATAAACATGCGGGCCTTCGGCCCGCATGTTTTCTGCAGCGCGTTCCTAATTAAACAAAATTATTTTTAATTCTGGCGGTTGCCTCCGGCAACGCGTTATCTGCAACGCGTTCCGAATTTTTAAAAAATAATTTTTAATTCTGGCGGTTGCCTCCGGCAACGCGTTATCTGCAACGCGTTCCGAATTTTTAAAAAATAATTTTTAATTCTGGCGGTTGCCTCCGGCAACGCGTTTTCAGCAACGCGTTCCGAATTTTTAAAAAATAATTTTTAATTCTGGCGGTTGCCTCCGGCAACGCGTTATATGCAACGCGTTCCGAATTTTTAAAAAATAATTTTTAATTCTGGCGGTTGCCTCCGGCAACGCGTTTTCAGCAACGCGTTCCGAATTTTTTAAAAATAATTTTTAATTCTGGCGGTTGCCTCCGGCAACGCGTTATCTGCAACGCGTTCCGAATTTTTAAAAAATAATTTTTAATTCTGGCGGTTGCCTCCGGCAACGCGTTATCTGCAACGCGTTCCGAATTTTTAAAAAATAATTTTTAATTCTGGCGGTTGCCTCCGGCAACGCGTTATCTGCAACGCGTTCCGAATTTTTAAAAAATAATTTTTAATTCTGGCGGTTGCCTCCGGCAACGCGTTTTCAGCAACGCGTTCCGAATTTTTAAAAAATAATTTTTAATTCTGGAGGTTGCCTCCGGCAACGCGTTATATGCAACGCGTTCCGAATTTTTAAAAAATAATTTTTAATTCTGGCGGTTGCCTCCGGCAACGCGTTTTCAGCAACGCGTTCCGAATTTTTAAAAAATAATTTTTAATTCTGGCGGTTGCCTCCGGCAACGCGTTTTCTGCGGCGCGTTCCTAATTTTAAAAAAATAATTTTTAATTCTGGCGGTTGCCTCCGGCAACGCGTTTTCTGCGGCGCGTTCCTAATTTTAAAAAAATAATTTTTAATTCTGGCGGTTGCCTCCGGCAACGCGTTTTCTGCGGCGCGTTCTTAATTTTTCAAGATAGATTAAACGTAAAATTAACTTATAAATTAATTGCCTCATTTTTATAAAATTTTTATAAAATTTCGGTCCTAGACTAAAAGTTATAAATGAGACTCAAGTGTCCTTTTCAGTAAAAACTCATTTTTTAATATTCCCTTTAATTTTTACAATTTTTAAAATTTATTTCCACTGATTTTAACCTTCAGACTCAAATATCCCACCCTCAGACTCAAGTGACCCCTTCAAAAATATTTTTAAAAAAATTCGCCTGATTTTTCCACGTCGAATGACACCTTAATCATCTTTTTCCGACAAATACTTCGAAAGTTACAAAAAACAGCTCAACGTTGCTTAACTTTCCAGATCGGACGGTCTAGATCGTCAAATTTAAAAAATTTTCCCCAAAATTTTAATTTCTTAAAAAATTCATAACTCGGTGGAAAAAAGTCGAAAAAGCATAAAATAAAGCTTATTCGATGCAGAATTTAATTCTCTATCTTTCATCTCCCAACACTTTTCTTCTAAATACAAAACATAATATAGTTAAGGTCAACTTTATACATTTTCCTCAAAAATGCACTTTTTACTCCATATCTTTTTTTCCGTTAATGCAATCAACTTGAAACCAACTTTTTTCTTAAGAAATCCACCACGCTCTACAACTTTTCTCCCAACCACTTTTTGCTCAGACCCCTCTAAACACCTTAAATCCAAAGTTACCACTTTGACATAAATTCTTGTGGACAGCACATCTACCCTTCCCGTTGTCAGAACGACTCCAACTCTTTTTCTATCATATTCTCCATATAGTGTAGATTTAACCTTGTAACTGACCCAACTTCCCCCGACTTCATCTTTACATTCAAATTTCACGTCAAAGTTTCGAAAATTCATGTTTTTTCAAAATAACTCTTTTTTTCGCTTCTTGACCCCAACTTTTGGAGGTTTTCCTGAAAACTACATATTATTGCGCATCTAATACTTTTTTCCCCACCCCGATACACCCACTCAAAAGCTCTGGGGACTTTTTTTTAGCTGAGTGCCTTTTTACTATTATATATAGATAACCAGCGTTCGGCGCGAATTGCTGACATGTAAATAACTCTTTTGGGTATTAAGGCTGACTCCAGCGTAATTACAACTCGTTTAGATTAATTTGGGTCAATTTCCCACTATTTGAAAACTTCAGACTCAAATATTCATTCTCAGACTCAAGTGACACCTTTGAAAACATTTTCATTCAACGCCCCATTCAATTCCCTATCGAATGACATCACAATCATCTTTCTACGACTAATACTTCAAAAGTTATAAATTTTTGAATTAAGTCATAAAATAAACATGCGGGCCTTCGGCCCGCATGTTTCCTGCAACGCGTTCCGATTTGCTCAAAAAATAATTTTTAATTCTGGCGGTTGCCTCCGGCAACGCGTTTTTTGCAACGCGTTGCGATTTCTTCAAAAAATAATTTTTAATTCTGCGGTTGCCTCCGGCAAAGCGTTTTCTGCAACGCGTTGCGATTTCCTCAAAAAATAATTTTTAATTCTGGCGGTTGCCTCCGGCAACGCGTTTTCTGCAACGCGTTGCGATTTCTTCAAAAAATAATTTTTAATTCTGGCGGTTGCCTCCGGCAACGCGTTTTCTGCAACGCGTTCCGATTTCCTCAAAAAATAATTTTTAATTCTGGCGGTTGCTCCGGCAACGCGTTTTCTGCAACGCGTTCCGATTTCCTCAAAAAATAATTTTTAATTCTGGCGGTTGCCTCCGGCAACGCGTTTTCTGCAACGCGTTCCGATTTCCTCAAAAAATAATTTTTAATTCTGGCGGTTGCCTCCGGCAACGCGTTTTCTGCAACGCGTTGCGATTTCCTCAAAAAATAATTTTTAATTCTGGCGGTTGCCTCCGGCAACGCGTTTTCTGCAACGCGTTGCGATTTCCTCAAAAAATAATTTTTAATTCTGGCGGTTGCCTCCGGCAACGCGTTTTCTGCAACGCGTTGCGATTTCTTCAAAAAATAATTTTTAATTCTGGCGGTTGCCTCCGGCAACGCGTTTTCTGCAACGCGTTCCGATTTCCTCAAAAAATAATTTTTAATTCTGGCGGTTGCCTCCGGCAACGCGTTTTCTGCAACGTGTTCCGAATTTTTAAAAAAATATTTTTATATTCTGGCGGTTGCCTCCGGCAACGCGTTATCTGCAACGCATCCCGAATTTTAAAAAAATAATTTTTAATTCCGGCGGTTGCCTAAGGCAACGCGTCTTCTGCAACGTGTTCCGAATTTTTAAAAAAATATTTTTATATTCTGGCGGTTGCCTCCGGCAACGCGTTTTCTGCAACGCGTTCCGTTTTCCAAAAAAAAATTTTTTTAATTCTGGCGGTTGCCTCCGGCAACGCGTTATCTGCAACGCGTTCCGAATTTCTAAAAAAATATTTTTATTTTCTGGCGGTTGCCTCCGCAGCGCGTTATCTGCAACGCGTTCCGAATTTTTAAAAAAATATTTTTAATTCTGGCGGTTGCCTCCGGCAACGCGTTATCTGCAACGCGTCCCGAATTTTAAAAAAAATAATTTTTAATTCTGGCGGTTGCCTCCGGCAACGCGTTATCTGCTATTTATAATTTAATCTCTCCACTTTATAAAATTTTTATAAAATTTCAGTCCCAGACTCAACTTTAAAAATGAGACTCAAGTGTCCTTTTTCTTAAAAATTTATTTTTTAATATTCCCATTAATTTTTAGAATTTTTTAAATCCATTTCCACTGATTTTAACCTTCAGACTCAAATATCCCACCCTCAGACTCAAGTGACCCCTTCAAAAATATTTTTAAAAAATTCGCCTGATTTTTCCACGTCGAATGACACCTTAATCATATTTTTCCGATAACTACTTTAAAAGTTACAAAAAACAGCTCAGCGTTGCTTAACTTTCCAGATCGGACGGTCTAGATCGTCAAATTAAAAAAATTTTTTCCCAAAATTTTAATTTTTTTAAAAATTCATAACTTTTTCAAAAAAAGACGAAAAAACATAAAACAAAGCTTATTCGATACAGAATTTAATTCTCTATCTTTCATCTCACAACACTTTTCTTCTAACTTTAAAACAAAATATAGATAAGGTCACTTTTATGCAACCTCCTCAAAATTTCAATTTTTACTCCATATCTTTTTTTCTGTTAATCCAATCAACTTAAATCCAACTTTTTTCTTAAGAAACCCACCATGCTCTACAACTTTTCTCCCAATCATTTTTTGCTCAGACCCCTCTAAACACCTTAAATCCAAAGTTACCACTTTGACAAAAAAGTTGTCAACAGGCACATCTACCTTCCCCGTTGTCCGAACGACTTCAACTCTTTTTCTATCATATTCTCCATGTTATGGTGCTTCAACCTTGTAACTGACCCAACTTTCTCCGACTTCATCTTCATATTCATTTCCGACATCAAAGTTTCGCAATTTCATGTTTTTTCAAAATATCTAAAAAATTCGCCCCTTTCCCCCAACTTTTCGGATTTTTCCTGAAAACTACATTGAATTTCCCATCTACTCCCTTTTATTCCACCCCTCTACGACCTCTCAAACTTCCAAAGGACTTTTTTTTAGCTGAGTGCCTTTTTACTATTATATATAGATAATTCAAAAAATTATATTATATAAAATATTAAGCTCAATTAAATTTAAAAACTCATATCTGCCGGCCGAAGGCCGGCAGCTTCCCCGAAGCCTGACATCCTGGGGGGTACTTTTTACGGGGCATCCAGGAAAACTATAGAGATTTTCCTGCGATGAAGTCTTGGCACCGAAACGGCCGCGGTCACGTACCTATCTCGTGAACCAGAAGTCGGAGCGGAAAGGGTCTGCTTAGAGGGGCCTGGTCTACTATTAGGGGGTTTCAACAAAAAAAAAATTTTGAAAATCGGGTGAAGTCCCGGGGACTTATGGGCGCGCAAAAATTCACCGAATGTCCGTGAATTGTCCAATTTTGTCGGACAAAACGTTGTTTTTAAGGTATATCTCGGGAACGGTTGGGAGGATTAAGATCGGACCTGGGGGGTATTAGGTAAGTGACTATGGGGAATTTTTTGGGATAGGCCATTTTGGTGCCGCACTTGAGTGTGGCACTGAAATGGCCGGATGAATATTTCAACGCGTTATAACGCGTCTTTGAGAAGTGGGGGGTCTTGGGGCCTGGGAGTGATATTGTAGTGTGGGATGTTAGAAAAATATTTGGTGTTGGACACTAGAGTCTCGGGTGAACTTTTGGGGGTGTTATGGGTCAAAGAGTCGGGGTCGAAAAGTCGACTTTTTGTAACGTGAATTGAAACTCGATTTCGATAGCCAGATCGAAAGAGCGTCCCCTGGCGGTCAGAAAAAGGTATAATATGTTGGGGGTCCACTTGAGTCTCAAAAAGTTATAGCCAAATTGGCAAAATGTCGCAAAACTTTATGAGACTCTAACGTACCGGGGAAATTTTTAAAAATTTTTCTGACACCGGATTCGTACTCAGCGCATGTCAGAGTACCATATAAGTCGAATTTTGGGTCAAAATTCGAAAATTTTGTCCCCGCCCTCAGAACCAAAGGGCGGGGACAAACCCCTTTTGGGGAAAATTCGGGAATTTTTGGGGGACCATAACTTTTTTTGGGGTGGAAGGAATTGGATGGGGGTTGCTTTATAAAATAGTATAAAAAATTAGAATTTTTTTGACTGAAGAAAATTTCGAAAAAATTCGAAATTGGGGGTGTAGGGGTCGAATTTCGAAAACCCGAAAATATTTCGGTTTTTCGAAAAAAATTCGGGATTTTTGCCGGCAGTTCGGGCCGCAATTATTTTTCCTGTTTAGTGCAGAATTTTCTGCATAGAATAGCTCTTTAAAATATTCAAAAAAGGTTAACTTTGGGAAAGTTATGATTTTTTGAAAATTTCGGCGATTTTCCCGGCCGAAATTTTCGACCAAAAAAATAATTTTTCCAAAATGGCCATAAATAGGCCAAATGATACATCAATCGAAAGCTCTCATCGAGCTGAGCATAAAAATATTTTTTGTATAATTTTCTGACCATTTTGGCAAAAGTTATAAATGGTCGAATTTTTGGGGGTGGGCGGTACCATACCCAGTGGGGTACCAAAAGAGTGGCACTTAATAAAAAAGACTTACGTTATATTGTAGAGCAGCCTCAACACCATCGAAAAATAGATATTCTGTTTGGGGGTCACTTGAGTCTGACCAAATTATGAGGGTCAGAGTTTTCGAGGGTGGGGGGATTTGGGGGCCGAAGGCCCCAAGCCGAAGGCCGAGGGGGATCTAAACGCTGCGTTTGGGGGCCTTCGGCCCCCCCCAAACGCCTCGGATAAACCCACCACAGCTACCAAAAGGCACAGTATCCGTCTAAACACTGGGTTTGGGGGGCCGAAGGCCCCCTAAACGCCCCGAATCAACCCTCAACAGCTACCAAAAGGCACAGTATCCGTCAAACGCTGCGTTTGGGGGGCCGAAGGCCCCCCAAACGCCCTGAATCAACCCATCACAGCTACCAAAAGGCACAGTATCCGTCTAAACGCTGGGTTTGGGACGCTGCGTTTGGGGGGCCGAAGTCCCCCCAAACGCCCCGAATCAACCCTCAACAGCTACCAAAAGCACAGTATCCGTCTAAACGCTGCGTTTGGGGGGCCGAAGGCCCCCCAAACGCCTCGGATAAACCCACCACAGCTACCTAAAGGCACAGTACCCGTCTAAACGCTGCGTTTGGGGGCCCGAAGGCCCTTTTTTTGGGGGGGGGGGGCGTTTGGGGGGCCGAAGGCCCCCCCAAACGCCCCGAATCAACCCACAACAGCTACCAAAAGGCACTCGAAACGAAAAGGGGGCCGAAGGCCCCCAAAATCCAAAGCCAAGGATTCTAAATATATTTAACGTAAATCGCCAAGCAAAAAAGAAAATCTAGCGTCCTTTTAAAGCCGCAGGCTTTCCACGCACGTCCCTGGACGCGCCCCCAAAGCTCTAGCAGCGCGCGAAGCGCGCCCCAAAGCCGTCAGGCTTTCCAAAACCAAAAAGTATAGTATCAAAGGCTCCCCCCGATAAAACAACCCACAGTATCTTTACACCCACCCAGCTACTCACCCTTCAGCTGGTTATATTATATAAAATATTAAGCTCAATTAAATTTAAAAACTCATATCTGCCGGCCGAAGGCCGGCAGCTTCCCCGAAGCCTGACATCCTGGGGGGTACTTTTTACGGGGCATCCAGGAAAACTATAGAGATTTTCCTGCGATGAAGTCTTGGCACCGAAACGGCCGCGGTCACGTACCTATCTCGTGAACCAGAAGTCGGAGCGGAAAGGGTCTGCTTAGAGGGGCCTGGTCTACTATTAGGGGGTTTCAACAAAAAAAAAATTTTGAAAATCGGGTGAAGTCCCGGGGACTTATGGGCGCGCAAAAATTCACCGAATGTCCGTGAATTGTCCAATTTTGTCGGACAAAAACGTTGTTTTTAAGGTATATCTCGGGAACGGTTGGGAGGATTAAGATCGGACCTGGGGGGTATTAGGTAAGTGACTATGGGGAATTTTTTGGGATAGGCCATTTTGGTGCCGCACTTGAGTGTGGCACTGAAATGGCCGGATGAATATTTCAACGCGTTATAACGCGTCTTTGAGAAGTGGGGGGTCTTGGGGCCTGGGAGTGATATTGTAGTGTGGGATGTTAGAAAAATATTTGGTGTTGGACACTAGAGTCTCGGGTGAACTTTTGGGGGTGTTATGGGTCAAAGAGTCGGGGTCGAAAAGTCGACTTTTTGTAACGTGAATTGAAACTCGATTTCGATAGCCAGATCGAAAGAGCGTCCCCTGGCGGTCAGAAAAAGGTATAATATGTTGGGGGTCCACTTGAGTCTCAAAAAGTTATAGCCAAATTGGCAAAATGTCGCAAAACTTTATGAGACTCTAACGTACCGGGGAAATTTTTAAAAATTTTTCTGACACCGGATTCGTACTCAGCGCATGTCAGAGTACCATATAAGTCGAATTTTGGGTCAAAATTCGAAAATTTTGTCCCCGCCCTCAGAACCAAAGGGCGGGGACAAACCCCTTTTGGGGAAAATTCGGGAATTTTTGGGGGACCATAACTTTTTTTGGGGTGGAAGGAATTGGATGGGGGTTGCTTTATAAAATAGTATAAAAAATTAGAATTTTTTTGACTGAAGAAAATTTCGAAAAAATTCGAAATTGGGGGTGTAGGGGTCGAATTTCGAAAACCCGAAAATATTTCGGTTTTTCGAAAAAAATTCGGGATTTTTGCCGGCAGTTCGGGCCGCAATTATTTTTCCTGTTTAGTGCAGAATTTTCTGCATAGAATAGCTCTTTAAAATATTCAAAAAAGGTTAACTTTGGGAAAGTTATGATTTTTTGAAAATTTCGGCGATTTTCCCGGCCGAAATTTTCGACCAAAAAAATAATTTTTCCAAAATGGCCATAAATAGGCCAAATGATACATCAATCGAAAGCTCTCATCGAGCTGAGCATAAAAATATTTTTTGTATAATTTTCTGACCATTTTGGCAAAAGTTATAAATGGTCGAATTTTTGGGGGTGGGCGGTACCATACCCAGTGGGGTACCAAAAGAGTGGCACTTAATAAAAAAGACTTACGTTATATTGTAGAGCAGCCTCAACACCATCGAAAAATAGATATTCTGTTTGGGGGTCACTTGAGTCTGACCAAATTATGAGGGTCAGAGTTTTCGAGGGTGGGGGGATTTGGGGGCCGAAGGCCCCAAGCCGAAGGCCGAGGGGGATCTAAACGCTGCGTTTGGGGGGCCTTCGGCCCCCCCCAAACGCCTCGGATAAACCCACCACAGCTACCAAAAGGCACAGTATCCGTCTAAACACTGGGTTTGGGGGGCCGAAGGCCCCCTAAACGCCCCGAATCAACCCTCAACAGCTACCAAAAGGCACAGTATCCGTCAAACGCTGCGTTTGGGGGGCCGAAGGCCCCCCAAACGCCCTGAATCAACCCATCACAGCTACCAAAAGGCACAGTATCCGTCTAAACGCTGGGTTTGGGACGCTGCGTTTGGGGGGCCGAAGTCCCCCCAAACGCCCCGAATCAACCCTCAACAGCTACCAAAAGCACAGTATCCGTCTAAACGCTGCGTTTGGGGGGCCGAAGGCCCCCCAAACGCCTCGGATAAACCCACCACAGCTACCTAAAGGCACAGTACCCGTCTAAACGCTGCGTTTGGGGGCCCGAAGGCCCTTTTTTTGGGGGGGGGGGGGGGTTGGGGGGCCGAAGGCCCCCCAAACGCCCCGAATCAACCCACAACAGCTACCAAAAGGCACTCGAAACGAAAAGGGGGCCGAAGGCCCCCAAAATCCAAAGCCAAGGATTCTAAATATATTTAACGTAAATCGCCAAGCAAAAAAGCCAAACGCCCCGAATCAACCCATCACAGCTACAAAAGGCACAGTATCCGTCTAAACGCTGGGTTTGGGGGGCCGAAGGCCCCCCAAACGCCCCGAATCAACCCACCACAGCTACCAAAAGGCACAGTATCCGTCTAAACGCTGGGTTTGGGGGGCCGAAGGCCCCCCAAACGCCCCGAATCAACCCATCACAGCTACCAAAAGGCACTCAAAACGAAAAGGGGGCCGAAGGCCCCCAAAATCCAAAGCCAAGGATTCTAAATATATTTAACGTAAATCGCCAAGCAAAAAAGAAAATCTAGCGTCCTTTTAAAGCCGCAGGCTTTCCACGCGCGTCCCTGGACGCGCCCCCAAAGCTCTAGCAGCGCGCGAAGCGCGCCCCAAAGCCGTCAGGCTTTCCAACCCCAAAAAGTATAGTATCAAAGGCTCCCCCCGATAAAACTAAACCCATTCAGCAATTTACCGCCTGCAGCTACACGCCCTTCAGCTAGTTTTAATTTAAAAATATTAGGCAAAACTTATTTTAAAACAATTTTCCGATTAAGGAACACTCCGATTAATTAATTCATAAATTTATACAAAGTTAAAATATTTTCCTACTAGCTAATGGTTTGATATAATGAGTAATCTTTATTGTGTTTAAGACATACCATAAACATAGTTGATATTTATTCAAATTAAAAAAAATATATTTTTTAATTTATCTAAAAAATTATAGATGATCCACAAATTGATCTACTTGGTATATATAATTATTTATATACTTTTATGGCACTTTTGCATAATTATTTGGAAGATTTAAAAAAAGGAATTAAAAATAATTTTGGAATTAATTCTTTAAATGAAATTAGCGATGAATTTTTAAATGAGGAAAACGAAAAATATTTTAAAGAAATTAAAATTGAAACAAATACTGTTAAAACAATGATCCAAAATCAAAATTTGTTATTAATTTTGGGATTACAAAATTGTCTTGAGTTAAAAGAAGGTCTATAAATTAAATAATTAATTTTAAATTGGGGGAAGAGAACAGATAGAATTTTATTTTAGAAAGTTCGTAAAACATTTCAAAAGCTTTCTCTATTTTAAATAAATTAGAAAAAATAATTTAATTATTTATTTAGCTATTAGAGACAATGAATCAATTATTATGAAAGATTTGGGATCTTTTGTAAATAAGGAACAAGCTTATACAATAGTAAAGTTTTATTGTGATGATAAAATTGATGAAAATGAATATTGTGTAGATAACAAATTAAAAGACAAAAATTGTAAAAAATAAATTAATAAAATATATGTATTTATTTATTCTAATTAAATAAATACCCCCCTCACCCCCCCCTCCCTCTCTCCCAATTTAATGATAATTTTTGAAATATTGAAAAAAAGAATGGTGGCCATTTAATTAGAATAAATATGTCATATATTATATATTTAAAAAATTAATTTTATTTAAGATTTAAATAATGATATAAAATTGGCTTTTCATTACAGCGAGGCATTATTTAATGAGGAAATAGAAGAAAATTTAAAACATAAAGTTTGTGATAAAAATAACGATAAAATAATTATTTATATTTTAAGTTTGCCTCAGATTTTATTGTTTGGCATAGAGCAATAATTAAACAAATAAATAATTTACAGAATTGGCCTAATCAAAGAGTACGCAACAGCGTTCTAAATGCTTGGGAATCAAATAAAAATGAGGAATATTTTTGTTTAATATTTTCGGTATTTTAATATAATTATAAAAATTTGAAAACTGAAAATTAGGCCTGAATTCTTGTGAAATAAATTAATCAAAATTCATAGGAAAATTAAAAAGAAAAATAGGAAAGAAATTTTTGTTTCTTATTTAAAATGAGAATACTAAACCTTCTTTAAGGTGTTCAGAAAAAAATAAGAAAACCCTAAAAAGTCAGGAAATACTGATAATTTCCAAAAATGAGTAATTCACTTAAACCAAAACAATATTTGAAATCTCGGTTTAAAGTCTAATTAACCAGAACCCTTGGGTACCCCTGTTAATAACCAGTCGTGAATCGTGAACCTCTAGCTCTACATAAGTTAAATCCAATTTTTAGACTAATTAAAAATAAAAAGTTTTTTCCCTTCTTCAAGCAAGTAGATAATTACAAATATTTACTTGGTTATGGAGATCAACTTAATTCATGGTTTGAACAAATGAAAATAATTATAGAGAAGAGACAAAAACGTGGAGAATTTTCCAAAGGAGAGAAAAAAATTCTGCTGAAAAAAAGTTCTGCTGAAAGTTTGAAGGAAGAATTTCAAACAATAAAATTTAAAATTTTTAATGATGCAATTTATAAGTCAGCTAAAACTGAATTTGTGAAATGGATTTATTCTGAACATTTTGAACATTTAAATAAATTGTTTTTTGCTGAAACTGATTATGGAAATGAATTAAGGATGAAGGTGTTAGAAGGTAAATATAAATTAATTTAATTTAAAATTAAATTTTCAATAAATTAGTTTTCATTAACAGTTGAGTACATACTTTATGTACACACATATCACATATATTACATATCACATATATTACTGCATATTTTTTGTTGGAACTAAATTGAATAAAGTGATAAATAACCGTGTTTTATTACCGTACTCACGGTTTTAATCCATGGATTACTCTTGGTCAATCACTCGTTCGGGAATAAGAGAAAATCTAACCCGATGTGGTGCGAACTTTTGCCAAAAATTTTTCCGGGCGTCACAAACCCTGTTTCAGAACAGGTGGTGGGCACTTCGAAAATTTTAGATTATTTTTGTTCCTTGTTTATTTTTCTGACATTGGTTCTTAGACTGTTCCTTTAATTAAAATTGATAAGGATTTTCTAATATTTTTAAAGTTAGTGTAGGAAGAAAAGTAGGGGGTAATTATTTGATAGAGGGTTGAGTTCTCTTAGGCCTTTTATTTGGTATTTTAAATAGGTAAATTCAGAAAGATTTACAAGAAAATATTTTTAATAATTGATACTTTTTTAAGCAATTAGTGAAGACTCTTTATTGAGGAGATTGGAATATATTGGATTTCTTAGTAAAGAAGGTGCCTTGGATTTAACTGCCAGTCTTAATAATTTAAAAAATACAAATGAAAATGAAAAACAAAAAGAAAATAAAAATAATAAAAAGAAGAAAAATAAAAAGAAAAATAAAGAAATAAACAACAAAAATATTTTAGAAAATAAAAATATTTTAGAGGTGGGGGAAGAAATTCAAGAGGGCAACCTTAATAATTTAAAAGAAGAAAAAACTATTATTGAGGATGGGCAAAGCAGTAATATTAGAATGAGTAATTTATTTTTTTTAAATAGGAAATCCGAATTTAAAAATAATTTTTTAATTAAATAGGTGAGATACCCAACAATGAAGAAGATAATGAGAAAAATGAATTAATTGTGGATTCTAAAAATAATTTAAAAATAAATAAAAAGAATTCAAGAAAGCAAAAACAGCAACAAAAGAAAATGGAAGAAATTCCAAGTTTTAGAGCTTTTTTGCCTAAAAATTATTTAGAAAAGGAAGAATTATTAAATGGTTATAAAAAATTTGGAAAAGGGACTGGGTAAGTATTTAAAGGGTTATATCATAGATCAAGTCTCCCAGTGCCTTTTGGTATTCTGAAAATTCCAGGATTTTCGACTGGGTGCTAGGAAAGAAATCACATATTTATCTTAATGTCACATATCGAATATCCTCACACAATTATCCCCATTTCCGAATATATCCGCCTGCGGATATCCGTCTGTATCCGCCGTAAATATCCGGATACGGATACCAAGATCAGTATCCGTGAGCAGGTCTGATATTTTATATAAATTCTTAAATTTAGAACTGCCGAAATTATCCCTTCATTAAATATTGGCTGTATTGTTGTTGAAATTAATAAACGTTTGGGTATAACCTCACAAACAGACTCGGAACAACAAATTGATATAGAAAATTCTTCATTTAATTTAATCCCAATAAAAGAAGGAATTGTTGAAATGAAAGAAAATTGGTTAAAATTATTGGAAGAATTTGGAGAGATTAAAACAGATAAAAGACTTGAGGAAGTGGAAAAAATAGTCCACAATTTTTTGAAGGAATTATATTTGAAAAATGAAGGTTTAATTTTATTTTTTATTCATCTGATAATTTTAAAATAATTAAACATTTAAAGAAAATTATGATGAAGAAAATTTAGGCGAAACTAAAGAGATTATTGTTGCAAATGAATCAGTAATTAAAATAATTACCAATTATTTACATATTAAATATTTAATAGAAGCTTTACTACCCGATAATAAATGGTCAAAAATAAGACATTCTAGACAAAAAAGAATTCTTTGTACTTTTTTAAATAATGAAAATATTAAAAATAAAATAATTGTTGATAATTGTGAAAATGAAAAAGAATTGGAGAAGGAATTTAATTTTAAAGTTGTTGAATGGAAAATAATTGAAAATCAAATGGAAATAGGTTAGGGGGAAGGGGAATGTTTAATTAATTATTTAGATTTGAAATTCTGGTAGATATAAGAGATGCCACGAGTTACCTGAAACCCGATCCGAAGAAAATTTTGAAAACCGGAAACTATACTAGAATTAGAGACCGGATCGATACGATATATTGATAAAAATATCGATGTCGATATTTTTCGATATCGATACCGATATTATCGAACGACCACTAAGTCCGGTCTCTAACTAGAATCTTTTTCCCCACCCGTGGCATCCCAGTTATATACAAACAAAATATTGAAAAAAATTTTAAAATAAAAATTATTTTCAGTGAAGGAACAAGAAATTCCACAAGAATATTGTTACAAATACAACAATAATTCTCTAATTGATTTTCATTTACTACAAAAACTTCCATATGAACAAACAGAAAATTTTGAAAAACAAGAAGAATTATTTACAAATAAAGTAAATAAATAAATATTTTATTTTTTTATAAAAATAATATTATTATTTCTTTACTCTAGTTATTAGAATTAATTGAAGAATTAGAAGATTCTTCATCAAAAGAAAATGAGGAAATGGCTTTGAAAATAATTTTCAAAGAAATAAATGAATGGTCTAAAGAATTTAATTGTTTATTAAATAAAGAATTTATTTTGAGTGGTTCTCATTTATTGGGAGGGAAAATAAATAAATCAGACATTGATTCTATTTTAATTATTCATGAAGAAATTGAAGATGGAAATAATAATTTAATTAAATGTCCAATAACTTCTTTTGAGTTTTTTGGACCAGAATTTGTTGATTGCCCATTAGAAAATGGATGTGGTCATTTAAATAAATCTCTTTATTGCAAATTTTGTGGATATTTTGATGTATAATTAATTAATTTTTTAATTTTTAAATTCAAATAGCTAATTTTCCATTATACAGTCTCAATTGTAGGTACTCCGGATATCTGAAAATTTCGGTTCGGTTCCGGATACCCGAAGATTTCCAAGAACTGCTAACCAGAGGTGGGTCGGAATTCCGATTTCCGACTTCCGAGTTCCGATTTTTGAGCCGTTTCCGATTTCCGACAGTTCCGATTTCCGACACCTCTGACTGTTCCGACCTACCTCTGCTGCTAACCCTTGTAGGCATATTATGGGTAAAAAATTGCACCTTATAATGAGTCGTATCTTTAATACTCTGAAGGGTCTAGGCAACTTCCCTACTTACTGGCTAATTCAGAAATTGTATCCTTAAGATATCTTTATATCTTAAAATATGAATTGTTTATATACAAGCGATATCCAACTGTATAATAATTAAATTTTAATCAAACGGATTTTATTTTTTACAGAAGGAAATTAATTTCTTATATAAAATTAATTCTCGAATACAAACAATTAAATTGAAAATTTTTGGTATTGATGTTGACATTTCTTTAGTTTTAATTCCTGGTAAATTTATTGGAAAAATTCAAAGTTTAAATATCCAATCAGAGAAAGGAATTAATAATTTTAATGAAATATTTAAAAAATTGGAAATGTTAATAGGGGAAAGTGAGGAAAGTAAAGGAAAATTGGAAATAAGTTTGAAGGTATTTTTATAAATTAAATTAATTTGAGCTTCTCTGGGCTTATAATTCCAAAAAATATTTTTGGTTTCGAAGAAAAGTTTTAAAATTTAAAAAGCTTTTAATCAGAAAATTTTTCGTTACATCTTTTTCCCCTTTTATTTTTTCTTAATATGCACGGAACAATCAAACTTTCTATATTGCTCAATTTCACTTCGGATTGATAAAATGCCTGTTTTCTTTAATTTAAAAAGCCTTTTAATCACAAAAAAGTTTTTTAAATTAATTGAAAAATAATTTAAGGAACTCGAAAATAAATATAAAAATAAATTAATTGAGGAAGAAAATAAAATAGAAAAATTAAAAAAAGAAAAACCTTGGTTATTAAACATTAAAATGAGTAAAGAATTAATTGAAAGAAATCGTTTATCAAAATTAATTTATTTTAATAATAAAGAAATTGACCAAATTAAAGGAAGAATGTTTTCAATTGGAGGTTATAAATCAAATAAATTAATTTTGGAAATATTGGAAATTAATGGAAATAATAAATTAATTAATAAATTTAGAATTGTTTTGAAAATGTTAAAATATTGGGCTAAAGGTTTGTTTTTGAAGGATTTTGTGGGAATTTAATTTTAATAATTATTAAATTGATATATTGTTTGATTTCATCTGGTATTAAAAAAGTACTATAATATTAAAATTTTTTGGTTAAAGATAAGCTTGGCAGCTCCTGGGGAATCCCTGGATATACGAATCCGATATCTGAACAGAAAATTTCCAGAAATCCGTACTTTATTTGTATTTGAATAACCAGAACATTCACCCTAAACCTGTATTAATTAAAATAGCACATATTCTAAAATAATTTTTATTTCTTTTTAAGGTAATTTCATTTATGGAGGAAAATATGGCTTTTTAAATGGATCTTCTTTATCTATTTTAACAGCAAAATTAATTCTTTTATTTCCTAGTGGTTCTGTGCCTTTTCTGTTGGAAAAATTCTTTTTTGTTTATTCAAATTGGTTATTAAATATTATTTTTAAAAATAATTTTAATTTTAAAGGAATTGGAAATACCCAATAAAAATTGAAAAATTAACAAATTTCGGTTCACAAGGATGGAATTATAATTTGGATATTAAATCAAAAAATAATTTATATAAAAATAATATTGAGGAAATTAATAAAAAAAGAAAATTAAAATATTTAATTCCAATGTTTATGACAATTATAACACCTGGATATCCTGAACAAAATACAATGTTTAATGTTAACCTTTCGAGTTTTGAGATAATTCAGAGAGAATTAATTAAAGGTTCAGAGAGAATTAATTAATAAATATAGAAATTTATTTTTCAAACCTAAATAAATGAGGACATTTTAAAATAATGGAATTAATGAATTATATCTGGGTTATTTAAATTTTCTATTTTTCGGAGTTATAGAAAAAAGTTGTTCCTCTAATACAGCGGAAATGTCGTTATCAATATGGTATATAGCAGGGATGGGCTGCCACGTCTTAAAAACGGAAAGAAACGGGTGACAGAAGACGTAATTAAGAATAGCAAAAAATGGAAGACAGAAGCGGAAAAGATTCCATCTCCGGTATATAACGATGTTAATGTTAGGATTACAAACTGTGGGAAAAGATTGAGTATCTCTTGTGAATTTAAAGCTAATTCTAATCTTAATTTTTAAATTAATGATCCAAAAAATTGTATAAAATTGTTTAAATATATATATTTTATAATTTTAAAGGTTATTTAACAATAAAAAAATTAAACAAACTAAAAAATGAAAATGAAATTAAATTGGCTTTAAAAGAATTAATTGGAACTGAAAATAAATTTATACAGAAAGTAAGAGAAACTTTTTTTGAAATTTAAATAATTTTAAAAAAAATTTAATTTTTAGTATGACCATTTTATGTTAATTTCTTGTATTTCTGAAAACAACAAAAATTTAGAAAAATTTTGTTTTTTTATTGAGAGCACAATTAGAATTCAATTAATTAATTTAATTATTGAAAATATTAATTTGCGTTATACACACTTTTGGGAAGAACCAATTAATAAATGTTTTGTTGAAAGTGGAAAGAAATTTGTTGAGAAAATGGAAAAGTATAATTTTTAATTTTTGTTAAAGAGATTAAATAAATACCTATTTATGTTAATTTTTAATAATTTAATTAATTTTTTTAATTAATTTTAATTTTTAATTAATTTTTAATATTTATGTTAATTTAATTTAAATATTTATATAAATATTTAACCACATATATAAGGTCTTCCTCTATATTTGAAACTCCAATCCTTCCAAATTCTTGCAAATTTTTGAAATAATTTTGTCCTTCTACATAGATATTTCTAATTTTGATAATTTTTGCTTTTAAACCAATAAATTTCCTAATTTTAATATTAATTTATTTTTAGTGATTCAATTTGTAAATTTTGGTTAGTTGGTATAGAGATAGAAGAAGACACAAAAGAATTAAATAAATTTATTGGATTAGAAAAATTTTCAGAAGAAATTCGTGAAAGAATTCCAAAAATATTTAAAAATTCTGGAAATAATATTCAAACATTTTATTTATCACAAAATGATTTATTATTACTTGATTAAATTTTTTTAAAGAAAATTAATTAATTATGTAAATTATTTAGGCATATTTTATTTAGTATAATTTCGGAATACTAAACAGAACGCAAATGGGTCAAACGATATGTCATTCGAAAGAGCTCGTCTAGTTGAGTCGAATGGTGAAAAAATTTTCGTGCGGACTCATACAGGGGCTGAGATATAGGCCCCCGAAAATCGAAAAACCATAGGGGGAACCAAGCACTTTTTTGAGGTGAAAAATTCGAATATGCAAATAATAGCTCATTCGAAAGAGCTCCTCGAGCTGAGTCGAATGACACCAAAATCAATAAAATCCGACTTTATATGGCCGAGTTACAGACCCCCGAAATTTGAAAATTTTTGGGGTCAAAAAATTTGAATATGCAAATAATAGCTCATTCGACTCCGCTCGTCGAGCTGAGTTGAATGACACCAAAATTACCGAAATCCGACTTGATTTGACAAAGTTATGATCGTTTGTTTGAGCTCCTTACCTATGGTCATTGGTGAGGTTTTTGCTGCTACGGAGGCCCCAAGTAGATCCAGAGTAAGGGAGATAGGAATAGGTTTATGTTACGGGCCCAGACCCATCGCCCGTAGACTCCCCGCGAGGCGCGTGCCGCAAAACCCCGCGCGAAGCGCGGGGTTTTGCACAAGCGCCTTGCCTACGCCCCATAGGTTTACGTTGACCATTTTGAACCTTTTTATCTTGGCTCAAAATCAAGATATCGAGCTGATTTTGGTGTCATTCGACTCAGCTCGAGGAGCTCTTTCGAATGAGCTATTATTTGCATATTCGAATTTTTCACCTCAAAAAAGTGCTTGGTCCCCCCTATGGTTTTTCGATTTTCGGGGGCCTATATCTCAGCCCCTGTATGAGTCCGCACGAAAATTTTTTCACCAATCGACTCATCTCGACGAGCTCTTTCGAATGACATATCGTTTGACCCATTTGCGTTCTGTTTAGTATTCCGAAATTTTTCCTTTTATTTTTGTTTGATAAAATTGTTTATTTTTAATTTTTTTATACGTTGGAGTGAAAATATTAAAAATATGTAGCAAATTTTTTGTTAAACATTCAATTAAATTACTTTTTTCTTAAATAAAATCTAATTAAATATTTATAGATATATTATTTAGGTGATTCATCAACATGCTTAAATGCTTAAAATTTAGATTTATTTTAGATAAAAAAATAATATTTATAAATTTGATTTTAATATTAAATTTCAGCTTATAAAATTAATATTTTATTTATTTTTATTTTCATCATGTCGTAAAGTGCCTTATGGTCCTAATCCATTACACAACAAAAGTTTACATAATGGTACTACAAAGAAACCGAAATAATTATTGTTAACAAAATGCTCAATAAAGAGGATTAATATAAATTAAATTTAAAAAAATAAAAAAAACATTTTAAATTACCTAACTTTATTTTTATAAAATTGGATTTTGTTATAAACATTCTGTCACAAAATAGCAAAAAAATTTATTTTACTAATTAAAAAATTTAAAACTTTTTAATTTTTTTAATTTATATTTTATACAATTAATTTATAAATTTTGAAGAGCTCCGTAAAGAAAGTTTAAGCACCCACAAATTTTTGTAAAAAAATACATAATCCCTAAACATTGTTTTAATTTTTCCCACATTAGGATTTCTTTCCCCTTTGTAAAAACACCGGTTTTGGGCTTCTCTTCGTAAAATTTCTAATAAAACAACATTATACATATTTTACAAACCTCCCAAAGAAATAGGAATATAAACTGTTATTTAATCAAATAAAGTAAATTTTTATTTGAATTAAAAAATGTATAAAACTTTTTAATAGAAATTTTATTTTAAACAAAAATTTTTCGATACTTTTTGCAAAATTTTACAAAAAATCTGAATACATAATTATATGTAATGTATATTTTCATCTTTTAAAAATATTAAATTAAAAAATATTAAAAAAAATCACATTTCAAAAATGTTAATTAAAAATTATTTAAGCACTCTTGTGTTATATCTCCACATTTTCCTTTTTTCAGCATTTGATCGGCTATAAAATTTTAATTTTTAATCCAATCCGGATGAATTCTATATCTTTCGAAAGCTCTTGAAAATAGCTATCTTTTTCCCAACTGGATGCATCAAGTCTGATCACCCAAGAAGTTACAACTCGATATAACCTTTTACTGGGCGATCAAACTTGATCCATGCTGTTGGAAGAGGGTAGCACTTATCGAGAGCTTTCGAATGATATAAGATCTAGACAGATTTGATCAAGTTTATAAAAGTTACAGACGATCAAATCAAGGAAAAGGAAAATGAGGGGCCATAACACGTGAGTACCCAATTCTATAAATATATTTTTACAATCTCCAATTTAAGTACAATTTCCAATTCATCCATTTTTAAACACCACGTTCAATGCATTCCTCATCCTCTTCATCACCCAAATAATCAGCAGCTTCCAATTCAGTTAACCCTCTCTCTGACATTGTTGTTTGTAGAAAAGAAGCAATCTCTGGATTTGTTGCTACATCAATAGGGCGTTTCCCCTGCGAATTTTTTATTTGTAAATTAGCTCCAGAATCGACAAGTAATTGGACACAATCAATTCGACCTTTGGAGGAAGCAGCGTGAAGAGGGGTATCACCCAATTTATTCTAGTAAATAAAAATTTGGTAAAGATTTAAAAATTGGGTGAATACTTGTGGTGATATGGCAACATTGGAAATTGTCAACAAAATTTCCAAAATATCAAAATGTCCTGTATAGGCAGCCCAATGTAATGCTGTAGAAGAGGATCGATCTAGACTATTTACAGATACCTAAATTTAAAAATAAATTTCCATTTTTAGCTGGGAACACCTTATTTTCCAAACATTCCCTTAAAAAACTACAATCCCCCATTTTGGCAGCTTCGTGTAAAGGGAATTCGATAAGCTCCAACTTTGTTTCAACAATTTCCTTTTTGTAGAGTTCTGACAATGATGAGCTCTTTTGGGGACATTTTAATTCAAAAGCTTCTCCTTTTGTTTCGCGTAAATAAACAATATCATCTATAGTTAGTGATAGAGGATTACACTGAAAAAATGATTGATAATTTTTATTTTAAGGCTGATTTTAGTGTTTAATTTAGAAAATCTTACTTAAGAAACGATGATTAGAGAACGAAACCCAAAATCAAAGTAAAAATTGGGGGAGCTATGAAAAACTCCAACAAAGTACAAAGCTTAATTTTCAATTTAACTCTGAAGGAGTATCCCTATTCCTGTTCAAAAAATCCCAAAATCTTGTTAAAGAAAAATAACCTCATCTTGTAAAAAGTTATCAATCACTCGGTAAACACGTATCCGACCAGGTTTTGGCGGTGGTGCAATTAAAGGCATAATTCTTTTATTGTGACTAAAATATTTTTTAAGTTGACAGAATTTTAAATATAAAAATCTAAAATTAAAAGATTAAAAAATAAAATTTTGAAGAATTTCGAACTCTAAATTTATTTTTATGAAAAACATGACAGTATACATATTTTTTAAAAATCAAAACAGATAAAATATAAAGTTGAACACATGCAAACATAAAATTAAACAGTTTTGTGCAACCCTATTAACAATAAAGGCGAATCGTTTGTAAAAATTACTGAAAATGTTAGGTAATTTTAAGGTATGTTTAAAGAAGATTGAAAAATTCTTTGGTAAATGTTTACAAAGTGAATGTTGCAAAGGGGATAATTGTTCTTGTTGCATCGAAAACTTTGGAAATAAAACTTGCAAATCCATGAAAGAATGTATTTTTATTTTTAAAAAAATAGTGGGGAGGTTCTGAATTCTGGATGAGTGGGGCTTAATACCTATTTCCATTTTAGAAAGTCTGAACATTCTCTACATCTTAATGAAAAAAGTTTGTAAGGAAAAAATGGGTTCTGCAAAGTTCAAAATTACCCCTTAATTAATTAACAAGTTTTAGATCAGAAAGTTTCCAAAAATATAAAAAGACTAGAATTTTAAAAAACCATAAAAACTCTTTAGTAGAACATTTCTAAATTAAAAACAATCACTGTCAACAACTCTACATTCATTTACTCTTCCAGCCAAAAAACTTCTTCCTTCATTATCCCTTGTCCACCCCAATTCTTCATCATTTGTTTGAGAATGTTTTTTAACTTTTTGTTCCAAAATTGGTTTAAATGTTATAGACAAAGGGGTTAATTGTTCTTCTAAAGGTAATAATTGATTCAATGATTCAGCACAACGTGATAATTCTTTGAATAAAATCTGAAAAAAAATAAAATTAAATGCTAAATTTTTAATTCTATTGATGTTTTAAATAAAAATACGGAAAATCGAAATTAAAAAATTAGTCAAAAAATCGGTAATACTGAACCTGACAGACTCCATTTTTTCCCAAGTGTTCTATGTATATATTTGCAAAATGAACAATTTGTTCCTTTCTTCCATACAAGGGGGAATAAAAATTAATTCGTTTTGATTGTTTGTAGACAAAATTAGAAAGTCAATTGGAATGCACGAAACGAAGTAGTCTGACTTTCTGCAAATATATAGGAAAAAACTTGGGGAGGAAAAAATAAGGTCTGTCAGGTTCAATATTACCAAAAAATCTGTTAGCCAAATTAATACGTCTGTGAAGACAAAAGGAATATTATTGACTAAACCGTCACACAAAAAAGGAGTTCTTATTATAAAAAATCTAAAAGTGTTTCCAAGGGAATATTTCGGTTAAAAATTAAACATTTAATAAATTACCAATTCTTATTTTAAAATTTTCAAAAAAATATTTTAAGAAATTCTAAAAAATAAACCTGTGCAGTATCAATCTGTTCAGAAATAACAACAACTTTCTTCAGTTCATTTCCCAAAATGTCCAATTTTTTATTACTATTTGTTACTTTTTTTACCAAAGACAAAGCTAATTGGTCAATCTTTTAATATAATTTTTTTAATTAAAAATTTAAAAAAAAAGTCCCAAAGGTTATCCCAACCCATTTTTGCGGACTATTTTTAGCTATTCCACAATCAAGCAAGACAGAAAAGAAAATGACAGATTGGGGATGACTAATACTTCCTGTCTACTAAAGAAAAGAAAAGTCCGCAATAAAAAGTCTGCAAACTAGAGGATGGAAAAATCGTATTGCGGGAACCCGCATGCGGGAGTAACTTTAAAAAAGTGTGCGGAAGTAACTCCCGCGGGAATAATCCCGCACTCCCGCAAATCAAAATAGTGCGGGACTGCGGGAGCGGTATCCATCAAAATTCTGCGCGGAATCTCGTCCACACCGACCTCTACCGCAAACATGGGCAGGTTTAATTAATAAATGCGCAAAAAACCTCAACAATATGTGCAAATATCCTTCCTTGTTCTGTCGTAACTGCTTCAGTACATTCCCGAAAATGTTGTTGTAATCGCTGAAGAAATCTATAAATTGGACGAGGATCAATTTTCAAAAGAATTTCAGGCAGATCACGATAACCGGGCAAAACACCTTGCATTAATGGAAGAAAATGAGGGATCTCCTGTTAATTATTGCAAAAATTAAAAAACACAGCTTAATTTAAAACCTTAATCCTCCTTAAATCCAATTCGGCATTCACATCACTAATTGAGGCTGAAGTTGATGCTCCATCATTTACAACAACAATACTTGTCGACAACAAACTTTTCGTCGAATTCCCTAAAATTAGAATAATTTTAATAAAAGCTAAAAATTAAATCAAGTTTGGGGATCTTAGATAAAAATTTTAAGACTTTAAAGAAATTAAAAAATTAACTTTTTCGAGCTAAAAACGAGAAGGAAGCAGGAACGCCCATCGAGATTGTTGGAGAATTTAATTCTTTACTGCCTTGACTTCGACTTCGAACGCCACTTTGATCATTTCCCATATTTTTAAATTAAATATAGATAAATAGTATTTATTTATTTAGATCTAAAGTTAAAGAATTAAATTGAAATAAAAAAAACAAAAAATGTTTTACTCGCTAGTAGCAAAAGTAGTGTTTTTAGTAGAGGTCGGCAAAATCGCACTTCCGGGATCCCGAGTCGGGATTTTTTTTCTTAACCGATGCCGGGACGGGATCCCGAGGGATAAATCCCGAAAAAATCCCGAATTTCAAAAATCACGAAAATAATTATCCGGGATCCCGCCCGGGATTCGGGATTTTTTTTCAAAATAAAAAATTTAAACTTTTTATAAATAATGTGCAACAAAACACTGCAATTTATATGTAAATGAAATTAAATTTGTATTTTTTATAATTTGAATGGCTTTTTTTAAAAAAATATCAATCTCTCCGATCTTAAGAGTAATACTATATCGATGATAGTCGTATAAGTCCTCCGATATGATCTGAAAAGTCTAAAGATCTGTCATATCAAAGCTTTGTTGTAAATCAAAGCCTCAAATGGAGGAATTGAGTGATGGGATTCTAGCATATTGAGAATCTAGGGGAATATCGGGGGATAAACTTATAGACAGGTTCTTTCTTCCTATTACAGCGCCGCAGGCGAAAATTTTGAGAATTTTGAGAGGACAAGAAGCCAGATTTTTTCTTTTTTCAGCGCCGCAGGCGAAAATTTTGAAAATTATAAAAATCCCGGAAATATAAAAAAATTTCCGGGATCCCGAGTCGGGATTTTATTTTTTAACCGATGCCGGGACGGGATCCCGAGGGATAAATCCCGAAAAAATCCCGAATTTCAAAAATCACGAAAATAATTATCCGGGATTTCGGGATCGGGATCCCGGAAAATCCCGTCGGGATCCCGTCCCGCGCCAACCTCTAGTTTTTAGCCTTATTGGCAAAATTAGTCGTTGGCAATCTGTCGAGTAAAAGACGATTTAGTCGGAACGGGCCTGTTGAGCGTGGCTGATTGAGTGTGAGGACAATTGAATGTGGGCCTTTTGAGAGCGACCAGTTTCGCGTGCCTTGTTAATTGGCCGGTTGAACGTACAACGGAAAATTTTGTTCCAAAGATGGAAAAAGTTGTTCCAGCGATGAGGAGATGGATTCCATTGATTGGGAATCCATCTCAGATCAGGTCGGGCCAAGTATAAAAAAGATGTTAAATCTCGAGCCCTTTCGAATGACATTATGAGAATTACTAATTAAACGTACGGAAATTTTTGGTCTCAGGTAATATTTTTTCTGCTGATCTTGTTTGTTTTTCTTACTTTCTACAATTTAAAGAACATTCTTATGGCAATCAAGTTGGGGTTTTCGGTATTACAGTCTTAGTCTCGACATTTTTCTTCAAGTGGAAAAATCTTATTATGGTATAATTGAGAGAGGTGTGTGTGTTTGTCATTTTATAGAAAAGTGGTGTTTATAGTAAAATGATTTGAGGAGTGATGAAATGGAGGCTTTTATAGTAAAGCGTTGCTAGTTGAATTAAGATAGTATAAAAGCAGGGCATTTTGATCATTTTTCAATGCCACTTAAAAATATACCAAGTCAGTCATTGCTAGGAGTCAACTTTCAATAACCAACCGCTGCTGGGAGTCAACGTTCAAGCGCAAGATCGGCTGTTGCTAGAAGTTAACATTCAGGTACAAAGTCGACAGCTTCGAAGAGTCAACGTTCATGTGCCAACAGCTGCTAGGAGTCAACGTTCGAGCACAAGGTCGGCCGCTGCTAGGAGAACCTGTTAGTGCTTCATTGGCAACCTGACAGTGAATCATTGGCAGCCTGTCAGTGGATCATTGGCAACCTGTCAGTGGATCATTGGCAACCTGTCAGTGGATCATTGGCAACCTGTCAGTGAATCATTGGCAACCTGACAGTGAATCATTGGCAACCTGTCAGTGAATCATTGGCAACCTGTCAGTGGATCATTGGCAACCTGTCAGTGAATCATTGGCAACCTGTCAGTGGATCATTGGCAACCTGTCAGTGAATCATTGGCAACCTGTCAGTGGATCATTGGCAACCTGTCAGTGAATCATTGGCAACCTGTCAGTGGATCATTGGCAACCTGTCAGTGAATCATTGGCAACCTGTCGGTGGATCATTGGCAACTTGTCAGTGAATCATTGGCAACCTGTCAGTGGATCATTGGCAACCTGTCAGTGGATCATTGGCAACCTGTCAGTGAATCATCGGCAACCTGTCAGTGGATCATTGGCAACCTGTCAGTGAATCATTGGCAACCTGTCAGTGGATCATTGGCAACCTGTCAGTGGATCATTGGCAACATGTCAGTGAATCATTGGCAACCTGTCAGTGGATCATTGGCAACCTGTAATTGAATCATTGGCAACCTGTCAGTGGATCATTGGCAACCTGTCAGTGAATCATTGGCAACCTGTCAGTGGATCATTGGCAACCTGTCAGTGAATCATTGGCAACCTGTCAGTGGATCATTGGCAACCTGTCAGTGGATCATTGGCAACCTGTCAGTGGATCATTGGCAACCTGTCAGTGAATCATTGGCAACCTGTCAGTGGATCATTGGCAACCTGTAATTGAATCATTGGCAACCTGTCAGTGGATCATTGGCAACCTGTCAGTGGATCATTGGCAACCTGTCAGTGGATCATTGGCAACCTGTCAGTGAATCATTGGCAACCTGTCAGTGAATCATTGGCAACCTGTCAGTGGATCATTGGCAACCTGTCAGTGGATCATTGGCAACCTGTCAGTGAATCATTGGCAACCTGTCAGTGGATCATTGGCAACCTGTCAGTGAATCATTGGCAACCTGTCAGTGAATCATTGGCAACCTGTCAGTGGATCTTCAAATGAAGATTAAATTTTTGCGGGCATAGGTCCACAAAATTTGCCATTCGTTCAATGCAACATTGTAAAATTAGAGAAAAATTGATAAACAGATCCATGACTCGTTGACCCCCTCCCTCGAACACCTTTGAAAAAAGAGAAGTTAAAAGATTAGCTTATGTTGAAGAAGGTCTACAAAAACAAGTGTCCATTTATTAAATAATTCTAAAAGTTTAACAATGATTCATAAATTTATTTTCACATTTTTATTAAATTTACAAACATTTGTATGTAATGTACATGTAAATGTTTGATCATTAAATTATTCAATTAAATTTTATTAATTTTAATTTTACTTTATACTTTCAAAAAAATATTATGAATTAATGATTATTATATATTTATTTTTACTTATTTCTAATTTTCCTTCATTTCTTCAAGAATTTAGGTTTGCCCCGTCAAATTGGCTAAGCGGATTTGATGCATATGGTTTGCATAAATGTGTATTCCTTTAAAACATTTGTGCTTAGAATCCAAATTACATTTTCTTGATTTTAAGCACTCTTGTATTTTCTCTTAAAAATAGGAAGATTTTGAGTATATTTTCAAAACATATTTCATAAATTACTCAAATTTCATCCTCAATCATAAAACATATAAATATACATTTATTTTAAAAATTTTATTAATTTATTCTATAATTTCCCAGACCCAGTTCGTTGTGGTTTATCAATTCCTTTTCCATCAGGTAAACGTTCCAAAAGGATGACGATATCAGAATTAAAAGTAAATTTTTAAAAAATTAAAAGTTTAATAGAATTTTCTCGAAATATTTTCTTATTTTTAAAAGGTATTAGGTGGAGAAGGAGTTCGTGAAGGTGAATATCCTTGGGCTGCTTATTTAATAAATCCAGCGGTGAGATGTACGGGAGTACTTATCTCTAAACGTCATGTACTCACAGCTGCCCATTGCTTTAGGAAAAGAGACGTTAAATTTACATGTAAACTTGACAATAACAAAAGAAGAAAATGCTGCAAGTAATGGAATTAAATAAATTTAAAAATTAAGATTTAAGTATCTACCAGGATTGGGGGCCCGGTTTGGGGAACTTATTTACTTTAACTACACACCCCATTTATTCGCGAGAAGCTCATCAATCAAACTTTAATATGTTCAGAAAGGTCAGCCTTTCTTTCTTCCTCGATGTAACTCAATTTTCCCTGTGGCATGTTCAATGAGAGACATAAAGAAAAGATTAATTTTTCTTTCCAATTTTACAAAAATAGAAGTTAACATTTGAATCAATATTCTTATTATTAGCCATTTCAGTTATTACCACTTATCCTGCTGTACTTATTTAGTTTGATAAACACGGACGAATCAAAAAATTTTTAACAGTTAGACTTATTTCGAATAATTAGAAAGGATGGTAACGATATTTTGCAAAGGTTTGCTGAAAAACACCCAATTTGGACAACATGAAATTGAAAATGCGGGAAACAAATGGTACCATTAAAAGTAATTTGGAGAAGCTATCAAGGACGGTAATAACTGAAATGGCTAATAATAAGAATATTGATTCAAATGTTAACTTATATTTTTGTAAAATTGGAAAGAAAAATTAATCTTTTCTTTATGTCTCTCATTGAACATGCCACAGGGAAAATTGAGTTACATCGAGGAAGAAAGAAAGGCTGACCTTTCTGAACATATTAAAGTTTGATTGATGAGCTTCTCGCGAATAAATGGGGTGTGTAGTTAAAGTAAATAAGTTCCCGGTTTGGTTCGAAAGATCGAATCGGGCATCAAATTTTAGCCCGAAAAAGACTCGGCCCGATTCGATAAAAAATTAAGCCTAAAAATAACTTGAACGTAGCCTGATTCGAAAACCGCAACCCTAGTATCTACTCAATTTTGCTAAATTTATATAAATTTTTTGTAAAATTAAATTTGTTAAAGGAAGGGCGATGCAGTTGACATTAAAACGGTTAAATCAAAATATTTTATTCATATTGGAAGTATTTGTGTTGGAGATAATTCAATACTAAAGAATTGTAAATTACCTAAACATGCAATTAAATATACAATAAAAAAGTAATCTTTTAAAAATAAAGAGAATATTTTATAAAAAGATTATTTTATTTAAATTTTCAAAATTTAATTTTATTTTCAAACATTTAAGTGCCAAATATCAACATTATTTTAAAGAATTTTGTGTTGGAAGTAATTGTTTATTTAAATTTAATTTTTAAAATATTTATAATTTAAAAGGAGATTATGCAATAATAGAATTAGGGCACCCTATTCCATATGATCAAAATAGTAATTATGAAGATGATAGCAATGAGAAAGTAACAGTACCAGCAAATATTGCTAATCATATCGTAATAATTTAATTATTTAACTTATATTTAGAAAAGAAAATATTATTTCTATTAAGAAGTGCAGGTTTGAGATTAAGAATTAAATTTTTCATGATAAAAATATTGTTGAGGCAATTAATTCCAAAAATTTTAGACTTAATTTTAAAAAACATTTTTTGTTTGATTTTAGATCTTTAAGAATTTGTAGTATTGAAATTAGAATTAGCTAAAAATTTTTTGGTTATGCGAAAAATATTAAATTAAAATAATTTTTAAGTGTTTACTTCATTTGGATGAAAAAGTTAAACTTAATTGGACAGAGCATGCATCCCCTGTTGTATTTGGATGGGGGCAATGTAATAATTGAAATAAATTAATTTTTAGAAATTAATTTTTAGCTGTTAATCTTGATGGACAAGTAAAGTCTTCATCATTTCTACAAAAGGCTAAATTAAATTCTTTAATGAACCAAAAAGATTGTAAAAATGAAGTTACTAAATATTATGATGATATTCTTTGTATAAGCTCTCCAGGAAATATAAGCACTTGCTCAGTTAAGTGTTGGAAAATAGTATTTTTTTTGAAATATAATTTTTTTAATTGACTTGAAAGTCTCTTTATCTAATTAAATACACCCATTATTTTTGCTTTTGATTAAACTAAAAAAACTCTAATTAAAAAGATATTTAGTTTTAAATTAAAAAAATTTTTTTTAAAGGGAGACAGTGGTGGAGGCTTGATTAGCAAGTTTAGAGATTCACGAGGTATAAGGCGATGGTTTCTTCTCGGTGTAACGTCAATGGGTCCAAATTGTAGTAGACTTATATCAGAAAATAAAGGGAAAAATATTTTGGTAATTTAATTAATTTAAAATAAATTAATTTATTTTAAATTAAAAAGATGGACACAAATGTTTATTATCATCGAGATGAAATTGATAAAAATATAGGAACTGAAGAAAGTGATCGAAAGAATTGGGAAAGTCTAATTGGCTTTCATACTTTAGAATTTTGTTAATAAATTGAGAATTATTTTAAAATAAAATCTATGTAATTAAAATAAGTAATTGAAAATAAGAATTAGATAATATTAAAAAGCTTGTTATCTTTAGTTTATAATTAAATTTAAATAAAATTTTAATTAATTTAATATCTGACCTAATCCAAAAAAATAAATTTATTATTATTTACACACATTATTTTTACAGAAAAATAAATATTTATTAGGAAAATGGGCGAGAGCTCTCTCACCAAAGCTATTTTGAAAAATTTCAATGTTTTTAACTCTTAAGATATTTATGTATATAAAATTATTATTTACTATTATTATTTAATTTAACAAACTAATTTAATCTAAAATTAAATATTTATAATTATGTACTTTATCATTTATTTAATTTTCAAACTCATTTATTCATCATCATCCCCACATTCAACATTTAGAGCCTTTGGTTTAGGTGATGGAAAAGGTTTAAATGTTGGACGATGTTTACGTGTTGGATGTGGACGTTTTGAAGGGTGTGGAGGGTGTGTTGGATGTTTTGGATGTTTATGGTGGTCGTTATTCTTTAAATTAATTAAAAGTTAATTTAATTTTAAATTAAAAGAAAACCTTTGCCAAACTTCCAGCAATTATTAAAAGAATTGAAAATAAAATTAAGATAAATTTACAATTCATTTTTTGGATTAATTAATTTAAGAGGAATTTAAGTTTGTGTTAATTATTAACTAAAATTTAATTCTTTATAAAGTAAATTAATTAACAGATGTTTAAACAAATCAAAATAATATTTTTTTAAATTATTTTCAAATTTCATGGAGAAAACCTACGCATTTTGATATGTTTGTACTTTACATAGTTGTACTTTATTAATAAATTAAATTTTCAATAAAAATGTCTAGAATAATAAATATCTTTTAACAAAAATATTTAGTGAATAATTTTGTTAATTTAGTGATATTTAATTGAAATTAATAACTTCAACAGTATTTTCTGGTACCTTTAATGATGAAAATTGAAAAACTGTCAACATCCTTCTGCGGTCATGAAATTTGAATTTTCGATGTAGAAAACAAGGTGAAGACCAGGAATTGTCTCGAGTTTATTTTTTGTCTTGAATCTTGAAGAGTTGTATCTCGCGCTGTGATGGTCTTGAGCAGTTTGCTTGTTTTGCATATTTTATAGAATTTTGATGGTTTTATCTTTTAACAGTAGTTGTCAAATATTTATTGATAATTTAATTTAAATAATAATTTATTTAGACATAATTTCCAATAAATGGTGAATAAAAATCTACAAAATTTCCCTTTATTTTGAAAAACAAAAAACATGATCTATTTATTCATAATTTAATTTTCCAATTATTTTTATATAAAATTATTTTTTTTCGAATAAGTCAGCTGATGTGTTTTTTTTTAATTTTATTTTACTGCTTAAACATTTAGTTAAAATTTATTTTCTTTTTTCCTTCAATCGATCGCTAGCATTTGTTCAATACAAAAAGATTTGTATTCATTAAATGCTTTTACTTTTTTTATCTTATCAGTTATTTGCAAACTCTCCTGATTTTTATTTAAATTAACTTGTTAATTTATTTCGATTCTTTCCTCTAAAAATTATAAAATGGATTCTGAAGGGAATTTTGATTGTTTTATTTGTCATGCACATGCAACTGGTTTCCATTTTGGTGCCCAATCATGCCAAGCTTGTTGTGCATTTTTCAGACGTGCTGTTAGTCTTAAACGCCAATATATCTGCCAACAAAAGAGAAAAAGTGGATCTAATGCTAAAGAGTTTGACAAAAATGGAGAGAATGAAGAATCAGAAAATTCTTCAAGTATTTTATGCGATATTCATTTTAGTAAGTATTAAATAGTCGATAAAATAATTAAAATACTTTTAATTATTTTATATGGAATGATCAAAAATAATCGTTAAAGTCCAACTCTTTAATCGTTTAATAAAAAATTATTTAAAAATATACATATTTTAAGAACAAAAAATTCTTTGTCGTTCTTGCCGATTTCAAAAATGTTTATCTGTTGGAATGAACCCAAATAATGTCCAAACACCCCAAAAAACTAATATAAATGCAAAAAATGGAAGAAATTATTTTACAAAATCTGGACTTGAAAGAAATAAAAAATTTGCTAAGGGAGCTCTTAAAGTAAATTTAAATAATTTATTTAAAAAAATATAAAATCTGCTTATTTAAAAAAATTTAAATTTTTATTTTTTTAAGAACAAAAATTTCAATTAAAAATTAATTAAATAATTTTATTTTCCAGATATTTGAAAAAATAGATATTATAACTGTTTCACCAATTGAATCAACCAGCAGTTCTTCTTTATCCCCATCAATTCATTCCCCATCTTCTTCATCTTCTACTAATTGTTCTTCTACAAAAAGAGGAAATACCCCCTTAAATGTATTTTTAATTAATTAAAATTTAAAAATTAATTTAAAAGTTATCAATCCAACAACCTTCCCCTTTATTTTCTTCTTCATCAATTAATAATTACAATTATGATTTACTTTCATTATTAGTAAAAGAGGAAATGCGGATTGCGGAAAGGAGGCGAATTCTGTTTTGTGAACGACCAGTTGCTTGTTTATTGGGAGAAAGCAAAAATTGTGTTAATATTTTAAATTTAATTTGGATTTTTGGGGGGATAATTTAAAGATAATTTTTTTATAAAATAAAAATATATTTAATTTAAATATTTATTTAGCCATTTACACGTGAAGACATTAAACCATTATCTTTCCAAGAATTTAGACGTTCAATACGAACTCATATTTTGTTAGTTTATGAATGGTTACGTGTTTGGCCGGCCTTTTCTGATCTTAATATGAAAGATAGAGTTTAGAATTAATTTTATTGTTTTAAAGTTTAGTAAAAATACATGTATAAAATACTTAAAAGTGTCCTTTTAGGATAATTTTATGATTAGATGGCCATTCTAGGTCCTCTTAAATTTAAGTGTGTTCTGGCTTAATCCAGTCTCCCTCGAACCTTTTTTGTTTATATTTTATTAATTCCTTAATTTAAATTTAGAAAAATAAAATTAATCAAAATATAAAATTATTTTAGTTATTTATTTTTAGGTAACACTTTTACGTAAATGTGTTTTATACCATACAGTTTTGGACCCATGTTTTTTAACTATTCAAATGGGTGATTTAGAAAAATTTGTTTTACCTAATGGTGGTTATGTCTCTACAAAATTCCCTCCCTTAGATGAAGGTTGTTGGGCTGATGAACCTGAAATATCACATGAAACTAAAATAAAGTAAATAAGTTATTCTATGATTAATAAATTAAATGTTTTTAAAAGAATTTATTGGCCTCTTCTCGTTCCTTTAATGAGTGGGTGTGTTGCACCTATGCTTAAATTAGGATTAAAATATGAAGAATTTGTGGCATTAAAAGCTATTGTTGCATTCCAAATGAGTAATTAATTTTTTAAATTATTTTACTCTTTTTCAAATCATTCCCGCACCTTGGCATTTCTTGTAAATTTTATTTTCAATAAATTTTCTACAAAATTTATTTTATAATTCAAATTAATTTTTATTTTCAATTTAATTTAAAATTTTCTCTTTATTTAAAAAGCTCTTCCCGATATATCATTTACTGGACGTGCATTAGTTAGTCGAGAATTAGATTCCCTTTGTTCTTCTCTTTATAAATTTTATGGAAGCCAAACAGAATTTAATTCAAATCAACTAGAAAAAGCTGAGCGTTTTGGAAATCTTATTTTATTGTTAACACCGATTATTGTAATTAATTTATATTTTTTGAAAATTATTCAAATTTTTTATAGGATACAGCAAATACTTTTGTTGAAAGTCACCATATTGTTCAATTTTTTGATCTATGGCAAATGGATTCTTTAATGTTACAGTTTTTACAAAATAAATCTTCATAGAAATTTTAATTTTGTTTTATTGTTAAGTAGAGATTTAAATTAATTTAATAATTATTTATTATTTTATAAATTTTTGAGGTAGATAAAAGATTAAATTGCCGACTAGGAAAAAAAAATTTTATAAACTTTATATTCACAGGTTTTTGAATGTAATAAATAGGGATCGGATTTTTAGGTTATAACCTATTTTTTCTGCGAAATAGTCCTGATGAATTGAGCTCAAATCCGTTGTTATTTCTTGAAAATCTTTTGTTTACGGGGAGTTATTATGACCTATTTGAACCTATTTTGGTGTTTTGCAACCTAAAATAGGTTGTAACCTATTTAGGATGTTTTTGTGATTTTTTCACTTTTTTGTCACCTATTTTGGGCTTTTTTCATAAAATTTCGATTTTTAATAAAAATTTTCGAAAATATTTGAAAGAAATTTAAAATTTTTCAAAAATTTTGTCAATTTTTTTATCGGCTCAAAAATTTTTCTTCGATTTTTTGAAAAATATTATACTCAAAAATCAAAAATTTTTCAAAACTGGACTTTTATTAACATTTTTGCAGTGGGGCTGAAATTTATGAACTAGAATAGAAATTATTAGGCATTTTTGACTTTCTTGCCCATTATGTCGACCTTTTTTTGCAACCTATTTCTCTATTTTTACGACCTATTTGCCTATTTTTGTCACCTATTTTAGCATTTTATACAACCTATTTAGGTGCCTATTTTAAGGTTTTTACGACCTAAAAATCCGATCCCTAGTAATAAATTATTAGTTAGAATTTGTTGTTTAAATTTTCAATCGTATCTTCTCTAATAGAGCGGCCGGCCGCTCTTTAATTCAATCCCGACTCAAAGGGCCGCTCTATTGGAGACGGCCGTTCAAATGGAGGTGGCCGCTCTATTAGAGAAAATACTTCCAAATTTTCTATTTGAAAAACAAAATTCATAATTTTTAAAATTGTTATATGACATATATTCAAAACAAAAAAACAGAAAATATTAACAACAGAACAAATACTATATATCTTTTCCTATCAATTTATCTCTTAATATCCCTTCCCTCCATTTCTTTTTAGACTGGCGGGTATGGCGCTTGAACATATTGTGGTGGATTTTGAACGCTAAAAATAATTTTATAGAATTTATTCAAATAAATTTTATTTTCATTTAACCTTTGCTCATTTCCCGTCCATTGATATTGAGCTGCAACAACTGGATAGACTAAAAAGATTTATTAAAATTTTAATGAGAATATCCTCTATTAAATTTAAAAACTAACCAATATATGGCTGAACATAAGCATATTGCTGACGCTGAAGTTCCTGATAGTGACGTTCCTGTTGCTTTCGAAGATTGTATTGCATAAATTGCATACGTCGAATGCGTTCGAATTCAGCCTTCTCATTTTGATAGTTCATTACTTGGTAGATAACACAGACGAAGCTGACGATGATCGACACAATGAAGAGCATCGTAATTATGGCAGCATTGGCATTAGCTTCTCGGACGTCTCGGTCTTGATCGTAGTGATGTTCGTAATCTGGTTCGGAAACCATATTTTTGCTGAATACAGATGGTTTTACATCGAAAACTGCTCAGCTTTTATACTAATTAATTCTAATTTGCCTAATATTATAGTCCTATGTTTTTTAAAATTTTTCTGCAGATTAATATAAAGTAAAGGCACTTTCTAGCATGAAATATTAGGAATAGAAAGATAATAAACATTAAATTACTTCAAGTTAAAACTTTTTTTAATTATTTAGTGTCAGTAAACTTAAAAAACTTAAAAAATTAAATTCTTCAAAGAAAATTTCAGTAATAGTATTCTTATAGGGAAGGAATACTATTACGAGTTAAATCGATAAGAAAAAATAGAACTAAGCACAGAATAATTTTAAAGAATTTATTTAAAGGAAACAGCTAAAAATTTCTCGATAGACCTCGCCATTTACTATGAATCTTTTTCTTATACATCGAAGCAAATTAAATGTTTCATTTACAGATGACATAAAAGTAACTGCACACTTTACAATTAACCATAACTTTTTTTTACTTTATTAACATTAAATACTTAACATTAAATTTATAATTACATATATCTAATGCTAAAAATTATTTTATATTTAACCTAAACAAAACGAATTTATATCAATTTATCTAAATTAATCATCATCATCCCCACATTCAACATTTTGGGCATTTGGTGGAGGAAGTACAGGCATTGGATGTATATTATTGTTGTTATTCTTAAAAATTTTATTATTTTTAAAATAATATTTTAAAAAAATTTACATTTTTTGCCAAACTTCCAGCAATTACGAGAAGAAAAGCAAAAAGAATAAAGAAAATATTAACATTCATTTTTTTAGTTAATTTAAATTAATTTTAGGTATTTTAAATAAATTTGGGAATTATTAGGTTAAAATATTTAATTTCAAATAATTTATATATATACCGATTTTTCAGACTGTTTTTTTTAATTTATAAATAATTAAAAATAAGGATTTTAGGTAACAGGTGAGTTAAGTGCAAATTAAAATATTTGGGATTTTTACAAAAAATATTTTTATATTTTTTGTTTTTATTTAATTTTAAAGAATATTTAAATTTTCTAGACAATATTATTGAAAATTATATAAATTTAAAAGATTTAAATAAAGTACAAAATAAAATGAGTAGGTTTGAAAATATTTTAAAAAATATTATTTTGATTTGTTTAAACATCTGTTAATTAATTGGCTTTATAAAGAATTAAATTTTAGTTAATAATTAACACTCCCTTAAATTCCTCTTGAATTAATTAATCTAAAAAAATGAATTGTAAATTTATCTTAATTTTATTTTCAATTCTTTTAATAATTGCTGGAAGTTTGGCAAAGGTTTTCTTTTAATTTAAAATTAAATTAACTTTTAATTAATTTAAAGAATAACGACCACCATAAACATCCAAAACACCCAACACACCCTCCACACCCTTCAAAACGTCCACATCCAACACGTAAACATCGTCCAACATTTAAACCTTTTCCATCACCTAAACCAAAGGCTCTAAATGTTGAATGTGGGGATGATGAATGAGTTTAAAAAATAAATAAATAATTTTTCAAGTAGATTAATAGTTTGTTAAATTAAATAATAAAAAATAATTATTTTGCATTAACGTTGTTTTGAAAATCTTGCCCATTTTTAACCAAATTCGATCTGTTAAGTTCGCAATTTTTTAGGGCATTGAATTGTGAGTTGTTACAGATAACTGCTAGGATAACTGCTAGGTCTGTTACAGATAAACTTCTAGTAAATAACAAAAAAAACTGACTGGAATTTATTAATGACCTTTACATTATAATAACGCTATAAGGGTAATCCCCGTACATAACAAGACCACTCCATCTATTCAAAATCTGTAATCACTTTGTTAAAATAATGACTAGATTGCCGGGGTTTATAGAAATCAAAAATCACCAACTTTATGTTTATCCAAAAAAGTACATTTAAAAAATAACAGAAAGGAAATTTTTGTTTAAATAATAAATGAAATTAAATAAAAAATCGTGGCGCGAACTTTACGGACCCGAAGGTTGCGGACACGAAGTTTGCGGACCTGATCTTTGCGGAACCAAGATTTTAGGACCGACACTTGAGTAAAAAGGAAAAATTAAAAAATATACAGTTTAATCTCTCTAATATATCACCCCCTCCCATATCAATTTCCTTCATAGGTTAACTAAATCTGAAACTAGAGGTGATGTATTAGAGAAATTATCTTTAGTCAATTCAAAAATTTTGAGGTAAATGTTTAGGGTTTTACATAATCTTTGGTGTAAATAACATGAATATATGGTGAGTAGAAGTAAAAAAAGTCAAATAAATTTAAAACGTTTAGGGAGAAAATAAAAAAGTGAAGATGAAAAATTCTTTTACAAAATAAGGTAAAAAATAGTGTAGTTTTTTGGGTATAAATAAATTTAAAAACTTTTAGGGGAAATTTAAAAATGAAGATTAAAAAATTTGTTTACAAGGAAAATTAAAAGATGAAATTGTGTGTAATGTGGGGATGCTCTCTTGAGGTTGTAGGTTTATGAAATATCCGGAACCGAAACAAAAAAATCCTCGTCCTTTTCTTTTTTACATTCCTCTTTTTTTCCTTTGTTTTAATTTCCATTTGTTGCTGATTGTTTTTGCAAAGATTTTATTTTATTCTCTTCAACTTCTATAAAATAAAAATCAAGCAAATAACTAATTCCTTTAAGCATTTTAATTTCAATAATATCATTTTCATTATTCCAATCAAAATCTTTTTTAGTTATTTCTTTAAGAAGTTTTGGGATTTTCTTTTCTTCTGCTTTTTTTAATTCTATTGCTTTTGAATGATCAATTTTGAAATATTTAAATACTTTTACTTCCATAATTTCTGATAAATTCTTATAGTACCCTGAGACTATTTTAAAATTTTCCTTCTTAATATACCACTCTTGGAGTTTAGTATGTAAACGTACAGCAGCAAGCAATACAACCATTAATTTGGATACACGACCAGATTCTTTAATTTTCTAAATTTAATTTTTTAATTTTTGTTGGTCAACTCTAATTGTGATCTCTACTGTAAATTTAAAAAAAATACCTTATCTTTCTCAACTTTTTCAGTATACAAATATTTTTCAATTAAAAATATTCTACCCTTTCCTAACAAATTTTCCCTCATTTTTTCATTTAATATTTTTGACAAATTTTCAAATGAAATTATTCCACTTAGTTTTTTATATCTGGGATTATCTTCTTGATTATCTTGATTATCAAAGTATAAATTAGCAAAACCATGAGGAAATGATTTAATATTTGCTTCTATATATTCAAACATTACAGATTCAAAAGGGTCAACTATAAATAGATTTTATTACATTTTAAATTAAAGATTAAGTTCCTATTTATCAGTGTAGAATAGGAATTCCGATTTCTGCAATCCAATTTCCAAAAATTTTTAGAGCGCTGTTCCAATACACAAATTCAGGTACCTATTTTTATGTTTAGGTTCAGAAAGGAAAGAGAAATATTTTCCACCTTATTTTACTAATTTATTACTCAACCCCATACACCAAATTTTCCCTTTAAGCACGGAATTTTCTTAGAAAATTGACGGCAAGATCCTTCAAAATGTTTTAGATTATGCATGAAATAATGGTCACCACAACAAGTCCTGTGAACTTAATGAACTTATTACTTTACCCCTAATGATTATTTTACCATTTTCATTAAACATCTGTATAGTATTTAAAATTGTCAGAATATTTTTCTTTTTTGTATTATAAAAATTAATCATTTCTCCAATTATTTTAAAAAGATTGAATTCATATGATTCTGTTACTTTTTCTAAATTATCAACTTTTTGTTTATCAATAGGCCAACCAGAATCAAATTCCCCAAAAAGTTTTTTCAATCTTTCACCAAATATAATTTCTAATTTTTTCCCAATTAACCAAAATATATTGCTTAATTTTACAATATCTTGGTTAGGGTTCTTTTCAATTAAATTATAAATTGTTTCCAAATCTTTTGATAAACATTCTATTCTATCAAAAAGAAATAAACGTTCAAATTCCTGGAATTCAATTTTATGTGTATATAACTGGATTTTAGATTTTTTTGGGTTTCCCAGACTTGGTAATGGATATGGATTTTCGTATCCGTATCCGAATATTTACGGCGGATACAGGCGGGTATCCGCAGACATCTTGATATTCTCTGTATCAATATCCATTATCAAGTCTGGGGGAACATGGATTTTTAAATTTTCAAATTTCATTTTCAAATTTCTAAGAAATTTGAAAATCAGATTATGGGAACATGGCTAACGAAAGTCGGGAATCTAGATAATTTTTTGACGGAATTTTCAAAAATCGGGACTGGAATTTTTGTTTTCACATTCATTTTATTTAATATGTATATTTACTATTTCAGCATCTTTTCCTCTCATTACACCGTTTACAGTTTTTGGAGCTCTAACAATTATTCCTTCAAAAAGTCCTAAAGACTTTTTTAATTCTTCTTTATTCATTTTTTGCTCTCTTAACATTATAGTTAAATTATCTTGTTCTTTTTTTAAATGTTCACGATCGTAAATATTATTTGCATTTATAATACGTTCTTTATGCTTAAAGTTATCTAGTATATTAATTGTCTCAACAGATTTCTGGAATTGTTTTAGAGCCGTTTTAATTTGTTCTCGGAATTTATTTAAAAATATAAAATGGGAATATTTTTCACTTTTAATATATTCTTCAATAATTAATAATAAATTAATTCCTTCCTCTAAAATATTTTTATCGTCATATTCTGTTAATTGTAGTGATCCATAATTTATAATGTTTTTTCTTAAATTGTTATATTCGTTTTTGAATTCCTCGAGAAGTTTTGCTAATTTATCTTTAATAGTATTTTTAACCTTAGAATTCATTTTTTCAATTATTTTTTCTTTTATTTTTTGAATATTAGCATTTAATTGGTTTAAATAAAATTCAGATTCCAATAAATTACTAGCTGATTCTCCTTTAGTTTTGTGTGTCGGGGAAGAACCTTCTGATTCACTTCCAGAAAAGCTTGAATTCTCATTCAATCCATTCCCTGGCAACACCGAATTTGGAGATGGTGGTGATGATTTACTGAAATCACAAACATTCCACATCAGAATGAAAAATGATAAAATAATGCCAATTTTTGGCTTCATTTTTCTGAGAAATTAAAAATAATTTAAAATTAAAAAAAGCGAAAATTTTGAAAATTTTGGAAGGCTAGGAAGCCAGATTTCTTCTTTTAATGGAATAAAATTATAAAAAATGTCGGGTTTCAGGTCCGAAATACCGGAATATTGGAAAATATCTCGGACCTACACCTTCACTCTCACTGGTAGCACCGGCCACCGTGAAATGTAAATTTATCAAAAAAAAAATAAAAAAATTTATAAAATTGAAATGGAATTCAAAGGAATCAGAAAAAATTTTTATTTCTATATTTATTAATTTTGGGTAATTTTACATTAATAAATTTAAAAAATCTAAAAAATTTAACAATGAATAGACTCTTTAAAAAAATTTTCTATTTAAATTTAAAAAAAAAGAGAGGGAAGGGAGTGGCAGACAAAAGAAAAGGAAGACAAAGAATTGAAGGAGGGAGGAAGGGAGGTGGGGGGGGGGGGGTATTGAAAATCGGGATGTTGAGGGAAGAAGTCTAGACATGTTTAATGGCAAATCATGTGTAAAATTCACGAGGAAAATTTTCATTGATTTTTAATCGCCTGCTATCTCCATCGAAAAATTTTTTTAATTAAATCGATTTAATTTTTAAATAATTTAAATAATTTAAAATAATTAATAGAGCTCGGACTCGGGCCGGGCCCGGAACCGGGTTTTCCTGGCCCAATATTTTTCAACCTTATTTTCTTGGATACAATAAAATTTCCGACCGGTTGTTCGGCAATAACAATGGAATAAATTTGACTTCTTGGCCTCAAAAGTTTTTGAGATTCCCTTACCCTTACTATCTATTCTACTAACTTCTATATCCGACGATATCTCATTTAATCCTCCGATATCCTACCAAACCACTTTATGACACAACTTAATCCATCCAAATGCAATAATGCCTTTCTTTATTACCGATATCTTTTGAAATTCCTTTTACAATCAGGGTGACATAAAAGAAGCTGCACACAGTATTTTTGAAATAACTTTATTCAAATTGAATCCTGTTACGTATCGGACTACGACGTGTCCGAGGAATAACAGAATAAAGACAGGTTCGACTGAATAATACGGAAAAAGTTTAGTCTTAACAGTCGTTTAAGAAGACTAAATGTGATATGAAACAGGGATCCTGCTGAACCGATTCCCGAGTCTCCTCGGGTGGGCTTATATTAGAGTATTTATGGTAATTTAAAAAATATTTACCGTATTTCCTCTAATAGAATGGCCGGCCATTCTATTTTTCAATCATCCTCCAGAGGGCCACTCTATTAGAGGGGCCATTCAAATAGAGGGGGCCATTGTATTTTTCGAAAAGAAATTTTGAAATTATAATAAAATTTCGCTTGCTAAAATGTCAAATTAGAACAAGCAAATTGAATTTACAATCTCTAATTTTGATTAGAATAGCCTAAAATTTTCAACAACCTAAAAGGTAGGATTTGAATAGATGCTGTTGGTCTTAGGTATTAGGAGAGCGGAGTGATTAAGAAGATATAGGAGAATTAAGAGGAATATGGTCGATATGCATGAGGTATTTAAAGATTGGGAGGGATTAAGAAATAATTAGTGGGATTAGTGGATATAAAGATCATCAAAGAATTTAAACAGATTTCTTCCTTACATAACGTGCCTGATCTAATATCCCCTATACCTCAAATTTCCCGATATCCATCAAATCCCTATTATCTCTTCAAATACTCTAGTCTTTTAAATTTTTCTAACTATTCGATAATTTGATGCAAACTTCAATACTAGCTTACAATAAATCAATTCTTAATAAGTAAGATACCGGGAGGTTTATGGGATTATGAGATATGAACGAGATGTTGAATGAGTGTTATGAGTAGAAATAAATAGAGAGATTAAGAGGATCTGAAAAAGTTTTAAAAAGGATTAAGAGTATTTGCGGTCGGTCCGTTTAAGCTATCTATTATCACAGATATCCTGCAAATCCCTCATTAATCTTTTACCGATATTTAACCACTCATTTCCCTCAAATTCTCTTAAAATCTCTATATTTTTTCACACTTTTCTAAAATAAAAGATTCAAAGAAGATATTAATTAAAAATATTTACTGATAACCTAGAAATGGCAAGAAAGATAAAAAAAATGAGTTGAAATAGCTTTAAATTGCTTAACTTTTTATTTTTGGAAAAATTTCAGCTAAAAAAGGGGGCCACTCTATTAGAGGGGGCCATTCAAATGGAGGGGGCCACTCTATTTTTCAATCATCCTCCAGGGGGCCACTTTATTAGAGGGGGCCATTCTAATAGAGGGGGCCATTCTAATAGAGGAAATACGGTATTTATATTTTTCTAGACATTATCGAAAATATATATAAAACTAAAGTACTTTTTTAAATACGTAGGCCTTTTTTATAAAAATATTTTCGAATATAATTTAAAAAAATATTTTGTTTAAACATCTGTTAATTAATTGGCTTTATAAAGAATTAAATTTTATTTAATAATTAACGCAAATTTAAATTCCTCTTAAAAATTAATTAATCTAAAAAAATGAATTGTAAATTTTTCTTAATTTTATTTTCAATTCTTTTAATAATTGCTGGAAGTTTGGCAAAGGTTTTCTTTTAATTTAAAATTAAAAATCCTTTTAATTAATTTAAAGAATAACGACCACCATAAACATCCAAAACACCCAACACACCCTTCAAAACGTCCACACCCAACACGTAAACATCGTCCAACATTTAAACCTTTTCCATCACCTAAACCAAAGGCTCTAAATGTTGAATGTGGGGATGATGATGAATAAATGAGTTTGAAAAATAAATAATAAATTGTAAATTAAATTAGTTTTTTAAATTAAATACTAATAAAAAATAATTTTTATCCATAATAAATAATAAAAATTAAAAATAAATTTAAAAAATATTTTTAAATAATATACTTATAAAAAAAATAAAATTTTTAAAATAACATCCTTTATGAGGTAATGATTAAATGTGTTCAAAAATAGGGGCTTAAAGATGAATGAGTGTAATTTTTGGTATTTCAGAGTAAATTCTCCAAATAAATTGCTAATGAATAATTAGGGTAAAATAATACAAATTGCTAAAAATTTAAATTTTTAGTGATAAAAACATTGATTTGTTTTAATGAAATTTTTGGAAATTTTATAAGGCCCACCAAAGAATAATAAAATAATCCTTAATTTAAGGAAAAAATTCTGAAAAGTTTAAAAATTTTTTATCTAGGGATATTTTCTGAAAGTAAAAAAAAATAAAATATCCAAAAATATGTACATGATTGTATATACAATCGCTTTTTTCCTCGCAATACAATTCCGCAGCTAGGGATATTTTCTGAAAGTTTAAAAATTTTTATTTATTTTTATCAAAATTATACCCACCTTTCATAAAATAATCTCTAGCTTTAGATTGTTTCCTTAGCATCACTATGAACACTTTTTAAAGATTCAGTTGAACCTTTAGGGGTCAGAAATTCTCCTTCGTCGTCGTTATATTCACTTCCAATCGTTTCATTTTCTCCAACAGAACTATTAATTTCTGAATTTTCAACATTCATTTCTTCTTTTTGTAACATTTCTGGATTAGTTTCTTTGTTTTGTTTGTATTTATTTTCAATTTTTTGTTTATATTCATTAAAATATAAAATCACTTCTCTAATTCCTTTAAGAACTTCAAATTCAATAACATCATCCTCGCTATTATATTTTCTTTCTGTTAAAATTTTAAAAATTTCTGGAATTTTATTTTTCTCTGTTTCTACCAATTGTTTTACTATTTCTTTGTCTTTTATTGCGCCATATTTAAAAATATTTAAACCAGTTAAAAGTTCAGTAATTCGAGAATTAACTTGTTTAATATTATCTTTACTTCCTTTATTGAGTTCATTTTCTAAAAGAATACCAGCTTTTAAAACTTTAAGAAAGTCAATTAAGCGATAGAATACAATTCCCCTTTCTTTAGCAATCTAAAATTTAATTATAAATATTTTTATTTAAATTAATTGTAATTTAAAAATAAAATATAATTGGCGGTTAAATAATGGGGATCTTTCCGACAATATGGGTTTTGGTGGATAAAATAGGTTGTGAAAAATCTCGGTTTGTCTCGGATCTCGATATCGGTCTCGGGTCAAATTTTGCATCTCGGTCTCGGTCATGCGAGTCTCGGTCAATCTCGGTCAAAGATTTTTTTCTAAAATCTCGATCTCGTGCAACTCTATTTTTAACAGGCTCTTTATATGTTCTTATAGGAAATGCTGAAGCTCTGTGCGTCTGACACTTTATGATTAAGTCCGGATTCAAACTCCGGCCAGAGCCAGTTCCATGCCCAGCACTAATCTTTTGTTAAAAAATAACCTCTTTATTTCCTTCAAAATAATTTTCATATTTCTCTATCAAAAATTCTCGTTCATTTCCTTCTAAACTTTTCTCAATTCTTTCCTTTATTTTTTTAAAAAGATCCTCCAAAGAAATTTTTAAATTTTCTGTAGCATTTTTAACCTCCAAAGAATTCTCAATTTCACCATTTTTATTTAATTTATAGTAAAAAGAGAATATCAAATTTTTAAATTCTTCCTTTTTTGTTTTGTAAAGATCAAATAACTTTTTAAATAATTTAAAAATTTTGCATTTTATATCATTTGGAAAACAATCTTTTTTATATTCTTTGAAAAGTTCTTCTAATTCTTTTCCAAATATAATTTCGATTCTTTTTTCTAAAATCCAGAATTCATCGCTCAAAAAGAAAATATCAAGTTTTTTTGATTCTTTTATAAGATATTTATCAATATCTTCTAAATTTGTAAATAAGGATTCCAAACGATCCAATTCCAATAATTCTTCAAAATTCTGAAATTTTTAAATAATTTTTCAATATTAATATTAATTATTGTATATACTCAAATAATTACTCTGGGTAACTATTGTTTTACCCTCTCGCTTGAGGAAATAACTAATTTGGAAAGTGAAGTATCTTAGAGAGGGAATTATTCTATCATATAAGGTATCCGGGTTCAATAAATACAAAGAGTTTCCATTCTCTTTAAATTTAATATATAAATATGAGGATGGATCCCTTCTGGAAATTTAGAACTTTTTCATTGAAAATTCCTCCATTACCACAACCCCTGCTCTTACTTATATAAAATAATTAAAATTAAAAATTAATTAACACTTACATTCAATTCAATTTTCTTCTTTTTCAATGGTGATTCAATGCTATTTTTTATCATTATACTTTTTCCATCCATAAGTTGAATGTCACTTTTTAATTTATTTTCAAAATTCGTTAAGTTCGAATTGGATTTTTTCCCTTTATTTTCAAAACTTTTTTCTAACTCTTCAATAGCTTCTTCAATTTTTTGTTGAATTTTTGGTAAAAATATTAAATGAGAATATTCTTTACTTTCAATATATTCTCCAATAATTAATAATAAATTAATTCCTTTTTTTAAAATATTTTTATCAAATATTTTTTCATATATTTTATCTTTGCCATATTCTAATATTTTATTACGCAAACTTTGATATAAACGTTTATAATAGTAATTAACGTTTCTTTCCCAATGCTTTTTTAAATATTTTTCTTCATTATTTTTAAACAATTTTTTGATTTCCTCAACTTTATGTTTAATTAATTCAGTGATTGTCTTGTTAATTGTTTTTTCATCAGATTTTTTTATTTCATGAATTGGTGAAGAATTTACCGATTCACTGTCCGAAACACTTGATCTAGTACTTGGACTAGGTGACAACACTGAATTTGGAGATGGAGGTGATTTCATTAAATCACAACTTTTCCAAATTGAAATAAAAAATAACAAAAGAAAATAAACATCTTTTGGTTTCATTTTCAAAATTCTAAAAAAAAATATTTTTAAAATACCTAAATGTATTTCTATTATTTTAGATTTGGAAAGAATTCTTCTTATTTAATTTAATTAATTTAAATTTGGAATCCAAATTTTGGATTGATAAATATTTTTTAATTTTAACTAAAGAGTTTTTTATGACAACAATTAAATTTTAAATAATAAATTTATTTTTATATAAAATAATAAAATTTAAATTTATTTCACCTCCTCCTAAATTAATTTTAATTTTAAAAGTTAAAACTTTAGAAAATTGAAAAGGAATTCAAAGGAAACAGAAATAAATTTTTATTTCTATATTTATTAATTTTGGGTAATTTTACATTAATAAATTTAAAAAATTTAACAATGAATAGACTCTTTAAAAAATTTCTTATTTAAATTAAAAAAAAAGGAGAGGAGGGAAGGGAAGGGAGTGTCAGACAAAAGAAAAAAAGACAAAGAATTGAAGGAGGGTGGGGGCAGGGGGAGTGGGGGGGGGGGTATTGAAAATTGGGATGTTGAGGGAAGAAGTCTAGACATGTTTAATGGCAAATCATGTGTAAGATTCACGAGGAAAATTTTCATTGATTTTTAATCGCCTGCTATCTCCTTAAATCGATTTAATTTTTAAATAATTTAAAAATTAAATTTAAAATAATTAAATTAATATTTTTAAAAATAGTAAGGCGGCCAAATCCTTTTCTATAGAATAATAAAATATTAAATGAAATTTATCACTAAAGATCTCATAAAGTTTCCACAAATTTCTTTTCTTTTTGTTTTCATTCCAAAATTTTATTACTAAAATTCCTATCATCTAAGTTGTCCATAAATTTGTGTATTTTTGTCAAATTACCAAAAAACTTAACGTAAAGTCAAAATTTAACGCAAAACATAATGCGGCAAACGATAAACAATAAGTGATAAAATAATATTTGCCGATAAAATTCAGTCAATGTTAAAATTTTTGTGTGAGGTGAAGGAAGGTGGGAAATGGAAGGAAATTGGGGGAATGGAAGGTGAATGGGGTGGGTGAGGGGTAAAACGAGGAATTCTTATATTTTTATATAGAATAATAAAATTTAAATTTATTACACCTCCTCCTAAATTAATTTTTATTTCAAAAGTTAATAGTTACCTCCTATTCTGGGGGAGCAAAAGTTGCCGATAAAATTCAATCAAAATTAAAATTTTAGAGTGAGGTGAAGAGTGGAGGGAAAGGCAAGGAGATTGGGGAATGGAAGGCGAGGGGGGAATGATAGAGTAATTTGAAGGGAGGAGAATGGAGAGAGAGAAAAAATATTTATAAAAATTTAAATTAAGTAATTAATTAATAAAACTTGAATTAAATTTTTTTGAAGATGTTATTTAATAATTAAAAATTGAATAATTATTTTATAAAGTTATATTTAATTTCTATTTTACATTTACTAATTTAATTTATTACGAAATATTTAACAGATGTTTAAGTGCTTTGGACTTTTTTTATTTCCTAAATCTGTTAATCTGGGAAAATTTATTTTTTATTATGAAATAGATATATAAATTAAACGGGATTTTAAGAGGAAATTGGCAAATAAAATCCCGGTGATTAAGTGCATATTAGGTATTATTTAAGTTAAAGGGAAAGGAAGGAAAAATATTAACAATAAATTTTTGTTTAAATTTTAAAAAATATTTATTTTAAATAATTAAATTATTTTGTATTTATTTTTTACAATTAATTTTTTTAAATGAAAACATTAATTATTTATTTATTTTTAATTCTTTCTCTAAAAGAAATTTGTTTTTATGCCCTTTATTTAACTGAAACAGAGAAAGAAGGTAAAGGAATAGATGATGTATTTTATATTTTTTGGATTTGAAGCTAACTGATTAAATGATAATTGGAGAATAGGGATTTCTCGGGTTACCCGAAGCCCAGATTTTTTTAGAACCGAAACTCGATTCGAAGAAAATTTTGAAAGCGCGACCCGTTTTTTTACCCGAGACATCCCTGCTGCAGAATATCCCCATTGTCCGAATTTAGGAAATGGGAGATATTTTTTATTTTAACATAGAAAAAGTATTAGAAAGTATTTAGTTTTTATAGTTCGGCCCTTTAAAAATTATTTTTTTCTTTTTAGAATTTATTTCGATCAGCCAATTTTTTGAATCTTTAATTCCAAAAGAAGAGGAAATTATTCAAAGACCTAAAATCTATGGTCGAATTTCTTCTTTGTCTCGTTTACCTGTCAGAAATACACCAAATATTTCGTGTATAAATTATATTGAAGTTTGTTTTTAATTATTTTTTGACAAAAAATTAATTCAATTATTTTCGTTTTATTTTAAGTTTGATAAGAATCCTTTTTATTAAATACAAGTCATATGTAGCATTAGGGATGTTCTCTATGGATGTTTATCACTTGAATATTCTTAATAAATCCAGTCTCCCTAAAAAACTAAAATAGCTACCCTAAACCAGGGTTGCGTCGTAATTACGAATTACGATTTCGAAATTTTTTTTTAAATTACGAATTACGATTACGAAAATATCGGGAAAAATTACGAATTACGAAAATAACTTTGCCGTTAAATTTTAGAATGAAAAGGAGAAGAAATACATATTTATATTTCTCTCAATTTGCTTCTGTTTATCGGTGGTTAAGAAGTCAGGCTTCATTCATTTAATATTTTGTGGGGTTTGGTTCGAATCCATGTGTGGGAAATAAAATTTGGACAATTCATTTTTTCAAAAATAAATGTTTTTAAACTTTGATTTTGATTTTAGGTTTGTAAATTTATATTTTAATATCTTAAAATTGAAAAAACTTTAAAATTTTTAATTTAGTCATGATTTAGTCATTTAATTTAGCCATTCCACATTCCAGATATCGGAGGTTTAATAGGATTAAGAGGGATATCAGGGAATTAATTGGGATTTGAAGTAATATCATAGAAATAAGAGGACTTGGAGGGATTAATGGGAGTAGCATCAATTATTAATATTTGATTTTCTAAATTAATTTAAATATTTTTTATAAATTCGAATTAAACAATTCCGAAATTTTTTTAAAAATTACGAATTACGATTACGAAAAAAAATTTTCGATTACGACGCAACTCTGCCCTATACCCTAAATTAATTAACCCACCTCGAATAATTACCCTGTCTCGATTAATTACCCCGCAAGCTAAGTATTAAAACAATAATTATCCCAGGTAATATAATTAATTAATTAATTAAAATTAATTAAAGAGTAAATGGATTGGTCTTGGAATTATCCCTCAATGTCTTTTTGAATTAATTGATCTTTGCTCTGTAGAAGTCCCATTTGAGAAGGAAGAAAAAATAAAAATTAATTTAGAAAAAGAGAAAATAAATAAATATTTCTTAATTGAAAAATTTATGCCAAAAAATCATTTTGTGGAAGGGGAAGAGAATTTTGGAGTAAAATTGGGAAGATTTTTATGGTCATTTAATGATAAAATTAATTTAACTTTGTTAATTCAAAATCAAAATTTATTTCAAATTTTAGAAGGAATTAAAATAAAAATTGAAGAATGGGAGGAAAGAATAAAAGAAATTGAGAGTGCTAAAGTAAAAAATAAATTCACGTTTCCTTGATACATATATGTCATGTCAGGGCAGTTCCTCGAACGGACACGTCTTCGACCGACAAAACTTCGATTACCAAAACTTCGTCTAGACAAAACTTCGAATGGCCTAAACTTCGACTAGACAAAACTTCGAATTACCAAAACTTCGTCCAGCCAAAACTTCGACCGACCAAAACTTCGACCAAAGAAAAAAATCTGCATTTTGAATTTTGCTTTTTGGTTGCCTTTATTTCAAACAATGAGAAGAATGAAATTCAGAGAAGTGATCAAGGAGAGGAGTGATCAAGGAGAGGAGTGATAAGTGATCAAAGGAGGAATGATCAGAGGAGTGATCAGCCAAGAGGAGTGATCATCAAATGATTTAGTGGATTAAAATGAAAACAACATCCTTTTATGTATGTTTGTGGAAGCATGGACCTGGAGAATGATCAACAAGCAGAGAATCAAATGATCTACTGGTTGATCAAGTGACCGACCAATATCTATGTTAATAAATTGATCACTGTGTTAATCAGTTGATCACTCTTTGTTGATCAACTGATAACTCTGAGCTGAGTGATCAGAGTGATCAGAGTGACCTCTTGGCTGATCATTCCTCCTTTGATCACTTATCACTCCTCTCCTTGATCACTTCTCTGAATTTCATTCTTCTCATTGTTTGAAATAAAGGCAACCAAAAAGCAAAATTCAAAATGCAGATTTTTTTCTTTGGTCGAAGTTTTGGTCGTTCGAAGTTTTGGCCGGACGAAGTTTTGGTAATTCGAAGTTTTGTCTAGTCGAAGTTTAGGTCATTCGAAGTTTTGTCTGGACGAAGTTTTGGTAATCGAAGTTTTGTCGGTCGAAGTTTTGTCTGGTCGAAGTTTTGTCATTCGAAGTTCTGCCCCTCACCCATATATGTATATATATATATTTATTAAATCCGTTAGATAGTTAAGTTTATAAAAATGGAGATTTTTTAAGAAAACAAAATATTTAATTTAGAAATTTTAGAAAATAATTATTTATGCAAAATATTTTCTAAAGAAAAATATTTGATAGCAGAAGTTTAGCAAAAGTTTAGCCATCGGGTAGGATCCGAAGCAACGCTGACAGTGCTCGCTTGGCCTTGCTTATGTACACCTATGCAGGTGCATTACCACTAAGCTACCGGGGCGACGACTGTTTTCTTTTCCCCTTATGTTCGTTTAACCCATGCCTAAGTGTTTCAGATGCTGCTAGATGAATAATCATCGTTACATAATTACTTTTAAATCTTTTTTAGAAATTATCAGAAAATCTCAACATTTTCGAAGCTATTGATAAATTAATTTTTGGAGGGAAAGAAATAAAATTAGAAAATCAAAATGAAATAGAAAACTTTACAAATCAAAAAGAAATAATTTTAATTGGATATAATAAAATATATAAAACAGCTTCAATTATTATTAATTATATTTTTAATGAAAAAATTAATTTTGAAAGTCTTGTAAATGAAGGGAGACTTGTACTTCAAATAAGGGTGAAGATTTTAAATATTTTAATATTATTTAGAAAATAAAAACATTTTTGTGAGGATTGGAATTGATTAAACAAAATTAGAAATGAATGTCTTTGATATTCTTCATTGAGATATTTTTAATAAATTTAAATAATTTATCAATTATTTTTAGCAGAGAGATGGGGAAAACTTCCCATCGAGGTCTGCTGCAATTGAAAAATCTGCAAAAGAATCCCTCAACCTTTTAAAGGAGTTAAAGTCTTTTAAACTAGAAAATGAACAAATTGCTGTTGAGAATTCGTTCAAAATTGTCGAGAAAAAATTTTTAAAGGTAAAAGGAGGATTAATGCGTTTTGGATTTAAAAATGGAATTGGAAAAGATGACGCCCGTATTTTAATGAAATGTGAAGAAAATGAACAAGGGCAAATTGTTTTTCAACAATTAACTAATCTTAATTTAAATTTTGATAATCAAAATGTAAGGAAATTAAATATAATAAAATTAAATTTATAGTATTAATTATTAATGAGAGGATTGAGAGGAATTAATGAGAGGATCTTATCTATATAATTAACTGTCCGTAATAATAATAGAATTAATGAATATATTCTCTATAATTACACAAATCCTTTTTCACTTTTTTAATTTCAAAGGGATCTGAAAATTTTGTTGAATTGCACAAGAAATTAAAGAAATTGATAATTAAAATAGCACATTTGTTGCATTTTTACTATAAATTTGTTGAAGAAATAAATAAAAATAGTGCCACAACTAGTGCTAATGGGGATTTAAATACTAAAGAAAAGAAGAGTAAAGAGAAAAAAGGTAAATAGTTTTTAAAATAAAATAATAAATAAATTCAATGCTTTAATTATGTTTCTGGGTCACTGAAAAATGTAAAAAATCGAGTCGGGGTTGATCACTACAATAATTAATAGATTGGAGTAAATATCATACCATATCAGGGATCCCCGAAATTCCCAAAATCGGGAATTTAATTTTTTGTTGGTTAGTTCCCTGTCCCATATACAGATTTCTAAAGTTTGCTTGACTACTGGGACTTGCCGAAGTGATACCTTCAATTTTAGATAATTTATAATACATACCTATATTTAATTTCTAAATTATAAATTTTCCTTTTGTTAAAGCTGAAGCGAGAAAGATAATTGTTGGGCGTTTATACAAATCTATATCAATTTGATTTTATTTAATTTCAAATTATTTGTAAATTTTTTGTAATAAATATTTGTATATTTTAATTTTTAAAAATGTTTTGATTTTAAAATGTTTATTTAGAAAAATAAATCTTTTAATTTATTTTATAAACACAAATATTTTTATTTGATTTAATTTAAAAAAATATTTAATTTTCTAGACAATATTATTGATGTATAAATTTATAGTAAAAGTACTTTTCTATAAAAATTTTTTAAAAATAATTTTAAAAATATTTTGTTTAAACATCTGTTAATTAATCGGCTTTATAAAGAATTAAATTTTAGTTAATAATTAACACAAACTTAAATTCCTCTTAAATTAATTAATCTAAAAAAATGAATTGTAAATTTTTCTTAATTTTATTTTCAATTCTTTTAATAATTGCTGGAAGTTTGGCAAAGGTTTTTTTTTAATTTTAAATTAAAAATCCTTTTAATTAATTTAAAGAATAACGACCACCATAAACATCCAAAACACCCAACACACCCTCCACACCCTTCAAAACGTCCACATCCAACACGTAAACATCGCCCAACATTTAAACCTTTTCCATCACCTAAACCAAAGGCTCTAAATGTTGAATGTGGGGATGAAGAATGAGCAAAAAAAATAAATTTAAAATAAATAATTTTTCAAGTAGATTAGTCTGTTAAATTAAATAATGATAAAAATAATTATTTTGCATTAACGTTGTTTTGAAAATCTCGCCCATTTTTTAACCAAATTCGATCTGTTAAGTTTATCATTTTCTAGGGCATTAAATATGGAAATTCGGAGTATGTCGGTTACAGAAAAACACTTAATACTTAAAGAAAAAAACAAAGATAAACAGTCTGGAATTTATTAATAACCTTTACATTATAATAAAGTTATAAGGGTAATCCCCGTACACAACAAGACCACTCCATTTATCCAGAATCTGTAATCACTTTGTTAAAATAATGACGATATTGTCAGGGTTTATAAGAATCAAAAAATTGCATGTTTATCCAAAAAAGTATATTTAAAAAATAACAGAAATTCTAAAGAAAAATTTTCTTAAAACAAAGGTTTAATCATTTCATTATTCTAAAGTTTAACCTAAATTTTAAATATTTTCAGTTAAATTCACTAAATTTAAAAACTGCGACACAAGCACAGTGCTTCAAACCCGTTGAAAGACAGCGCATAGCAAACAGAGAAAAAGACAAAATGCCCATTAACGTGAAAAATTCAAAATGGTCAGTCGCAGGAAAAGAAGAGAGAAAAGTAAAAATGGTCAAAGAGAGAAATTCTCTCATTTATGAGGGGAATTAATTAAATTCTATATCTTTTGGCCCTCCGGTCCGAATTTTTTCAAATTTTGTAATTATGTAGTCTTAAAATAGATAAACAATCCAACAAATTTTGAGAGGCCAATATGGATTTTTGGCAAGGTTATGAATTTTTAAAAATCGGTAAAATTCGTCCTATTTTAGGCCATAACTTAATCCAAAGTTGTTCTTTTTTCCTAATTTTTGTTTTATACGAATCAGGGATGAAAAACGAACAAAAAACATGTAGATCATGCACATGTTATCTCGACTTCTCCGCCTAAATTGGTCAGCCTAAAATTGATAATGCGTGAATTTTATGAAAAATGCGTGAATTTTTCTATTTTTTTTTCAAATGATTTTTTATATTATATTCTAACATATTGTTAGACAAAATTAAAATCTGTTAGAAAAAAACAGAGATATGGCGTTTCAAAATCGGCAACCTAAAATAGAAACGAGAGTAATGTTAAAAATGAGAGAGTAAGAAAATGAAAGAGAGGAAAAACGAGAGACTACACAAATTTTGCTATGCGCGCTTTTGAAGCACTGTGCACAAGCACCTATTTGGCTGTAAAGAGAATTTATCATAACCAGTAAGTTCACATAGCCAATGTTCCGAATCATTAAAAATCTAACAAAAATAACAATTAAACTAATTAATTACAAATAACTTTAGAATATCCTTTTGCTTGTTCTGTAGGTACAAAAGTGTGAATATGAGCAAATTTGGCCAACTTATCTTTAAATAATTTTTTTAATTTAAATAGTTTTAAAAAATTTACGGGAATTAATTCATAACTTGCATTTAATTTCATTGTACAAGAACCGAGTGGAATCTATAATTTCAAAAATTAATTTAAAAATAAAATTATTTTAACCATTGAATGGACAAGTGAGAGATCTTTATTTTCAGAGTAATTGGTCTAGAACTTGGCCCTGTTAGACCCGGTTCCGGAATTATTTCGCCACATCCTTCCGGCATAATTGGAAATTCAATAACTGGCCACGGGATTTTTTGCTAAATTATTTTTATAATAAATGTAAAAGGAAAATTATACATCTCTGTCATGGTCATCTTCACTATCATCCCGGGGTTTGTCCTGGTTTTTATCCTTAAAATTTTTCTTAGAAAAAAATTTCATGTAAAATAATACATCAATTGAGTTGTGTACACCCTGGTAAGCAAGCGTGACCCTTCCATCATTCAAAAATTGAACTCTTAAACGACATCCACACTGTTATTCAAAACCACCTCGGTAATAGTTCGGTTCGTACCCCCCCCTTTTCCTTCCTAAAAGTATTAAAAAATGGTCAGTTAGTCAAAGGTTATAGAACTCGTCGAGCTGTGTCGAATGACACCAAAATCAAACCCAGGTCTTAACTTTGGGCCAAAATACAGACCCACGAAAATTGAAAAATAAGAGGTTGGACCAAGCTCATTTTTTATGCTAAAAATTCGATTAAACAAATAATAGCTCATTCGAAAGAGCTTGTCGAGCTGATTCGAATGACATCAAAATCAACATAATTGAACAAGATTTGACAAAGTTATGACAAAAGTATTCCTATTGTAGTCGTGAGACGCCTTTGCAAAACCTCTATGCGCAGGGGTTTTTGTCTGTATCTCGGCCCAAAGTGTTAAGACCGGGGGTTGATTTTGGTGTCATTCGACACAGCTCGACGAGTTCTATAACCTAAGACTGACTGACCATTTTTTAATACTTTTAGAGAGAAAAAAAGGGGGGGGGGGGTACGAACCGAACTATTACCACCACCTCTTATTTAAACCACCTCAAAACCATCTTATTTAAATACAGTTGAATATTTTGTATCAAACAATGGTAGACCCATATAATTATTGTTGGTGGTTTTGAATAACAGTGTGGATGTCGTTTAAGAGTTCAATTTTTGAATGATGGAAGGGTCACGCTTGCTTACCAGGGTGTACACAACTCAATTGATGTATTATTTTACATGAAATTTTTTTCTAAGAAAAATTTTAAGGATAAAAACCAGGACAAACCCCGGGATGATAGTGAAGATGACCATGACAGAGATGTATAATTTTCCTTTTACATTTATTATAAAAATAATTTAGCAAAAAGTCCCGTGGCCAGTTATTGAATTTCCAATTATGCCGGAAGGATGTGGCGAAATAATTCCGGAACCGGGTCTAACAGGGCCAAGTTCTAGACCAATTACTCTGAAAATAAAGATCTCTCACTTGTCCATTCAATGGTTAAAATAATTTTATTTTTAAATTAATTTTTGAAATTATAGATTCCACTCGGTTCTTGTACAATGAAATTAAATGCAAGTTATGAATTAATTCCCGTAAATTTTTTAAAACTTTATTTAAATTAAAAAAATTATTTAAAGATAAGTTGGCCAAAATTTGCTGATATTCACACTTTTGTACCTACAGAACAAGCAAAAGGATATTCTAAAGTTATTTGTAATTAGGTAATTAGTTTAATTGTTATTTTTGTTAGATTTTTAATGATTCGGAGCGTTGGTTTTTAAATAAAAGTTTTTAAATAAATTTATTAAAATTTAATGATTTGTTTAATTTTATCCCTTGATCACAGCAATAGGTCTAAGTTTTACGGCTTTCTTGGAGATTCCTGCCTGATGACATGTATTGACTACATCCGTTACATTTTTATAAGATTGTGGAGCCTAAAAAATATTTTCAAAATTATTAGAAATTGAAGATAAAGTATTTTAATATCCGATACTTATGTCGTTCCCCTTCTTCATCCATTTTTTTAATATATACGTATCGTAAGAATTTTTTCTTTCCATAACTTCACTTTAGTTTCGATAAATACAATTTATTTATAGGGGTCCAAAATTATAGGGGTAGTAGTAAAAAAATAGGGGTAGTACGCCGTCAAAATTAGGGGTCTGAAAAAAATTAGCGAGCAAATCTGGAACTGCGCAACATTAACTGCAAATTGGAGGAAAACTGACTGATTGAATAATAAAGGAAAATTAAAGGGAAAATAAATAAAATAATAATTTAAAATAGTAAATAAAAATTTATGAATGGAAAAAAATCTGACAATTAATTAATATTACAAGCAAAAAAAATGGGTAGAGGAGGAAACGACATTTATCATACCAATATTTGTAAGTTTTAATATTGAATCTTGAAAAAAGTCATGGGCTACCCCAATTTAAGTGGCACATTATCGAAAAATACAAAAATTATTTTCAGTTACGTCAACCTTTCACGTCAAAAGCTCTAGCTCCCTTCTCCCAAAAATAAAGTCAGAGTCCCTCCACCCCTCCGCTTGTTTAAAAAATTAAATTTTTTATTAACCTCTTCCATAACCAATTTTGGGGAGGCCACTCTAATAGAGATTCCTTGCTGTTTAAGAGCTTCTAATACTTCCTCAAATCCCAAATTTCGTCTTGATTTTGCTCTAGACATTGCTCGACCCTTAAATTTTTCTAATTTATAGAATAATTATCCTAAAAATGAACCGCTCCATGACATGTTGTCCCAAAAGTTTCTCCAAATCCAAATTCAGTACCAGTCAAAACATAACTGCAAGTTCCCATTGTTCCTCCAATTAAAACCTGAAAATAAATATTCATTTCTGATTTAGTCATAAAGATGGTTTTAAACTTAGTCAATTTCCTTGAGTCTGCCCCCACACCCCCCCCCCCCTCATTCAAAGAAATTTACATGTCTCCGTCCAATACATTCGGTCAGCCAAATTATATTTAGGCCGAAAAGTAATTAGAACGTCGAGTAAAAAGAGGAAAGGGGGTCAAATCTAGAATATCTCTAAATTTGGTACCAGTAAAGCCCTAGAACCAGCAATCCCTAGAATGAAAATAAAAACTAAAACCACATACCGGCTGGCCAGTAAGCTGATAATCGACTGGTATCTAAAAAATAAAATTATTAGAATAAATTAGTAGAAAATCGGCAACATCCAATTTATCTCTCCCAGCATTTTTTTACATTTTCTCTTTTAAATAGCAGCATTTCTGTGGTCTGCCTATTTTTTCTTAAACTTCAATTCAAGTATATCACCTTTAGCTTCTTTTATACATATAAATTCGGTTAATCTTCCAAAAATGCCTTATTTTTCCTCGAAAAGTCGTGGGAAAGAGCCACAGAAATATTGTTTACATCCTATTTCTTGGAGAAAAACCAAAAAGAAAGTTGAAGGAAAAATGCGGAGAGATAATCAATCCTACCAATAAAAAGAAAAATAAGATTCGAACGAGTAAACCTCAATGATTGTGAGTAAGCCTCAATAGTCCCGGTTCCTATAATATATGAAGGAATTGGTACCTCTAAATGTTCTGGGTACCATTGGTTAGAGAATTATAAATACACTAAAAGATACCAAAAATCAAAACTTTGACTAATCGCTAGAAAATTTTATATTGATATGGTTCGAAAAATCATTATAATGAATTAGTCTTTAGGTGATTTTTTTATGAACAGACAAGAATTTTGATATCCAGTAATAACATGAACATTTAAAATTATTCACACGTTTTTGAGTTATAGGGGCTCCAGATTCGAACCATTCCTTTTTATAGATCCCTCCGATCAAATTATAAATTCAAAAAAAAAATAATTAAAACAAACCAAAGGATGATGTGGAGGAAATGCTCTTGTAGATCCTTTCCGATGCACACAGAGCTGTTTTGGCCTTCCATCAATCAAATGTTCTTCAATTTTAGCGATGTTGTGGCTTTAAAATGGGGGAATTAATATTAGAACTTATAAAATTTAAAAGAAAACCTGACGTCATAAATTACATGCATATCCAAATCATCTGGAGATGAATTAAATACTTTGGCAAAAGCCTTTTAAAAAAATTTGAATAAATAACCCAACAGAGAGAAGTCAATGAAGATTACCTGTCTAAATAGGAAAAAAATAAATTTAAAAGCTATAAAAATCGTTAACATAAAGTGATTGAAGGAGGATGAAAAGGCAGCCCCAGCCGAAATAAAAGAACAACCAAAAAAGTGGGCTACCCAGCCAGATTCTTTCCCCAGGACTTGTTTTGATCGAGGAAACAGTAAAACATTTATTGAAAATTAACACAACTCGTGTATAAAAAGGAGACCCGTTCAAGTTGACAGGAGAGACTGTCCAAAAAGACTAGTCCAAGTTTTAGTTTTGGCGACTCCAAACTAAAAAATGGTTGACAGGGCTACTTTTTACTCCTTCTTCAGACACATTAAATAATTAATTGTTAAATAGGTATTTATTAAAAAGGGAATTTATTTTAATGAAAAAAAGTATTTTGGCTCGCCCATAGAGGTGTTCAACTAATACTCGGGCCCAAAGTTAACAAGAGTGAAACAAAGACAAAAGTTAAAATAAAAAATTTTTTATTTTAGACGGGGAATTAACCAAAGATATTTTCATAATCAAAAAACATTTATTTATTTTAAAAAAATAAATTTTTAACCTAATGCAGAATGTCATGCAAGAGCGATTAACAAAAGCAAAATTAGCTGAAGCAGCCATCCCCTTCAAATAATCTTGCCCTTCTTGGCTATTAATCCTTGCACATGCAAGTTGTCGATCATTAACATCAATATTGTCTCTAGCCATCGCCTTTAAAAAATAAAAATTTTTTGAGAAATTATAAAAAATAAAGAATATTAGAAAAAAGAAAATTCAAAATATTAAAAAAATATGGGCGAAACCGAGGGTGGCTAAAAATAATTTCTCCGATTTTTGAGAAGAAAAAATCAAATTGAGTGATGGGTGTTAGTTTCGTAGCGACTCTGGAACAATAAAACATAAAAAATCCCGGAGCCGAGATTTGAAAAGGGTCAGAGCCGAAGAAAAAATATCAAATAACAACCTTTTGGACATCTACAAAAAATTCTATAACAATTTAAGTCAAACGAAATTTTTATGAGGACCCAGTACAAAAACAAAAAATAATTCAAAAACCTTTTCCATAGCCACAAGAGCATCAGTAGCCACTTGATGGCCAAGTCCTCTACTTCCCGTATGTAACATTCTAAAATAAAATTTAAAAAGTAAAAATAAATAAAAATTAAAATAAACATGCAAATCTGCCCTTTTGATTCAATTCCCATTTTTTGTGCCGCATATTTGTCATAAATTTCATCTACGACTTGAACCTCTCCATAATGGTTTCCAGCACCCAAAGTTCCTAACTAAAAGTAAAAAACAAAAAAAAAGATTAGTTAAGCAGTTAGCATTAACCAAGGGCGTAGACTGGTGGTCAAACGATTTTGGTGGTCGAACGACACCAAAATTAGCCCACGGACTCAACTTAACTTCCTCATAAAATTTTTTCACTTTCCCAAATTCAGGGTGGAAGGGGGGGGGCTATAGCACCAAAAGCCCCCTGTCTACGCCTTTGCTGGAAAGGACAAATCGATGAATATTAACAGAAAATGTTTGAGGAAAAATAATTAAACTATTCAAAATTAAAATTTAAACCTGAGGTAAACCACGCTTTTTAGCTCTGGTGGAAACTTTAGAAGCATCTGCTTGCAACATTCGACCTGTAAAAATATTTTTAAATGAAGAAAAAAGGTCAAAAAAATAACCATATTCTTCACAATGTTCTTTATCCTCAGCCCAAGAATAGCCTTCACGCAAAGTCCAATCCATACCCTTAAAATGAAAGCCTTGAAGTGAGGACTCTATAAAGAGGGTTTTAAACAAAATAAGTTTAGAATCAGACAAAATTGGCCAAAAATCATTTTTAGGATACAACTCAAATGACATGTGACACTAAATTGAGTCCTTGCACCTATAATTTATGAATGGATGACCATTTCAAGATCTCTAGTACCAGTGGATAGAGAAATACTAAACACTTTAAAAATACAAAAAATTAAAATTCTTGAGTTATCATAAAAAAGTTAGATATGTCCGAAAAATCACATTTTTTGAGAAATTAGTCTTTAAATCATAACATCTGTATCGACCAAGGTATCAACCTCCTAGATTTGTAGTGTATTTAATTCTCTATTTATTGGTACCAAGTTTAAAAATTATTCAACTTTCTTGAGTTATGGACCGGGAATAAGTTGAACTGCTGTGGAACTTTGGTTTGCTTAAGATTATGAAACAAAAAGCATTAACTAAACCCGTTACCCAAAAATCTGCAAAACTAATTCACTTTATCACCTAAATACGGGATTATGGAAAAGGATCACGTATAAGATCCCTAACGCGTGAACTCTAATTTTAACTTAAAAAATTATTCAAACCATTTCCAGGCATTCTTCAAAATCTCGAACATTTATTGGAATAATTCCTTTCGAACCTAAATAACAATTTAAGAAAAAATATTTAAAAATTAATACCAATCCCGACGGGAATATAATCAAACATTGTCTGTGTTAATTGCTCTTTATAAGGTTGAACATCTTTCTCAAATAAATTTGTCCTGATAAGCCGAACGCCACAATTAATGTCAAAACCAACACCTCCTAAATTTAAGAGATAATTTTTTATAAGGCCACAGCTTTTGATCGCAAATAAAAAATTTCTAAATGATCTAACATTTTTTAAAAAAGTCCGCAAGATTTGTCCGCAATCAATTTAAATTGAAAAAGGCTGGGTTAGGCCTTATAATACCAAAACATTGAATACCAAACGCCACACACTAAATCCAAAAAAGCCGCGGTAATTCTTCGGTTTTCGCCCCCCCTTTTTTTCTTCCTCAAAGTATTGAAAAATGGTCAGTCAATCTTAAGTTATAGAACTCATCGAGCTGTGTCGATGACACCAAAATCAGAAAAATCGGTCTTGATTTGACCGAAATACAGACCCCTGAATATTGAAAAACCACAGGGGCGAGAAACCATAAGGACGAAAATTTATGCATATGATAGCTCATTCGAAAGAGCTCGTCGAGATGAGTCGAATGACACCAAAATCAACGTGATTGGACAAGATTTGACAATGTTATGACATAAGTCGCCGACTCCGTTAAGTCTAAATAATGTCATAACTTTGTCAAACCATGTCCAATCATGTTGATTTTGGTGTCATTCGACTCAACCTGACGAGCTCTTTCGAATGAGCTATCATTTGCATGAACTTTTTTTATTCCAAAAAATTGCCCCTATGGCTTCTCAATTTTCAGGGGTCTGTATCGGTCAAATCAAGTCGGATTTTTTTATTTTGGTGTCATTCTACACGCTTGACTAGGTACTCATAAAAAATAAGGGAGAAAGGGAAGTAAAGATGTATAAATGGTCAGAAGAAGAAGGGGGCGAAAACCGAAGAATTACCAAAGCCGCCGAGATACTAAACTGTGAAAAAACGCCGTGTTACCAAATCTGAATCCGAAAATCAAACATAATGTTTGTTAGGCAAGATTTCCCCAGAACTAAAAAGGTTGTCTTAAATACGAGGGAAGTTATTCAACGAAGAACTTTATTAATAATTTGGTAGGTTGGTAATTTTGGTATTTACTGGCATTAATATCTTCCATGTTTGGTATTTCGGCGCCTGATATCCCGTTTCGATATTATGGGATCCAAACTTCAGAAACGAATAAAACTCCATTCAGAAAGCTGACTAATATATAATCTCACAAAAACTTTAAAAAATACCAGGAGAGACAACAGCATTTGGATTCGAAACATCAAATGCCGCAATATTTCCAATAGCAAAGCCATATCCCTCAAAATTAAAAAATAATTTAAAAGAAATTTAAATTTAAAAAAACTGAGTGAACATCCGGGAGGCCAATAGAACTTTTCACAATCGCTGGAAGAGAGGCAACATTTCCAATTTGTTTAACGGCAGGTAGAAAGCCAGCAGCAGAAGTTCTCGAACTTAATTCCAATTCTTCAAACATTAACTTTTCCAATGCAGAATTCACAAAGAAACGGCCTTCGACCTTAATTTAGAAAAAAATTTTTTGGATTTAAAAAATTAATTAGGACTGTTATGGTTACAAAACGGTCAAACTTTTTGATATTTTTATTGACAAATCATGTATCATTCGAAAAAGATATTCGAGCCTAGTCGAATGGCACCAAAATTATTCTGAGGAAACAACTTTGAGCCGAGATATAAGGCTCGAAATGGTCAAAAAATGTGTTAAAGAGAACCATGCTGATTTTTGGAGTCAAAAATTCGAATATAAATATGATAGCTTATTCAAAAGAGCTCGTCGAGTTGAGTCGAATGACACCTATGAAGAGCTCTTCCGAATGATATATAAGTTGTCAATAAAAAAGAAAAGTTTTTCGACCTTTTTGCATCACCCAACCCCTAAGGGAACAAAATAAAAATACAAACATTCATATTGGGCACAAAACCCTTTTTAATCCGAAATTCAACTGGCGAAATTCTTTCAATAAATTGTAATTCATCTTGGTATGTACGGGGCATTATGAAAATCACGCAAAATTCAGTAAAGGTCTGAAGAATAACAAAAAAATTGCTCGATACTTTTCCAAGTAAATAAGAGGAAAAATTGGTTATCTGTCAAAAAAATTATGCAAAACAAACATTAGCGAGAAATTATAAAATGGTTAAGAGGCCTAAGGCCAAAAAAGCCTAAGAAAAGCCTAGAGTCAATACTCGGCAACCTTTTAGAATGTTCTTCAGATTGAAGAAACTAAGAAAACCCAGAAAAATAGCAAGAAATGCTGATTTTCTATGTCCAAAAATTTATGTACTCTGAATCGACCCCTTTTCCACGTACTCTGAATCGGCTACTCTGAATTGTCCCTACTCTGAATAGTCCCCTACTCTAAATCGGCGACTCTGAATCGACCTTTTCCCCAAAATAGCGGATAAGGACGATTCAGTATCGCCGATTCAGTACTTCTGCCGAAATCACCAGACACGATAGGGCTCCCCGACTTTTCGTCATCGGACTTTCCGTCAATGGACTTTCCGTCAATACTTTTCGTCAATGGACGGACTTTTCATCAATAAATGATCGCTTTTAAAAAATTTAGGAAATTAATCGGCCTGTTCAAAGCCACAAATAACTAAATTAGTATGTGCCCAATTTTGTATAAGATTTCTTATTTCTTCAAATACTCTCGAATAACCTATGGGTCGTCGGCGAGGCGCTTGTGCAAAACCCCGCGCTTCGCGCGGGGTTTTGCGGCACGCGCCTCGCGGGGTGTCAAAGGTCGCTGGGTTCTACACCAGTAACATAAACCTATTCATTTTTACCGATTTTCAACCTTGAAAAGACTACATATGCTTCGTAGTGACACAATTGCTTATAACTTTGTTCAGAATTATCAAATAAGTCTAATTTTCAATCTGACAACACTTTTACATACATGTATCATCTTTTATTTCTCGCAAAATTAAAAAATCATCCACTCATTGACGAAAAGTCGTTGACGGAAAGTCCATTGACGGAAAGTCTGTTGACGAAAATTCGTGCCACCCACGATAGGGTACAGCCCGACTAGTCGCCGGCCAATTAGTCGGTTCATAATATTAATTAGTGACCGGTAAAATAGAATTTTCCGGAACCGGATTCCGGATTTGCAACTTGAGCCGGACCGGATCCGGCCGGATTTTTCCGGATAAATCCGGTCCGGTTTTAATCCGGTAAAAATAATTTCCGGAGTCCGGCAGAAATTATCCGGATTCCGGACCGGATTCCGGTTTTTTTCCGGATTTTTCAAAAAAAATTTTTTCATCAATTTTTTGTTAAAATGTTGTAATATGTGTTTCGTTTATGTGTTAAAATGTTGCTAGAGGGATATCTAAGGATTTTTGAGGCAATGAAGGATATTTTGTGGATTTTTCGAGGTTAAAAATTTGGCAAATAAAGTAATTCGTGGTTGGAATTTTGAAATTTGCTCCAACTTCGTACAGGCCTTTCTTTACATCGTACTTGTACCTGCCAATTTTTGAGCATTTTGGAGTCCAAGGAGCAATATTTCCTCCAAGGATCCTCTTAATCCTAAATCCCTTCCATGCGCCGCAGGCGAAAATTTTGAAAATTTTTGAAGGCCATGAAGCCAGATTTCTTCCATTTTTCACCGCCGGAGGCGAAAATTTCGAGAAATTTGGAAGGCCTCAGGAGAAAAAATTCTATTGTTAGAGCCGCAGGCAAGAATTTTTTTGAAGTTTAAATGGTCATGAAGCTTAGACTCACAATACCAACCCTATTTCCGGCCTAGTACTGAAACTTAGGTAAGGTATATACAAGGGGGACTCGGTCGTGCCTTCCAGGACGATTTTTGGAAGGCCAATAAAGAAGAATGCATCCCTATTCAGCGCCGCAGGCGAAAATTTTTTGAATTTCAGTATAGTTAGGGGTCAAAAATCCTCCTTTGTTATAAAAAATACAAGAAAAAATGGGAAAATTCCAGACCGTATAAAATCCCAAATCCGGTGCTCAAAATTTGCCGGACCCGGATCCGGATTCCGGATTTGCAACTTAAGCCGGACCGGATCCGGCCGGATTTCTCCGGATTAATCCGGTCCGGTTTTAATCCGGAAATTTCAAAAAAACCCGGATTTGGGACCCGGACTCCGGAAAAATCCGGCCGGATCCGGTCCGGCCCCGGTCACTAATATTAATACTTTTGGTAAAATTCCGTCATATCACCCGGAAACTGATTCGGACAAATGATATGTCATTCGAAAGCACTCTCCGAGCTGAGTCGAATGACACCAAAATTAGCTTCGGGACTCACCTATGGGCCGAGATATAGGCCCTCGAAAATCGAAAAACCATAGGGGGGAGTAAGCTCAATTTTGGGGTGAAAAATTCGAATATGCAAATAATAGCTCATTCGAAAGAGCTCCTCGAGCTGAGTTGAATGACACCAAAATCAACGAAATCCGACTTGATTTGACAAAGTTATGATCGTCTGTTTTAGCTCCTTACCTATGGCCTCCGTTGAAATTTTTGCTGCTGCGGAGGAAGCCAGGCATGCCCACCTCATTGATAATAGGGATAGGATTATGTTACGAGCCCAGAAGCCAGTGCCCGTAGACTCCCCGCGAGGCGCGTGCCGCAAAACTCTGCGCGAAGCGCAGAGTTTTGCACAAGCGCCTCGCCGACGACCCATAGGTTTACGTTGACCATTTTGAGCTTTTTATCTCGGCTCAGAATCAAGATCTCGAGCTGATTCTGGTGTCATTCGACTCAGCTCGAGGAGCTCTTTCGAATGAGCTATCAATCAAAAAATCGAATTTTTCACCCCAAAATTGACTTGCTCCCCCCTATGGTTTTTCGATTTTCGGGGACCTATATCTCGGCCCTTAGTTGAGTCCCGAAGCTAATTTTGGTGTCATTCGACTCAGCTCGGCGAGGGCTTTCGAATGACATATCATTTGTCCGAATCGGTTTCCGGGTGATATGACGGAATTTTTCCATACTTTTTTCCTAGACATTTAAAAATCCATTAAATGAGGCTGAATCGGGCAAATGTCGCAGTAAAACGAACTTCCAATACTCCACATTTTTTGTTAATATGGCACAATTTTATTCAAATTCATTGACGAAAAGTATTGACGGAAGATCCATTGACGGAAATTCTATTGACGAAAAGTCGTGCTCCCGATTGACGTTTTGAAACTTTTCGTGTCACTGACCATTTCTCTTTTTTCTCTGTTGCAATGTCTTCCTTTTCAATTGTTTTATTGATTAACGATTTTTTGCTATGTGATCTTAATTTTTGGGAGCATTTGAGGATTTTTTAAAATTTTCACTAAATATTTCAGGAAACTTTTAATTATTTAAAAACAAAATGTCCAATCGTCGTAGTCGTGGAGGTTTTGTAGAAGGAAAGGTTTATGTTGGTGGATTACCTGAAGACGCAACTTCTGAAGAAGTTAAAAATATTTTAATTTTTATTAATTTTTAATTGTAGATAGACGATGCTTTTCACAAATTTGGACGAATTCGAAAAATTTGGGTTGCTCGTCGCCCGCCGGGGTTTGCTTTTGTCGAATTTGACGATCATCGAGATGCGGAAGATGCTGTCCGAGCTTTGGACGGGACGTTTGTTTTCTATAAATAATTTTAGATTTTCCCTAAATTTAGTAGAATTTGTGGTGTAAAGGCTCGTGTGGAATTGTCGACAAGTAGCAGTGGACGTGGAGATAGTGGACGAACTTACACTAGTGGTGGTGGGGGAGGAGGAGGAGGATACCAGGATAGATCTCGTTATCGTTCTAGGTTTGCATTAATTTAATAAAAGGGTTGCTGAATACTTATTTTGTGTTTACCCTATATGATGACAAAAAATCCCATATAACATGGATTAACCTAAAAAATTTGCGAGCCTGTCCGCTTCAGTTAAATCTCGATAACACAACATTGGTAGGGCGTCGACTCAGCTGATCCCAGTCCAGTCCCCGCATCAAATCGGGTTTCGACCAGGTCGTGTAATCATTGCGACAAAACTTCCAACCCCTTCGATTTAACTTTTTCGATACCAACTTTCCCAATTTTTCTACTAAAAATTGTTTTGTAAAAATTAATTGGTGTCATTGTTAACGTATTATTTGAGGATTGACCCTTCCATCTCTACCTCCCTTCATGTTCTTCCAACCAACCCATCACTTCCCTACATTCTTCATCCAAAAAATGACAAATTCGGCTCAACATTTGCAAATGCCGGATAAAGTCAAATAAACAAAAATAAATTTTTTTTGCCAAATTACACCCTCAAAACATCTTTTGGTTTGTGTCTTCATCACATCCCTGCTTCTAAATGTTATTAAATTACTAAAAAATTCAAATTAGAATTAAAAGTTATTTTAATTATTCAGGTCTCGCTCGCCGTACAATCGTCGTGGTCACGAACGTTCCTACTCACGATCGCGCTCTCGTTCGCGTTGATGTTCAATGAAATAAAGCAGAGGAATGGCTATTTTTAAGGTTGGATTTCTGTGAATTATTTCTGGTAAAATTAGTTTTTGTGGACTTGGGCTCCTCGTTTTTCATAAAGTTATTTTAATCCTGTGGGCGTTCATAGTAAAAACTTGAATCTAAAATCTCCCACGTTGTCCGTAAACTCAGGTGCTCAAATGTCAAAGCCCAATATTTTGATTTTTCACTTTGAGTCCAAAATTCCTTGGAAGTCAAAATTTTAAAAATTTGGAGCCTAATTTTCCAGAGCCCACATTTCTGGGACTTTTTATTTATTTTTTGAACGAAGAATATTAAACCTTTAGAACCTCTTTACCTAGATTCTTAATTTTAAACTAAAATTTTTATTTTTCAGTTTGACTTCAAGAAAAGAATTTGGAATTTATGATTTGAATTTTATCCAAATTATAATTGAAATGGATTCGGAAATAATTTTAATACATTATTTATTATTAATTTTATTTTCGTTCATTTCACAATGTTCTCTAGTTTGTATTCTATCGACTTGTATTTTTAATTTTCCGAATTCATTTTCAATTTTGTATTTTTTAAATTTAATTTTTTCCTCTGCATTTTTCTACTTTCTCATAAACTTAAGATAAATGTTTTAGCTAAATATTTAATTGTTAAATCTGAGTTGAGTTAGAACCAGAAAGTAATGTAATAAATAGCGAAAATAAAATTAATAATAAATAATGTATTAAAATTATTTCCGAATCCATTTCAATTATAATTTGGATAAAATTCAAATCATAAATTCCAAATTCAAAAGAATTTGGAATTTATGATTTGAATTTTATCCAAATTATAATTGAAATGGATTCGGAAATAATTTTAATACATTATTTATTATTAATTTTATTTTCGTTCATTTCACAATGTTCTCTAGTTTGTATTCTATCGACTTGTATTTTTAATTTTCCGAATTCATTTTCAATTTTGTATTTTTTAAATTTAATTTTTTCCTCTGCATTTTTCTACTTTCTCATAAACTTAAGATAAATGTTTTAGCTAAATATTTAATTGTTAAATCTGAGTTGAGTTAGAACCAGAAAGTAATGTAATAAATAGCGAAAATAAAATTAATAATAAATAATGTATTAAAATTATTTCCGAATCCATTTCAATTATAATTTGGATAAAATTCAAATCATAAATTCCAAATTCAAAAGAATTTGGAATTTATGATTTGAATTTTATCCAAATTATAATTGAAATGGATTCGGAAATAATTTTAATACATTATTTATTATTAATTTTATTTTCGTTCATTTCACAATGTTCTCTAGTTTGTATTCTATCGACTTGTATTTTTAATTTTCCGAATTCATTTTCAATTTTGTATTTTTTAAATTTAATTTTTTCCTCTGCATTTTTCTACTTTCTCATAAACTTAAGATAAATGTTTTAGCTAAATATTTAATTGTTAAATCTGAGTTGAGTTAGAACCAGAAAGTAATGTAATAAATAGCTTTTAATTATAAAACCTCAACGAATCAAAACATTTCATTGTTGTAAAAGATGAGTAGTATACTGTTTATAGAAATGGGGGGGGGGGGGGTGTCAAAAAAACGTCTAATTTCGTGTAAAGCATGGTCATTCACTAGTGTGATTAACAAATAAATGTCGAACTCTTAATAATTTACAAAAAAATATTTTGAATTATTTTTTCTTGGTCCCTCTTCTCAATATTTCCTTTTATTGGTCATTTCTTTTTAAGGATTTCTTTGAGAGGGAAACCGTTCATATTCTCTTCCTGTTTTTATCCCCTCTTGATTTAAAAAGGTTTTATTCACTTTTTCCGCTTCTCGACCTTTCTTCTTTATTCTTACCGCTCCCTTAAATTGCCTTCAATGCGGGAAATATAAGAAAAAAATATTTTTTTATTTAATTGGATAGGCCACACAATCCCCACAAAAATTCTCAATATTTGCGGGATATTGCGTAAGTACATTTAATAAATATTAATAAAAAAAGATGCGCAAAGAATAAAGGGAAGGTATATTATTATTTAATGTTTATTAGAGCATTAAATTGATTTTTTTTGGATATTATTTAATTATGAATATTTTTTTGTAAATGATTAAAAAGAGGAAAAATAATGAAAATTTTAATTATTTTATGTATGATTTCACCTAAGTTTACTTTTTTGATTAAAATTAAAATAAATGTCCGAATTCTTAATTATTATAATTCGATCTATCTTTTCTCTTTTACATTCTAAATTTTTAATTTTACTACCATTTCGAAGTATTAATAAATTACCTATTAAACTTTTTGACCTTTCTTTCTTATATATGTAAATACATTGCATCTGTGTCTGGTCAGATATGAAGTTAGGTTGTTACGATTTGGATTGTCACAATGCCTAGTCTTCATACGAGAGAACGAGCCGTCTCGATTCCCGAAAATGTTTTTGGTCAAGGATTTTTAGAGATTATAAATATAAACTTTTAAAATAATCTTTCCATCCTTGATTAGCTTTTCGGATGAATAAAAATCTTTTGTCGGCTTATAAAGAATGAAATTGTTGAAGATATTAAGTTGATGAATATATGGATGGATGAGTAGATTTGTAGACAAAACATTATATTTATTTAAACAATGCATGGAAATTTTAATAAAAATTATTTAATTAAAGTTTTCTAAGCTATAGTATTACAATATATTTTTTGACGAGAATGAAAGGGATATACCATAATTTTTTTAAAAAATTTTAAATTTTATTTTTATTTAATTTTTCCTTAGTTTAGTTATTCTAAAAAGACTAAAGATATTGTAATTCCCTTGTTGGAATTATAATAACAGCAAAATTAACTTAAAAATTTGGATTTATTTAGTAACAATTTAAACTAATAAATTCAAAATTTTCTTCAAAATTACTAAAAAAGGAAATGCTTTTTGATAAAATAAATAAAGATTTAATACAAATTTTAGCTTAATTTTGACATTTTTAGCTTCTCAATAACTAACTAGCCTTTACTTGTTTATTTCATTTACTCTTGGGAGGATATTTGTTCCCTTAAGGCTAGTAAGTAGTCAACTTTTCAAAAATTTAAAATATAAAGTTTAGCAAGATTTAAAATTTTTATTTAATTCAAAATACTTTTTTGTTAAAAATAAAGTCTTGATTTAATTTTTTTATAAAAATTTTATTATTAAAATTTTTTTTAATTTAGAATATAAGCAATTATAAAAACTAACATTCATTTTATTATTACCTTTTAAAAAAGCTAATAATCCCTCAAAGATTTCTCACTTTCTAAAATCTCTATTCAATTATTTCGGTGAATAAAGAGTTTATACCTTCCTTGAATTTGGATTAAATATGTATTAAGGTTAAAACGTTTAAATACCTTTATAAAAGGTATTTATAAATTTATTTTTCTTTTTAAATTTAAAATGGAAGAATTTTGGAGCTTTGAATCAGTCTTAAATATTTATAATAATTTATTGACTGTCTGTTTAATGAAATTTTCATTTATTAGAAATTCCATTTTAAAATATTAGCTTAAACTTATAAATTTATTTCTCCAATTTTTCTACCTTATTGAATTACTTTATCCTCTTCTATGTATAATATTTAAATTCATTTATTAACTAAAATTTTTTTTTCAATCGAGAACAAAGTTTCGTGCATAATTTTTACCAGCCGATGATCTATTAATTTGTTAATTAAAGTATTAGAGCATTTTAGGGGCTCATGCTTCTTTAAAAAATAAATTAAAAATATTAAATATTCTTTATTAATTCATAATTAAATATTTAATTTTATTTTTAATCGTTTTAATCCTTCAATTTATTACATAAATTCCTTTTATCGTTTACTGCCAGATGCGTTTCCATTATTTCTTTTCTTTCTCTTTTTTTAACCAAAATCATCCGGAATTATGCACCCGCGCATTTTCTGATGACAGGTGTGACGACTCAAAGAAATTAAAAAGAAAAAAAGGTTGTAAAAAATAAAAAGTATTTAAATAATTTAAAAATTAATGTCAACAAATATATTTCTCCCAAAAAAAAGAAAGTTTTTTTAAATTTGCCGACAAAAATATTTTGTAATCGGAACTTTAATTGCCCTAAAGATTTTTGGAATTTTATAAATAATTATGGATATTTATGTAATAAAAAAATAAAATTAAACAAGTTGTCGGCTTTAAATCAAAAAAAGGGGAAATAATTATTGTTAGGCATATTTTAGTTTTACATAATATGTTGGCGGCAAAATGCCGAAAAAGGCATAACCACGCAATATTATTTATAGTATTTAGTCAAATTTTTTATAATTGCGCGAAATAATTTTTTTGAATTTTATTTGAAGAAAAAATTTTTTGGATTAAATCCATAAGGATTTATTAAATAATATTTAAATTAATGTTTTTTCCTAGATATGTTAAAAATATCTTTTAAAAATTTTTTTAATGAAATCTGGTTGTGTTTCATTGATACATAAGTTAAAATTAAGGTTCATTAACAATTTCATCATTTTTGAGAAAAATTAGAAATGATTGTTTTTCAAACTTTAATTATACAAATTATAAGAAAATTGATTGTCACATATTTTTCCTCAAATATTTTTACTTCCGTAATGTTTAGCAAAATTCAATCATACTTAAAAAACTCCATCATTCGTAATATTTTCTAAAATATTTTAATTTATCTATTTTTATTAAATAATTTGAAGTCATTTTTTATTATTTATTAATTTTCTTGACAATTTCCAAAATAATTGCTTATCGAGAATTAATATATTAAAATATATAAATAAATATCCATTCCAAAAATCGTAGGAAAACTGCCAACTGTCGCCTTTCTTTTCCAAAGGTCAACCTTGGCTTAATTAAGTAAAAATATATTTTTCTGTATTTTTCGTGGTCAATCCAACAATAACACCTCTTTTCTTGAGTCTTGTGGTATTAGAAAATTTTAAAATTTAATTGAAGAAAATATACAAAAATTTAAAAAAGCGAAAACAATGATTAATTTGAGTTTGTAGCTTAACATGTTATTTATCATTATTTAAAATAAACATTTAATTCTAATTCTTTATAATTTTCGGGTGAGGGGCAAAACCAGGAATTCCAAAACACGGAACAGACAGAACACGGAACGACAAAACACGGTCTTACCAAAACACGGAACGACCAAAATACGGACCATACCAAAACGAGGAACAGACAAAACACGGTCTTACCAAAACAAGGAGCGGCCAAAAGGCGGAACGACCAAAATACGGTCCAGAGAAAAAATATACATTTTTAACTTAAATATATTCTAATTTAAAAAATAATGATATTAAATACATAGAATGAACAAACAAAAATCAGAACAGAAAATCAGAAAAAAATCAGACAAAAAATCAGAACAAAAATCTAAGCAAAAAAATCAGAACAGAAATGAGCAAAAAATCAGAACAAAAATCAGAACAAAAAGTCAGAAAAAATCAGAACAAAAATCAGAACAAAAAGACAGAAAAAATCAGAACAAAAAGAATTATTATTTCGCTGGACCGTATTTTGGTCGTTCCGTGTTTTGGTAAGACCGTGTTTTGTCGTTCCGTGTTCTGTCGTTCCGTGTTTTGTCCGTTCCGTGTTTTAGCCTGACACGATAATTTTCCCCTATCTTTTTCTAGACTAATTTTTCTCCATTAATTTTTGTATTTATTAAATTAATAATTATAATTCTATTATTTTCGCGCAATGCCAGAATTTCTTAAAAATTATTAATTTTCTCAAAAAAAAGTAACGGAAACAATTCTTCTATTATATTTAAAGTCAAAGTTGTCATTTTTGTATTTTTCTATTTACTTGAAGAAAATTGCCAATTTTCTTCTTCAGGATATTTTTTGACGACCTTTCTTCTCATTTTTCTAATTTTCTTTTCTCATAAAATTGGATAACAATGAATATATTTTTCTTATTTTTTATACCTTCTTCCCTCAACCATCATTACCCTCATTTTTTAAAATTGGCCATCATTTCCATTTTTGTGTTCCTCTATTCGTTAATTGTATGATCCTTTATTTTGGGAAAGAAAATTGTATTATTATTATAAGTGTTATAATATGTATAATAAAAGAAAGTTTAAGAGGGAAAAATAACTTGGAATATATCGAGAGTTGAGAAATAACATAATTACGGGTATATATTTTTTTTTGAAAATTTTTTTGAATTTTTTTACTACAATACTTATTATAATATTAAATTCTTTTCCTCAGTTTGTGATTTTTTGCTATTTTTTGTATAACAATTACAATTTTCGTTAACAGGCAGAAAATTTAGGACAAGATTTGATTACAAGGGAAGCATCAGTAAATATCCTAATAGAAGCCCATCCCTAATAGAAGCCAATGCCTTATTAGAAGCCCACTCAATGAGTGGTATTGAAAATATGAGCCCAGGGCTTTAGGATATTTACGGTATACTTTATTTATTTTTTAAATTATAGCAAATTAAACAAAATTAACATAAAATAAATATCTACAATGTCTAATTTTAATGAAAACATGCAGGAGAAAATCCCATTATTCAATAAGGCTTTAAAATTATATATGTGATGAGAATTTAATGCGGGAAAGGAATTATGTGTGTATTTAATACAAAAAATATATCATTCATTCATTCATTTATTTATTTTTCCTCTCATTTTGTCCTCACAGTTTGAGGCACTTTTTTAATCCTTTGTTTGTTCTCTCAATCAATTGGATTTATTGTCTCCTCTAATTTTTTTTAGTTTGTCTTCTTCTTCCATAATAAATCCCCGTTCATTCTCTCAAAATAACTGACCAATCTCGAGGGTTCTCAATCTAAACAAAATGCTGAAGAGAGGACAAACAATTGAATTTTGCATGTACTAGCACCTATACGGTGTTATTCATCAGCCCTTTTCCTGACAAAATGCAAAGTGGCACTTTTTAAAAAATGAACATATAGTTTGGAAAAAAGGAAAAAATTAACATTAATTAATATATTTTATTTTAAATTAAAATAATTAACTGTTTATTTTTAACAATTATTTTGTTAATAAATTATGTAGTTAACTTATCTATCTACCTATTGAATAATTTAAAATATTTTATAATATTTACCAAAAAAAAAAATATTTCCGGTAGGTATATTTAAAAATTTTAAAATAATGATGACAAAATAATTAATTTGTCTGTTGATTAATTAGTAATTTAAGCAAAAATACGTGAAATAAAAGTAAAAATATTTTACTTTTTTTACTACCTAAAATAATCTACTAAACATTTATTTTTCCTTTCCATTATCTACTTAAGGTCAATTCCACCAAATTATTAATTAGAATCACCTGTTTTTAATGTCATATATTTATTTTTCAAGTACTTTAAATATAATTTATCAAAAATAAATTGGCGCGCATATGTAGTATCTTCCTTAATTTCATTCAGAATTCCATCTTTTCGAATAAATAATATTCAATCAAAACATCCCTCCCTCTCCTCAACTCTTCTCAATCATTTTATATAAATTAACCACTCATTTTTCTTCCAACATTCCCCTCAAATCTTCATTTTATCAAATGACCACTCTTGTGACAGATGGCGCGATTTTCTTGCACCTTTTACTTCAACATTCTCCTACCTCTCATAAAACGGTGGTAAAAGACCTGGCTAATCCAATAAAACGATTTATATTTTTATTTATTTTCTTCATTTCCTCTTCCATGGTACCCCTTTCTACTTTTTCTACGATCTTCCTCTTCAAATTTTCTTCCTTTCCATTATTTTACGAATTCTACATTTTTAATTATCATAATTAAAAAAGACAAAAAAATTGAAGATTATATTTAAATAATTTTAAAAATTTTAGAAAACGTTGAGTTTTAATTTTAATGAGAATAAATACTTTAAATTATTAAAATGAAAAATTGAAGACTTTTAAATATTAATATTGTTATAACAAAAACTTTTTAGAATCCTTCGCGCAAAATCTTCGAATAAACTAATTCTTTTTTTTTACCACATCTTGGCCCGGTCAATGACCAAAATTTTTTATTGGTCATTAATGTTTTTATTTTCTTTTCTATTCACAAGCTATTTATTAAGAAAAAAGAAACATCTGGCCATTATTTCTATTCTTCTAAATGACGGTAAAAACACCGCAAGAATTGTGAGGTGGTTTAAAAGGTTTTTAGCGGAGATAAGGAAATTGTGGAAATTGTAAAAGTTATTTACTGGAAGTTTTGGACATTTTAAAGATTAAAAGGATATTTATTTAAGTCAGGTATAATTACTTCTTTAAAGATTCAGAAAAATTGGTATTAATCATATAGTTTTTAGAGTTCGACATTTTAAAATTGTCAGGCCGTATCTTTTCCTTCAGATTCGTGCTAAGCCCAAAAACTCGGAAACCTCGAAAAATCTGAGTTTATAAAAATATTCAGTTCTCGGGCTACCGGGCTCGGAAAATCCTAGTTCTGGCTCCCAGTTCAGTGTCAAACTCTAGGTTGAATTAAATTATTTAATAAAGATATTATTCTATGTATATCGCCGAGCATCTCATTTTTATTTTGTTAAATCTGCGCATTAGAAAATAAGATTGACTGTTTTTACATTCGGCCATATTTTAGCAAGTCTTTTATTTATCTCCTGAAAAATAAGAGTAATTGAAAGGAAAATATATAAATAAATTTAGGTGGGATTCGAAGGTTTTGCATAAATTAAAATATTTTTATTTTTTTTCTTAGTATTTGCCGACTATACATCAATGACCTTAACTGACAAATAAAGCTACACTTCATCCTAAAAATCTTTATAAAAAAGTGAAACATTCCAGAATTTAAGTTACCTAAAATAATTCGATAAAAAATCAGAACTCTAAATTTAGACTATATACCTATACTAGGGATCGTGCCGTCCCAATTTTCCGAAATCGGAAATTAAAAAAATTTTTATAATCCCCGTTTCACGATTGTGGATTTATTTTTTGTTGGCATGATTTTTATAATTATCATATGTATTCTAATACATAAGTAATTTAATTAACTCGTTGACAAAGTTCATTTATTAAAATAAAAAGATAAACATAAATTATCCGAAGCAACTAACAATTTATTTTTAATATTTAAATTTTAATCAAATCTTCATGTCAAGAAAAAGCGGTAAATTAAAAGAAAAATATGTATTATAATTTAAAGTAGGGGGGGGGGATGATCTTTGCTTTTTAAACAAAATCAGAAAAAAGCAACAAATTTATTTATATATCCATTCATTTGCATGTTTTAAAAAGAGATGTTTTTGTCTATTTAAAAGGCGCCGTTAATCCTTTTTGGCGGAATCAAAAGAATTTTAAATAAAAATAAAGATCAAAGGCCGGTATTTGACCCTTTCAATAGATTAAAGTGGCATAAGGGCGAATGCCAAAAATTCTTATGGGGAGATTAAGAAGGAATGCCACAATTTTGAGTGTTTTTCTCTTGGATTGACCTAAGAAAAGATTTGAAAGATTTGCAATTCGCGCAAGAAAAGCTTTTAGACATTTCCCGACCTTGAAGTATTTTTAAGGATTTTCTTTTTCATATACATATTTTAAATATATCTATCCTAAAAATTTTGCCTTTTTAACAGCTATTTATTTAGGAAGAATCTTGGGAGCATGCTTATTGATAATTAATTAATTAGTTCATAAGATCCTTATAACCAGATCTATTTTCATTTATTTTCTAAATTTCTAGACACGGGATTCATTTAAAATAAAATTCTACTAGTAATTTCTTTCCTATTCTTCTTTAAATAAATCCAAATTTAGTAAATATATACTTCCTTCCTACCGTTTATTTCCTTTCTTTTCTTAATTTCTTTATAAACTACATACTTTTCACCTCTTCAAAAAAAAGTCAAAAAGCTACTAATTTGCTTTTCTCAAATTTTATCCCAAAGGGATTTTCCTGTCCGTGACTGATTTTCACCACTTCCCTTTCTTTCAAAAAATTTTCTTTTTTTTTCATTTACCGCTGCTTGATTGGCCCAATTCTTGACAAAAGGATGACACGGGAGAGAGTCTTTTAAAGGAGTCAATTTCTTTTATAAATTGTCCCGAAATTTTCGGTGAAAGGCAGGGACCGGTCGGTATTTCCTGGCGTGACTGACAACCAAAACAAGGAAGGAATAAATTAGAGGAGATATATATAAAATAGGCGGGACCCTAGTCATGCTTGAAAATATAAAAATAAAGTAAAGGAGAAGACTATCTATCGGTGAATGGTTGATGAGTCTTTTTGCGCTGAAATATCTTCCTTCCTTATTTCTCCTCATTTTAGATCCTTTTTATTCTTCTTTCCTTTTTTTATTCTTTTATTCAAAATGTTTAGTAGTTTAAGAATATATACTCCTTTATTTTAATGAAGCTCTCCTATCTTGTCCGTACTATGTACAATTTTGAATTATTTCACCAGATGCTGGAACAACTTTCTTTCTTCAAGGCTATTACTCTTCGTTGTACTAAAAAATAGAAACGGTATTTTCATTATTCTTGAGTAAATCCGTATTCTGTTAATAAATAAAACAACTCGCAATAGAGTAAACAGTGATAAATCTAGGTAATTTATCGCTACTTAAATCAATTTAATAATTTCTTAATCTGTAATAAAGTCCTGTTAACTTTAAAATATTGTATGATATATTTCAGTCAGGGATGAGAGACTTAGGAATTAGAAAACTGTTTTGGACTGTTTCTATTTTTTCTAACGTTTTCTATTTTTTTTTAAACTTTTTCTAATTTCTAAAACTCTGTTTCTAATTTCTAATTACCTCTTATTTGCTGAAAAATCTGGCGTTAAAGTTGGATAACGTGCAGGCAGGTATCGACTGTACATATTTACCTATATTTCTTTCAAGAACTTCTGCTCATATTTTTTATTTAAATATTTTTCTTTAAAATTTAAATTATTTAAAATATTTTTAACAAATCTTTTTCAATTAAATTCTAATAAATCCCTACCTTTTTTAATATATCCTTGAGGGGATGTAGTCCAGAAATTCCAAATCTTCTTCGATCAACCACCCCAATCTCTCTCTCTCTCTCATAAATAAATAAATCGCGCGCCCATTCCAAACAACTCACCAGCTGTCCATCTACCCAAATCTTCTTCCTTTTCTTTTCAATTTTCTTTTATTCATTTTACTTTCACTTGCAAACATTTAATTTATTTATATTTATATCACAACAACCTTTAACGTGTGTACAAATAATATTCCCAAGAAAATTCTTTCGCCCCTTATCGCGCTCCCGCTGATTAAAAGACAACAGGAACAAAGTTTGGGACCGGTCCTTAATAATGCCTATTTCTTTGTTTTATCCAAATATCCTTTGATTTGTAGTATATTTTTATTTATTTTTATATATTTCCAGTACTCTTTTTAAATTTAAATTTGTTAATATTTATAATTCTCAGCCTTAATTATTTTTTAAGTCAAGATATTTTATAAATATGGTGAAATTGTCGAAAGCTGAATAAGTTATGTTTAAATTTGAATTTCTTATCAACCTCTGATAAAAGCTATTTATAATTTTCGTCTTTGTTTTCCCAATTTTTTGAAGCACCTTTTTTTATTTATTCACATTTTCGGAATCCGATGCTTTTTTGCTTATTTTTGGATTTTTATCTCATAACACATAAGTACATACATATTCCATATTGTTTAAAAGATGATTTTTATCTTTTCTTATAAAATACAATTTTAACTATTAGTTATCCAGAAAATATTTTTTTTCTACATATTTAATAATGTTTTCTTCACAAAATTATCCATTTTATCAATCCTTACATATTTCTTCTCATTTTGTATTGGAAAAGGTTGATCAGGTTTTAAGAAAAGGGCGAATCTTCTTCACTTTTCTCCTTCTCATCACCTCCTTTTCTTATCCTTTTTTAACAAAATTTGAATGTACTAACAAAATCAGCAGCTGGGGATTTATGTACTTTTATTCAAAGCTTGATATTTGATGGAAGAACCTGCCCGGGCAGACAAAGGGTAAATACGAGAAAAGGTATTAGAAAAAAAGAAGATAAAATTTGGTGAATGAACCCTTAAATAAGTATATATTTAATTTATTTATCTATATTTTGATGATCATTGTTATAACTACAAATGAATTCTTCTTTCTAAGGTAAATCATTCATATTAACTAAATATTTATTATTATAACGATAAAAATGGGGATGGAAAAAATTTAACACAGATTTTTCCAACTGCCTCCACCCTCTCCCCAATTTAAATTTTATTAAACCCAAATAAAAGCGAACCTTAAGTTTCTAGCAGTTTTATTTTATTTAGATTTATTACAATCAGATCTCAGTTGTGCAGATAACTTAGGGATGAAAAAATGATATTGTACTTTAGAAATTAAAATTTTAATTTAATCAGAGTGATTAATTCTAAAACCAATTTTGTATCAGAATTGAACCTATTAATGTCTAAAATTCTAAGATTTTCGCCTGCGACGCAGAAAAATGAAGAAATTTGGAGTCTGGCATTATAGACAGCCCCCACATTAACTGCGATACCCCTAATTATCCTCGGTAAATTAATATTTATTATTTTATTAAAATTATTTTCTTAATTAAAACCAACTAAATAGGAATCAAAGAATGTTTTTCATTTCTTCTCCTTTTCCAGTTTCTATTTGAAGGTAAAACAAAAATTATTTGATAGGCAACGAGATTTGGCGAAGAGCCACCGAACCGAATAAAAAAAGAAGAAGCATTAAAAAAATGAAAGAAGAAAATCAAAAAAAGGATGACCCATGAAAAGAGAACGGGATTTTTATTTTTACCTCTCTTTTATTTTAAATGAAAAAAGTAAATGATTTACACAGGAATCTCTCCCGAATATTTGAACAAAAAATAAAAAGGAAGAAGAACCGATGATTTTAAATATTTTTTAATAAAGCGAGATTAATTAGGAAGAGATGGAAAGGGCAGAAGATGAAGAAGAGCTTCAAATGAAGAAGTCTTTTAAAAGGAAAAGCTTTAAAAAAAGTTTAGTAGTAATAGAACATGTTTTCCTCTTTTAATGTTTACCTCTTTTCTTCTTACTCTTCTGATTTTAAGATTTTTTTATTAATAAATGGACCATTAATAGATATATCATTTATTCTTGTATTATCTCTAAAATATCATCATTTATTCCAGTCAGAAATTATTTAATCAGGTTTTACTAGGGTTGTTCACGGTCTGTTAACCAAACCGAAACTGGGAGGTCAAAACTGGTGATAACTGCAGACCGGTGGTACCAATTAATGACCGGTCACAAACAACCCTTGTTTTTACCTCTAATAATTTTAATTTCATTTTTTTCTTAGATCTAGTAAAAATGTTTTTTGAATAATATAAAGGGATGAGTCTGTGAAAGGAAAACAATCGAGAAAAGCATTGAAGTATAATTAAATAAAGAATATAAAACCCTTTTATTTTTTCAAAACCGGCTATATTTAGCTGTCAAATATTAGAAATGACTTCTTGTTCCTTTCACCCACCCACCTCCCTCCTTTCTTCGCTTTTTCTAATTACCACCAGAACATTTTTATATATTAAATATATACCTTTTTCTAGTTATTTTACACACGTTCCCGTTCACAATTTTCTTTTTTTACCTTTATTCACTAATTTAGATTTTAATTTATCTTTTTGCGCGTGCCTTTAATTATATATTAGAAATCAAAAATCTTTTCAAACATCCTTTAAATCCTGCTTTTATTTTCTTAATTTACTAACTTATTAATCTAAAAATTGGGAAGAACTCACTACAGGTGATTTAATTAAAATTTAAATTATTTCTTGTTGATCCTCAAAGCATTTAAATATATTTTTCCAAATAAAATTTTAAAAATATTTTTCGACGCTTCCTCCAGACTTCCTCATTTATATATTTGACCGGTCATTTATCCAAAATAAGATTGATTTGTTTGTTACCAGTCGTTTCTAAAACGATGTGTTTAGATGAGAAAAAGATGTGAAGGAAAGCGCAAAGGGTGGGGGAAGGGTTATGGCCAGAGGCAGATGATGGAGAGCCGAAGAAATAGGAGGATTTTAGATTTTACCTAAGCTAGTATAAACTAACAAAGAAAAAAGAAAGAAAGCGCAAAGCCAAATTTTTTAGCGAAGTTACTAAGATTCTCAATTTTTATTTAAATCTTCCAACCTTTTCACTAAAATATTTTTTAATAGTTGTTATCATTAAGGGTTGTATTTTGGGCAGGAGTTAACAATAAAGGGTCAAAAAAGCTTAAAAATTAATTAGAAGTCTCTTCATATACCTCCTTATTAACGCCCTCCCGACTCTCTAATAACAACCATCTTTATTTTAAATATCTTCACAGATTTAAAACCCCAAAATATATTAAAAATGTTCAAAGCTCAAAATCTTTATTTAATTTAAGGCTGTCAATTGTTTTTGTTTATATGTGTTGATTTATTGTTTTTTTTTGTTGACAATAAAAAAAAGTTTTTAAACTATTTAACTTAAAATCTTCATTAATTTTTATTTGACTCTTATTGTTTTTAATTCTTGGTCTCTTAACCTTAAAAATATTTCCTTTTTTTAAACACCGTATACTTCCCTCCATTATTTACTTTTTTCCTCATTCGCTCTTTATTTAAAATTTTTCACACCTGTCCCCAACCTCAACACCTTATTTTCTTTTTTTCCTCACAAGTAAATAAGTTCCACCTGTGCTTAACTACCATAACTTTATAATATGGCCAATAGTCTCCTTCCTTTCAATAAATATTCACCTTATTCCCGATTTTAAAAAAACGGCCATAAAACTAAAAGAAATAAATTCTAGTAGTTAAAAACTTTTCCAGAAAGTAATCTTTTCAATAAGGAACATAATAAAGTTCGCAAACAAAAAGTCGGGAATGAATATAAGAAAAAAGAAAAATGAAAGAAAAAATGGCAGAAAAGTATTCCAGAAAAAGACAGGGGAGCCCAGGAAAACCACCGGGGAAATGATGGTTCACAGCCGGTAAAGATTGCGATTTATTGGTTCCACTCAACTATTGGCCTATATTATACATAGTTTTTAGTTTTTCCTTTGGGTCTTTTCTGCCCCATTCTTTTTTTATATTTATTTATTTATTGTGCATCCGTGTGTTTATATGGCTGGTCTCCGCAACTTGCCCACCTATAAAGAAGAGGTAAAGGAGGGCTGGTAGTTAAGCGTTGGCCTAGGGCGCAGTAAAGGCAGAAAGAAGATTGTTAAGGGGGAGATGGCCAATATATAGCTAGAAACGACCAACACAAAAACGGCCGGCTGGCAATAAAAGACAGGAGAGCTTTGACTGGCAGAAGAGTGTAGATTAACTATTACATATACTACTTTGGATCGGAATAATATTAGAATATATTGTGTATTAATTATATAGTTTAGATTAATTAAAATTGTGGAATTAAGCTCGGGATGTATTTTATAGTTAAAAGGATTCAATCCAAATTTAAGTCCAAACCTCTCTATTCTCCATTCTATTCTAAATTTAAACACTTAACAATACCATCCTCTTTAATACAAATTTTGAATAGAGATTTTTGAAGAGGTACTCCCCCTTCCCCTCTCCCCTTCTTCATCCCCTTCTTCACCTTCCGCCGCAAAGCAAATTTTAAAAGGAAGAGGTGAATAGGCTTAATACTTTTCTTTTCTTATTTTTGCCAAGGGCCTTCATTTAATGAGAGGTAAAGGACAGTAAAAGGAGAGGTAGCTTCTTTCCAAAAACATTTTATTCTCCTAAATAATGCTTATCTTTATATGTACTTTTATTTTTGCTGTTGGATTGTTGTGAAATAAAATTTTACCTTTTTAATTTTAATTTTTTTATTTTAAAAATTTCCAGATATCTTCCTGATTTTTATAAAGTTTTATGATTTAAAAATCTTAATTTATTTCTCAATCTTTTCTAGCATTTATTTCTCAAACAATACTATAGGAGAATATTGTAAATGTTTATTATTTTTGTTACATTCACTTGCGCAACATCTAAGAATCGAAACATTATTTATTTTGCCAATTTATTTAGTGATTGTATTTATTTATTATGCTTTTTTTACTAATCGAGGAGTGGGAAATATTTAAGGAGATTTTAGTTAGTTAAGTATTTTAACCTTTTTCTTTAACAAAAAAAGACAGAAGGATTTATTTATTTATATTGTTTTCCCCCTTTCTCCCCCTATTTTTTATCCAATTTCCCAAAAACTCGGAAATCTGATCTTTTTTTGATTGTCACTGTAAATTGTGTTATTCTTCACCTCCATCATTGTATTTCTTGACAGGGCATCTGCCCAACAAAAAAAAATAAATTAAGGGGGAAGAGGATTATGTAAGTAAACTATATAAAATGTTCCCAACAACTAATTACTAATTTATTTAATTCTCTCAATTTTTGATTAAAAATATTTGTTTATTTCAACCATAATTAATTGTTCATTTTTCAATATAAACAAATACTTTTTGTGTAAAATTTTAAAATTAATCTTTAATTTTAACAGATCCGTCCCCCCTTTTTACAGCAATAATTTGTTTATTATTTTTATTTCTTAAATATTTGAATAAGCTATGGAGCAGCAAGGAGATAATAAACAAAATTTTATTAATACAGTAGATTCGAATATTGAATCTAATCAACAACAAGAACGTAAATTTAAATGCCTGGAATGCCCAAAAGCATTCAAGTGATTTTTCTTTAAAATAAATATTTTAATAGTGAAGTATAGTTTTTTAGATTAGGTAATACAGATGTAAAAAACAATAGCTAAATTAATATAAAATTTATAACGTTAAACATTTTAGAGATTTAGAGAGAATAAAATAAATTAATAAATAAAATCGTCGGTTTGGAACCTAACCAAGGACAGGATTTTTCGGCTCTGTTCTTCGGTTTCAGACGTCCGAAAATTTTAAAGGTACTGATACCCCCTAATGAATATATAATACGAATTATTTTTTATTTACTCTCTTTTTTAATATGTAGTAGGTAATATTCAAACTTCTAAAATAACAAAAATTAATTTATTCTTTTATTCAGAATTTGTTAAATCTCATTTTAAGGTTCAAGCACCACCTTAAAGAGCATCTGCGCATTCATTCGGGCGAGAAACCTTTTGAGGTAAACCTTTAAATTAAACAAAGAGTTCAATTTAGAATTGAAAATTTATTTTTTTAAAAGAAAAGAATTAAGAAAAATAAACTAAATCTAATTAAGTTGAGAGAATTATTTTTTGTGAGAAAAAAATAAAAACAGAAATATGAGTGTTTCTATTCATTCATTGACACTTGACCCATGTCCAGAAGGTAGGGATGGTCATTGGGGAAATATTCAAAACATTTTTCTCTAAATTATATTTTGTGGAAATTTTTTGGATGGTTTGCTTCATTTGAAATGAATTTTAACTGTCCCAAAATTTGGCTAATTTTTAAATTTATTTGTTGTAATACATATAAGTATTGGTAATAATAATATAGACCCCGAATTAAAAAATACAATAAAAAAATTTTCCCTTTAATAATTTAACATTTATATGAAGATATGTATAAGGGGTGTGCCGGAACTGATTTTAAAAAGCGAAAGGTGAAACACCAAAAAAGGCGAAAATTGGCGATAGATGAAAAGCGAAACTGGCACATCCCTGATATGTACATATATATAATACTGTCGAAATTTTGGGAAAAATTTTTGTCAGACCAGCTAATTTTTAAGTTTGGGGTAATCTTCGACAAAAAATAAAATAATCAGAAAATATTTTTAACTAAAAACTATACGTAAAAGTTAAATTAAGACATGTTTTCAAAGATTTAAGCTTTAGATAATTATTTAAATAATATAAATTTAGCAATAAAAACATTTTATAAATACCTAGCTTTGATTAAAATAAATCGATTAGGTAATTTATTTATTTACATATTTTGCTTTTAATAGCATTTAAATATTTTTACTTAAAAATTAACTTGTTAAAGTCGAATATTAATTTAACGGAACCTTCGAAGCTGAAAATAACTAAAATTGAGGCCTAGTTAATTGTTAGTGTATGTAAAATTGAGATAGTATAATGCTACGTCTACATAAAAAACGCGCGCGTTTTTTTATGTAGACGTAGCATAACTGTAGTAATATGCCATTATTTTGATAATAATTTACAAATTTAAAAGGCTTTTCTCCTCATCTTCCGAGTTCTGTGGAAGTTTATCTTCTCAGTAATCTCTGAAATCCTCCCAATAAACTTCCAAAAAATTTTTTGTATTTTTCATTGTATTTTATTTAAATATAAATTTATATTAGTGGGGTTTCTATCTTTTTTGGATAAATAGTAAAATAAATGAAAGCTTTTGTTAAATTTTTTAAAGATACTCCTTAAGTATATTTCTTTGCCAGAAGGCGTTGCTTATTCTCACCTTCTTTGAATAATATTTTTATTTTTTTATTTATTCTCTTAATCCTTTAAAAAATAATAGAAAAAATCCTTCTGTCGTCTCAATTTAATTCCACTCAATCATTTAAAATATATTTACCTATTCGGATTTTTTTCTAATCTTTTACCTGAATTTCTGAGAAATGATTTTGTTTATTTACCTATATTTTTAAAATTATTTTTCTTTATTTAAATTTTGTTAATAATCATATCTTAATTATTTTTATTTTTCCAAAACTCTTCTCAAAATATAAAATCTCCAAAATTTTATATATAGAATATTCAATACCTTTCTTTTCTCAACCATTCAAACCTCTTTCTTGGTCGCACTTATTTTATGTCCTAAATCAGCTGCAATTTAGGCATCCTTTGGGATTTAATTTTATTCATGAAAGAAAGAGAAGCTCTCCCCCTCCTTTCCTCCAAAAATAATACAAAGTGTGCCATCGTTCCTTCTCTCATTTATTTATTTACTTTCTCTTTTTTTTATTAATTTTTAATTCTTCAATTTTTATTCTTAACCTTCCTTTTTTCCTTCATTCTTCATTTTTTATTTCTCAAGAATGTATTAGAAATCCACAAACAATAAGAAATTTTGTTTAGAATTAGTCTCGAGTGCTTTTCTTTGATTTACTCAAATACAATAATTTTATTTTAATTCCACCTTTTTTCTAAATAAGGGGAAGAAGATTTTCCTCCTCCTCCTTTTTACCATACATCCAGCACAGTTTTCCTCCCTTTATATAAAACAATTTTTATTTTATTTTCATTCATTTGGTAGTCACCGGCTGGCATTTTATAATGGTTGTCGCTAATTCGTATTTTCCATCATTTTATTCTTTGTTTTCTTCTCCAATTTTTCTCGACTCACCTCTCTTTTCTCGGGAATAACCCCCAACCCTCCCTTTTCCCACCTTTTGCTTCATTTTCTTTCATTTTAGTATTAGAAAATGCCATGCTTTTATTCCTAGCTCTTTTTAGTTTCACACGGTAAAGGCAAAGAAGACTCACCTCAGCCACATAAATAAATTGGATTAATCTGCCTCTAGGCAAGCACCGCTGTGCTATCTTCCTCCATCTTTTCTGCGGGCCATCCATCCTTTTCGCTGTTTTCTACCTCAACAGGATGGCCAGAATAGTCCAATAGATGGTGCCAGGCGTTGGGACGTGCGCACTTTTTTTATATATTTATTCTAGGGAATACTAACTCATTATAGAGGATATAGGCACGCACATTTTGGTTTTATATGGATGGATTTATTAATTATTTTAAAAAGGATGGAGATTATTTGGAACTATTTTTACAGCCGAATTTTGGGGTTTTTACTTGGATGATTGTTTCTTGGATAGATTAAAAGCTTTGTTATGATCTCGAGTGTCCTTAATCACATTTATTTTCATAATCGGCTATCCTCATATCGACACCCCAGCATACCTTGAAAAATGGCTTAGAGGAGTGATTGGAATCAAAATTATTTTTGGCACGTTAAATCAGAATTCTCTACTATTTTAGACCAAAAATCTAAATAAATCCCGCCTCTTTTTCATCAATAGTAGATACTATCCTAATTTTTCATTATTATTATTGTCTCTACATATTCTTCCACAATTATTTTCTCCATTCTTTGCTTTTGATTCTTACAATTCACCCCCCCCCATTCGTTTATATTTTTCTATTCTTTTGTCTATTAATATGTATATTCCCCCGACTATTTTATTTGATGGGCAACCTTTTTGTTTAATTTTGGGCTCATATCAATATTAAATTATATTTTTATTTTCCATTCTTTAATAAAAATTCATTTAGCCTTTACTCTATTCTTTCTTTACTACTATCTTTTTATTTAATTTTTAATTATTTAACAATTATTATTGGAATATAATTATTTACAATAATCATTTCAATCCTAATTTATTAATTTCTTATTAATTATAATGTAAATAAATAATTTCTTGATTTTGAGTTTATTTTAAATATTTTCTGATTATGAAAGGGTTTGTCCAAAGAACGAGGAAATTTAGTTAATAATAATAGGGTTAAGCGGGATCGGGATCCCTACATAAAATCGGGATCGTGATTCAAAAAACAGGGATAATCCCGTTCGATCCCAGCCGAGATCCTGATCCCTCTCCACCCTACATAGTTAATACTTAGTCATACCCCCAAAGATCCTAGCCTTATCCAAGTATATTTTTATTCATAATAAACCTAGATTTATTTTATTATTTTGAAATTCTATAAATTAATATATTACACAGTAATATAAAAAATATTTTATAATTTCCTTACTTTTAATGGGCGTGTAAAGTCTTTACCTCATTGGTTCTTAGTTACCTGCGAAATAATTAATGTAAACAAAATTGAAAACAATCCTTTCTTTTGTCCAATATTTTAATTTCAATTCCATTTTTTATCATTTAGTGTCGTCATTGTTTAAAACGTTTTTCTCATTCTGGTTCCTATTCTTCACATATGAGTAGCAAAAAGTGCCAACAACAACAACAAAAACTTGCTGCTGCTTCTGTTAGTGTTAACTCTGATAAACAAATAAATAATCAACAGAATTCTTCCTTTTCTTCTTCCACAGCTTCCTCTTCCTCCTCTTCTTCCCCAAATAATTCTTCTTCAATATTTGGAAATAAACAACAAACAATTTCTTCAAATATTTTTAATAATAATAATTATTTATTAGAACAATTACGTTTATATTATACCCAACAACAACAACAACAATTAATTAAACAGCAAAATGGAAATTCTTCTAATTTATTTTCTTCTTCTATAGATTCATTACCTAATAATTTTTGGGTAATTTAAAAAATTATTTTAAAAATTTAATTTAAATTATTCAGAATCCCCAACAACCCCCCTTATTTCCTTTTCAATTTTCGGCTGCTTTAGCTGCTGCTAGCTGTTTACCTTTAAATTATAATAATTTTATTCAACCTGGAATATCCGAATCAATTAATGGGAAAGATCAGATGGATATAAAATCACCAATAAAAAGTGAAGAAGAATGTCAAGTTAGTACAAATGGAAAACAATGTAGGAGAATTTTTGTTTAAAGGGGAGGATTAATTTGAGAATAAATACAGAATTACTAAAATTTTGGAATTTCTAGTATTTTTTGGAAATCCCAAAAAAAACTTGGGAATGATAATGGTAAACTTCTAATAAAAATTATCTCCTATTTTCTTTCTCCACCTATAAATTAAGCATTGGGATTTTTAATTATTTGCAATTTTTACTGAAAGAATCATTTTAATAAATAAAATTTTCTTAAAATTTAGCCAAAAACATAACATCATTTTTTGACAATCTTTGGCAAGCAGCTTCTTCTAACCAAAAAAGAATTTCTACACCTGATACCACAAATGCACTTAAAGCAATAATTTTACAACAACAATTGGCAACGGCTGCACAACAATGGCTATTTAGTGGAAATTTGGTGAAAAATGAGGATGGAAAGAATAATTGGATTGCTGAAAATAAAAATGGGGAAGAGAAAAATGTAATTAAATATTTGTAAAAAATTAGTTTATATTTAAATTTAAAATATATTTTTTAATTTGGGGAGTGGGGGGGGGGAATTAAACAATGATAACCTTTTTGGATATACAACATTGCTGGATCCGCTTCCGCCTTTCGCATAATTCAAAATAAAATTCAAAATACCCAGCCCTGATATACAAGGATTATTTGTGGGGTTATTTTGGTTTTTGGTCTTTAATGTTTTTTTTAATATTTAAATAAAATTTGAAAAATACATTTTGTTACTCCAATAAATTAATTCTTATAGCCTACAAAAAATTCTTCTTCTACAATAATATTTAAAGAAATCAAACAACAAACAAAAAGAATAAATGAAAATAATGAGGAATCTATTAATAATATTTCAGAATTAAATACAAATAATTTATTTAATAATTCTTGTGTTGATTCCATTGAATTAGATGAATGGAGGCATTCTTCTGCAGCTGGTTCTGTCCTCCGTTCACGTTCTTTTCTTTCTGATCAACAATTAAGAATTCTTGCTGAACAATTTAGAAGAAATTCTTTGCCTAGTAAATATGAATTGTCTTCTTTGGCAGAGAAAATTGGGGTTAATAAAAGGGTTGTTCAAGTCTGGTTTCAAAATATGAGAGCTAAGGTAGTGAGATAATATTTATAGAATTTAGGGGGATATTTATAAATTTCTTATTTATTGATATAACAGTTAGTTGGAATTTTATTTTGAAAAAAGATACTTAGGAATAAGTAGAGCTTTTAACTCAGACCAGGGACATGGACATATTCACGGCGTGTATCCTTGATATTATCTATGTCAAACTCTGGTTCAAACTTCTAGTTTTCACAAAAATTACGACAGATTTATTACAAAAATTTATATTTAAGGCAAGAAGAGCAAACAGATTAAGTGTTATAAGTGATCGTTTAAGTCGTAATGCAATGAAAAATGCTTCAGTTAAGCAACAACAACAAAATAAACTAAAAATAAATAATTTAAATGATTTAAATAAAGAAGAAGAATTAAATAAAAATAATTTTAAATTAAATCCCATCGATCCAGCTTTACTTCAAAAACTTGTAAATAATGTAATTAATGGAGCTAAGAAGACATTAAAGGAAGAAAATAATAATTATTCAAAAGAAGAAATTATTGAAGAGGTAAGGAAATTTAAATTTTGATATTAAATTTGAACAAAAAAATTTTTATTTTATATGAGATTAGGTAGGCTTTAAAAAAATTTTAAATATTACAAAAATTTAATTTACAATACATATCAAGAATAAATAAATTGCAAAAATTTAAAAATAAAATATTTTAAAATATTTTTTTGTAAATAATTAATTAATAAGCTTATCCCTTATTTCCCAATGACTTTTCTTGTAATTTATTTCTTTTCAAATATTACACCTTTTAGGATTTAACTATTAAATATACAAACCTTCTAATTGTTAATTTTGTTTATAAGGCCTTCAAAATTAATTTTATTTTAAATTTCTTAATATCTTTACTTGTTAATGTTCCTTTCTCCTTTATTTATAATTTCTCTCACTTAGTTAACACTTAATTAATTCTTAATAATCTCTAAACAATTTAAAGAGAACATGTTATTTCTAAAATTATTTATTTTCTTGAAAGATTTCGAGATTTTCAAGTCCCCCCCCCCCTCTTCATTCATCAATTACCTATTTCTTTTATTTTCATTCTATACATCTGCTAAATAACCAACTCTTCATCTTTAAATTACTTCCAACTGTGTAAAATATAGTAACTGTTTTTTTTGTTTTTATTCAGATATAATTTTCAAGAATACCCACCGACTTGTTCACTTACACACTTTTAAAAGTACTTTACTTATTTTTTAAAATAACAAATATCTACCTATATATTATGTAGATATCCTTAATATATCCATTTTTTACAACTATTATTTTTTAAAATTTACTCAACTCCTTATATAAATGCCTATTCTTTTAAGGATACAGTCAATTATGGCATAAAAATAATTTCTTTTAATTTTTTAAATTTATTTTTCTGTCCTCAAAAGAATCTTTTATTATTTTAAAATTTTTACATTTCATCCTACCTATCAATAAAAAAAATAAATAGAAAAATATGGATTGTAAAATTTAAATATATAATTTTGGGAGAGTGAAGATGAATTACACAAAATTATAAAATAATAATAATAAATGACCATTCGAAGAATAATAATATTTTTATTTTTCTTTACCTTTCCTCCTTTTTTTGTGACTATGAATGAATTACATTACTTACTTATAGAAAACAGTATAGTTTTCTATGGATGGTCATTATCCTGAAAAATTGAAGTTGATGAATTGTTAGGAGAAAAATTCGAAAAAAATTTATTTTGTAATTAAATAAATATTAAGAAAAAGTTTTAAGAGATATTTTAAGAAATGAATATTATTACATAAAAATTGGGATTTTGTGATAAAAATAATATTAATTTTGATAATAAATAAAAATAAATTAATTTTGAGGAATCTCCTTTGGATTTATCTTTCAAAAAAGAAGAACTTCCCGATCTTGAACATAACAATGATGACTTTGAAGGGAATCAACAAGAATTTGAAAGAGATGAAACAAAAGATGAAATACCAGAAATAATTAAAAATAACCGTCGAAGGAAATTAAGCTTTGGAAATGAAGTAAAGAAAGAAAAATGTTTAAATGGAGGGGAATTGGATAATAAAAGTTTTGGTTGGTTAATTTAATTGGAGATTTAATTTCTTAAAAATCTAAGCTAAATTTGAACTAGCTGAACCAGGGCTGTATTGTCGATTTTCAGATTTTGGGTAAAAAGTAATTTTTGTGATTTGCGTTTGTGCTTAAACAATTTTTTGGTCCTTGGCAAATTTTAATGAAATTTAAAATTAATTATTAGCTATTTTTAATCATTAATCTTTTATTTTCAGGTATTCAAAACGAAATAAAAATTAAAAAGGAGCCAAAAGAAAATAATATTTATTCCCCAACTTCGTTTTCACCAAATTATTTTTCAACTACGAGAAGTGATTTGTCTAATATTTCACCTTCCTCTTCTTCCTTTTCTCAATGTTGTAGTGGATCTGCATCTTCCTCCCCTATAATAAATAATCATTTTATTGGGAATGATAATTGTTCAATAAAATCATCTTCCTCTATTTGGCCTACAAATAATGGAAAAACAACCCCAACTATTTCATCTACTTTACTTTCAATAATTGGAAATGGACAAAAAAATATTTTAAATGAATGGCAAAGAGTATTAGAGGTACTACATAAATAAAAATTGATAAAATATCTAGTAGGAGGGCACAAACTAAATATTATTAGAGAGTCCTAGCTAGATAAAGGAGTTGTTTTTATTCTTGTTCCTTTATCGCAATCAATTTAAGATTGAGATTTAGTATCAATTTTCCCCTTCATTCTTTCTGTTCATTATCCTTAGCACTACATAACCAACACTCAAAGCTATTGAGTAAGGTTGTCGGTTCTTGGAAAATCTTCGTATACGGAACCAACCCGATTTGGAAAACGGGGATTCCAGTTGGAAACCTCACTTCTTTGGACCTTGCTACCTACTCAAAAATTTACCTAAAATGCAAATTTCTAAAAATATTTTGTTAGTATCCAACTCAACATTTCTCTGAACCTTCATCTCCAAATCACCCAGAAGATAAAGAGGAAAAATCTTATCAACAAATTCCCGAACATTTTGACACTAATAAAACAGAAAATTCTTCTGAAGAAATTACTCATACAACAAAAAATGGAAATTTCAATAAAAATTCTTGTGGACCTTCACCTGCAAAGATACGTCGTTTAAATCAAAATGAACATCAAAATAGTCAAAGGGATGAAATTACTGGACTTTATATTTGTGATATTTGTGATAAAACTTTTAATAAACAGAGCTCTTTAGCAAGACATAAATATGAACATTCTGGTTGGTTTTAAGTTTTAAGTATTTAATAATAAAAGGACGATAAAAATTGAAAAAATAAGTAAGTCTGATTTTCAACACCGCAGGCGAAGTTTTTTTAATCTTATCCTACTTAAGAGTATACTATTTTCTAAAATCCTCCAAAAAGCCAATTTCAAGACATGGCATCTCAACCAACCGAAAACCCCCAAGAAAAGTATAAGTTTCATAGCCAAGTTTCGCATGTTTCTAAAAAATCTTACCTTTAAAGAGTTCTTTAAGTACATTAAAAACAAAAAAATCTAAAAAAATCTAAATTTATTTTTAAAGGCCAAAGACCTCATAAATGTGAACATTGTGAAAAAGCTTTTAAACATAAACATCATCTTACTGAACATAATCGCTTACACAGTGGAGAAAAACCTTTTCAAGTACAAAATTAAAAAAATAAAATTAAATTTTTCTTTTTTAAAGTGTAATAAATGTATGAAACGTTTTTCTCATTCTGGTTCTTATTCGCAACATATGAACCATCGATATGGTTATTAATTAATTTAAATAAATTTTTTTTAATTTTTATAGCTTATTGCAAACCTTTTATGAACAAAAATGGATTAATTAAAAATTCTAGTGAATTAATTGAAAATGAAATTGAGAAAATAAATGAAGAAAAAGAAATAAATTTGATAGAAATATCTAAAGATGTAACTGAAAAATAAAAAAAATGTTTTTTGTTACCGTGTATACTGACTTATTAATTACTCTGGGTTGTTTCAATCTCTGGGCCGGTAGTATAAGAACGTGGTTGCTGGTTAGGTGACCAACTATGTGATCAACTCGGCACTCCCTCTACGAGGTTATCAACCACATTCTTATACTACGAGCCCTGGCTAAAGGGGGTAATTATTTGAGAGAGGGCAATTAATACAGTATATGCGGTATTTTATTTTACCTCATTTACTATTTAAATTCAAATTTATGTACTTATATTTACCTCTAAAATACTTTTTCGATCTTCTTTTGGTGCTAATATTTATACAAAATTATTATCTGTAACAACGCTTCAAGTCTCTCATTTTAAATATCTTCCTTTTATGTATTTAAAAATAATTTTAACAATATTGACAAAAGGGGTTGTAACCATTTAAACTCCAAAAATGCATTTTCCGATTCAAAATATTAAAAATTTTTCATGTTTCTTCAAATTTTCGTTTTTTGAATAAAAGAAGGAAGATATTCCTCTCAATATTCTGCCAAATTTAAGAAAAAAATTTCGAAAAATTTTTTTCATTAAATCTTTAAAAACTATTTTTATTTTTCTTTTTCAAGGCATATTTATAAAATATTTTTTTTTTTAATTTTTTAAAGTCACCCTACCCTTATTTAGTTAAAATAAAAATTATTTTTAAATATTTTCAAGCCTTTTTCAGTGCAATTTATTATTTTAATTTTTTTTTGTTTAATTTCACCACAATCAAACCTAAATGAATTCTTCTTGCCATTTTGTGTATATATTTATTATTAAAAATATTTTTTATTTATAATAATTTTTTAAATAATTTTTTGAAATTTGTTAAAAGTTAAATTAAAAAATTATTAGAAAAATGGTTATTTATGCTTATATTTTTATGTACTTTTTAATAATTAAATGAAAATTATTTGTTTTTCTTTGAAATTCATTTTTTCCTAGTCTTTTCATTCCAACTAAAATCCAAATAAACAATTTTTATTTTTATATACAACTAAGCTTTTAACAATTTATTTAATCTAATTAGTATGAATTAGGTAGTATGAACAAGATCTCGGTACGGGATCTCTGAAACGGCACTATAATCTGTTGCTTAGATTTAGTGTATTATCCTTAAATTTAATGCACTGTTATTTTACAAACTTGCCCATCCACTTTTATAACTTTAGTTACATATGTAAAAGCAATTGTTTTTATGACTTTTTATCATTATTTAATTTAACAAACTAATTTAATCTAAAATTAAATATTTATAAGTATGTACTTTATCATTTAGGTATTTATTTTCCAAACTCATTTATTCATCATCCTCACCACATTCAACATTTAGAGCCTTTGGTTTAGGTGATGGAAAAGGTTTAAATGTTGGGCGATGTTTACGTGTTGGATGTGGACGTTTTGAAGGGTGTGGAGGGTGTGTTGGGTGTTTATGGTGGTCGTTATTCTTTAAATTAATTAAAAGGATTTTTAATTTAAAATTAAAAAAAAAACCTTTGCCAAACTTCCAGCAATTATTAAAAGAATTGAAAATAAAATTAAGAAAAATTTACAATTCATTTTTTTAGATTAATTAATTTAAGAGGAATTTAAGGGAGTGTTAATTATTAACTAAAATTTAATTCTTTATAAAGCCAATTAATTTACAGATGTTTGAACAAATCAAAATTATTTTAACTTATTTAATATAAACAAATTATTTTCAAAATATTTTTATAGAAAAATGCCCACGTATTTTAAAAAGTACTTAAGTTAGACATTTTTCTAGACATTTTCGATAATGTCCAGAAAATTTAAATATTCTTTAAAATTAAATAAAAACAAAAAATATAAAAATATTTTTTGTAAAAATCCCAAATATTTTAATTTGCACTTAACTCACCTGTTACCTAAAATCCTTATTTTTAATTATTTATAAATTAAAAAAACAGTCTGAAAAATCGGTATATATATAAATTATTTGAAATTAAATATTTTAACCTAATAATTCCCAAATTTATTTAAAATACCTAAAATTAATTTAAATTAATAACTAAAAATGAACGTTAATATTTTCTTTATTCTTTTTGCTTTTCTTCTCGTAATTGCTGGAAGTTTGGCAAAAAATGTAAATTTTTTTAGAATATTATTTTAAAAATTATTTTAACAAAATTTTAAGAATAACAACAATAATATACATCCAATGCCTGTACTTCCTCCACCAAATGCCCAAAATGTTGAATGTGGGAATGATGATAATTAGAATAATATTGATGATAATGATAGGATAAAGATAATGATAGGATAATGTTAAATAGAAAATAATAATAATTTTTAATAAATAATATGTAGAATAAAACTGAATAGGCTATTTCTCCTTCAGTTAATAATGTAAAAGGTTATTTAGGCGGCTGGGAGCAAACTAACATTTTCAGTTTGGATCTAGCTTTCATTTTCAGTTGGATTACATAACGCTACCTCCTATATAGCTTTAGCATGCTTTAGCTTTAGATTTTTTGCTTTATATATTACTTTTGCAGTTACATTCAATTATAAATTTTAAAGTTAAGCATTTATGTATAAATTACCTATTTAATTTGATTCCAGATATTTTTCTATAAAAAATTCCCTCGAATTCTCGATGTTACAATAATATTTAAATCCTACGTATTGAGATTTTTTGAAGAATTCGATTTTTTAAATAAATTGCACTAGCTTACTTGTTTTACTAGCCGTCTTAATGAACGGCCTAATTTATTCGTATTTTATACTGACAATAAACTGTTTTGACCTGAATCAAAGTAATGATTATCCTTTGTTCTTAATTATAATGAAAAAAATTATTTTCATTTTTTTTAAATCTGCACAAAATTTTTAACCAAACTGGAATTAGTATAAAAGCAGTTTATTATGTCAAAACATAGTTTTATATTCAGCAAAATGGGGTATACCGACCCACCCCAATACGACTACGATCAAGGCCGCGAGATCCGAGAAGCTAATGCTGCAATAATTACAATGCTCTTCATTGTGTCGATCATCGTCAGCTTCTGTTGTGTTATCTACCAAGTAATGAACTATCAAAATGAGAGGGCTGAATTCGAACGCATTCGACGTATGCAATTTATGCAATACAATCTTCGAAAGCAACAGGAACGTCAGTATCAGGAACTTCAGCGTCAGCAATATGCTTATGTTCAGCCATATATTGGTTAGTTTTTAAATTTAATAGAGAATATTCTCATTAAAATTTTAATAAATCTTTTTAGTCTATCCAGTTGTTGCAGCTCAATATCAATGGACGGGAAATGAGCAAAGGTAAAATGAAATAAGATTTATTTGAATAAATTAAAAAAAATAATTTTTAGCGTTCAAAATCCACCACAATATGTTCAAGCGCCATGCCCGCCAGTCTAAAAAGAAATGGAGGGAAGGGATATTAAGAGATAAATTGATAGAAAAGATATATATGTAGTATTTGTTCTGTTGTTAAATTTGTTCTTTTTTTGTTTTAAATAAATTTATGTCGAGTACATAACAATTTTAACAAAAACAAATTTTATCCAATAATTTTATTACATTCAAAAAATTGTGAATGTAAAGTCGAAAATTTTCGTTTTTCCCAAGTCGGCATATTTGTACTTAACAAAGCAATGTCTTTCTCATCTAAAGCTGTCATAATAAGATAAGTTGGATAACGTATTCTTCTTTCATCAACCAGAGAGGATGCAACAACAAATGAAAGTAAACGATGGAATTTTTCTCGATTTTTGACTAATTCCCGACAAACACAGCTTAATGAATGTTCTAATCTGTCAGGAAATAAATTTTCAGCTAAATAATTAATGTCACGTGGAGAGGATATTTCGTTGCTATTTAGTGCTTGTTTGCGACGATAATTGCTGCTCTTAAATAATGAAAATTATATATGGGAGACGCCAGGTAACGCCAAGGTAAACGCGAAAATTTTGGCACACACCTAATGTTCGCTCCCCCCTCGCCGAAATCGACCCCTTAACTACGCCCTTATGAGAGGATATGGTTTGAAAATGGAGATAAAGGTCTGATTACCTAATAAATATTTCAAACCATCCGGGGAAACTAAAAACAGAAATTTCGAAACCATTGTTTCACTTTTCGAAAACCTTGAAACAATGAGGGAAAAGTCCGTTTTGCTCCCTACATGTCCGCAAAGAGAAGATATTTCGTTGCTATTTTTTCCCTTTTCCAGCATTTTTTGCGTTAGGAAAAATGCTCGCCCACCTTCCCTTTCCATAAATAAAGTAAATCACCTGAATAAAGAACTCTGGCAACAATTGTGTAATCACCGGAGAAAATGAATTCAATAAAATAGGCACAGAGACTAAAAAAGTTCTTAAAAAGCTCAATTCAGCCAACAAATATTTCCTTTTAATTGGTTCACTAATTTGTTCAGTCCATGGCTGGTCTAAAGGACGAAACATAGCAAAGCAGAGACCACTCAGATCCCGTAAATCTGCTAACATTTCTGGTTGACGAGTGTGGAACTGAAAAAATTTTTTTGAAAAATATAAAAATCATAAAACAAATTATTTCTTCTGCAATAAAATTTTGAAAATCTTTTATGTAGGTGAAAATATTAGTAATTTTTTCTAATGTTATTCTAAATAAATTGTGAGATATTATTTAAAATAAAAATCCCTTTCTCTGTTAAAAAAACTGTTAAAAAAACGAGTGGTAAATTGGGAGGGAAAAATTACTTTTTACACCTAAAAAAATTCCATCCCTTTACAACATAGAATAAATCTCTTTTCAGTTTTTTCGAATAAAAACTCATTTTACCTCATAAGACAATTTTCCAAAAATTAAAAAAATTAAACAATTACCCCTAATATTCGTTTAAAAAATTCTACAATAAATTCAAACCTTCAATATTCTTTCCACAATTTTTATAGAATAAATTTTTGGCTCAGGCTCTGCCTCCATTAAATTAATCAAATCAATTGTAAAAGGTAATTCAACTTTATGTTGTTGAGAAGCAAGTAAATGTAAAAGTTTTAAAGAAGCACGAATTGTTTTCGGGGGAGAATTGGCCAATTGTTTGAAAGGAACGGAAGAAATAATTTGTGTAATCTAAATTTATTTATTTTAAATTGAAGGTTAAAAATTAAAAAGAAACCGTTTTTTTGGACAAATTACGAAGCAAAATTCCATCAGTATCACCTTCAACTTCATCATCAATTTTCTCAAAGATTTCTAATAATGAATTCCAATCATTATGGAAGTCGCCTGAAATTTCAAAAATTTTTATTTAAAATTATCTAGCCCAAAGCAGTTACTTTTTATCAAGTTACGTAAAACAAGTTCATTTTAGCTCCCTTAACAAGGGCGTAGCCAGAAGGTCGATTTCAGGGGGATAAAATTTTGTGGCTTGTAAGCGTAAAAAATTCATTTTTCTGATCATTTTCTTCTAAAATTTTTACGTTTTCTCCATTTCAGGGGGGCTATAGCCCCAGAAGCTCCCTCCCCGGCTACGCCGTTGTCCCATAACCTACCCCTCTCTAAAATAACCTTTATCTTATAATTAAATCACAGATTTATAAAAAATAATCACAATACATTTTGCTGTTTTTCTTCTTTTTAAGCGTTCCTTAGCTAATTTAGGCCAATTTAAAATTCCATTTTTTGTAAAATGTGAAGGCAGAACATTAATTAATGCTGTTTCTATAGATTGCCGAAATTCTCCAAAACGAATAGAAGGGTTCTTTGCGAGACAAAAAAGGAAATATTTGAGGGAGTTTTTGCTAAATTTGTTAAAAATAAATTAAAAATTTAAATATAAAAAATACTTTTGAGAAAACATGACTAGAAATTGCATGAGAGAAATGTGTAATTTGCTAGGGCAAATGGACCAAAAAGAAGCAAGATTGCGGAAAAGCAAATCAAATAACTGAAAAGAATTGAAAATGAATTTTTTATTAATTGAAAAGAGGGAAAGAAAAAATATTCAGAAATTTCGAGAGAATATTAAATGAGAAAATTTCAACAGATATCTCCAACCGATTGGGAAAATATTTATAATTTGAACAAAATGTTGGGTAATTTAAATAACAGGGCGTAGCCAGGTCGATTTCAGGGGGGCTAAAATAGGGTGTGCGCCAAAATTATAGAGTTTACTTTGGCTATAGCCCTTTCTGGGGCATAAGCTATAGCCCCAGAACCTCCCTGGCTACGCCCTTTCTAAATAATAAAAAATGCTTACCACAGAATTATAACAGCATAAAATATTATTTTGATTCTCATCAATATTTAACTCCTTGTTATCTTCATTATTCACACAAACATCTTTCTCAATAATTTCCGTACATTTTTCAAATAAACAATTTTTTCTAATTCGTCTAAATATAATTTTACAAATATCATTAATTGTTTCTGCTTTCTCTGAAGTGGATGTAATATTTAATAAAATAACAGTACAAATCTGAAGAAATGGGCAACGTTCAAAATTCTGAAAAAATTTTTAGAAAAGAATATTTATAATTTAATTTAGTAATTTAAAACCTCAATATTTATTTTTTCAATTAATTTTGTCCAAATAAAAGTTAATTCCTTAATTAATTGTTTTTGAGTTTTTTCTGTGCTAACGCTAAGAAAATAATTTAATTCAAAAATAATTATTTGAAATAAACAAAAAGTAAGAGTAGCAGCAATGTCACGTTCTTCTAAATTAAAAATAATTTTTTTAAAAATAAACAGTAATATTGAACCGAACAAACCCCCCTTTTCCTCCCCAATTTTTCCCCTATATTTTTGCAAAATGGTCAGACATTTTCCTTTCTTCCTTCCTTCTCAAAACACATACTTGTTAAATAGCAAAAAATAATCCTCATTTTACTTGATTGTAGGTAAAAAATAGAAAGGCAATTTGGATAGAGGAAAGGAGTTTTGGATGAAGGAATTTTGGATGAGAGGAAAAAGTCTGCCCAATTTGCAAAAAAATATGGGGAAAATTGGGGAGGAAAAGGGGGGTCTGTCCGATTCAATATTACCAAATAAACAAAATTACCTAAATTCCAAAAATGAGAACATATTTCAATCATTTTATCACTCTTAATTAAATCTCGTGTCTGTCTGGCACTCAAAAGTGGTATATTTTCAACCAATAAACGAAGAATAACAACTAGACTTCTGAAAGAAAATTTAAAAAATAAAATTTAAATTTAAACCTTTTCAACATTTTTTTATCATTTCCCAAAGAATTTATTAAATTTAATAAAAGTTTGGAATATTCAAATGAAACAAGGGGGCTAAGTTCACGAAAATACAAAATAAATTCATTTAAAATTAATTGGGAAATTGAAAATTCGGAGACAGAAGATTTTTGAAAAAGTTCAAGAATTGATTGAAATAATTCATCCAAACGTCGTTGATCTCTCAATTTTAACAAAAAATCAGCTATTTTTTGTTGATCTGAAATAAAAATAACAAAAATTGGTATTTTAATCAAACCTTTAGAAAGTAAAATCTCATGCAATTTTTCTTGATCTATCATGTTGAATTATTAAGAATTTCTAAAAAAAATAAAGGAAATTTTATATATTATTGTTAGTAGTGACCGGTAAAATCGATTTTTCCGGAACCGGATCCGGATTCCGGATTTGCAACTAGAGCCGGACCGGATCCGGCCGGATTTTTCCGGATAAATCCGGGGTAATTTTGAACTTCGTACCCCCCCTCTCTTTTTTCAGTCTCAAAGTGTTAAAAATGGTCAGTCTGAACAAGAATTGTAGAACACATCAGGCCGAGTCGATTGACACCAAAATCAACAAAATCCGACCGGATTGGACCGAAATACAGACCCCTGAAAATTGAACAACCACAGGGGTGATTTCTTGGAACAAAAAAGTTTATGCAAATAATAGCTCATTCGAAAGAACTCGTCGAGCTGAGTTGAATGACAGCAAAATCAATGTAATCGGACGAGTTTTGACAAAGTTATGACATAAAGTCGCCGACTCCGGTAGGTCGAAACAATGTCATAACTAGAGCGTGTTTTTTTAGGTTTTTACCTATTTTTTTTGCGAACAGCCCTTGATGAGATAAGTCGAAAAAACACTGTTTTACCGCATAGTGTAACGTACTTTTCGAGTTATTAAAACCTAAAAAACCTATTTCGGCCTTTTCGGACCTAAGACCTATTTTGAGCCTATTTCGACCTTTTCTGGACCTATTCTAGGTTTTTTGAAAATTTTTCTTAAAATTTGCTTATTTTTAGTCAATTTTCGCAAATCTAGCATCTCAAACACCCAAAAACCCAAAAATTTTCGCCTGCGGCGCTAGTATTCTGGCATATCTACAATTAGTAGGAACTAGAATCTGCCATCGTACTAGGAACTAACCTCGAAAATTGTCAGGTTAACATTTATATTAGACATTTCAGCGATTTTCTCTGACTATTGAACTTTAATTGATATAGGCCCCTGAAGAGGAAAATTCCTAGCGGAGACGAAAATTCCGTTTATTTCCTTGGTGACGAATATTCCGCTGCTGTCGAAAATTCCGAAAATGCTGGAGACGAAAGTTCCAAAGTGTCTTGGAGACGAAAGTTCCAGTGACGAAAATTCCGTACACCATCTCGTCAACTCCCCTTATATCACGAAATCCCTTCAAATGCTACGGTATTTAGGTTTAGGCATTGTTATATCACTCAAATTTCGATAAATTTCTATTGGAAATTATAAAATATCATGAAAAAGTTCAAATTTAGTAAATGTAATATCATAAATATTTTAATTTCAACTAAAATTAGAACCTATTTTGTCAAAATTTGGACCTATTTTGGCCTTTTTCAACCTATTTCGGACCTATTTTGGAAATTTTTTGGACCTAAATAGGATCCTATTTCACGATTTTTTGGACCTAAAAAAACACGCTCTAATGATTATAAACGAAATCGTTTTGATCCGCATACTATTTCCACACTTATTTCATTGCAATCATTATTTAAAGATGTCTAAAATTTTGTTGTTTTATATATTTTTTCAATTTTAATAAAAAAATTCCTACTCGTAAAATTCTTTCAAATTCCAAAGGAGAGACTACACGAACGAAAATTAACAGAAAAAAGAAGAGAAATATAATGGCAGAGCAGAGAAAAAAAGATACAAAAACGTTGATTCGCAGTTGTTTGGCGCAAAACGTTGATATTAACGTTGTTCTGGCGTTATGTATTTAAAAAAAAGTTGTTCGCGAATAATTGTTGATATTCGCCGCGAATCAACGAAAACGTTGATTTGTCGTTCACTATAAAGAAGGCCTGTACGAAAGTAGGAGCAAATTTCAAAATATCCTTCATAGCCTCCAAAATCTTTAAATATCACCCTAACAACATTTTAACACATAAACGACACACATATTACAACATTTTAACAAAAAATTGATGAAAAATTTTTTTTTGAAAAATCCGGAAAAAAACCGGAATCCGGTCCGGAATCCGGATAATTTCTGCCGGACTCCGGAAATTATTTTTACCGGATTAAAACCGGACCGGATTTGGTAATTTTGAACTTCGTACCCCCCCCTGTCTTTTTTCTGTCTCAAAGTGTTAAAAATGGTCAGTCTGAACAAGAATTGTAGAACACATCAGGCCGAGTCGATTGACACCAAAATCGACAAAATCCGACTTGATTGGACCGAGATACAGACCCTTGAAAATCGAAAAACCACAGGGGCGAAAAACCATATGGTCAAGTGTTTGTACAAGTGATAGCTCATTCGAAAGAGCTCGGCGAGCTGAGTCGAATGACACCAAAATCAACGTGATTGGACATGATTTGACAAAGTTATGACTAGAGCGTGTTTTTTTAGGTCCAAAAAATCGTGAAATAGGATCCTATTTAGGTCCAAAAAATTTCCAAAATAGGTCCGAAATAGGTTGAAAAAGGCCAAAATAGGTCCAAATTTTGACAAAATAGGTTCTAATTTTAGTTGAAATTAAAATATTTATGATATTACATTTACTAAATTTGAACTTTTTCATGATATTTTATAATTTCCAATAGAAATTTATCGAAATTTGAGTGATATAACAATGCCTAAACCTAAATACCGTAGCATTTGAAGGGATTTCGTGATATAAGGGGAGTTGACGAGATGGTGTACGGAATTTTCGTCACTGGAACTTTCGTCTCCAAGACACTTTGGAACTTTCGTCTCCAGCATTTTCGGAATTTTCGACAGCAGCGGAATATTCGTCACCAAGGAAATAAACGGAATTTTCGTCTCCGCTAGGAATTTTCCTCTTCAGGGGCCTATATCAATTAAAGTTCAATAGTCAGAGAAAATCGCTGAAATGTCTAATATAAATGTTAACCTGACAATTTTCGAGGTTAGTTCCTAGTACGATGGCAGATTCTAGTTCCTACTAATTGTAGATATGCCAGAATACTAGCGCCGCAGGCGAAAATTTTTGGGTTTTTGGGTGTTTGAGATGCTAGATTTGCGAAAATTGACTAAAAATAAGCAAATTTTAAGAAAAATTTTCAAAAAACCTAGAATAGGTCCAGAAAAGGTCGAAATAGGCTCAAAATAGGTCTTAGGTCCGAAAAGGCCGAAATAGGTTTTTTAGGTTTTAATAACTCGAAAAGTACGTTACACTATGCGGTAAAACAGTGTTTTTTCGACTTATCTCATCAAGGGCTGTTCGCAAAAGTGTCTTGGAGACGAAAGTTCCAGTGACGAAAATTCCGTACACCATCTCGTTATCTCATCAAGGGCTGTTCGCAAAAGTGTCTTGGAGACGAAAGTTCCAGTGACGAAAATTCCGTACACCATCTCGTCAACTCCCCTTATATCACGAAATCCCTTCAAATGCTACGGTATTTAGGTTTAGGCATTGTTATATCACTCAAATTTCGATAAATTTCTATTGGAAATTATAAAATATCATGAAAAAGTTCAAATTTAGTAAATGTAATATCATAAATATTTTAATTTCAACTAAAATTAGAACCTATTTTGTCAAAATTTGGACCTATTTTGGCCTTTTTCAACCTATTTCGGACCTATTTTGGAAATTTTTTGGACCTAAATAGGATCCTATTTCACGATTTTTTGGACCTAAAAAAACACGCTCTAGTCATAACTTTGTCAAATCATGTCCAATCACGTTGATTTTGGTGTCATTCGACTCAGCTCGCCGAGCTCTTTCGAATGAGCTATCACTTGTACAAACACTTGACCATATGGTTTTTCGCCCCTGTGGTTTTTCGATTTTCAAGGGTCTGTATCTCGGTCCAATCAAGTCGGATTTTGTCGATTTTGGTGTCAATCGACTCGGCCTGATGTGTTCTACAATTCTTGTTCAGACTGACCATTTTTAACACTTTGAGACAGAAAAAAGACAGGGGGGGGGTACGAAGTTCAAAATTACCAAATCCGGTCCGGTTTTAATCCGGTAAAAATAATTTCCGGAGTCCGGCAGAAATTATCCGGATTCCGGACCGGATTCCGGTTTTTTTCCGGATTTTTCAAAAAAAAATTTTTCATCAATTTTTTGTTAAAATGTTGTAATATGTGTGTCGTTTATGTGTTAAAATGTTGTTAGGGTGATATTTAAAGATTTTGGAGGCTATGAAGGATATTTTGAAATTTGCTCCTACTTTCGTACAGGCCTTCTTTATAGTGAACGACAAATCAACGTTTTCGTTGATTCGCGGCGAATATCAACAATTATTCGCGAACAACTTTTTTTTAAATACATAACGCCAGAACAACGTTAATATCAACGTTTTGCGCCAAACAACTGCGAATCAACGTTTTTGTATCTTTTTTTCTCTGCTCTGCCATTATATTTCTCTTCTTTTTTCTGTTAATTTTCGTTCGTGTAGTCTCTCCTTTGGAATTTGAAAGAATTTTACGAGTAGGAATTTTTTTATTAAAATTGAAAAAATATATAAAACAACAAAATTTTAGACATCTTTAAATAATGATTGCAATGAAATAAGTGTGGAAATAGTATGCGGATCAAAACGATTTCGTTTATAATCATTAGAGCGTGTTTTTTTAGGTCCAAAAAATCGTGAAATAGGATCCTATTTAGGTCCAAAAAATTTCCAAAATAGGTCCGAAATAGGTTGAAAAAGGCCAAAATAGGTCCAAATTTTGACAAAATAGGTTCTAATTTTAGTTGAAATTAAAATATTTATGATATTACATTTACTAAATTTGAACTTTTTCATGATATTTTATAATTTCCAATAGAAATTTATCGAAATTTGAGTGATATAACAATGCCTAAACCTAAATACCGTAGCATTTGAAGGGATTTCGTGATATAAGGGGAGTTGACGAGATGGTGTACGGAATTTTCGTCACTGGAACTTTCGTCTCCAAGACACTTTGGAACTTTCGTCTCCAGCATTTTCGGAATTTTCGACAGCAGCGGAATATTCGTCACCAAGGAAATAAACGGAATTTTCGTCTCCGCTAGGAATTTTCCTCTTCAGGGGCCTATATCAATTAAAGTTCAATAGTCAGAGAAAATCGCTGAAATGTCTAATATAAATGTTAACCTGACAATTTTCGAGGTTAGTTCCTAGTACGATGGCAGATTCTAGTTCCTACTAATTGTAGATATGCCAGAATACTAGCGCCGCAGGCGAAAATTTTTGGGTTTTTGGGTGTTTGAGATGCTAGATTTGCGAAAATTGACTAAAAATAAGCAAATTTTAAGAAAAATTTTCAAAAAACCTAGAATAGGTCCAGAAAAGGTCGAAATAGGCTCAAAATAGGTCTTAGGTCCGAAAAGGCCGAAATAGGTTTTTTAGGTTTTAATAACTCGAAAAGTACGTTACACTATGCGGTAAAACAGTGTTTTTTCGACTTATCTCATCAAGGGCTGTTCGCAAAAAAAATAGGTAAAAACCTAAAAAAACACGCTCTAATAATCATATACTAAAGGAGAAAAACGAGAAAATATGCGTTCACAAGAAGTAGAAGGATTTCCTGCCAGGTCCTCTTAATCTCAAATCCCTTCCATGCGCCGCAGGCGAAAATTTTGATAATTTTGAAGGTCCTTAAGTCAGATTTACTACCTTTTCTATCTAACAATTTGTTAGATAGAAAAGGTAGGACTCAAATTGCCAGACTCAAAATTGCGAATATAAATTTGGCAAAATGATTTTTTCAAAATTTTTAATTTTCTTTAATTAATTTTTTCTTTGTTTGGACAATTCTTGAACTTGCATTTTCGTTGAATTTTGTTTAAAAAATCTGTATTTATTTTATAAAATTTTTTTGAAAGTTTTTGTAATAGTTCGGTTTATTCCACCCATTTTTCTCTGAATCCATTTGCGGCGTTTTTCATCTTTTCACTGCTAAGTAGAATGGCACTAAAATCAATAAACTCTGACTTAACAGCGACACAAAAAGTTTGTTAAGAGAGGATTCTGCTTCATAATTGTGTTCAGAATCACTTAATCTAACCGAACATAGTATCATTCGACTCAGATCAGAGAGCTCTTTCAAATGATAAATTATAGTTCAAGCAAACAATCGCAAAATTGTCAGGGATTTAGTAAAAAGGGGTGGAATAAGCCGAACTATTGCCAAAGTTTTTTAATGCAAATATTTTTCAGGATAAATAATTTTTTAATTTAATTTTCGTCTGAACTTCATTTATGGCTGATAAATTTTATCCTCCTTTTCCTAAAAAACATGTAATTGGTCAATACACATTTGTTGAGCCGGATTTTAAAGTCAAATTTCCTATCTTTCACTGTTGCCAATCTCATCATGATGGTTGTAATTCTTTCGATACCAATTTTGACTTCAATATTTATACAACAACAGAAAATCTACATCAAAATCAAAACAACAATTTACATCAAAACCTCAATAATAACAACAAAACAATTATCAACAACACAAAAAATACCTACACAACCCCAAACAGTACACGAACAAAAATCAACGACAACACTTCAACCTTCCGAACTGTCAATTTTGTACCTCCACCTCGTCCTACCTCAACTTCAATAAAACCTCCAATTTATACAATTTCTTCATCTCCACCTCCAACTGCAAAAATACCTTCAAAAGCCTTCATTACTCCTTCATCTCCACCTTCTATACCTTTTAAAAGGCCTCCAATTCCACCTTATATTGTTCCTCTATCTCCACCTCCTATTGAATCAAAATCTTCATTTTCTGCCTCATCACTTGCACCATCTACTTCGGAAGTTTCAAAATTGGTAGAACCGAAGAGCGAGATTGAACATGAAGCTATGGATCAATGTATTTATTTTAAATAAAATTTTCCACAATTTTAATACTTTTATTTTAGTTGTTCTCAGTGAGCAAGGCAACAAATCTGGATTTTGGTGAGTAATATTCTTTTAAGCTTTTTCTGGTATGATTTCATTATTTTCTCTATTAATCACTGTTTGATTTTGTAAAGAAAATTAATTAATTTTCATTCTATCAATCTCTGTTAAGGAGGAAATTTTGATGCAAAATTACCTTTTAGAGCCCTAAAAGTTTTTAAATTTTTAGGCTTTCGTTTATTCGTCCAAACGTTGTTTTTGATGTTTTGCCTAAATCCTCGTTGCAATTTCGCAGAATTATTTCGCATTTTCAATTAATTTATCCAAATGGATCTGGAATAATCTTCTGCATGTCAAAGTTTTTTTAGATGATTTATTTTTATTTTTTTTAAATTATTTTTAAGAAAAGAATGTGACACAGTTACAGATATGGTTGGAGGTGCTCTCCCCTATCATATGGATTTGCCTGATTCAGTTCGTAATGAAACACAACGACGTTGGGAAAAGAATGAAGTTAAAATCCTTTGTGCGACTATAGGTTTTCTAATTTTTTATTAATTTACAATTAACCAAAAAAAAGTTAATGATACGGATTTGTACTTGTGGTTAGTGTCCAAATAAAAAATTATTTTTTTTGGGAATTCCTTGCAAAGTTTAGTAATTGATCCGCTAGATTTATAAGGAAAATTCTAGGTGTTTAATTCTAATGCCTATTTCTGTTTATTTTCTCAATATTTAGTCCCAAAAATTTTTACGTGGTTTTTTTTATTAATTTTTTGCAACCTCAACCTTATTTGATCTAGCAATAAACTTTATTTTTGGTGTCTTTTTTAAACAATATCCGAATAGCCCGGAAATTTTTTCTTTTTAGCTTTTGGCAAGACAGTCAACAAACCAAATGTCCGTTTTGTTATTCACCATACATTACCGCAATCTTTGGAGCAATACGAAAGGCAATGTGCTTTAGCTGGAACAGATGGCCAACTTTCTCATTGTGTTCTTCTTTATAGCTTTAATGATCATTTACGTGTACTTCGTCTAATCAAAGAAGATATTCCAAAACCTCCGCCAAATGTTATGGCTATGAAGGAAGGCTCTTTAAAAAATGTTCTTCGTTATTGTGAGAATGTGGCTGAATGTAGACGAAAGAAGTTGGCTGCGGCTTTTGACGAGGTTAATTTTTTAGCTTTATTTTTTGGAGAAAGGAATGTTAATTTTATCACGCCGAGTTTCTTTTTTATAATTATGGCTTTTAAACGTAGTCCGAAACAGGGCTGGGCGCCAAGGGCGTATCCAGGGGGTCGGTTTCGGGGGGGGGGGGGCTAACACTGGGTGGGCGCAAAAATTTTTGGCGTTTACCTTGGCGTTCCGGACGCAAATTTTTTTGTACATAAATTTTTATCTTTTCAGCGCCGCAGGCGAAAATTTTTTGAATTTTAGAAGGCCGTAGGCAAAAAAATTCACTTATTCAGCGCCGCAGGCGAAAATTTTTTGAATTTTAGAAGGCCGTAGGCAAAAAAATTCACTTTTTCGACAATCCTTCTCCTAATTTTTTCCCCCTTTCCCCCATTTCGGGGGGGGGGGGCTCTAGCCCCCCCCAGCCCCCCCTGGATACGCCCTTGCTGGGCGCAATTGAGGTTTGTCTGAAATTGCGTGTTTTTTTGACTTGCGGATTGCGTTTGCAGATTTTAAAATTAAAATTGCTGCTTCGGAAATTTTTTTAAATTGCGCCCAGCCCTGGTCCAAAATCGTTGTCATTTAATTTTATGAAAAACATGTTAGTGAGAGTTGAGTAATGTTTAAAATGGGCAATTTCTGTTGCCTTTTTTCAAAGCAACGGAAAACTTTTTTGGTTTGTTGAAACATTTCTTTCGTATTTGGGACACTATTTTCACGCATATTATTTTTTTCAAAAATTATGTTTAAATATTTTTTTAAGAAATACTCTGCCGAACAATGTATTGCAACAGCTGGTCCCTGTACAATTTGTGAAGCTTTAATGGATGGAAAACAGCCTTTGAAACTTTATGATTTTACTGGTGAAGCGCTCGCTGTCTTCGCCTCAATGAGAATGCTTCGTAATACTTGTATAAGCTACATGGCCGATATCTTTCGAGGATGTTTAACTAAAAAACGTGTTAAACAAACGGTTATTTTTTTAAATTAATTTTAAAAAATTATTTAAATAATTTTAGATGGATGATCATAGTCACGGTCGTTTGCCTTTTTTCGGTCTAGGGAGTGGTCTCACTGATACTGATTGTCAACGTTTCATGCAAAAGCTTGTAATTGATGACTATTTGTATTTGAGATTGACCAGCACTAGACATATGACTGTTATTGGATATGCTGCTTTGGGAAAGAAAGGATCTAATTTACTTAATAAATACAAACAGCAAGAGAATGTACCTCCAAATGAACGAGTAAGTTGAAAAATCTTAAAACTAGGGACTCGATTTTTAAACTAGGGACCATCCTTCTCCTAATTTTTTCCACCTTTCGCCCTGCCCCCTGGTACGCCTTTGGGTCCAGCTAACAATAAACCTCTATTTAACAAAAAATATTTTTCTAGAAATATTTTATTAAAATATAAATATTTTAGATTTATTTACATGTTTCTGATGCAAAAGAAAAAAGGCGTAGTAGCAAAGGCCATACAGACTTAGATGGTGATGACCAAACAAATAACAATGCAAATAAACGAAAAAGACTGAGTTCTGTTTTTTGATTATTTGTTTTGTTTAATTTATTTAATTTATTTTTGGATAAAAAAACAAAATTTAATATTTGTTTTAATTTTTAGGTCAAGTGACAATGTCTCCTTTTGTGAATTTTTGCTGATCTTTTACATATTTTTCACAATATTTTGATTGTCTTTTCTGTTTAATTGATCTCAAAATATTATATTTATTTTATTAAATATTGTGTTTGTCTTTTTCTGTTTTTTATCAATTAAATCTTTTGATTATCTTCTTTTGGGTTTAAGGTTAATAGAGGAAGGAATTAAGTATTTATTAAATATGTATTCTGATAACGATTTTGTGACAATTTATTTAAAATATTGCAACTAGGTTTTTATCAAAAAAAGACTAAAATTAAAAGAAGGTTGGATCATTTTTTGCTCACGCATGAAATCAATATATAAATATTAAATTATTAACGTTTGAGCGCGTGAAATGATTAATATTTATGATTTTTGTTGATTCTTAAATAAATTCCAATTTTATTTTTATTCCCCTTTTCTTGTTTCAATTTTTTAAATTTAATCCTCAATTTCTCAAAAATATTCATAAAAATTAATTGTCTTAATTAAAATGCCTTACAAATCTGATTTTCCTCCAGTTGAAATAGCCAATGAGCCTTATCCACCTCGATTGCTTTCTGCACTTTGGGAACATTTTTCCGAATGTCCTGAAAGGATTGCATTGGTTCTTATTAAAAATATTAAAATTTATTAAATTTTTACTATAATTATTTTAAGTAGTTTCATTAACATTTGTTGGTTAAATTTAAAATTTTAATTAAAATCAGGTCAACTCCAAAGAACCAAACACTGATTTTGTGACATTTGGAGAACTTTATGTATTTTCCCTCGCTACTGCTGCTTTTTTACAAAATAGAGGGTTTTTGTTTGGCGATGTTGCTTGTTTAGTTATGCAGAATTGTTGGGAATATGTACCAATATTTGTGGGTATTGGTCTTCAAGGAGGAGCAACTAGTGGAGCTAATCCTTATTTTACTAAAAGTATGTAGAGGTAAGTTTTTGGACATCTTGGTTATCCAGAACTGAAATGTCATCGGTCCCAAATGGGTATAACTAGGCTTCAGGAACGCCCAATATAGCTCCACTAGTTGAGGGGTTCCTGAAGCCTGGTGAAGAAACCTTAATTATGAGAAATACAGAAAACCCTAGTTATGAAAAATATAGAAAAATATTATCTCTCCTCATAATGCTTTCGAATTAAATATTTAGGAGAACTTCAATATCAATTCAACGAATCTCAAGCTAAAATTGTCTTTTGTTCTGAAACATGCCTTGATAATGTTATTGGGGCTGTTAAAGGTGCTCAAACTGTGAAGGTGTAATTTCTCTTCTAATTTAAGTAATAAAGCTTTTTAAAGACAATAGTTCTTGTCGAATCTGGTCATTCCAAAAAGCCGTTAAATCAAAATGAAAATCAGCTTCCTTTTGGAGTTATACGTTTTGGCCAAGTACTTAGAACGGAACCAACAATTGCAATTGAATTTTCATTAGTAAATTGTCGACCTGATAAAGATATTATATTGTTGCCATTCTCATCGTGAGTTGAAAAAATATGAAAATATAAATACACTCCTTGATATTCAGAGGATACTTTTTAGAATTATACCTATTATTAATAGGCATTTAATTAAATTTCCCTTAAATTTGTAAAAATATTTTCAGTGGCACAACTGGATCTCCAAAAGGTGTAATTATCACCCACAAAAATATAGGCACAATGTTGAATATTTTAATTGACCATTTCCGAAATCAAATTCACGCTTATATGCGGCCACCATTTATAGAAAAGGAAGAAAATGAACTTCTTCTTCTCCCTTTCTTCCATTGTTATGGCTTTTGTATGTTACAGGCTTGTCTTTTAAATGGGTCGACTGGATTGGTAATGGCTGGTTTTGAGCCAAAACTTTTTTGTGAGACTATACAGAATTTTAAGGTATATAAATTAATTATTTAAATATTTGAGTTGAGATAAAATGGAAAATTAACGGCTGGAACAATAATACTTAAAAGCGGCAATCTCTTTTTTTAGAAATATGGGGGATGGAGAATTTACAATTTTAAAAAGCGGAAGGTGGAAGCAGGAGAAAGCGGAATAAAATTAAAAAAACGGAAGGTGGAAGCGGAAGACCCAAAAAAGACGGAATTCTGCGGAAGGCGGTGTTATGTACCTATTTTCCATAATTTTATCAAATAACCTTTAATTAAAATTATTCAACTAAAAATTATTACCAGATTCGTCTTATAAAAACTGTACCCCCAATTCTTGTATTTTTGGCCAAAAACCAAATTGTTTCAAATTATGATCTTTCTTCTATAAATGTTATCTTTTCGGGTGCAGCTCCGGCTGGTGCAGATCTATGCGAGGAAGTTTTGTCCAGACTTCCCAATGTTCAACATATTTGTCAAGGCATCTTTTTCATGTTTAAATTGGAGTAGGGTCAATAACCCTATACTGACTTTTGGATTACTTAAAATCATTTCTGACCTTTATTATAAGATTTCAGGCTATGGCATGACCGAATTGACAGTTGCTTCACACTTCCCCGTGTTAGATAAACAAAGATATAAATCAACGGGAAAACTACTTTCCAATTTGGAAATGAAGGTTTTTCTTGTTTCTAAACATTCGGAGTTTTATAAAAATTCTTAGATTGTAGAGATTAATTCTGATGATGAAGTAGAAGTTGAGAAAGGAATGCCTGGGGAGCTTTTACTTCGCGGTCCCACGATTATGTTGGGATATTTGAGAAAACCGGAGGAAACAAAAAGAATAATTAATTCGGATGGATGGCTAAGGACTGGTAGATAATGGATTTTTAGAAAGTTTTTTTACAAACATCTTTAATCAAAGGTGACGTTGTTTTTGTTGATAATGAAGGATTTATTACTGTACTTGATAGATTGAAAGAATTAATAAAAGTTAATGGACTTCAGGTAATGAATGAATGATTCAACAAATATATACCGGATTTATTCTAATAGAACCACATGTGGTTCTATTTTTCAACCCCTCAATTTGATGTGGTTATATTAGAGACTGTGGTTCTAATAGAGACTGTGGCTTTATTTTTCAACCAAGATTTTTTGAAAAATTGAAAATTATGGGAATTTTCTCTTTCTAATTCTCTAAAAATGATTAGAATTTTAAACAAATTTAGTACTTCTTGTCTTCCAAGATTTTCTAAATTTTGCTTAAGGCGCTGAAATAACCCAGCAGTTACGTTAACTGAAAGTTTTGATTCGATTTGCCAGATCGGAGCGGACCGATCCTCCAAATCACTGAGGACGGCAAACTAACTATATTATACGAGTGAGAGACCTATAAGTTTTTTTAGATTAATGTCACAGTTGTTAAAGATATCGAGTTATTTGAAGGGAATATCAAAGGAGTTGGATGGATTAAGGTTTGCAGGGTATTAGGAGGGTTAAGTGAGATAAGTAGAATGTAGGAGGATTTGTATTAGGGTTGCTTGTTTGTAGTTTATTTGGAGGGCAAGTGGAATGCATGCCCACATACCATTTGATTTTTTTTTGACAGTTCATCAGTAAAAGGAGATATTGTGTGATTTGGAGGACTTAGAGGGATTATGGTTTTGTATTTGGATTATCAGGGTTGGAGGCTTAATCCCTATATATAGGGATTAAGAGGATTTGGACTCTTAATCGCTGAATATGTGAAGCTGAATATGTGAACATGTGAAGCGCAAGAATATGGAATAACACTAGCTACGACACTAATTAACCAACATCTGTAACATCCTTATCCTTACAAATCTGTCTTAATTCCCAAATCCACAATATCTCAGAAAATCCCTCATCCTTGTTGATAACCAAATACACATTAGCATTTCTAATCCCACTATATTTCTCCATTCGTCTGAAAGATGCAAAAATACCCCAAACCCCTTATAAATTTTTAACATGTGGTTATATTAGAGACTGTGGTTCTAATAGAGACTGTGGTTGTATTTTTCAATCCCTCCGTTTGGGGTGGTTATATTAGAGACTGTGGTTCTAATAGAGACTGTGGTTCTATTAGAATAAATCCGGTATTTAAAGATTATCCTCGATTAAAAGAAAAAGAATTCCCATGTTTTAAAAAATTTAAGTATTAGTACAGGCTAAAACCAAACATGTTTCTAGCCTAATGTTATTGTTGTTGATTAAAAAAATAAAATCGGAGTCCTCAGTAAACCTCTACAAATTATTAATTTTTAACACAAATCGTTAACTATGGTAACTAAATTATAACATTTAGGGCTGAAATCATAATTTTAGATTTTCGGAAAATAGACTTTCTAAGAGAGAACAGAATCCTTATTTTATTTAAAAACTAATTTAAAGGTAGCCCCTGCAGAACTTGAGGATTTACTTCTTTCACATCCAGATATTGAAGATTGTGCTGTTGTTGGAATATCAGATCCCATGTCTGGGGAATTGCCTTTTGGATTTGTTGTTAAAAAAGAGGGGAGTTCTCTTTCAGTGAAAGATGTTCAGGAATTTGTTAAAAGTAATTAAATTAATTAAAATCAGGGCTGCGATTCATACTTATTTTGGAAGTACATTACGGATAATAATAAAAAATAATATGTAATACTTTTAGCGCTTTTGGTGCCAGAAAATTTTTTTGAAGAAAACTTAATTGGAAAAATTTCTCATTGTGTACTTATAAATTAAACTTTTTGTACTTCTACTTAACATTTTCTCGTTCACAGCCCTAATTAAAATAAATAAATATTTAAAATTTAATTTTTAGTCAAAGCTGTCTATTATAAACATTTAAAGGGAGGAGTTGAATTTATCGATAAAATTCCAAAAAGTCCATCAGGCAAAATATTAAGAAGATTACTCAGAGAAAGGCTTAAAAATAATAATAAATTAATTTCAAAAATTTGATATATTTTTTGTTTTAATATTTTTTTATTTATTTTGTTAAAAACATTTCAATTTTATTTTTTAAAATTTTATTAACTTTAATTTCCGCAAGATTGTAAGGATTTTATTTAGAAATGACAGATTGTCAAAAAACAACAAAAAACATTTAATTTTTCTTAATCCTGCTATAAATATCATATTTCAAAATTTGTTTTACTAGCTTTAAGAAATACATAAACATTACTTATTAACATTTGTTGAGAAATTGTTATTTGCAAGTTTTTTCAACATTTAAAGGGAGGAGTTGAATTTATTGAAAAAAAGGAGTTGGATTTATTGAAGAAAAAATTAAGTTTTGATATTTTTAAAATTTTTATTTCTACTAATATGAATTACACTATTTGTAATTGAATTCAACTTTAGTTAAAAATTTTAGTTTTAAATATGAAGAGGCACTAATTTTATCGGCACTAATTTAATTTTATTTACATTTCACATAAATTAATCAAAAAATTTTTTTAGTTTATAATCAAGAGATAGGACAGTTTCATAATTTTTTATTTTTCTTCGTTTTTCCGTTTTTTACATAAAAGTTTGACCGTTAAGAAATAAAAATTAATTCATTTTTTACTTTTTGTTTTGTTTAACTTGGTTAAAAAACAAAAAAATTGAAACTAAAAATACACTTAAATTTTGAACATTAATGTTTTGTATTTTTAATAATTAATTTTGAATTTTCTGGTTTCTCTATAGAAATTGGCAAATTAACCAAACATTAATGTTCACAACATTTAAGTGTATTTTTAGTTTTATTTTTTTGTTTTTTAACCTTTTCATTTAATTCTTTTGAAATAATGAAGCCTTTCCTTTCTGAAAACAACAAAAATTCCCTCCTTTTTTAAAATAATTAATTTAAACCTCGTGTTTTAAATTAAATGACCTCGTGGTTATGTTTATAGTATTTTGTCTACCCCTACATTTAAATTTATTTGCGCAATTTCCTTCTTATAAATAAATTATTATTAAAAAATATTTTTATTTTATTTTAAATGTCATAATGCTGCTAAATTAATATTCTTAAAAAAATATTATAAAATAAACAAATTAATATTTATTTATAGCCAAATTAATTTGCAATAATATCCTACATTAAATAAATCCTCTTTAAATTAGAAAATGTTTTTCAAGAAAGGAATTAAAATTGAGAAACGTCAACCTGTAATAATAAACAAAAAAAATTTATTTTAAATAATTAAATTTGTTACTTCCTCTATTTTTATTTTTTTAAAGATGCGCATAATCATTGACTTTATAGATTAAATAATATTTTATCGTTGATTTTCCTAGAAAATTTTTTACAAATTTTTTCGTAAAATTTATTTAAAAATTTGATGAATAATTTTCCACGGATAATTTTTAAAAATTATTTTATTTAATAATAATTCTTTTTGTTTTTTTTAAATTTCAGACATTAAAAAAATTCTAAATTTTTTAAAATATTAAAAACCTGTGAGAGAATTTTTTAAATTGAATTGTGAGCTTTTTATTTCCATAATTAAAAAAATATTTTTTTATTCAAAATAATTTTCTCTAGACATAATTTCCGAACACTTCCTAAAAAAATTTTTTCCAGACATTCTTCAAATTAAAAAAACTAAATTTATTAAAATATGCAAGTCTACACTGACCTTTTTTAATTAAAAATTTTGTAAAATATTTTTTTAAATAATTATTTTTTAATAAAAAAAAGTTTGAAATAAATTTTATTTCCTTTTTTCTTTTCCAAACATCTGTTCTTTCCGGTTATTTAAATTAAAAAATTTCTTCAAACTTTGCTCTAAATAATCTTTATAGTTCGTCATTTTAATATTAAAAAATATTTCATTTTTTAATTATTAAAAATTTAAATAACAAAATTTTATTGAAATATTTTTACTATAAATATTTTTCTTGTGTTAATTTTGCAACTTTTGATTATTTTTGAAAACGAAAACCGAGACAAAGAAAAATGAAGAAGACAAACAATCAATTTATAAAATACATATTGTTTTAAATATTTAATACCCTATATGCTAAAATAATTACCAAGGGTAATTATTATTTCAAGCTCTTTCTCAAGGTAGTAATTATTAGTGAGGGGGTAATTATTTGAGAGTGAGACATATTTCAGCATTTACGATATTTTAGAAATTATTTTTAAATTTTACATATAGGTTAAGCAATAACATACAAATAAATTTATTTAAAAATAATTTTAAAAACATTTTCCATAATTATCTTTTAAATATTTAAACAAATTTAGACATCTTGTTTAAAAAAATTTTTTCAGACCGAAATAAGTAGTAACTAAATATTTCCATTTTAAGAAAATGTTAAATTATTTTTTGGAAGTTTTTGGGAATAATTTGCAATTTATTTTTTAAAAAACATTTTTAAAGATTTGTTTTTAAAATATTATTTCTACTATGGGGATTTTAGAATAAAAAATAAATTTTAGTTAATTTATAAAAAATTCAAAAATAAATTTTTTCTGTTAAAATTTCTGTTAAATATTTTGTTCTGTTAAAATTTTTTTAAAAAATATTTTTATAAATTTTTCGACAAATTGGAAGGAAATTTAAATTTATATTTTCTGGGTCATATATTCTGTAGAGTTCCGGAAAGTTCCGGTGTTTTTTTTTGGTTCCAGTTCCGGTCAAAATTTCGTTTCCGGTGAAACACTAACTTTCTCCTTTTTTTAAATAAAATTTTTTTCATTAAAATAACATTTTTAATTATTTTAATTAAATTTGGAAAAAAATATTTTTCTTAAAATTAATTTTGAAACAATTCTTTGTATTTATTTAACAAAATTAAAGTCAAAATAAACCAGGGCTTCGATTTCTGCGGATTTTTCCTCATTTTGTGGTTTTTTGATAGGGCGATGAGGATTATTTTTAAAAATGCGGATTTGCGGATTTTTGTGGTCTTTTGAAGATTATGAGGATTTTTTGTATTTTCTTGTAGTTTTTAGGATAAAATGTCATTTTTGGCTTCTTGGCCTTCCAAAATCCGCAAAATTTTCGCCTGCGGCGCTGAAAAAGGACGCTATTTGGCTTAAGGATACTCCAAAATCCACAAAATTTTTGCCTGCGGCGCTGAAAATGAAAGAAATCTGGTTTCTTCGTCATCCAAAATTCTCAAAATTTTCGCCTGCGGCGCAAAAAAAGAAGATTTTTCGAGTAAACAATACACTTTAACTAGGATGGTGAAAGCATTGGCTCAAGTCAGCTGTAATTTTTATTTAATTATTCGGATTTTAATAAGATAGTCATTAATAGTGAAAAAATTGCTCAATTCAATTGATGGAGTCAAAAAATATAAAGTATAATGTGATTTTAATTCAATTTTTGTGTTTGAAAATTTTTTGCGGATTTTTCATATCAAATGCGGATTTTTTTGATCAAAGTTGCGGATTTTAAAAAATTCGAGATCGAAGCCCTGAAATAAACTAACAATCATTCTTTCTATTTTAGTATTTTTTTAATTTTCCAGAAAATATTTAAATTAAAAAAGCATTTATCTGGAAATTGTCTTTATGGGAAGAGGTTAAAATAAATAGCTAAATAAATACCCTAAATAACCTTTGGTCGGTTAGTTAGTTAAAAAAAATTTTTTATGCGCGTTTCTTTTTTTCTATTTTAAAGAAAAGTGTTTGTGTCTTCGTTAACGCCTTCTAAAAAAATTTTTTTCCATTTATTTTAGATAAGGCAATTTTGGTTTTTTTCATTTTAAATTAGGCAAATAAATATTACATCCCCGTAAATTGCCTGAAAAGCCGTTTAAGCTCTATATTTGGTACTTTTTTATTTTAATAGATAAACGAATGGATGCATTTTTGGTATTTTCATGAATTTTTTATTTTACACGAATTAAAAATTAATTCGTGTAAATTTAAAATTCTTTTTTGTTGAAATAAAAAATACTTCCGTTTCCTTCTATTTTTATTTAAATACCAAAACTTAAATAAAAAAATAATTTTTTTAAACTTTCGAAAATAAATTGAAAGAAAAATAAGGATTAGAACAAAAGCCGTTTAATACAATTTTTTATCCATATATTCGACCTTACATGAGATAAATCCTTGGATCTGTGGTAATGTACTTATCGCATATAGGTACTCTTTTAATTACGCTGAGTAATTATTATTCCAATCTCTCATTGGGGGGAGAGGGTAACTAATAGATTGAAGGAGGGTTTAATATTTGAAGGAGGGCCTAATTAATAGATTATATACTACCTATATTATGAGCTTACTTAGCGGGGTTATCGCTAAGTAAGCTCTTGTCAAACTTTCCAAATTTTTTAAATTTATATTCAAAACTTACAAATTAATTTGTGAATTATTTTTATTATATTTGTCTTTTCTAATATTTCAAAAAATTGTCGAGATATTTTTTTGTTTCACTTTAAAAATTTTTTGTGACGAATTAAGTGTTTATGTATACCAAATTTCCCATAATATTTATTTATTTTAAATATTTTAAATGCGTGTGAACAAAGAAAAATATTTTTTAAAGTAAAAAAAGTACTAGAAATTCTTTTATACTTTTACTTTTTTTTACTAATTCAGTCAAAACTTTTCTTTCTTTTAAGTACTTTTCTACATTTCCTTTCTTTTGCGCGCCATTCTTTTTTCACGAATTTTCTTAGAAATTGGATTAATTTAAAAATTCAATTTATATTAGAAAGAGAATAAGTAAATCATGTGCACTTTGCATTTTTTTTGACAAAAGAAATAAAATTTATTCAATCCAAATAAAAAATGTTAACTATTACTTCCATTGTATATTTAATATTTTTAACTACCTAATATTTGCTGAAAACTGTATTAATCTGTACACTATGTTTCGGTTAATCCAAATTTTAAAAACTTTGAGTTTTCCGATTTGAGTTTTTGTTAAATATCGGTTTTATTTTGGGGAATTTTTAAAAAATCGCTAATTTTCAAAAATTTCTGTTCCAGTTTCTATAATGTCGCAATTATTAAATTTGTGGCCCTAAAGAAGGCATTTGGGCTAGGTTTTTGAGACGAAGCCGGGAGCAGGACCGAACTACTCAATATCTTCAGGCTATAATTATTCTCCATAATGACCATAATTAAAACTTTCTTCCCGGGATATAAATTCTCTTTTTTGTTTAAAAAAATTTCTCATATTAAATTTTTAATTTAAATTTAAAAAATCTAAATTTAAATTAAAATTTATTACTTATTAAAAATATATTAATTAATTATATACATGTACCTATTTTTTATTTTCCTTCTTCCCCTTTTCCTTTTAAAAAATAAATTTAAATTATTTATATTAAAAGGAAGTGAAAAAACTTTTAAAATATTTCTTTTGTTTTTATTTTTTTTCTAAATTTTTATTAGCATTTTTCAATGAGGGATTATTTTACCCATTTTTCCCTTTTCATCATTTACTACATAAAAATAAATTATTTTCTTTTTTTACACTCTTTTATTATGTAAATATACATATGTATATTGTGGCTTTTCTTATTCCATTTGGTTTTAACAAGCTTTTTCTCTCATATTTTCAAATGAATGTTTTTTTGGATATATAGTAGACTATCTAGGGAATAATAGTTTATTATTATTTGGAAGGAAAACTCTAAAAATAATTGTTAAAACAAAATAAAAATGTGAAAATATAATAATATTATTATTTTTAAATTAAATAAATCTTTTATTCTTTTGTTTCCGATTCCTTAAATTAAAAGCTATACTACTAACTCTATTTTTAAATATATTTATACTTCCAAAAAAATATACAGACTTGAACATGGAGATTCATATCCTGTGGATGACTCTAAAATTAACGATATAAAAGTATACGGATATTGACTTCACGGATCCGTGTCCATGTCCAAGTCTGAAGAAAGTCATTTCTTTAGTTAATTTTTTTATCCTTTTGAGAATAGTTTTTGAATAATTTAAGAAAATATTTATTATGTTAATTTACTAGATAATTTACAAACCTTTAACGTTAAAATGACAAATAAAAGTTTTTAACATTTACCAGACTAATTAGCATTAAATAAAAGTCCCAATTGGATATATTAAAGGTATAAATATTTTGAGGAAAAATGGTAATTTGTAATCTAAAACATTTTTATATTTATTTTTTGTAAATACCAAAATTATGAGTTAATATTTATATTATTAATTATTATACCTCCGTTTATATTTTTTATAAAATTGTTTTAAATTTTATTTTAAATTTGTTAGAATTTAATGTTGAATTGGCATTTAAAGTATTTAGATTATTTTTAATGTCATGTCAATATCGTCAAATTTTAGTAATAATTCAAAGGATTAAATAAATAAATATTACAAATAATTTTTTTACTAATTTTCTATTTAAAGATATTATTTTTAATAATCGTTTAATGACTTAAAAATTTATTTTTTTACTTAAAAAACAATTATTTTTTATTAAAAAATAAAAATAAATTTATTAAAAAAATTCTATCTTTTAATCATTTAAATGACTCAACATTATTTTAAATAATTATTTATTTTTTCTTAACTGAAAAGATTTAATTTTGAATTTTTTGAGAAATAATAAATTATTAAAAAGGATTTTAATTTTTAAATACATAAATATTTAATACAAATTAAATTGAGATATTTAAAAACAAAACAAAATTGGAATTGACAGTAATAAAAAATTTTAAATTTCCCTCTGGAAATTTGGAAATTCTTATTCTTAAATGTACACTGTCTTTCCAATTTATTAATTTACTAAACAAAATCACAAACTTTATTAACAATTAATTAACTACTTTCGCATCTAAAATTTATTTTAACAAATTATTTATTTTCCTTTCCACATATCCACAATTATTTTTTTAAAAATTCCATATATCCCCAGCTACATATAGAATTTCCCAAAATTATTTTATTAACCAAAAAGTACGCGGGAAAGGGAAGAGTAAAATGAGATGACGCCAATATTTTATTTAATAGTAGAGTGAGTAAAAATAAATAAATTATTATAGGGACGGACGGCAAGCAAAAAATATTCCCAACACGTTTCTGTTAATTATGTTGAAAGGCAAATATTTGTATTAAAAATGGTTGAGGTTATTCCATCGATTTATTTTAAGGATGGGATATATATGTACGTATTTTTAGTTCCTTCTTAAAAATCTTTTTTAAAGAATTAAATTATTTTTTAATTAGTAACTCATAAAATTTATTTATTTTTCTGAAATAAAAATAAGATAAAGGTTTAAATTTTTTGATTTCCAGATGTTTCAACTTTTAATTTTTTAAACATCTTTATTTTATTTTTTTAATTTTAACTATATAAAGGATTAAAATAGAGATCAATTTAAATCGTTTGGGCATCTTATACTCGTAAATCTTTATTATATATTTATTTTGAAACAAAAATAAACAATTTAATTTTTTAATTACTATACAAAAATTCTACAAAATTTTTGACATTAAATTTTTAATTATTTGAGTCCAATTTATTAATTTAATAGTTTAATTAAACAAAAAATATTTACCCATTAACCTTCAAATAAAATTTTTACGAATTTTTAATTTTAAGAATTTATTCTCACATTTATTTTTTCTTTTTGTTTTAACAAAACAAAAATAAAAACTTTATAGTATATCATCAATTCTTGTTAAATAAACTTTTTATTTTTATTTTTATTCTTCTACTTCCTTATTATTATTTTTTTCTTTTACTTAAAATTTTTATTTTTTTATTATTACCAAAACAATATTTTTATTATTTTTTTTTCAAAAAATATATTTTCTGCTAATTATTTTTGTTTTTTTAAATAAAAATAATTTTGCGTGACTCATTTCTCCTGGGAACTAAAAAATGAAATAATAAATTATTTTATTTAAAAATAAAAAGTTTTTTTAATTTTTTAATTTTATTATTCGTCTACTCATAAAAAATTAATTACCTAAATGTCTAAAAAAATTTTCAAAAATTATTACTTTAAAATAATTTTTTGTAAATATAAACTACAATTAAATAATTTTTATTTTAAATTGAAAATATGTAATTCAAAAGAAAATGACATTCTACATATTGAAATTGAGTAAAATAATAAAAAGTAAAAAACAAAATTACTTATTGTTAGATTCTCAAAAATTTATATAACTATCAATTAAATAAAAATAAAATTTCAATTCATTTTGTTATTCATTAAATAAAAATAAATAGTATTCAAATGATTATTTTGATTATATTTATTATTTTTTAAAAAATTTTAAATTCTAGAATATTCTTTGTCTTTTAATCCCTTCATCTTTTGGATTATAAAAATTAACTATGCTTGTCTTTTTTGAACTATTTAAAAGTCTTATTGGAAATGCTTAATTTATGTCCCCTAGTCTCTATAAATCAAATATCCCGTTCGGTTTTGGATCGAAAAACTGATTTTTTGGGAAAGTTAGAATTTTAGGCGGTCAGTTACTTGATTCAATTTAAACGCCAATTATTTGACTATGTGTATTATGTTGTAATTGTGGGTTTTTTAATCAATTATAAGTTAAATTTTGATTCGTCTAATGAAACACTAATTATTTACTATATAAAATTTATTAAATTAACAAAAAACATAGAAATACATAAATTCTTGTATGTTAATTAATGCTAATTCTAATATAATATTTACACTTTAATTAAAAATATTTTAATTCCACTTTTTCTTCAATGTTCGAATTTTTTCATTTCCGTTTCCATTTTATGTAAAATACACCAAATTGTGTCCCATAGGAATTAACTATTTATTAGATATTATTTTTTATTAATTTTTTAGCAATAACAAATATTCATTAAAACAAAAAACTGCTACTTTCCTGTTCTGCCACACTCCAAATTAATGGTAAAAATGTTGTATGTATAGTAATAAAAGTCTGACACGAATCTGAGACTACCCTCATAAACATAAAAATCAAGGGAAGAAATTGTTAATATGAGCTTGTGGAGTCTAGGTGAATGATACTTAAATTATTTCGATCAAAAAATTCTTGACAAAATTATTATTACCTTGTCAGCCAGTTCAAAAGTTATTATCCTTTTTTTATCCTTTGCAAAATCGAATTTTTATACTAATTTGAACTTGGTCCCCTATATGGTTTTTTGGTTTTCAGTAGTAAAGTAACAAAAAATATTTTACAAAAATATGTATATTTACTACATAAATTTTTAATTTATTGTTTAGTATAACAAATAATTTAATTATTTAAATTTAAAAGACAATGCCATTTCCAGGAGTTATTTACAAACAAATAATTTTTTCTCTCCTTTTATTTAAAAAAATTTCTTCCTTCGAGTATCAAGTGCAAACTTTATTTTTCTTTTATTATTCTCACGGTCAAATATTCACGAAAATAATGGGTTTTTTTTATATTTTATCTTTTTGAAATTAGAATAAATATTACTGATATGTATACAAATAAATTAATAACGTCATTTTATTTGTCAAAAATCAATTTAAAAATAATTTTTAATTTTTTGATATTCAGTTTATCTTAAAAGAAATTTTTAATTGAAGGAAATTATGATTGGTATATATCACCGGTCTAGACGACCCGATACCCGATTCCAAAAATCGCGAATTTATTTCTTATGTCCGCCAGACCCCTGATTTACATAAAAAAATTATTTTTAATATTTGAATATAAGATTTGATATTTATACTGAAATTTTTTATTTGAATATTAAATAATATTAATATACTATTATTTTGATCAAAAAATTATACCAACACAATTAAATTTTTTTCATAATTTTTATTTTAATTAATTTTTATTTTAAAAATTATCTACTATATATTTTTATTTTATCTTTTTAACCTTCCTCCTTTTATTTTTTAATTCCGTTAGATTTTTCATTTTTGTTAGTTTTTCTTCTTCCGTCTAAAAAAATATTTTAAGTAAATATATTTAATAATTTCCATTAAATATCCATTAAATTTACTATTTCTCATTGTTTACATATTCCTCCGTCATTTCCCGAATTGTACTTATACCTCTTTATTTATATTTTTTTATAAAATTTATTCGCGTCAAAATTTGCATGGCTTCAATTTCCTTCATTTTAACCTTCATTTTTTGTTCTCACGCCATTTATTTAGGTTTTGCTTAGCTGTTCGAACAGATAGTATATTGACTCACACTATCCAATAATTTTATGAACAGAATTTTTATTTAAAGACTAGAATTACTTTAAAATATAACTGAAAATATTTAATTATTAAAAAACAAATTAATAAAATAAAATTAATTTCGTGTCTGGCTAAAATAAGGAACAGACACGATATAAATATACCAAGGCACGAAAAGACCAAAACATGATCCAGAGAGATCATGTTTCATGTTTGAGATCATGTTTTTCTAATACTTTTCTTTAAATTATTTATAAAAAGAAGTCTCATTTAAATAAAATTTTATTAATATTTTATTTATTTTTATTAACATTATTTTGATGATATAATTATTATAAAGTTTTTTACAGCTTAATAAGCATGTTTACCTCAATCGGAATTTATCATAAAAGAACGGAATTGTGGTTATATGTATTCACTAAATAAATATTTTATATACCTTCGAACTACTATATTTTCATTTTTTGAAATAAAATAATTAAACTTAATATGTAATTTAAATTACAATTATTTTTTAATTTAAACATTTATTATTAATTCACTAATTTTTTAAAATATTTACTACATTTTTTCAAATATTTTTTTAATCTTTTAGCCATTTTTTTAAAATACAAAAATAAAAATTATTTACTTCCTCAAAAAGTAGAAAAAAAATTTTTTGTACTTTTATTTTATTTAATTTTGAAATTTTTTAAATTTACTTTTTAGAGATAATTAAATTAATGGAATCTCTAATTTCTATTTAATTTTTAAAATTTAAAATTATTTTCTACAAAATAAAATGAATTCTTCTTTAAATCAATTAATTTCAAATAATTCTTTAAATAAAAACCAAAACCAATTAATTATTCCCCCTTCACAAGAAGATAAATCAGCCAATTATTTAGCGGCTGCATCAGCACTCCAATTAGTTGGGGATTCAGAAGAAAGTTCTTTATTGAGAAGAATTCCTGCAGGTATACAACTTTCAGGGACTTTAGCACCTTGGCAACAGCAACAAATTAGTGAAGATGAGTAAGTGGATTTATTAAAGTTGATAATTATTTTAAATACCTAATTACCTATATTAAATATCTCGCTATAAAGTATATCTTATACAAGATACACGTAAATTTAGTATTTTTAATTTTTCAAGACTGTATTTGATAGTTAAAAAATCTGGGGTGATATCCCAAAAAGAGGGTTGTGGGTTAGTTTACACGCAGCTAGGGGTAATCATTGAGTTCTACTCAACTCGGTGTAGAACCTGGTAAATTTACCAGGTACCCTTACCTCGTTCTTGGAATACCGCCTTTGATTATTAAATGTTATTTTCACCCTCTCTCTTATAGTGAGATCTTATTTTTAAAATTAAATTTTTTTTAATTTAGATTCTTTGCCACTTTACCTGTATTTGATATGTTCCCGTTAAGCAATGGAGATGAGAATCACGTTATTCTATATGCTTTGGTTTGTTAATTATTTTAAATAAAAAAAATATTTAAATAATTATTTATAGCTGTATGCTATTCTGTTTCTTGTTGGTGTATGTGGAAATATTAGTGTTATTACTTTAATTAGGTAGGTTAATTTATTTTTTAAATTAATAAATTAATTAAAATATTATTCATTAATCTATTAAAATTCTATAAAAATATTCCAAATTTATCTAATAATTATTTTAAGACATTTACATTCAAATACGAGTTATGACAACACAATGATTTATGTCCTTTTTCTTTGTTTTGTTGACTTAGCTTCTGTTGTGCCCCTTCCTATGGCTATTATGGACCAAGTAAATTTTAATTAAAAATTTTGATTAATTTTTAATTTTAGTTACTCGGTTTTTGGATGTTCGGAACAGCTTTATGTAAAGTATATCGAGCACTTGAACATGTTGGGAGGGCTTTAAGTACTTTTGTACTTGCAGCTATGGCTTTTGGTAAAAATTAAAAAAAATATTTTCTTTAATTCTACAATTTTTTTAAAGATCGTTTTATGCGTGTTTGTTATCCACACAGAAAAACTAGGCAAATTTTTATTTTTTTTATTTTTTAAATTAATTTTTTTAGTCGCCGAATGGTCTTTATTCAATTATTATTATTAACTCTACTTACTTTTGTTCTTCTCTCTCCTTTATTAATTAAATCTTCATCTAGAGAAATTGTTTTAAAAGAAGTTTTATTAGAAAATCCTTACAGATTAGCTAGAGTTAGAATATTTAAATGTATGGATCATTTAGAAGGAACTCTTTTATGTAAGAAAATAGATAATTTTTTGGAAAAAGAAATGTGTAGGAAGTCGGTTAAATGGTGGTTACGGGGTCTCGCATGCATGATTTTTTTAATTTTATGTTAGCATGACGGGGTCCCGTGGGATAAATCCCGCAAATCCCGGCGAGACGGGATCCTGTAAAAAAGATCCCGTCCCGCCCGAGGGTACACCCCAACGTACCGCAGAGCTGTAAATTCGTTCAAAATTGTCGAATCTGAGATTCGACACACAATTGGCATGGTTTTCAGCTCATCGAGATGGATTAAACCAACCATGGGCGTCCCGGATCCGATAATCTTGAAAAAAGTTATAGCTCTGCGGTACGTTGGCCTGCTCCCCCGCACCGACCTCTAGTACTTATTTTTTAATTTTTTAAATCTTTTCCTTTTTAATATTTTTTAATATCGTTCTTAAAAATATTAAAAAATTAAATCTTTAATTCTGTCATTAAAAAAATTTATTTAATTTAAGCATTCTTTATCTCTTATATGTTCCTCGTTGGCTTTTTCTTACCTATTTTATTAATTACTGTTTTTTATGCTTTAATGATGAAAAGATTATTTAAAAGATCTCGATCACTTTCTAGTTCTAAGGTATTTTAATTTAAAATTTATTTTCTTTCAAATTTTTAAAAATTCCTTTTAGCTCCCAGTTAATCGGATTGCCGGGTATACAATAGCTATTTCTGTATTTTTCGTTTTATGTTGGAGTCCGTATTGGATTAGTATGCTTTATTTTAATTTTGTTCATTGGGAAAGTGAAGATAATGAAAAACAAAGTGAAGATATTTTTAGGTAAATTTAAACTTAAAATATAAATTCTAAATTTTGGCTTTACTTGAAATTATTAGCTTTAATCCCCTCTCCTTTCCCACTTCAAGCTTAATTAAAGTATCTTATCTCCAGACATCCAAAAAACAATTTAATAATCCAGATACCTAAATAAATAATTTATTCAACTGAATTATTAAATTAGTTTGGGATATTTGGAGATAATACATATGTACTTTAAGGACTTTTAATTAAAATAATTTGAGATTTATATTCCCTGTAAACTCATTTAAATAAAAAAATTTTGTTATTTTTATTTAAATTTTAAATTAAAAAATATATCCAATTCAAAATATTTATTTTTCCATTAATTTCAAGTTCTGATAAATTTATTTATATAATGTATGGTGTCCATGCCCTCCCTTATGTCAATTCTGCCTCTAATTGGCTTCTTTATGGCCTTTTAAATAGTCAATTAATGCGGCGTGCTAAATATACAAATGAAACTTTTTACAATAATACAACTGGAATGCCAGAAAATGGTTTTGGGAGTATTCACAGAAATTTTAATGGAAATACAACAACACCCCCACCCCCTTCACAAATAAGAATTGAATCTTCCAGAAATTCTAGTTTAGCTGTTACATCTAAATTAAATGGAAATGGTAGATGTAATTCAACATTATCCACACCTTTATTTGGTGGTAGTAATAGGAAAGGAAGCAAACAAGGTATAAAATATAGAGGAATTAAATAAATAAATAAATAATCTTGGAAAATTTTTCGAAAATTCTTGAGATGTTTCAATTAAATTACAAAATTATAATAACTGTCAGTTAACTTTTAGACATTAGATAATAATTAGGGTTGCCAAAACCGACCGACTCGAACCGAAAGATCGAGTAGGTCTCAAAAACAGTAACAATAATAATATTGAAATTACTCGATCTCGAATCGATAATCTCAAGAAACTTAGGGAATAAGAGAAAAATGTTTCCATATATAGAGAATTTTTAAATGAATTTTACAACAGGTCCCAGGGTTTAATTAATGTTTTTAAATTCCTTTTCCTTTTTACTTTATTAAATTACAAAAAATTATTTTTAAACTCAAAAAAAAATTATAAATAATTCTTTTAGATATTTTTAGTTAGAAAATCAACAATTAATGGACAAATAATTTGTCACGAGAATGGAAGTGCTTTCTCTCCAAGTTTAAGCAGTCAACGTTCAATTTCTTCAGTATCAGCACCGTTAAGAACAATTACTTTTAGTTCAATTAGACAACCAAATAATTTAAATAATAATTTAAATAATGAAGAAAAAGAATCGAGACAACGATTATTAAGTCAAGAAGTTAATAATGATATTTTACTTTAAATAAAGAGAGCTATATTAACATACCTTTAAGGGAGAGGAAGTTCTCCGCTCTAGAGATGGTCGGATTACGATACCGAAACCCGATCAAAGAATTTTAAAGCCCGACCCAACGTTTTTCTCAACACGAAACAGATCTGATATACCCTATAGAAGGGATAGTGCCAATACAAAACATATCTACTATTTTCGAGAAAACGGGAGGGCATGATCTCCAATATTTGTAACCCTTAAAATAATACAAAATATTTACGTTTTTAGAGTTTTATATTTTTTGTGCCTTTTTTCATTTAAAATTATTGTATAAAAATGATGCTTAATACATATAATTAATATAAACTTTCGTTAAAATCCCACCCCCAATGGACTAGCTGATTGTTGGGTGTAAAATCGTGTAGTTATCTACTCCCGACTACTACAACTAAGTTAATTTATAACAATTATGAAAATTAAATTTTTAACATAAAATATTTAAAAATATATCTATTAAATAAATCACTTTCCTCCTTCAAAAAAAATTTAAATCGGCATTAACATTACAAACTTTCTTATTATCATCATATTGTTTAATTAATGGCTTTTTCCACCCTCCAAAAGGTTTAAAATCAACAAAATTAGCCTTATTATCATAATGTGGATACCAAAGAGGAATATCATTAAATTTTGTAGAACCTCCAGTAATTGGTTGCCATTGGGCATTTGAAGTGTAAATTCCTATTTTTTGTTTGTTTGCTTTAAGTTCATTAACCATTCCCTTTAAACGAAAAAAAATTTTTTATTAAATTAATTATTTTACCTGAATAAAATCAACATTTTGTTGTTTATTTGTTTTCCAATATTGCAGGCCTTCAACATCTAACCAAATTCGATCACATTTAACATTTTTTGCTTTTAAATTTTTGAGGATTGTTTCAATAATATTTCTAAATAAATTTTTATTTAAAAAATGATTTATTCTATGCAATTTTTCAGTATCCATAAGGTATGGGATATTATTAATAATTAATATTTTCCATGGGAGAGGATGAAATTATTTGAAAGTATCAAAGAATGTTATTTTAAAAAATTATAAAAATATTTAAAATATATTTACTTAGGACTAGCATTTATGCATTTAGCACAGGGGAATACATAACAATCAACATTATCAATCCCTGCTGTACGAGCATTTTTAATTGTATTAACAGAATTTCCATCAAATTTATTATTTGATTGCCAAACACGAATATAAATAGATTTATATCCATTTTTCTTAAAACATTTTGTTTGTTCTAAATTAGCTGGAGAGCTAATATCTATTCCTTTATCGGAATAAATTAAGTTTATGTTGTTAAGAAAGATTAGTAAATTTAGGAAATAAAAACAAAACATCTTTTTTATTTAATAAAACTAAAAGATTATTTTAAAAATCAAAAAATAATTTTTATTGTAAAGGGTAAGTAAAGTTTTGAAATTGCTTAAAATGAAAGATAAAAACGTGCAATATTTAATACACACACAAGAATCTTTTACAAAATATCTGATCACAAATGGAGGTAAGGAAAAATTTTTATACTTTTAAGGCGCATCGAAGAACTGATTAAATACCTTTTTAAATCCTTATTTATGTATATATCTATTAAAAACGTTAAAAATAATAAACAAAAAGGTGAAACAAATATTTATGAAATCATTTTTTAAAGCAAATAATGTTGATATTTACTCAGAGGGGGGAATTGTTAAGCTGACTAATATTACTTATATTTTTTATTAAGAAAAATTAAAAAAAATTATTTTTAAATTAAATAACCTTTTTGATTATTTTAATTTCATTAATTTATAACAAAATTTATTTCAGACATTTAACACTAAATAAACTTAAATAAACAAAAATTTCATTAAAAAATAAATAAATTAAATATTTTTATTTTTATTTATAAAAAAAATATGCACTTTTTATATTTTCGGTCTGAAAAGTATTATTTTTAAATTCTTATATACCCAATTTTTATTTCTGAAAATTTTCAACTAAAAAGTACACTTTACACAACTGTATATATTTTTAAAATATTTTTTTTTGTTTTTTAAATAAATTATTTATTATATATTTTAAATCAAAATAATTAATAACATAAATATTTTTAATTACTATAGTCTGGCGAGAATTTTTTTTTTATTAATTTTTATTCAATTAACTTAATACAAATATTATTTTATTATATTTATTTTTAAATTTTTAATTATCAATTTAATTCATAAATTCTCAAAAAGTAATCGAAAATAAATTTTCAATTAGTAAATATTTAATAAATGTTATAAGAATTATAATTTTTTGGAATTTCTTTTGTTGGTGCTACAAATTTGCTTTTTTATTTATTTCATTGATAAATCAGATTTGTTGATGTTAGTAAGATTGGTGATGTTATATAAGTGGAATTACTGGAAAGATGTTTATTAAAAATCTGATAAAATTTCATAATTTTATTTAAAGAATTTAATTTTTTAAATTTATAATTTAAAAGAAAATATTTTAATTAGAGATCCAACAAATATTATTCGAATATTAATTGCTATTTCTCTTCATTTGCTATTTCTCTTCCCAATTATTTGTATTTAAAAAAACATATCATATCGAAATGCACACAATAAATTATAAAATATAATTTTGTCACAAGTCAAAAATAAAATTGTGACAATTTTTATTAGTTTTCTTAACTCTAGTTTAAATAACCTTCATCAATGAGGCATAGTTTTTTCACATTAAATTCGTATTTTTAATCAAAAAAATGATCAAAATATATATTTTCATCAAAACATTTAAAAAAATATTTTTTAATCTTTAACTTTTATTACAAGAAATATTCTTTTTAATGTCTTTTACATTTTAAATAAATTTATTTATTACAGTTTTTATGTGTTGGATTTTGTTTGGAGGTTTCGTGTCAGGCAATTAAAAAATATAAAGAAGAAAGAACAATTTATAAAATACTCTTTTTAGTTTTTATTCAAAAAATTTTCTTCCCAAAAAAATAAAAAGGTACTTTTCCATATACGACCGCAAACTGAGTGCCAACAAAATTTGATCGGTTATAACTTTTTGATGCCTGATCCTATACAAATTATTTTTATATCATTCGAAGGCCCTAGATAAAAGGTATCTTTTTTCCAACTTGATGGATCAGGTCTGATCACTCATTAAAAGGTTATAACTCGATAAATCTGAAAAACAACAAATAACTGGACTTATCGGATTATAAATTTTAATGACTGATCAGATTTGATCTTCCTATAAGAAAAAATATACAGGTTATTAAGGGCTTTCTATTGATATAAAATTAATTTGTATTGGATGTAGCATTAAAAAGTTAAAGTCGATCAAAATTAGTTGGCACTCAGTTTGCGGTCGTATAACGGAAAAGTACCAATAAAAATACTAAATAGTAGGGTAGCTCCCCGTCCTCCGAAACCTTGACCCCGAACACTTCGATCCTCGGAGGGTCGGAGAGCTACCTTACTAAATAGTGATATTTAAATAAAAAAATATTTTAAAATATGAATCTTGCAATTATTTTCTTAATATTATTTTCATTATTAATATATTATTCATTGTGTCCTAAAGTACCTACTGGACCTAATCCTCTACACAATAAGAAATGAAAATAAATTATGATTGATGAAAATCGAGAAGAAATGACGGATAATAAATTATAAGTAAATTATATGCTTCTAGATATAATTTTGAATGAGATAAAGTTTAATTGTTTAAAATATGTATTTTTATCTTTCGATCACAAAAAAATATATAAAATTTCATCGGGGGACAAAATTTAACAAGCTTTTATCTTTAAATAATGTAGGTATGTGGTTTTAGGTTACTAATTACTTAACAAATTAATTAAAGTCCACTTTAACTAGCAAATAAACTAATAAATCTTTTTAATAAGCTTTAAATAAAATTTCTATTTTTTCTATTCCGATTTTTTCTATATACAGATATCGTTCGATTTAATATACCAGTGTGGATCAAACCAGGGTTGCGTCGTAATTACGAATTACGATTACGAATTACGGTGTTTTTTCAGTTACGAATTACAAATTACGAAAAAAATTTTTGATTACGACGCAACTCTGGATCAAACCATTCTGAACGAAGTTGGCCTGCTCTAGATAATAACATCGCCTTTCTACTCGCTACGATCTCCATAGACGGATTGAAATAAAAATACTATGGTTACTAAGATGTTAACTTTAATTCAACTTATTAAATTGATTTACATATCATAATTAGGGTTGTCTGTTTCACACCGAGAAAAAAAGTTTTGGGTAAACGAAGAATTTGCTGAAACCGACAAACCTTTAACCATAAAATATAGAAATATAAAATTATTTAACAAATACTTTTCCAAATATTTCTGACACAAATTAAATACAAATATTTATAAAAACAAAAAATAAATATATAAATATTTACTAAAATAGTATTAATTAGTAATTTCCTTTTTGATAAGAGATAAAATAATTATTATTATGTACCTTATTCTTTCTCTTTAATTGTAATTTTTGCGTAAAAATGAAGTCCTTAATAGTAAATATTACAAAAAATACAAATTATTATTTTATTCAATTTTTGCTTTTTCCCATTTTTATTTTTTGTTTATCATGTAATATTCTGACGAAACAATTAAACGAAAAAATTCAAATTAAAACACCTCTTGGAATTATTGAAGGGAGAAGATATTGCATTAATAATTATGGAGATAAAATAGATGTATTTTTCGGGATTCCTTTTGCTTTACCTCCAATTGGAAATTTAAGATTTGAAGTTTTTTTAATTTAAAAAATATTAAAATCTAAAATAATTTAAAGAAGCCAAAATCTGTTCCAAAATGGAAAGGTATTCGTTTAGCTACACAACCACCCCCAGCTTGCATTTATCACGCGTGGCCTGAAGGTTTTGATAAAAAGGAAAAGAATTATTCTGAGGATTGTCTTTATTTGAATATATTTGCACCCAAAATTGTAAAAGTTTTTAATAAAAGGATTGATTTAATTAATATAAGACTTAATAAATTTTGTTAATTAAATTATAGCTTTAACTTGTGGTGGCCTTGAGGATCAGTCGGATTTTGGTTAAATATCGAATCGAAAAAATTAACTCGAGATCTAGTTTTATGTTTCAAAACTTGTTTCTAATCTTAATTGATAAATAGGGTTGTTTGTAAATTCAAAAACGATCATTGGATACCGGGACCAAACCGGAGAATCGAACGGAATAATCCTCGGTTCGTTCCAACCGACATCCCAATTGATGAGGTTTAACTTATTCCAAGCTTTTTTAATGATATTCTTAAACTACATAATTGCTTTCAATTTCCAAAATTTCATTTTTAACAAAACACTTTATTACAAAATTTTTAAAATTAAATTTAAAGAGAAAAACACCCGAACCTATTCAACTATATCCAATTTTGTTTATAATTCATGGTGGTGGTTTTGATGTAGGTTCATCACATGAGTATCACAATTATACCGAAATAGGAAAGAAATTTGTTTCTCAAGGAATTATTGTTATTTCCATTCATTATCGGCTTGGATGGATTGGTAAATTTAAAATAAATAGATAAAATTTAAAAATAATTTTACTAGGATTTGGGTCTACTGGTAATGATGAATTGCCCGGTTTTTATAAAATATTTTTATTAATTATTCAATAAAATTTTAAGGAAATTTGGGTTTATGGGATATGGTCGCAGCATTAAAATATGTCCGTCAAACTATTAAATCATTCGGAGGAGATCCAGATAAAATAACTATTTATGGTTATAGTGCTGGAGGAGCAAGCGTTTCTCTTTTGTCAGTTTCTCCTCATAGTCGAGGTATTTGATTAACTTTGGTACTCAAATTATTTTTATTATAATATTTTTTCAATTTTAATCAACTTTTCTTCCTGTAATAAATAATTTTAAAAAATACTTTTAAGGCCTTTTCAAACGGGTTATTCAAATGAGTGGTTCTCCTCTTGCTGCTTGGGCATTAAATGAAAGAACAGTAAATGAAACAGTTAATTTGGCTAAAGCAATTGGTTGTTCTAAAACAAATTCAATTAAACAATGTTTGACTAAAATTAATATTTCCGATGCTTGGAATTTTGTTGATAAAATAGTTTTGTTGAGTTTATATTATTTTATTTTTTTCTAATTTTCGGGAACAACACGCACTGAAGATGTTAATTTTTCAAAATGGAGTCCTCGTATTGATGGAGACTTTCTACCTAAAGATTTTCCTCAATTAATTGCTAATTCTGAACCTAAACAAACAATAATGGGTTTTGTTGATTTGGAGACATTATTGTGGAGTTAGTTAAATATTGTTTTGTTGGATATATTTAAACAAATTCCAATCAGAATTTTAATAAAAAAATTTTTAAGCACAATTCATGGGGCGTAACAATACGTTGGCTGCTTATGCCCTTCCATGGGAAGAATCAAAATATTTTGATATTCACGAATTTAAGGACAAAGTTAAAAGAATTGTTGCAAAAACTGAATTTTTTGGGGAAAATATAGCTAATGAATTGGCTAATGAAATTGTGGAATTTTATTTAAATAATGATCCACTTATCGAATTTAATCAACTTGAAAATACAACAACTTCCAATTATTATTATTTACAACGATATACTTTGGTAATTAATTGGATTTTGAAAAAATAATTTAAAAAATAAGTATACAAATAATTTTCTTGATTCAAAATTAAAACCGCTGACTTAAAAAATATTCTAAAATAGATTTAATGAATTGTATACATATTAGAATTTTATTTCCTTAAGGTAAAATGGTCATCATTACATACATAGTAATTGTTATTGTTTAATTAAATAGTTTTGGAAGATTTTTTATATTTAGATTTAATACCACAAATATATTAAAAATAATATATCGAAAATAAAAAGAATTTTTAAAAGATTTTTTTGACATTTACATACTTAAAAATGTAATGTTAAAATAAATTTCTCCAAAATGTAAAAAAGAAGGTAACGTAGGAGAGGTAGTATCCACCTTATTCCCATATAGTTTAACTCACATGATTTCCAATTAAAAATAATTAAAAAAATTTATTTTAAATACTAGCTTTTAACTGATCTTCAATTTATAATATCAGTGATTAACGATGCTCAATTAAAAATTAAAAATGGGTGGCCTATTTATTTATATTATAATCTTCATCATAATATTCAAGAATTTCCTAAAGAAGTTAAAATCCATCGTAAGAAAAATAAAAAAATATTTTTTTTAATAAAATTTTATTTTTAAAGAAAATTTTCACACAAATGATGAGAATTTTATTTTTCATTATTCGCCTTTTAATTTTACTTTAAACGAAGAGGATTTGTCTGTTGAAAGATTTTTGGTACAATCTTTTGTTAATTTTATTAAATTTGGGTAAAATTAATTAATTTCTTAATTAAAAAATATATTCTTTTTTTAAAGAAATCCTTCAATATATGAAATTAAATGGCACAAAGCTACTCAAAAAATGCCAACAAGACATGTCAGAATAAATGGACAACAAACACTTGAGAAGCATTATGATTTGGATTTATTAGCTAGACAAGAATTTTTTCAGAAAATTTCAATTAAATATGGACATATTTGGGATTTGGTTAGGGGAGGGCCTGAAAAATAGGAAAAGGAGAATGATAAATTTAATTAATTTAGAATTCATGCAGACAATCTTTTTTTATCTTAATTTTGAATAAAAAGTTGTTAATATTTATATTAAAATTTTATTAAAAATCCTTAAAAATAAATAAAATTAATTTTATTTTTCAAAAATTAATTAAAATATTCGTGAATTAAAAATAACAATAAAATTTCATGTACATAAATATTTAATTCAAAATTTTATTTAAAAAAATTTATTTGTTTAACAGAGTTCACAACTTTGAATACAAAATTTAAGTCGAATTTCTGGTTTATAAAATTTATTTTTGCAAAACCCATTCTTTGCCCAATATTGACAACTAAAAAATATTTAAATAAATATTTTTTAAATTTAAAAATAAAAACTTTTTGTGTTCATCTGTACAATTTACTGAAGGTTTTGGTAATATTATAGGTAAATCTGGTGGAGGTAAAATAACTGGCTCCTCTGGTTGAACACCGATCCAAGAATCTGTTGTTGTTGTTAATATATTTTCTGTTGATGTTGTTTTATTTAAAAACCCTCCTCCACCTTCCAAAGGAATTAAGGATAATAATTCTTTTATATTTTGGTTTGGTAATAAATTAGAGGGAATTAAATTTGTTTTGTTGTTAACTTTTTAAATTTAAAATTTATTTTTTAAAAATTAAAATTATATTTGAAAATCATTTTTATTTAAACAAAAAATTAAAATGTCTATTTTATATTTAGTAATTGTAAATTTGAAAATGAAAATCTTCAATAGAATTTTTAATTTAATAAGGCTGAATTATTTCCTTTTAAGCTCATGCAGAAGGTTTTACTTGTAGCTGGCAAGAGTATGTCTGAAATGTCGAAGATGTTGGAAATCGGAACTGTCGGAAATAGGAAATCAGCCTAAATTTTTGGAAGTTGGGAATAGGAATTCCGACTGATAGGAATTCCGACTATAAATATGTACATAGCTACATATGTGCTTTACTACAATAATTCTACCTCTATTTAAACTTTATTATATTTTTACCTCTATCTAGTCCTAAAGTATTATTATTTTCGACACTTTTATTTTTATTTTTTAATCCTTCCAACATATGTGGAGCATTATCTAATGGTTGTTGATTTTGTTCATTTATTTTTTCTTCTTTTTCTTTTTGAAAATTAAATGGTTTAATAATTTGTTGTTTTTGAGTTAAAACAAAAATAAATAAATTAATAATTATCAAATAAAAATATAAAAACATTTTTTAAAATTAATTTTTAATTTTTAAAAATCCTTTAAATAAATTTTATTTTGTTAAATTTTAAAAATAAATGAAATTTCTAAATTTAGAGAACAATTAAATAATAAACAAGCTAATAATGACAATGATATTACAAAATCTTTTGTACAATTATTGTTTTTATTTGAAATAAAAATCTGTTGAATAAACAAATCAAAAAACATAAAAAAATAAAAATGTCTAAATTGATTTATGATTGTTGTTATTATTTAATTATATTTGTTAATTATTAATGTAAAAATTAGAAGAATACAAGTTTTTTTAGAATTTGTATATAGGTATGTACATTTAAACGAATTTGAAAAAATTTTATTAAAAAAGTTTTAGATATGGAATTAATAATTTAAAAATTTAAATTTTAAAGATATTTAAAAAATGAGTACCTAAATTTAAAAAAGAAAAATTTTCAAACTTTTTTATCAGAGAATAAAAAAATCAGTTGAATATTTAGTTTTTTTTATTTTTTTAATAAAATATCCCATTTTGAATAATGTCCTAAATATTTTTCAAATATATTTTAGTAAATAATTGCCTTTAATTTTTCTTATTTTTCATCAAAGAAAAAAATATTTAGTACAAACATATAATATAACTAATTTAATAAAATATTTTGATTTAAAAAATAGAAAAGTTTATTTTGGAATCATTTTTAAATAATAATTTCTTTGTATAAAAATAATAAAACACACATTTACAACAGGGCTGGAGAATTTTGAATTTTAGAAAGCTGAAGACCAAAGGCGGAAGCTTATCCAGTCCTGATTTACTATTAAAGAATTTAAATTACTATTTAATTTTAAGTCAAATAATTTTTAAATTACTATTTTAATAAAAACATTTATTAAATGCCCTCTCTGATTGAAAAATATTTCCATCTACAAATTCTAAAATCAGCTGAATATTTTGATAATGATATTGCAATTGTAATTATTTTAAAAATAATTAAATATAAAATTAAATTTAAAAATTATATTATTTACGCCTTGATGGCGCGGATCTCTGGATTATTTCTGATATAAAAAATAATTTTAAATAATTAAAATTAATTAAAAATATTTAAATAGATAGACATATCAACTGGTTGTAGTCTAACATTTTCTGATATTTACAACAAATCCATTCAATTATCTTCTGTTTTACATCAATTTAAATTTTTAAATCCTAAAGATGTTTTATTATGCGTTTTAAATAACAATATTTATTTTCCTGTGATTTTACTCGGATTTTCTTTAAATGGAATTTTAGTAACAGGAGCATCTCCAAATTCAACAATAGGTTAATGAAAATAGTAAATAATTTATTGAAAAATGTTGAAAATTAGAGAAATGTTTAAATTAATATTTTTCTAAATTTATTTAGTTAAAAATTAAAAGTAAAATTTTGGTTATAAAAAATAATTTTTCATTTAAATAATTTTTAATAAAGAATTTGGTAAAGAATATAGACGAGATTCCCTAGAATTAGTTAATATAATGTCAGATAAATTTATAAAAATATTTTAAAATTATTTAAAATTATTTCTTTAGGTAATTATTCGAAACTCTCGGTAGAGAAATTAACCTTAAATATATATCTTTAATATCTTTAATAAAAAATATTATATGTATTTATTTTTAGAAGAATTAAATCATTTTATAAACAAAACTGGTTGTAAAATTATTTTAACCGAAAATGGAAAACATCTTGATTGGTTAACTTCAAAAACTGAAGAATTGGACATTAAACTAATTTTACTTGACAAAAAGAAAAAACAAAAAGGAATAAACTTTTTTGAATTTTTAGAATCAAATAAAAATATTGAAAATAGGGAAAGAAATAAATTTTTGGAAGAATTTGAAGCAAATAAATTTTTAGGAGGAACTAATAGGGATGACGAGGATGATCCTCTATTTGTTGCTCTTTTAAGTAGTTCAACAAGGTAAAATTAGATTAATAACCTTAATAATATACCAACGTATCTTTTAAATTTAAAGCGAATATGCTAAACTTATTTTATTGGTAAGTTTATTTAAAAATATGCAAGTACTAACCATTCTTCCAAATTTTCTGGTAAAATTATAAAATTTAGACAATAAAAATGTCTAAATAATATAATTTTTGTTGAAAGATTTAAAAATATCCAAAATACATCTTAAATATTTTAATTTAGACGCATCGAAATTATATTAATACAACTGAAATTCTCAAGTAAAATAGTATATAATTTTTAGAAATAATATTTTTTTAATTTTAGGCCAATTTTTGACAAAATAAGTAACGGTAAAAGAGGCACAACAATTGCTGCTCAGCCATTCTACCATGCTTCTGGTTGATTAATTAAATTTAAATAAAGTACCTATTTATTTAGGTCTTTGGATTCTTTGCTATTGCTTATTATTTGGACATCGTTCATTAGTAATGAAAGAATTTGAGCCTATTAAATATTTAAATATTGTAGAGGAAAATAAAGTAAAAAATAATTTTAAAAAGAAACTTTAATTTAATTTAGATTGAAACTCTTTCACTAAATCCATTAATGATTGCATCAATTGTTGAACAAATAGAAATAGGCAAAGAAAAATTTAATTTAGTTTGTTATTTCAATATTATTATTTCAAATTTATTTTAAATTCTTTAGTCTTCAGTACAAACAATAATAAGTGGAGGTTGGATGGATCCAACCAATGCTAGCGAAAAACTAATTAATTATTGTTCTTCATTAAAAAATTTTGTTAACAGTAAAATAAAAAAGATATTTAAGATAACTAATATTTATTTAAAAAAAGGTTATGGAATGACTGAAATTGTGCTGGTTAGCCATATGACTCCTTTAGGAATGGATAAAACAGATAAAAGAATTACTAAATCTGTTGGGCGTTTATTGCCTGAATTTGAATATAAGGTCTAGTTAACTCTTTGAGCTTATATGAAATTCTCAAAATATTTTGTATATCGTTAAAAATCTTCCATAGATTGTTGATTGCCTTTCTAATGAGGATTTGGTTTCAAATAAAAATTATTCTCCTGGTACAAAGGGTGAACTTTGGCTTCGATCAGCAAGTATTATGCATGGATATTTAAATGACTCTATTTTAAATAAGAAGGCGATTGATAGTGATGGGTGGTTTCATACTGGTAATTTTTATTAGACATTATAGAAGATTTTCCTTATAAAGGCGATATCGTTTATGAAGATCGTGAAGGATTTTTCTTTGTTTTGGACCGAATTTCTAGTTTAATTATATTTGATGGACATCAAGTTTGGCCGACTGAACTAGTCTAAAAAATAAAAATATTTTAGAAAATTATTATTTCAGGAAGCTATTTTACTTTTACATCCAAGAGTCCAAGAAGCTTGTGTGGTGGGAGTTAAAATAAAATTAAATGAATGTTTTGTGGATGCACCAAAAGCTATAGTTGTTTTGTCAAAAATTGATAAGGAACAAGAAAATGAGGAAACAATATCCCTAATATTAAAAGAAATATTGCTTTTTACAAATGGTAATTAATTTTAGCGGGAAAATAAAATTACTGGTTACTCTAAAAAAATTTTTTTAATAGAACGGCTCGAACATCATCAACAAATTACTGGAGGCATTATGTCTGTGGATGTTTGTTTTCTTGAATTTTAAATTCTGTAATTTTTTAAATTATTCAGAGTTTGCCAAAAACACCTTTTGGAAAGATTGCTAGAGGAAAAGTTCGTGGAATGTTTCTGAAAGACTGATTTGGAAAAATTAATTTTAAAGAATCAGAAAACGATTTTAGAATCTAAAAAAATTTAACTTCAATCTTTATTATTTCAAAACATTACTTCCAATTTCTTCTTAGAATAAATGAATATGTGTTTAAAATGTTGGTATTAAATGGATTTGCGAGGATTATGAAGGATATCAGAGGATTTGTGAGGTTTAAGAGGATATAAGGAATTAAGAGGATTTTAAAGAGATACTGAAGGATTTTGAAGATCAAGTGGGATACCGGTGGATTTGTGAGGAGTAAGAGGATATCTTGAGATATAGGGGGATTAAGCAGGATTTTAAGGGGATGTGGGGGATATCGGTGGATTAAGTTGGATATAATTTAATTTAAAGTTTCTAAGGCGGATATTGGTCATTTGGTGATTAGTAGGTATATCAAAGGATTCTGGGCGATTAAGTGAGCTATTGATAATCTTTTCAGGGATATAAGAGGTTTTGGAGGGATATCTAATGATTGAGGCGGATATCTGTGGATTTAGAAGGATATAATTAGATTTAGAAAAAAATCCAGAAATCCAGGCTGAATCCAGACCAAAAAAATTCTGGATTTTTTCTGGATCTGGATTTTTCCTGGACCCAGATCAAGAATCCTGTCCAGGTTACTAACCTAAATCAAGATCCAGATCCAGGATTTTTGAAAATATCGATCTCTACTACTAACAAATAAGTTAATACATAAGTTGTTAGGTTTTTTTAACTTATACAAAAAAGAATAATTAATTGTGTTTAAAAATAAAACCGAGGTTTTATTAGTGATGCTCGGGAGAAGAAAAAACCCGGGAATCCTATTTTCGCGCTGCAGGCGAAATTTTGAGAATTTTGTAAGACCCCTAAGCCAAATGTCTCCCTTTTTAGCGCCGCAGGCAAAAATTTTGGGAATTTTAGTGGACCAAGAATCCAGATTTCTTTATTGTTTGCGCCGCAGGCGAAAAATAAAAATATAATTTTATCAAAAAAGCCATTCTTAGAGGTGTAAAAATTTCCCGACTTAGTCGGGAATTGACATCGGGAGTCAGGATCGGGATACCCGAGCATCACTAAGTTTTATTATAGTTGCATGACATAAAAAAATAAAAAAAAATTTTCTATAGAAATTTAATAAGGATTATTTAATTTTAGAATATTTTGCAGCATAAAAAAATAATTTTTAAATAAAAATAGAAAGTTTATTTACTTTTTGCCACGGTGGAAAAAAAGTAAATAAAATTTATTTTTGAAATCTTGCCAAAATCTAAAAATAATATTCATAATAAAATGAAAAACATGTGAATTACATAGAGTAAAGACTTGTGATTTTGAATCGTCAATATAAAAAATATAAAAATCCCTATAATAATGTTTATTGCGAAATTGCTCATAAAGCCAAAAAAGCTAAAAAAAGGCTAGTAAATCGCCAAAAAGGCTCATAAAGAGTCAATTCTGAATATGTTTAATTGTTCATCTGGTGAATTTTTATTTATTAAATTTTTAAAATATTAATTTTTAAAATTCTTAAATAGTAAATAAAAAAAGTAAAAAAAAAGTAAATAAAAACAGCAATTTACTTGAATTTTCTTCATTTTAAGATAATAAACTTACCAAAAAGAATATTTACATATTTTATTAAATTAAAAAATATTAAAAAATGAAATTAATTAAATTCTTTATTTTATTAATTATTATTTTCTTATTTTTTATTCAATTTATATCGAGTCGTTGTGTACCTACGGGGTCTAATAAACTACACAACTGTAATGGAAAATAAATTTCATGTAAAAATTATATAGATGAATATTTAAATAATAATTAAATAATTTAGTATTGATGAAGAATATGAAAAAAGAAAGGACAAAAGAAAATAATTAACATTATAAGAAAATAAATTTTTAACCAAATTAATCGGGAACAAATTACTATAATTGGTTATATAAATGCTAAATTTTAAATAAATTTTAATGGTTTTCTCATATTTAACGAAATTGCGGATCAGGATTTTTAACACGTGTTGTTATCGTTTGAAATTAATTTTTGAAATCCTGCCAAAATTTAAAAATAATATTCATAATAAAATGAAAAACATGTGAAATTGCTGCTAGACTACACCTTTGGACTGAATTTTTCTGTCATAAAAAATGCTATGACGGGATTTTGATTAATCTTCGTTTTTACTTTTTCATAAAATTAATTAATTATATAAAAATTGTACGATGAATGATCAAAATTTAGACAAATTATTAAATGAAATAACTAAAAGTTTTCATCCTTACAGAATTGAATTTTGCTAAAAATTTCTATTTTAATTTATTAGAAAAATAATTTTGAATTTAATTCTAATCCAAAGTTTTATCTATTTTTTAAAAACAAAAAATTTTTATAAATTATTGTTTATAATTTAAGTAAAAATTTAAAAAAAATTTAAGTTGAGGTATTATGCATAAATGTCCAAGTATTTTTATTTATACCACTTAATTGGTATACATATTTTCTTTACATTGTTAATTTTTGTTAGATATGTGCATAAACATATTTTTATATAAACTTTGTTTGCCAATAAAAGGATATTATTTTCTTTTTTGATTAATAAAAAATATATATCTTTATTATTTTTTACTAGTTTTAACAAAATTATTTTTTCTATTTTTTACAATTAAATTATATAAAATAAAAACAATTATAATTAATTATTAACAACAAAAATTTTAAATAAAAACTTTAAAAATGATTAATAAATTAAATAAAGTATATTCTTCGTTTAATTTATTTTCTCGAAATAAAAATGAAATTTTAATAAATGCAGATTTGTTAAAAACAGATTTAATACCTATTGAAATAATGACAAAAAATTTAAATAAAAATATGAAGGAAGGAAAAGGAAAGGAAATAAAATGTACTTGTAGATATTTATGGAATGCTGAATTACATGGATTGACTGCTTTTTTGAGAGTAAATAAATAAATATTTATTAATTAATTTATTTAATATTTTTACAAGAAAAAAGCCAAAATATTTAGACTTTTGTTTTATCAAAGGTAGACTGACTCCGCTTCTTTACGTTATTTTAGTAAATTCGTTAGGACCAATTCCTGTTTTTATGTATTGGAGGGATTAATTATATTTTCCCTTTCCTTTTTTTAATAAAATTTTTTTAATAATAAACAAATTTCCACCAAAATATTTCAAAAAAAATTCTTTAAATAATATCATTAGTGCCGTACAATGGCTGAAAGAATATTTTGGGGTTGTATTATTGCTGTTTGTGTCTTAATGTCAATAATTACAACAGAATGGATGTTTAATGATTATTTAGAACATCAAACAGCTACTTTAATTACTATAGAGCAAAGGCAACGAAATCAAGGGTTTAAACACAATAAATTTAATAAATCTTTCTTTTTATTGTTTTTTAGAGAAAGAGGGTTGCCAATGCCTGTTTTAGTTATTTGTCCAAAAAATCCAGATGCTTTAAAATATAATTTAATACTTAAAGATATTAATCGTCGCCTTCCTCGTATGGATCGAGTAACGATAGGGCGATTAATTAGTTTTGCTATTGCTGGTGCTGGCTTTAGTAATGTTGGTCAATTTATGAGACGGAGAATCAAAGAAAATATTAGTGATCATCAGGTTGAGAAAGATTTAATCGAAAAATTAATCTCTATCGATATGGAGATTCAAATTTGATATTAAAAAGATTTAATAAAAAAAAATTTTCCTAAATTAAAATTTAACAGACCCAACATCTTTATTCATTATTTCGCCGCTGGCGTGGCTATCGAAGTCTCAGTGAATTTTATGATACTTTGTTTAATAAATATGGATATACTTGCAAAGATGTTTTTTTAGAAATACTTTTTTTAATTTGGATTTTTATTTTTAAAAAGTTATTCCAAAAATGTTTATACGGATACGAGGAAATACCTTGTTGTGATATTTTCCGTCCTCATTATGTTATGTTGCGAGGACGTTGTATGAGATTAAGATATATTATGCATCAATCTGATCCTGCTGATATTGGAAGAATTGATGTTTATTTGGTTAAAAATTTTTAAAAAATTGTTGAAAATAAATTTAATTTTTAGAATCAATTAACTAGTCGTCTCACCGAAAAATCGGGAATGCAAGTCACTTAATTATTTATTTAATTTTATTTTTAAATGAAAATAATTATTTAAGCCCCAAATTGTTGCCTATATAACAGATGAACATCAAGCAGTCGGTACATTCCCTCGTTATTATGTCCATTTTCATTCTGCTGTATTATTACGTGCCAGAAATAGACAAATAAGTATGTTACCTGATAATGATCAATGCTATAGTAATTATGGGAAAGATGTAAATTTAATTAATCAAATAAATATTTAAAATTATTTTTAGTATAAAGGGAGAAGTTCGTGTTGGGTAAAACGTTGGTTACATGAAAAAATTGTAGAACCGTTTAATTGTACAGTTTTCTATCTTGGCAGAAATAGATATAATTATTTACCTATTTGTGAACCAATTACTATTGTTAGAAATTATTTAGATGTTACAAATTTAAGATTGGATAATGATACAAGAAAGAGAGTGAGAAATAATATTTTATTTTTAGATTTTAGGAATTTTCTTAATTTTTATATTCCTTAACTAAATAGAAATGATTATTATGAATTAACTAACAAGAAATTCAGATAAAATATAAAAAAATTCTATTTTAGTGTAAACCTGCCTGTATTCGATCTGAACATACATTTCAAGAGTTTAGACCAAAAGGTTCTGTAATGAAACGTAATTATATGCCGGCATTTCGAATTGAAATATCTTTTACTAATTTAGAAGTATTTTCAAATGAAAATAAAAATAAATATTTTATTCTAATTTAATTAAAGATAGAGGTATATCAAGAAGTATTGACAACAACCTTACCTGGATTTGTTTCTCAATTGGGTGGGCAATCTGGATTATTTGTTGGACTTTCTGTTTGTTCTATAATACAAATAGGTATTTCAATTGCTTGGAAATTACATTTGTGGTATAAAAGATTTTTTGATGGAAGGAGAAATGAAAAATTTTGAAAAAAATTTTTGTGATGATAGAAATTGAAGAATTCTTTTTAAAAATATTTTCATTTTTTTAAAGTTTTCTAAGCTTCACCACATGAATATTTATTTTTTAAATGTTTTTCCACTTAATTTTCAGACTATTCCCTCAACAAATATTTTAATGTTTTTTCTTCTTTTATCTTTTTACAGCACTCCCCCCGAACCTTCTTTTAAATTTATTCTCTCTTATTTATTTAAAAATGTTTCATTTCCTTATCAAACACATTTCTAACCCATAGATGAAACTTGTATCTTATCTAATTTTGCTTTTCCGCCCTCTATCTCTTTTTGAGACTAGGCTTCTAGTAAATATTTTCTTTCATTTTCCTCAAACATAGTTGAGAGTTTTAAATATCTTGGGAACCCGGTCACAACAAATTTAAGTAATAATTTTGACATGGATCAGAGTTATTTTCTCTTCTATTGTTTATTCCGTTCGAATTTATTTTTTATTCGTTATTTTATATACGAAAATTTTTTAAAATAAAAATAATTAAAATCTAATAAATTTAATAAAAAAAATTTTAATAAATTTAAAAAATAATAAAAACAATTTATTTTGCTAAAATTTTTAATTAAGATTCTTTTAACTTTTTCATTTAAAAACTTGTTAAAGAAAAATAGCATTTAAAAAGGAAGGTCATCCCCATTCAACAGTCATCGAGAGCAATTTATCTTTCAAATTTAGTTTATTTTGAAAGGGAAATTGTTATTTTAAAGAAATGCATGAATTTATTTAAAATTAATTTATAATCAATTAAATATAAATTTCTACAAATCTTGATAAGTTTATTTTTTAAATTTAATCTGTTCAAAAATTCCCAGAAATTTAAAGAAGAAATGTACTAATGTTTATTAGCCATTACTTTAGGGTCATATGATTTTTTGTGTTTATCTCGTGCTAGGCCGGATAAAATAAAAAGATTTGCTTTTAGTTTGTAATAAATTAGCTTGATTGATTGTCATTTTCTGATTCTACTTTAAACATAAATTTAATTTTAGCTTCCTTCCTCTTTTATTTCTTATACATATTTTTAATGTTTTAAATATTCCTTTTTATTTTTAAGTTTTAAATTTAAGAAAATGCATTTGTGTATTTTTAAGATTTAAAAAACATTTTTTTATGGTCACCAGAAATGATCTCTCTTTCATTCCCGCCTTCGAGAGAATCCTACCCTTTCTGACCATTCTGCTTTCACGTCCCGTTTTCTACTTTTAAAATGTTACATTTAAAAAAATTTAATAAAATATTTTTTAACTAGAATATTTAATTAAAATTATAATGAAAAATAATCATTTTTTGTTTGGTTTTTCTTTATTTCTGCTAATCTCTGAAATTTTAACAATGAAAATTGGCAGACAACGAGAATTAAATTATATTATTTCTTGGTTGAATAATAATCATTTAAATGATGATTTTCTTTGGAAATTAGATAAACAATTATATATTTGTGGAAAAGAATATAATAGAAATGAGGGAGATCAGGATATTGAAATAAATAATCAAATAAGTCGCTTACAATTTGAGTTTATAATTGTACAGACTACATGCTCTAAACAATTAAATGTAACTCTAATTAATTTTAAATTTTTTCTCAGAATCTAGATTATTCCGAAAAGCTGGCCAATCTTGAAACATCCCAGATTTTTCAAACTCATCTTCTATTAAATGTTATTTTTCTATTAAAGTTTAAATTTACAATAATACCTGTCGCCAAATATGGCGACTTTTTATTGAATTGTCCTTTTGTTAATTGTCCCCCGTTCACTCATCGTTAAATTTTTAGCCGTTCACCCCTTATTTTTTTGTTGTCCACTCAATCTTTTTTCCCGCCAAAATTCCTTTCTCAATTTTTTAGTGACAGCCTGTTCCTGTCACCCATAACTCTTTCGTATTGTTTTTCCTGCTTGTTTTTTCTGCCCCATCCTCTCTACACATTTTGTTATTTATAATTCTGTAGGAATTATTTTCAATTTCGCAATTTTTTGAGTTTTTTGTCAAACCCCGCCCCTTTTTAATCTCTATTTAAGTCGGCGGGCAAGCCTTAAAATTCCATCCTTCCATCTTCCATTCTACATCTATTTTACGGATCAACTTAGTGGCTTGCCTGTGGACTTCTGTTTTTTGGCCTTGTCGTGTTCAATTGTTGGATTTTTTATTTGTGGAATAAATTTTACGTGTTTGGACTGTGCTTAGCTTCTGTGGTGTGTTTAAGAGTGAACCAATCGTGCCCTGGTTCACTGCTTGTTCAACTGAGTCGACTGTTCTAGATCAGTACTCAGTGTGAATTCTCGTTCTTGGTGGATTTTACTCTTGGTGTTCAACTGGTCCTTCTTTGTGTGTGTTTGGTTGGAAAAAAGTGAAACGGCACTACCGTTCACCACTTCTTTCTTCCTTTTTCTTTGATCGGTTGGAACAACCAACCGATCTGGTGCCACGACTCTTTTTTCTCCAAATCCAATTTGTCGGGACCCCGACTCCCGACAAAGTGGTGCCACGACCCGGGACGCCGTCGTGGTTCAATACAACAACAACTCACAACAACAGTAAAGCCGCTGGGCTATAGCTATTTCTCTCCTTCAGCTAGTGCGAGCTTTACAATCAACACCCGTTCCTTTTTTGGTTGAACTGAACAACAGTCGCCACTTCAACAACTACATCTACTCCAAATCTTTTTTGGTTGAGCTGAGCAACAGCCACCATAACTGCAACTACTTTGTGAAGTGAGCTGAACAACAGCCGTCACAATGTCAGCAGTCATCCGGTTACAATTGGCCACCGTCTTATCAACGCTTAAGGAGAAGGGCCGTTCAGTTCTTACAGCATTGAATGCAACCGACACCACTGTGGATGAAGACGATCGTTTAGAGGCAGATGCTGTTCAACTCAGAGAAGCTGCTGGAAGGGCCCAAGCACTGGTGGATAAATGGTCCGACTTCATTGCCCGACTCATGCCAACGGAACAACAAGACGAGATGGACATCCTTCAAGCCTTTCCGCCGCCGAGAGGCGAAGTCAGAGTGGATGATGAACCGACCGTCCTGGCGCAGATTGAGCATTCCTATGAATTGGTGGACTTGGTTAACGTGTGCCTCCAGCAACGCAGAGTTGGCAATCGTGGCTCTGTCTCCTCCCGAAGAACTGAGAAGTCCGCCACCAGTGGTAAAGAACAAACTGATAACGTCCTTCAACAGGCTCAACACACTCAAAATAATGGTCAACAAAGTTACTCGCCCGAACACCCTGAGGGATTTGTACGACGTCAAACTCAAACACGAATTACTGAACAGCAAGCAGCTAGAAACGGAACAAGTACCCACCACACCAACTCTGCTAGCCAGGCTGGCTTTTCACCATACCAACAGCAGGGAACGTACAACGGTGCACCGATCTACTCAACCTTTAGGCCATTTCGTCTTGAACCCATGAAATTTGCTGGCGACCCGAAAGAGTGGACTGCATTCTGGCTGGCTTTTGACCGCGCCGTGAACAGTCAACCACTCCCACCGTTTGAAAAGCATCTATGTCTTCTGCAAAGCCTGGTACCTGGTTCGGCTGCTCGTCGTGCCATTGACGGCTATCCACCATCTGACGAGAATTACCCGATGGTGGTCAGCATACTTCGCCGTCAATTTGGTGATGTAAAAGCCCTGCGCGAAGGTCTGATTGCTGAACTTCTGCACCTTCAAGTGGCCAACAACTCACTGTACTCCTTGCTTGATCTTCGTGAAAATATTGAACGAATATGTCTACAACTTGAATCACCTGAGGGCTCCAATGCAACGCAAGATGAAATTGTGTGTGGAATCATCAGATCGAAATTGCCTCGTGAAGTCTTGGAGACTTTGATTGATTGGGAACAGGACGACGACGAATGGACTTTGGCTCATCTCCGTGCTGGCCTTGGACGAATTGTGCGACGTAAAGAGCGCCTGGAACGAACGATCACGAACTTACGTCCTGCTATGCCTGAACGACGACCTCTTGAAGAAGAACAACGTCAACGAAGTCAACCACAAGACCGATATCCTCAACACCGTCCAGCACAAATTTCACGTTCTTTTGTGACTGTCCAACCAGCTGGCAACCGTGTTGAACGACGACAACCATCACCAACATCTTTTACTGGCAGAGGATGTTCTTTGTGTACTGCAGGACCTGAACACTTACCGAGTCAATGTACAACATGGAATACACCGCAGATGCGTCAAATGCGTTTATTGGAACAACACAGATGCCTGAATTGTCTCAGAGACGACCATCTCCTCAATCAATGTCAAAGTGTGAAAAGATGCCGTGTATGTAAAGGCCGTCATCATTTTATCGTGTGTATGCGACAAGGAATTATTGGACGTGAGGCACCACGAATTGAACGTCAACCAACGACTACAGCGAATATTGGACTGGCAACAGGAGAAAATTTACAACCACTTGGCCAATCAACTCGTGAGGTGTCACCACTCAAACAAGCATCGACTACTCATACTGGAATGGCATCAGATCCCACTATTATTGATGAAGCAACAGAGATCAAGGCGCAACCGACAGGCAGACCAAGAGCGCTACTCATGGTTACTGAAGTGGTTGTCCGGCCTATTGGAGCACGCAATCGTCAAGCCACGGCAGTCGTCTTCTTCGACCCTGGCAGTCAAACTAGCTTTATCTCTGGATCTCTGGTGCGTCAACTTGGACTCAAAAGTGGACATTCTGAAAAGATGCGAGTTCATGTACTTGGTGGTGAAAAGAACGAACCTTTATGTTTTGACTCTGCACGATACAAATTACAACTCAAGCGATATGATGACCAATGGGAAGGAATCGAACTCAATTACATTGAAGAAATTGCGGCTCAAATGGAAACTCCGAAGTGCATAGGCAACGACTACTCTTACAACTACGTTCTGAGAATGGACATTGGAAAACCGCATATACTCATTGGGACACGGGAATTTTGGAAGTACTTTATTGATTGTAGAATGACCAATCAGGGATATACAATCATTCGAACTGTTCTTGGACCAGTACTTGGAGGAGAAGCTAGCTTATCTGGACTGAATAAGACTCCCTCATCTTTAATGGCAGTCAACTCAATTAATCAAGAACAAATGCCTCCAGCATCGGCAATCGAAGAATTTTGGTCTTTGGAAACGATTGGAATAAAGGACAACCCAGCTCAGGACGATGACCAATTGGCAGAGAAAATGGTTGAACAATCAATCCGACAATTGGAGGATGGACGTTACAGTGTGAAATGGCCTTGGCGTGATCCGTGCCCTGAGCTGCCATCTAATTTTGCTATGGCCTACAGACGACTTGTTGCTACACTAAATCGTCTACGAATTGAACCAGACCAGCTTAAGAAATACAACGAAGTTATTTGTGAACAGCAACAACAAGGAATTATCGAGCTAACCAGTTGCAGACCAGGCAGTCGCGAACACTACCTACCGCACCATGCCGTCATTACTCCGAAGAAACTAAGAGTGGTTTACGATGCCAGTGCCCATCCGAAGGGTCAAGCTTGTCTAAACGACTGTCTCTACCGCGGACCTGTTTTGTTACCCGATCTGGCTGGTGTTCTTCTCCGTTTCCGTAACTGTGCTATACCAGTTCTTGCTGACGTCGAAAAGGCTTTTCTAATGATTGAACTTGAACCTGAGGACCGCGAAGTGTGCAAATTTCTTTGGGCGAAGGACCCTATGCAACCACCAACTGGCGAGAACTTGGCCGTTTATAGATTTTGTCGTGTGGCTTTTGGAGTTGTTTCGTCTCCGTTTATGTTGGCTGCCGTTATCCGTGCTCACCTGGCTAAACTTGGACCTGAACAAGATGCGGTGTTATTCAGAAATGTTTACGTGGACAACTTGCTTATCGAGTGTGAAAATGAGGAAGAAGCACGAACAAAAGCCATAGCTGCTAAAGAAGTGTTCAAACAAGCTAAAATGAACTTACGTGAATATATCTCTAGTTCAACTGATGTTATGCGTGCACTGCCGGAGAAAGACCGACTCGATCAAAAACAAGCTAAAGTTCTTGGAGTTACCTGGGACGTTCAATCTGACGAGATATCCTTCGAGCTTCCGACAATGAAGAGCAAATCACCTATCACTCGCCGTACTGTTTTGAGTGTGTTAGCTGGCATTTTTGACCCTTTGGGACTAATCGGACCATGTACCTTGGAGGCAAAGAAGTTCTTTCAAAAATTATGGGACGAATCTCATGGATGGGATACTGAACTATCTCTTGGGGAATCTGAATATTGGAAAAGAATTTGTGCTGATTGGAATGGTGCCATTATCAGGCAGGAACGTTTCGTACTTGGGAAGAATGACGATATACAAATACACGTGTTTACTGACGCTTCTGAAACTTCTTATGCGACCGCCGTCTATTTGAGAACTGAATCTAAGACCAAGCTGGTATTTTCCAAAGTGAGACTCAAACCAAGAAAAGCTCGTGAAACTATGACTATACCGAGAATGGAACTCATGGGAGTGTTGTTAGGTGTGAGAGCAACGACTTTTGTTAGTGCGCAGGTTCACCGACCAATCACAGCAACTCATTTATGGTGTGACTCCCAGATAGTCCTGGCCTGGATAAAGAGCAAAGAAACTCAACCTGTTTTTGTGGAGAATCGCCTGCGGGAAATTAGGAAGCAAGAGAATATGACCTTCCATTATGTGAATACCAGTTTCAACCCTGCTGATGTAGCGACACGCGGAACCACCGCAGCTCATTTGATGGACACCAAACTTTGGTGGAACGGACCAATCTGGATTAACGCCCCCTCCGACCAATGGCCTAGCGAAATGGAGTTCAACTTACCTGTTAAGAGTGAAATAATACATGACAATAATTCGGACGAACAATTTGTTGGTGTTGTGAACGACTCACCAGTTGAACCTACCTTTGATGCAAAACGATTCAGTTCATTGCTTACCTTGCTTGGAACAGTCATTTTGGTGTTACGTTTCCTCAAACTCCGTTGTGTTCAGTTTCCCACTCGTGTGTCTGCAAACGGCATTTTTACTGCGAATGATTACAGAATTGCTCGTTCTCTGCTAATACGACTTGCTCAACGTGAATATAAATCGGAAATGGAAAGCAGATATACCGTGATCGACTCAGAAGGAATAATTCGAATAAAAACGAGAATTGACAAGAACGCTGAAGCGTGCGCTCCTTCTAATCCCATTTGGTTACCACGTCATGCGGGGATTACTTCTTTGATTATATTGGACGTGCATCAACGACTCAAACATGCTGGAGTGGACTGGACTCTTACTGAAGTATTGCGAGAATTCTTCCTACCTCAAGCGCGAAGAACGACTAAGCAAATACTTTCCCAGTGCTCCAGATGTCGACTGATGAATAAACCAAAATATGCCTTACCTATCATGCCACCACTTCCTGCCGATAGAGTTCAACGAAGGCGACCTTTTGAATCTGTTGGTCTCGATTATCTTGGTCCTACACTCACCCGACAAGCCGGGGTGGTTGTCAAAGTTTGGATTGTCATTATTACGTGTTTGTCCGTCAGAGCAGTCTATTTGGAGCCGACCTACGATTTGAGTGCTCAATCATTTATTAATGTGCTAAGACGATTTATTAGCAGACGAGGAAAGCCTAGAAGAATACTTTCTGACAACGCGCCGACATTTGTGCAAACAGGAAAAGCTCTAAAGACACTAGCGATGTCAGACGATCCAGCAGAATTTTCAGCGCGTTCTGGAATTGATTGGCACTTTATACCACAGCTAAGCCCTTGGGCAGGTGGAATATATGAGCGTTTGGTAGCGTTGGTCAAGCATTCACTGCAACGGACACTGGGACGTCGAATCTTACCCTGTGACGACTTGAGTGCATTTCTTTCTGAAGCTGAAGCTAGTATCAACTCGAGGCCTCTCACCATCGTTTCTGATGCTGAAGGAGCTCCAATCCCGTTACGACCAATGGATTTTCTGTTACCTGGAGCAGATATGCACTTGGCCACTACACAATTGGATGACGACGAGGATAAGCGTTTACCTTCGCATGAAAAGCTGGCAAATCTTTGGCGCATTACTCAGGAAGCTGTTGAATATTACTGGACTCGTTGGACCAAGGAATACCTGCTTGTGTTGCGTGAGAGAGCAGGATGGATACACCGTGGACCTCGATGTCAAGATAAATCTATACCCATGGTTGGTGATGTAGTGCTGATAGAAGAAGACCTGCGTCCTCGAAATTTGTGGTGCTTGGGAAGGATTACCGAATTAAATGGTCGAGAACCCAATATTAGAAGTGCCAAGGTGTTGATGGCAAATGGAAAAATACTAACCAGACCTATCAATCGTTTGTGTCCACTAGAAACGAGTAAAAATGTTGAAATTGCTGCAACACCCGCACCTAAACCTGTCAAGGAACCACCACCTCAACGAACTAAATTAAAAAAGAATAAAGATAATCCACCAAAACCACCATGTCACAACATGATTACTAGAGCTCGAGCAAGAATGGATTCCTCAAACCACTCGACAACGAGCTTTTTTGCCGCTGAAAAAGTTCTACCTACTTACCAAGCTGGAACGACCGCGGCTGCCACATCGACGAGCTTTTTGCACGCTGGAAAATCTTTGAGTGTTAGTCAAGCTGGAATGACCGGGGCTGTCACTGATCAACTGAATACCAACTGTTCTACAAGCGAAAAAATTAGCATAAATGCACGACAACAAGAAGGCCTGGTAGTGGAGTGCCGCCCCTCACCAAAAGCTCGAAAAAGGGGAATTAGCGAAAGCGCACTCCACCACCATCGTCACCGATCTGGACGCATCACATGTCAAGACGAAACATGCTGTCAACTGTCTCTAGAGTGTGGCTCAGCATCAACATTTTGCAATATGAACGTTGATGAGGAAGGCAGATGGATATAACGGATTTTTTGTCTCTTGGGCGGGGGGAGTGTCGCCAAATATGGCGACTTTTTATTGAATTGTCCTTTTGTTAATTGTCCCCCGTTCACTCATCGTTAAATTTTTAGCCGTTCACCCCTTATTTTTTTGTTGTCCACTCAATCTTTTTTCCCGCCAAAATTCCTTTCTCAATTTTTTAGTGACAGCCTGTTCCTGTCACCCATAACTCTTTCGTATTGTTTTTCCTGCTTGTTTTTTCTGCCCCATCCTCTCTACACATTTTGTTTTCTATAATTCTGTAGGAATTATTTTCAATTTCGCAATTTTTTGAGTTTTTTGTCAAACCCCGCCCCTTTTTAATCTCTATTTAAGTCGGCGGGCAAGCCTTAAAATTCCATCCTTCCATCTTCCATTCTACATCTATTTTACGGATCAACTTAGTGGCTTGCCTGTGGACTTCTGTTTTTTGGCCTTGTCGTGTTCAATTGTTGGATTTTTTATTTGTGGAATAAATTTTACGTGTTTGGACTGTGCTTAGCTTCTGTGGTGTGTTTAAGAGTGAACCAATCGTGCCCTGGTTCACTGCTTGTTCAACTGAGTCGACTGTTCTAGATCAGTACTCAGTGTGAATTCTCGTTCTTGGTGGATTTTACTCTTGGTGTTCAACTGGTCCTTCTTTGTGTGTGTTTGGTTGGAAAAAAGTGAAACGGCACTACCGTTCACCACTTCTTTCTTCCTTTTTCTTTGATCGGTTGGAACAACCAACCGATCTGGTGCCACGACTCTTTTTTCTCCAAATCCAATTTGTCGGGACCCCGACTCCCGACAATACCTAAAGTAAAGCAGCTGGGCTATAGCTATTTCTCTCCTTTAGCTAGTGCAAAAGGTTATTCGGCGGCTGGGAGCGACCAGCATCTTTAGTAAACCGGACTGATGTGTTATCCATTACACCACGCCGGCTACTGCATAGTCTAGGAAATAAATAGCTATCTGACTCAAACTAATTCTTAATCAAAAAAGATAAATCATTATTAATTTTTATTAAAATTTTAGACAAATGGAGATATTTCTTATTGTCCTGTAAATGAGTTGGCGAATAATAGAAAGGTTAAAGATTCAAATTAAAAAATATATAGGTATACATATTTAAATATTTTCCTTTTTAGGAATGTTCTTTTGATATACTTAAAGACCAAAAAGAAATTGAAATATTAGATTGGGAATGTTTTTCTTTAAATAATGACGAGGAAATAATTGATAATGAAAGTGATGATGATTATATATTTATTATTTGTTCTAAAGCTAAGGAATTAACAAACACATTGGTTGATTCTGTTGGTCGTTTAGATGGACTTGATAAACAAGGATGGACTAAATTTAGAAGATTTGTTCGAAAGTAAAATTTAAAATTATTAATAATTGAGACAGAAGAAAAAGTCTGTGTTATGAGAGAAATTTAAAGATTTTTGGATAATTTGTGTTAATTATTTATTTTAGATATGGCCCAAATTATACAAAAGCATCAGAAGTATTGAGCCGTTTCAATAATTATGTTAAAAACTTAGGGAGAGCTAAGAAGTATCAAAAAAAGGAATTAGGTACAGCAATTTATGGAGAAACACAATTTATGGATTTAAGTAAAGATGAATTTAGAAAAGTAATTTAAATTAATTAAACTAAAAATAATTTAAAAAGATTTATTTGCCCTTTCAATGGCCTTTAAATGTTGAAAATACACAAATGGCACCTCATATTGATGATAAAGATTTACCAAGTTCTTGGGATTGGCGTACAAAAGGTGCTGTTACTGAAGTGAAAAATCAGGTACTAAATTATTTGATAAAAAAATTTTAAATTTAATTTTAAGGGTCAATGTGGAAGTTGTTGGGCATTTAGTGTTACTGGAAATATTGAAGGGCAATGGGCATTAAAAAAGGGTAAATTACAGGCATTATCTGAACAGGAACTTTTGGTTTGTAAATAAATAGTTATTAGAGAATTTATTTAAAACTGATAACAGTTCCAATTGAATTATTTTGGTATACTCTATTTCTTGATTAACTACCCTTGTTTTGAAATTTGAGAGTGTGGTAGGAACTTTGAAAGGGGTTAATTATTCGAAGGAGGGTAATTAATCGAAAAAATATTCATTATTAACAAGAAAAAGTAACTTATTAATTAAAAAATAATGACTTGGAAAATACCTATATTTAATTTAAAAGGATTGTGATCGTGTTGATATGGCTTGTAATGGTGGACTACCTTTACAAGCATACAAGTTTATTTATTTATTTAATTATATTTATAAAATTAATTAAAGAGAAATAATACGTATTGGAGGTATTGAACCAGAAAATGATTATCCTTATGATGCCAAAAAAGAGCATTGTAATTTAAATCGTTCTGATCTCGCTGCATATATTAACGGATCTTTACAATTAGAAAGAGATGAAATACAAATGGCTAAATGGCTTGTTAAAAATGGGCCTATATCCGTCGGTAAATAATTTCTCTAACCTAGGAAATATTTAAATTTAAATATTTAAAGGTGTAAATGCTTTCCCTTTACAATTTTATCGTCATGGAATTTCTCATCCTTTACGTTTTCTTTGTTCCCCAAAAATGTTAAATCATGGAGTTCTCATTGTTGGCTTTGGCCAGGAAGGAAATAAACCTTTTTGGATAATTAAAAATAGTTGGGGCGGCAATTGGGGTAAATTATTTTTATTTAAATTTAAAATATTTGAAAAAAACATAAAGGTGAGCATGGATATTACCGCCTTTACAGAGGCAGCAATGTTTGTGGCATTCACGAAATGGCTACAAGTGCTGTTGTTAATTAATGATTTCAAGAATAAAAATTTCATTGAAATTAATATTTTTAATAAATTTGTTTTTTAATTATAAGAGAAAATATTCAAAGCAAATTTATTTATTACAAAATTAATACAAAATATTTTTATTTAGAAAAATTAAAAAATACAAAAATTGAGAAATATAATTCAATTAAAATATTAAAGAAAATTAAATTATGCAAAATAAAAATAAATAAACGTATAAATAGAGAGAAGAATATAGATTAGATAATATAAAATAGTTAAGAAAATATATATGTAAAATGGAGATTTAAATAAAAATGCCGTTTTCGAGTAAAGGCTTTTTTTGGTTAATTTTCTCTATTTTTGATTAATAATTAAACTTAAATATATTATTTAGATAAACATGCAAAATTAAATATTAATTAGCACTCACTCATTCAAATAAAATTTTCTGACTTTTCCACTGTCATCTCGTATTAAATAGGCTCTGGTGACAAACGTGGATAAATGCGCCTTCTTGGTGCCTTAAAATATTTTTAAAAATAATTTAAGAAGAAAAATAAATATGCACCTTTTCTCCCTCCCTTTCTCCCTTTTCCTCTTCATCTGAATCTATTAATTGCTCAACTGTCGGAGCACTTGGTGTGTATGGGGGTGGAGGTGTTCCAAATTTAGTATTTTTATTTAATGAAGTTCTAGATATACGTTGAACTAAATTATCTTTAATTATTGGAATTGTAGTTGAAGGTTCTTCACTTCGACGACGGAATTGAGTATCAATTTGTTTTGTTGAAGGAATAAGTCGAGGCAAATTAATCTAAAAGAATGTTATAAAAAATAGAGTATAATATTATTTGAGACATTCAAATACATGTAAAGAATTCGAGAGCAGACGGAATCCTTGCAGGGAATTATCTAGAAAAACTAAACATTTCCTCAATTCATATTAAATTCACCGAAAAAATTCTACGATACTTTTCGATACACATCCTTAATTAATAAAATGCTAAGGTTGTCGATTCTGGACTGAACGAAAAAAAACCGAGGATTTTTCAGTTCGGTTCTGGATATCCGAAGACAATATTAATTTCAAATGATAAAAGTATATTATTTTATATTTTTATTTACAAATCACCTCTTTATCAAAAAGTGCCTTCTCTAATTTTTCCATTCGTTTTCGAGTTTTAGGTATTCCATCATAGACCATATTTTTAATGTTTTTAATGGTTGAGATATGAGGCACACATTCAGCCAAATCCTTTTGACAAGAAAATATTAAATTTGTTGTTGTTGCAAAATTACAATGTGAATCAGCAATTCCCTTTTTAATTTTTAAAAAATAATTTTTACAAAAAAAAAATATTTTTTTATTTTTACATTAATAGCTTCTTTAAATTGTTTCATTTTAATTATGTCAGCTTCTGCTCTCTTCTTTTTCACTTCTTCCTTTCTCACCATTAATTCTCCTACAACTTCATACCAAATACTTTTAACTTCATTTGGGTCTTTTGGAATTGAGGAAGTACTCAATTTTCGACTCCAAAACTTTTTATTATTTTCTCCCTTATTTTCATTATTATTACAAGCTAAATTTAATTGACGTTCACGTTCTTCCAAATCTTCAAGTTTTTCTTCTTCTGTTTGTATATTCCTTTCTGTGTCAGCAACTTTTCTAAGTTTCTAAAAAATAATTTTTTTAGAAAAATTTTTTTAAAAATTATTCAATCACTTCAAGAAAATTTTCATAATTTTTTGCAAATGTTCGTTGATTTTCAGCTTGCACACGAAGAAGTTCACAAGTCCACCCTACAACATCACCAATTGCATTATTTGGTGTTTGTTTTGCCCATTGTTCCAAATAATCTGCACTTATTTCTTGAGCATCAGCTGTTTGAAGGGTTAATTTTCTACAAAAGAAAATTAAAGAATTAAATAATAAATGGAGATTCTCGTTATATTTTAATGGATGGGAAAATAGGAAAAATTAAAAAAACATACGTAGTTGAACGCAATGTCTCAATACTTATTAACAACTGAAAATTAGGCATATTTCTATTTAAAAATTATTTTTAATACTTGACTCATGTCTTCTGGTTCTTTTAATTTTAATTTGCTTGTATTTTGTGTTGTTTTATTAAAAATAGTTGAGAAATTGGAAGGTGAATCTGAAGTAAGATTGGAAGGAGCACTGTGTCGAGGCATTTTATTTGTTTTAATGCCCTCCTGAAGATGGGAATTTTATAAGGGGAATTAGTGAGTTTATTTATAATGAGCGGCACTTCAAAGAAAGTTTAATAAGGAAAATATTCGGAAAAGTATAAAGAGAAAAACTTCAATCAAATTTTAACTAAAGAAGGGAAAATTGATAACGTAAATTAGAATTTTTTAAAGTATTTTCCAGTGAAAAATCATACCTTTCTCTTAGATTTTCTTTTATTTAATGTAGGTATTTGAGCAACATTTAGAAAGAGAAGAGAAAGCATTTTAATAAATTTTAACAAAAATTACAGTGGAATTACTAGTTTATTTTTTAAGCTTTATTTTTTTTTGAATTTGTTTTTAAATGTATCTACGAGTTATTATTTTTCATAAAAATGAAGATAAAAAATAAAAAAATACTTGTAATTCCCAAAGGAGATCAAAAAGATTTTTATAAAAACGTGAAAAACGTTAAAAAATTTTTAAAAAAATAAACTAATGCCTCGTGCTTTAAATGAATTAAATTATGTATGTCGGTTCAGGCATGTAGTCAGGGGAAAAGGGAGGAATTTTTATACCCTCGTGTAAAGTAGGGTAAATTTTGTAAGGCAAACTTTTGGCCTAAAATAAATTTTCTTAGGCCAAATCAAAAAAAAAACTTATTTTTTAAATCGATTCTAAGCGAAAAAAATAGTACAAAATAAAACATAATTGATTGAACCACATAGGCAATGCTTGCGGAGCCTGCTGCCAACAGTGCAAATGCAAAATAAATGGGGGGTTTCCTCCCTTCGGTGACCGCTATATTTATTTATCGACAAATGGTCAACCCAGTTGACCAAAATGCATTTTAGTGGAAGAGGGAGACAGGAATGGAAAAAACTGAAAAATAAATTTGCGATATTCCTTAAATTATCCGCGGTTTATTTTTATCAAATCATTATTTCTTAATTTTTTTTATCCAAATAGAAAAAAATTTATTTAGATAAAATCAATATATCTAATTTTGAAATTGAGATTTATAATAATTTAAAAATAAAAAAAAATAATAAATTATACTATAGAGAATTCAATAAATTAATTTGTCATTTTAATTGTCGAGGAAAGCCAAGAAGGCCCTTCAATCTCCTCAGTCTTCAAATTTGTATAGTAAAGTCGAGAACGTTTCAAACAAGTCTCCCAATCATAAAAAGGTTTAACGTCAAAAAATACTCGAAGTTTATAACCAGAATAAAAAGTCCAATGGCGTAATAAAAGATAAATAAGATTTGGAGATGGCAACTAAAAATTTTTAAATTAGAAATTTTTAAAAAATTAAAAAAAAATACATAATTAAGACTCAAATGCAAATTGGAAATATTTGTAATTAATTGCACCAACCAACAAATAAATAAATATGGAAAGAAGATTAGCCAAAAAGGAATTGTCCAAGTACTAAAAATAAATAATTTTTTAATGAAATCTCCCAAAATCCTTTTAAATTAACCTTGTTTTTGTAATTTCCTCGTGTCCATTATCAACCTCCTTTGAATCAAGTATTCCATCCAGAATTAAAGAATAAAAGTCATGTAAAGGAGTATCATCACAAATAAGAACTGTCTCACAAGAATTTTTTTCAGAATTCATTAACTTTTGGCCACAAGAAAGTAGAGAAAATGCAACATTCCCAGCATAAGTAAACTAAGAAATAATGATAAAATAAAAATAATTTGGAAGGGGGGTTTTAATACCACAAAATATTACAGGTTTGATAGAATAGGGAAGAGTCATGAAAAAGTGGAAAATGAAAAAATCTTTTCTATTGCTGCAGGAAAAAAAATATCGGGTACTGGTTTCGGGTTTTGAGCGGCAACCCTGGTTCATATAATTAGCGAAATTTGATTTTATATTTAAAAAAAATAAAAGTTAAATTATTTTACCTGAAGTACCCCCATATCCTTATGATTTCCAATTCGAGGAACACATCCAAAATATTTATTAACCAAAAGAGTATCGCAGACCAAAGAGCAACGATCACCTTCACCATATATTGGACCAACACGGGCAATAACAATAGAAAATTTATTGTCTAAAGTATTTAAAAAGATAAATAGACAATATTTTTGCCTAATATTTTTGTGGGACTGAAAAAATAATCAGAGCATTCATGAATATTTCAACGATTCAAAAAAATTTTCGGAACTAAAAAATGAAAATTCGTGATTCTTTTAATTAAAGATGATTGATAAATTATAAGATTAATAATTTGTATTTTGTTAATATGAAAATAAACCTAAATTGTTTCTCAAAAATTCCTCGGCCATAAGTTTACTTTTGCAATATTGTGGAAAAGGACACTCGTTAAGAAATTGCTTAAAATCCTCAGACTCCCTCCCATAAACATTTGGCCATTTTGTTGAACATTGAAGAAAAGTACTACTTAAATGGACTAATACAGAAACATTTGAAGTTTTGCAATAAGAAATCAATTCGGAAACAACTTAAAGGGATAATCAAATTTAAAAAAAATAGAAAACAAACATTCAACGTTATTTTTGTGTAACTCCTCCATATTTGGCGTTAACGACAAATCCTGTAGTTCATGCACATTAATAACCTTTGAAAAATTTTAAGATAAAAATAATTTAAATTAAAAAAACCATTTCTGAGCCTTCAATTGCTTCTTTTAATCCATCCCGTTTGTAATTATAGTTCCAAAGAGTTTTGTCAAAATCCGAAAAAACGTTGTCAATCACCCTGACTATATGTTCTCCCAAAAGTGTATTGGCCCCAAGAATTGTAATTTTCTTCATTTTTAATAGAAAAAGTTGTAATAAATAATTTAAATTAATTTGGTCGATGAGAGGAATCGTTTAATACTAAATTTTGAAAGATTAGGAAATCTTGAAGCAAATTATCGCTTTGAGCCTACTTGGCCGCTTAAATAGCAAAATTATTCGGTAAAGGAGTACGGGACGTTTCAGGGTAGCCGTTTCAGAGTCGGGACTATTCAGAGTCGCCGATTAAGAGTAGCCAGTTCAGAGTCGCCGATTTAGAGTACCCGACGGACAGCATTGACGGTTAATTGACGAAAGGTTGGGCCACAATAATTTTGCATTTTGCTTTTTTCATTTTTTCAATTTTGCATTTTTTTATTTTTTTTTAAACAAGGAGTAAAAGAGCGAAAAGTCTATCAGAGAAACAATTTATTGAAAAAATTTTTGTTCCAGACTAATTTTTTATTTTTCAGAATCGTCCCATTCTTTTGCAAAATTTATTATTAAAATTTACTAGATGGACATGGACATTGTAAAAAAGAAGGTATTTCTGTATATTTATTTAATTTTAAAATTTTTTTTATTCAAGGTTTATGTGCCCGGTATAAGCCGCTCAGTGAAAGAAACGGAAGAACTTACTTATGATCCAAAGGCTTATCTCCTTTTGCACACATTTGAAACAGGTTAAATTTTTTATCTTTTAATTATTTAATTTGATAAACTTTAAAGAGTATCCGTGTCTAAGTTTTGACGTTATTCCTGATTCTTTGGGTGTTAATAGGCAAAGTTTCCCTATGACATCTTGGATTGTTACAGGAACTCAGGTTTTCTTTTTTTTAATATTTTATGCTGATTGGGCGTTCATTTATTAGTATAATTATAGTTTTGAAATTTTTCAAAATCTTGATCTTACAATTATTTAGTAAAAAATTATTAAAATCGTTCACCTTTTTAGGCAGACAAATCACATTCAAATCAACTTATGGTTATGCGGTTATCTAATATGCATGCGAATAAAAGTGCCTTAAAATCCAAAGCAAAGGAATCTAAGAATGATGATGGTGAAAGTACTTCTAGCAGTGATGATAGTAGTGAAGAGGAAGATGAAGAAGACGAAGCAAATCTTGTTAATGATCGACCTGGAAAGAAAGAACCAAGAATGCATGCTTCTTTAGTTTCTCACCATGGCGGCGTTAATCGGATTAAGGTTTTAATTTTTTAAATAATAATTTTCTCTCTAAATTATTTTATTGCACAAAAGGTTATCAAAATTTCAGTATTTATTTTTAGGGCTCCCGTTATGAATTCTTATTTCTCCCTTTGATTTTTTTATTTCCAAGTAATTCTATTTGAGTTTTATCCTCCCATTTTTACTTGGCTGCTCTATTCATATATTTTCCTCTCTCATAATTTTCAATTTAAGTTTCAACGTCTCGGGTCAAGCGATGTTTGTGCTGTTTGGAATGATCAACGAAAAGTTCAAATTTGGAATTTAAACCCTTTTATTTCTTGTATTGAAAATATTTCTCTTTCTGAATCTACTAAAAGTATTGCATTGAAGAATGAGAAACCTCTCTTCAGTAAAGAATATTCGGCCGAAGGTTTTGCACTTGCCTGGTCATCTTTACAAACTGGTTCTTTGGCAACTGGAGATCATCATAGAAAGGTTTATTTTCTTTATTCCTGATAATTTTATATTTGCGTGAATATACTCTTAGGTATTTTATAAATAAAATTAATCATTTAATAGACATTTGTAATTATTTAGATTTTTCTTTGGAAAATGACTGAAGGTGGGAAATGGATAGTTGATGCTAACGCTTTATCTGATCATCGTGGATCTGTTGAAGATTTAGGTTATTATAACTATTTTCATTACTGAATTTTTTTCAGTTTGGTCTCCAACTGAAGAATCTTTGCTTGTATCATGTTCTACTGATAGAACAATGTATTTATAAATTAATATATTTTTTAAAATAAAATTTAGTCGCCTATGGGATGTTCGGTCTCCGCCGAGACAGGCTTGTGTTTGTATAATTAAAGATGCCCATGAAGCTGATGTTAATGTGTTGAGTTGGAATACTGGTACTGATCCACTAATTGTATCAGGAGGGGATGATGGTGCTTTGTTTATTTGGTCATTAAAAACAATTCAAGTAAGCATTTTTTGAAGGTGTAGAAATTTACCTATTCATTTTTTCAGTACAACCAACCAGTCGCCAAATTCATTCACCATCGCAAGCCTGTAACTTCTGTTGAATGGAGCCCTCATGACAGTACAGTGTTTATGGCTTCTGGGGAAGATGATCAGACAACTATTTGGGATTTGGCTTTAGAAGCTGATGAACCAAAATATTCTAATGGAAATGAAGACGAAGGAATGGAGGAGGACGACGGAGAAGAAAAGAAAACGAAGGTTGATGGGGTTGAACAACTCCCACCACAGCTTCTCTTTATTCATATGGGCCAAAAAGGTTAATAGAATTTTTATTTATTTAAATTATTTGTTTCTAATTTAGAAGTAAAAGAAGTTCACTGGCATCAACAATGCCCTGGTCTAGCATTGACAACATCACTTGATGGATTTCATGTATTTAAAACAATTAATTGTTGATTAGAATGTTTTTTTGTTACAAAATTTATAATAATTTATACAATCTTTTAATAAAATAAAATGTTAAATGCTTTGCTCTGTTCTGTTCGTGTTAAAATATTCCAAATTTACCCCTAAAAATTTATTAAAGATTTAAATTATTTTTAGCTACCATGAACTCGAGAGTTCTATTTTTGACGACAACGTACAAATCCGGTGAGAATTTGATTAGAAGAGTAGCTATGAAAATGTTAATTATTTGTTCCCAGGTAAATTCATCACGGCACAATTAAGAAATTTTTCTGTTACTTCTGCGTCTTCTATTTCTGACGGAGAGGTTCTGATTGATCGGATTAAACGAAAATTGGTGGTTACATTAAATCGTCCAAAGGCTTTGAACGCAGTCAATCTGCCAATGATAAAGAAAATTTACGAGGCATTGCAGGTTATTTATAAAAAGACCTTTATTAATAAAAATACATCTTTTTATTTAGGAGCCTTTTGATCTTGTTATTATTAAAGGTCAAGGATTAAAGGCATTTTGTGCAGGTGGAGATGTTGTTGGTTAGATTGAATTGCAAATATTTTTTTAAATTTATTTATTTTAGCAGTTTCAAAATCTTATCAATCTGGTGATAAAACTGAACGGATATATGACCAATTTTTTAGACACGAATATCAATTAAATCATCTTATCGGTACACTAAAGAAGCCTTACATTGCATTAATTAATGGAATTACTATGGGCGGGGTAAGGACATTTTATATTTTTTGTTGATAATTTTTTTATTAAAAAGGGTTGTGGACTTTCAATAAATGGCCCTTTTCGTGTGGCTACAGAACGAACAGTACTGGCTATGCCTGAAACGGCTCTTGGATTATTTCCCGATGTTGGGGCAACACATTTTCTTCCAAGGCTTCCTGGGCATCTTGGAATGTTTTTGGGATTGACTGGTGAGTCTGAATTTATTTATTTTTTTAATAAGATAATTTTGATTATTTTATAAATTTTAATATCTTAAGTATTCTTCAAATAATCTCAATTTTTAGATTTAGGCTTAAATTCCTTTTTTTTACATTTTTAGGATATCGCCTTTACGGCTCGGATGTTTTTCATTCTGGACTTGCTACTCATTATGTTGAATCTTGCGACACTACTCGTCTTAGCACCGATCTAATTTCTTTACCCACTGACCAATGCACAAATGACAACGTTAATTCAATTATTAAAAAATTCCAACCTCAAAATATTGCTTCTTTTTCTTTGGACCCTTATTTGGATTTAATTGATGAATGTTTTGATGCTAATAGTGTTGAAGAAATTATGGAGAAATTAAATAAAAAAGTTTTAAAAAAAGAAGAGGGGAGTGATTTTGCTTTGGAGCAATTAGAAGCTCTCGAAAAAATGGTTAGTGAAAAAAACTAAAAATAAATATGACATCTAAAAAATAAAATTCTTTGGCTAATCTTTTAATATTTTCATATTTAGAGTCCTACATCTCTAAAGATTACATTCCGGCAAATTCTTCTTGGCAAAAAATTGAAATTCTCTGAGGTATGATTCTTATAAATAATTTCTTGAAATATTATATTTTTTAATTAATTAAGGTCTTTCCCGTCGAATTTCGACTTTCTCAGCGGTTTATTTTTGACCATGATTTTCATGAGGGATGTCGAGCTAGTAAGAAATGATTAAACATCTTTATATTTATTTTTATAGTTTTAATTGACAAAGATAAAAATCCAAAATGGCAACCCTCAACACTTAAAGGAGTTAGTGAATCAAAAGTTGAATATTATTTTTCAAAATTTGATGAAGTTGGGAAGGAATTAATTGTTTAGTAACCTTTTAGAAAAGTTTTAGTATCAAGATTTTACAAGTTTAGTAGATTCTGTGATAATCTTTTTGTCCTTTAATGAGAATCTAACTTTAAACAAATTTTAGAGCCGTTGAGATATTTATCCTTTCCATTTTTACAAACTACTCATTTACTAAACACTTTAAAGTAGGGATTGGGTATATGAGTATTCGATCAAGTTTTTAGTTTTCAAGTAATGTCTTTATCAATCTAACTCAATGACCCAAGTCCCTATTTAAACGAACTAAAAATACTATCACTTTGCTAAAAATTATTTATTATTTTAGTTCAAAATTTTATAATTTGCAAAAATAAATAAATGGTTGTGATTTTTGTCTTTTAGTTGGAAAGGAATCTAATAATAAGTCTAGGAATCTAACAAGATTCCATTAAAAAATCTATCCGAAAATTTGAACATTTGTTTTTGAATGTTTTTACTACCATTTCTGTTTCGAAGCACAACCAACTGTGACACCTTCCAACACGATGTCTATTTTTATTTATAGTTTTATTTTTTCTATAGGTTCAGACTAAACACAAAAAGTCAAAAATTAAAAGGAAATATTTAACTTATTTTCAAAATTATCCAGAAAAATGTACATAAATACATACAAACCATATCGAGGAAAACGTGTCAGGCTAAAACACGGAACGGACAAAACACGGAACGACAGAACACGGAACGACAAAACACGGTCTTACCAAAACACGGAACGACCAAAATACGGACCATACCAAAACGAGGAATAGACAGAACACGGACTTACCAAAACACGGAACGGCCAAAAGGCGGAACGACCAAAACACGGTCAAGAGAAATAATTTTTTATGATTTTAAAATGTTTTAAATACATATGTATGTATTATCAAAAAAATGATTATTCAAAAATGATTAAAAAATTAAATCAAAATATTTTTAGAAATCAGAATTTTCAGAATTATTTATGTTCTGATTTTTAGAATATTTCTGATTTTTAAAGAATTTTGATTTAAAAACGGTAATAATTCTTTATAATTTTAAAATATTTTAAATATTAACAAAAAAATATTTAAAATAGTGGGGTTTTAAATCAGAAATATTCTTAAAATCAGAATTTTTTTAAAATCAAAATATTTCTTTAAATCAGAATGTTTAAATCAGAATATTTTTTAAAATCAAAATTCTTTAAAATAGAAATATTTTAAAAATTTATAAAAAAATTCTGAAAAATTCTGATTATCATTTTGAATAACAATTTTTTGATAATATTTAAAATATTCTAAAATTATAAAGAATTATTATTTCCCTGGACCGTATTTTGGTCGTTCCGCCTTTTGGCCGTTCCGTGTTTTGGTAAGTCCGTGTTCTGTCTATTCCTCGTTTTGGTATGGTCCGTATTTTGGTCGTTCCGTGTTTTGGTAAGACCGTGTTTTGTCGTTCCGTGTTCTGTCTGTTCCGTGTTTTGGAATTCCTGGTTTTGCCCCTCACCCCGAGGAAAAGTCTTATTTTTTTGTTCGTTTGCCAGAAATTATTAGAATTTTTAAAATTATTTTCATATGATATAGTGCATGTTGTAAGAAAGTGCATATGATAAAGTGCTTTTTTTCTACATATGACAGTCTGCCTTTTCTATTGTCTAATAAATTCAGATGTCTGAATTTTTTTCAGACGTCTGACATTTCCAGACTGGTCATATGAAAATTATAATTAAAAGAAAGACTTTTAAAAGTCTCAAAAAAAATTTATTTTTTCTCATTCATTTGATTCTTTAATTTTTTCTTCTTGGTGGAAATCGGAAACAGAAGCAAGGCTATAAAATTTTTCCTAGAAAATCCTAATGGTTAATCAAATAGGAATAAATAATACCTATTTTTATATTTTTTTTTCGATTTTTCTAAAATAATTACAAAAATTAAATAATTTTTTAAATAAAAAACCCTAAACTTATTCACTCAAAATCTTTTATTTTTCAGAAAATGACTATTGAAAAGACAATTCAATTGTTTATATTATTTATATTTTTAATTAAATTTGTTAAAGCTGAAAAAAATAATATAGAAATATTTATTGAAAAACATCAACTCCAAAATATAGATGGCTTTAATAATATTTATAGTGTTGCTTCAACTATAAATGATGATAAACTGAATGAAATTAAAATTTATTTGAGTAATATAAAAAATAGCAATAATAAAGAATTTTATTTTGAAAATTATAAAGAGTTTTTGGAGTTAAATAGAAAGAAATACGCTCTGAAAATGCAAAAACAAAAATCACAGGTTCTTTTTTTTTAATTTTAGATTAAATTAGTGGTCATTCTCCAAACGAAGAAATTAATTTTGAATCTATGTGAAGTTGGAGAGATGGGAAAGTACCTAATTGTAATTCCCAAACTTAACTAAGTTTAGAACCTGGTTGTTTTTGTCTATTAAGTCAAGTTTAGTTCGAGTCAGATTGTCCTTGTCTATTAAGTCTTAACCTTTCATGTCAATTTTGCCGCAAATAATTACCAAACATGAAAGTTAAAAATTAAATAAAATTCTTCAAACGTCATTGATGGAATGGGAAAGAGAAAAACCCTTAATAACGGGAAGGATATGTTAGCGGTGTGCCGTTTCGTCTTTCTCCGAATTTTCGCCTTTTTTGGACTTTACTTTTTAAAATCTGTGTCGGCACACCCCCGTATATTTAAAGGAAAATTCAGAAATATTTTTAAAATTATATGTATTCAGGAAATGGAAAACAAAATTAAATTAATAGAAGAAATTCAAAATAAATCTGAAGAACTTGGAATAAAAGATGTTTTGTATGCAATGGATTTTTGTTCAACATTTATGGGAAAAGCAATGACAGAAAAAATTAAAAAATTTTTAAAGAATTATTGTAATAAAATTGTTAAGATAAACGAAATAAAAACAAAAATATTTGAAGAAGAAACAATTGATAATAAAAAATTAAAAGAAAATAAAATTACAAAACCTTCATTGCCTAAAAGTAAAACCTACAAAAGATGGCCTATAAATTTGAATTTAATTAAATCACTTCGAAAAACAAATTCTTTTGACATTAATTCTTCTTTTAAAGAAAAATCTGATAAATTATTAAATTCATTCCGTAAAAGTTCATCGGAGGGAAGTATTTTTAGATATCATTCTACTGACAATGAAATAAAAAAAGATTTTCTCAATTCTTCTTTTCGTAAAGTAAAATCTGCAGAAAATATTGAATCAAAAGAGGAATATATTGAAGAAATGGTAAAAAATAGTATAGAAAGTCTGACTTTTGGTGAATTTAACGAAATTTTTAATGAAGAGAAAAACTTGAAGAAATTGTATTAGAAAGCTTTAAACATTTTTAATTTTTTTATTTGATACATTTTTTGTACATAATTAAAATTTTTTAATTGTACATAAATTAATTAATTGTACATAATTATCTATAAATAAAGAATTTCAAAAAAAATAAATATTTTTTGGTACTAAAAATTACAAGTTTTAAGCGATTTAATTTCCAAGTTTTCAGTAATTATTGTTATAGTGTTCCAGACATTCTTACATCTTAATGTTCCAGACATTCTTACAAATCTCAGATTTACTTCAATTTCTATGATATTTTTCAAAATCCTCTCGAGACTATGAGTCTAGGCTTGTTTAGACTCGATAAAATTTTCTGGATTGCTAAGTCCTCCTTTACAGCGTCGCAGGCAAAAATTTCGAGAATTTTGGAAGGCCGAGAAGCCAAGGTCAAAAAAAAGCGTAATTCGCGGAGGCGTTGTTTTAATAAAACAAATTCAATTATTTGTTTTATTTTTGGTTAATTAATTTGGTTAACAATGATGTTTGAGCAATAGAGAATTGAAGTGTAAAAATAAAAAAATATTTTTTAAATAAATTTTAGAAAATACAACTTAATAGCCAAATGCTCTAATAATGTTGGGAAAAAAATAAATAAAAATTATAAAATAATTCAGAAGTCTAGAATGCTACATATTCTACAAAATTTTATATATCTAAACTTTCACAATTCTTGGTTGAGCTAACGAGAGTGGTTAGTAGATATTTTATTCTTAATTTTACTTCATTTCCCTTATAAAATTTAATACAAAAATTAATTTTCTATTCTAAATTTTAAAAAAATTTCAAAATTAATTTAAAAAATATTATTTTTACAAACATACCTATTCTTTAATTAAAATAAAAAAAAATTAGTATATAATTTTCAACATAAAATTTATTTATTTAATCACATTGATGAATCACATTAGATAATTTATTTAAAAAAAATATAGCTAAATAGTTTATGTAAAACAATTTAAATAGATTTTACTTTTTAAAAAAAAGTTATTCAAAAAAATGTTTAACAAAAATTCCAATTTATTTATTTATTTTTTGTTTTTCCAATGTTTACTATTAATTTTTAATATTTTCACTCCAACATTGGGTTTGTTTAATAGAAAATACAAAATCAAAGTTTACCGAGAGAAAATTCTTGGGAAATCTAACTGAAGATCTAGATTATCATTTCTCGGATTTTCGGTTCGATTCCGGATATCATTAGATTTTCCAAAAACTGCTTTTATTTGAGAGGACTTTATTTATTTATTGAGCAAACCACTAGCACATTTGCGCGATTATAGTGGTGACTTTGATTTTACCTGAAAAGAAGATCCCCGGCTCTTTGATTAGGTTCCAAACAGACAACTCCATAAATACAATACTTATTTATGTACTATTAAATTAAAGATACTTTTGATTATATAAATTATTTTTTAAATTTTATTTTTAAAAGCTCTTCAATGTTACAGCACAGAAAAGAAAAAAGAAATTCATTGTAAACATCAATTTCTGCACGATGAAGAAATTATGGGAGAAATAATGAAATGTTATACAGCTTTATGTTTTGAAATTACAAATAAAATATATAAAAGTTTTTAAATATTTTTAAATTAAAATTAAAATAAATTAGTTAAAAAGGGCTGTGTTGAACCAATGTATGGTAAATGCCGTCCTTTAATGTGTGGATTTAATTATCACGATGAAGTGTGTAATTTGTGTTCAGGGAATAATTGTAATTTAAATGGAAGTGAAACAATTGAATTTAAAAATAAAATTGAAAAGAATAAAGAAGAGGGAAAAGGTTAATTAAAGATTAAATTTTAAATAATTATTTAATTTAAAAATTTTTAGGAAAAACAAAACAACTTCCAATTGATGTACTAAATCAAAATCCTTTAAAAGATAATAATGCTGCAATAGCGAAGCCAAAAGAAAAGTTTATAAATGAAACAAAAAATTATAAAGGTGTTAAATAAATAAATTTAATTTGTAAAATATTTTTAATAAAATAATGGAAAGACAAATTTGGGCAAAAAAAAACTATCCGATTATCCCCCCGCATTTTCCTTTTTTCTGCTTATTTTCTAAAGGAATTAAATGAATTATTAGGTTATCTGTCATGTGAGATAGAATCGAAAATTTATTTATGTACTGAACAATAAGCCAGACCATAATTATACGCTAAGAACATTTTTAATTTTTAGAAGAAATAAGAAGAGAAAGGAAAATGGGGAAAAACAAAACCAAAAATTTCATAAAAATATTTTTAAAATCAAGTTTACTTATAAAAATAGTGTTAATTTTCAAAAATAAAACTATCAAAGCATATTTCAATAAAAATTTCTAGTAATTAACTGTCTTGTTTATAACCCCTATTCTGATAAACAAAAAACAGAAGAATGTCCGGGAGGTGTTTGCTATGTTCAAAGATGTATAGATTCAGAGAATAAACCAGGCATAAATAATTTTAACAATACTAATCATTTTAGAAAATTTTTTTAGGGTTTTGGCATGGATGTATAAAATGGAAACAAGATTTTAATTGTTTATCAATTGGATGTGCATACGATAATAATAAACGTAAATTTAAACCAAAAGCTTGTTTTAAATGTTCGACAGATTTGTGTAATGGAATTGGAAGGAATTGTAGTATTGGAAATATTTTTATGATAATATTTTTATTATTTACAATTTTAGTAAAAATAAATTTTTAGTAAATAAATAAATTCTAAATAATTTAAATATGTATTAAATTAAAATAAATAAATATATTTTATATGGTTTTAATTAGAGACCGGACTGGGAGGGTCGTACGAGAATCGAGATCTCGAAGAATATTGATTTCGATAACCGAGATTTTTTTTCGAGATCTCGTCTTGGTCCGATCTCTAGTCTTAATAATACAAAATAAATTAGTAAATAATTTTAATAAATATTAATGTTAAGAAAAATTAAAAATAATTTTATCAAACAAAAATTAATTAAAAAATTTTTTATTTATTATAATTAAAATAAAATATGACTAAATAATTTATTTATTAAAATTACAAAAACAAATATTATTTTTAAAAATATTTTTTAATAGAGTAATAATAAATCATTTTGTGTCAAATAAAATGTTTGAATATTATTTCCATTATTTTTAAATATTTTTGGAATTCTTTCACGTATTTCTTCTGAAAATTTTTCTAATCCAATAAATTTATTTAATTCTTTTGTCTTTTCTTCCATTTCTATTCCAACTAACCATAATTTACATATTGAACCACTAAAAATTAATTATTAATTAAAAAAAATTTTTTCTTTAAAAAATTAAAATTATACTTTTCCATTTTTTCCACAAATTTCTTTCCACCTTCAACAAAACATTTATTAATTGGTTCTTCCCAAAAATGTGTATAACGTAAATTAGTATTTTCAATAATTAAATTAATTAATTGAATTCTAATTGTGCTCTCAATAAAAAAACAAAAATTCTCTAAATTTTTGTTGTTTTCAGAAATACAAGAAATTAACATAAAATGGTCATACTAAAAATTAAATATTTTTTATATTTTTTAAATTTCAAAAAAGTGTCTCTTACTTTTTGTATAAATTTATTCTCATTTCCAATTAATTCTTTTAAAGCCAATTTAATTTCATTTCCATTTTTTATTTTGTTTAATTTTTTCATTGTTATATAACCTTTAAAATTATATTTGAATATAATAATTTTTATAAATAAATTCACCTATTTTACTAATCATCCTGGGAGCATTAAATAAAAGGTTAAATAAAATGAGAATTAACTTTAAATTTACAATAGATATCCGATCTGAATCTATAAGGTTATAGTCCCGACCATAATTGAATTTTAATTGTGCTCTCAATAAAAAAACGGAAATAGTTAGCGACATCTAACTGTATTACAGGAAAAGCTTTTATCTATGATTAAGTCTGCGGAGTACAGAATTTTGGAATAATCCAAATGACCCATTAAAATTTGATATTTATTTAGAAGATCCTCGGTTATATTTTAGTTTAAAATATAAATATATATATTTATTTACCTTTAATTAATTCTCTCTGAATAATTTCAAAAGTTGAAAGGTTAACATTAAACATTGTATTTTGTTCAGGATATCCAGGGGTTATAATTGTCATAAACATTAGAATTAAATATTTTAATTTTCTTTTTTTATTAATTTCCTCAACATTATTTTTATATAAATTATTTTTTGATTTAATATCCAAATTATAATTCCATCCTTGAGAACCAAATTTTGTCAATTTTTCAATTTTTATTGGGTATTTCCAATTCCTTTAAAATTAAAATTATTTTTAAAAATAATATTTAATAACCAATTTGAATAAACAAAAAAGAATTTTTCCATCAGAAAAGGCACAGAACCACTAGGAAATAAAAGAATTAATTTTGCAGTTAAAATAGATAAAGAAGATCCATTTAAAAAGCCATATTTTCCTCCATAAATGAAATTACCTTAAAAAGAAATAAAAATTATTTTAGAATACATATCCTATTTTTAATTAATACAAGTCGAGTGTGAAAGTTCGAATACGAATAAAGTACTGATTTTTGGAAATTTTCTGTTCAGATATTGGATCCGTATATCCAGGGATTCCCCAGGATCTGCCAAGCTCATCCTTAACCAAAAAATTTCAATATTAATTTTATTATCAGATGAAATCAAATAATTATTAAAATTAAATTTACACAAAATTCCCACAAAATCCCTCAAAAACAAACCTTTAGCCCAATATTTTAACGTTTTTAAAACAATTCTAAATTTATTAATTAATTTATTATTTCCATTAATTTCCAATATTTCCAAAATTAATTTATTTGATTTATAACCTCCAATTGAAAACATTCTTCCTTTAATTTGGTCAATTTCTTTATTATTAAAATAAATTAATTTTGATAAACGATTTCTTTCAATTAATTCTTTACTCGTTTTAATGTTTAATAACCAAGGTTTTTCTTTTTTTAATTTTTCTATTTTATTTTCTTCCTCAATTAATTTATTTTTATATTTATCTTCAAGCTCCTTAAATTATTTATCAATTAAATTAAAAAAACTTTTAAGGAAAATTATAAAAAGAGGAAAATGTGTGCTTAAAAGGCTTCTTAAATTTTAAAACACAGGCATTCTTCAAAAGCGAAAATATTTTTGGAATTATAAGCCCAGAGAAGCTCAAATTAATTATTTCTTAAAAAATACCTTTAATTTTATTTCCAATTTTCTTTTACTTTCCTCACTTTCCCCAATTAATATTTCCAATTTTTTAAATATTTCATTAAAATTATTAATCCCTTTTTCTGTTTTACTATTTAAATGTTCAATTTTTTCAATAAATTTACCAGGAATTAAAACTAAAGAAATATCAACATCAATACCAAAAATTTTCAATTTAATCGTTTGTATACGAGAATTAATTTTATATAAGAAAGTAATTTCCTTCTGGAAAAAAAAATAAAAAAATATTTAAATAAAATGTTTGATTAAAATTTAATTATTATACAGATAATTATAAGCCCAGACAACTAATATTTCCAAAAATCTGAAAAATCTTAAAGGCGCAGTTTCTTAAATTTTTTTTATTTAATGAGCAGAGAGAGAGAGAGTAGTTCAGGGTTTTTTTTAGGTTTTTCCTCATAATAAGGTGCAATTCTTTTAACACCAAGGGCGTGCCTACAATTGAGACTGTATAATAAGATTTAAAAATTAATTAATTATATACATCAAAATATCCACAAAATCTGCAATAAAGAGATTTATTTAAATGACTACATCCATTTTTAAAATTTTGGCATTCAACAAATTCTGGCCCAAAAAACTCAAAAGAAGTTATTGAACATTTAATTAAATTATTATTTTCATCTTCAATTTCCTCATGAATAATTAAAATAGAATCAATGTCTGATTTATTTATTTTCCCTCCCAATAAATGAGAACCACTCAAAATAAATTCTTTATTTAATAAACAATTAAATTCTTTAGACCATTCATTTATTTCTTTTAAAATTATTTTCAAAGCCATTTCCTCATTTTCTTTTGATGAAGAATCTTCTAATTCTTCAATTAATTCTAATAACTAGAAAATAATTTTTCAAATAAAAAATAAAATATATTTATTTACTTTATTTGTAAATAATTCTTCTTGATTTTCATTATTTTCTGTTTGTTCATATGGAAGTTTTTGTAATAAATGAAAATCAATTAGAGAATTATTGTTGTATTTGTAACAATATTCTTGTGGAATTTCTTGTTCCTTCACTGAAAATAATTTTTTATTCTATATTTTTTAAATATTTTGTTTGTATATAACAGGGATGTCGCAGGTTGAGAAAAGGAGTCCGGCCGGGTGTTGGCTTTTCAAAATCCGCTTCAGATCGGTTATCGGGTTCCTAGGTAACCTGTGACATCTCTGATATTTACCAGAATTTTAAATTTAAATAATTAAACATTCCCCTTTCCCCTAACCTATTTCCATTTGATATTCAATTATTTTCCATTCAAAAACTTTTAAATTAAATTTTTCCTCCAATTCTTTTTCGTTTTCACAATTATCAACAATTATTTTATTTTTAATATTTTCATTATTTAAAAAAGTACAAAGAATTCTTTTTTGCCTGGAATGTCTTATTTTTGACCATTTATTATCGGGTATTAAAGCTTCTATTAAATATTTAATATGTAAATAATTGGTAATTATTTTAATTTCTGATTCTTTTGCAACAATAATCTCTTTATTTTCGCCTAAATTATCTTCATCAAAATTTTCTTAAATTTAATTTTAAATGTTTAATTATTTGAAATATTTAAATAATTGCGGATTATTTTGCGGATATTTATAATGTTCTATAATAATTTTTTTTTAATTTTGGATTTATAAATGATGCAACTTTCAGCAAAAAATGTTTAAAATTTTAGTCAAAAATGAACAATTTTTCTAGTTAGGCTTACTAATAATTCAAAATTTGCGGAAGCTGTTCATTCTACGTGAAATTTTTTAGTTACTTACAACCACTTTTCTAATTAGATTTTAACAAATAAAAAATAAAATTAAACCTTCTTCTCCAAAATATAATTCCTTCAAAAAATTGTGGACTATTTTTTCCACTTCCTCAAGTCTTTTATCTGTTTTAATCTCTCCAAATTCTTCCAATAATTTTAACCAATTTTCTTTCATTTCAACAATTCCTTCTTTTGTTGGGATTAAATTAGATGAAGAATTTTCTATAACAATTTGTTGTCCCGAGTCTGTTTGTGAGGTTATACCCAAACGTTTATTAATTTCAACAACAATACAACCAATATTTAATGAAGGAATTAGTTCGGCAGTTCTAAATTTATTTAAAATTTATATAAAATATAACTTTTGTTTAAAGCGGTCAGTATAACAACAGTTGGGGGTGTAACATACTTACATATATTCGGGAATGGGGGATAGTTTGGGGGGGGGGGGGGGGGGGGGAATATTCAAGACGATAATAGAACATTAAGATATGTGATTTCTTTCCTAGCGCCCCAGGCGAAAATTTTGGAGTTCTCATAATGCCAACAACCACGGGGAGACTCTTTTAATAAAATAATCTTTTAAAAACATACCCAATCCCTTTTCCAAATTTTTTATAACCATTTAGTAATTCTTCCTTTTCTAAATAATTTTTAGGCAAAAAGGCTTTAAAACTCGGAATTTCTTCGATTTGTTTTTGTTGCTTTTTTTGTTTTCTTGAATTCTTTTTCTTTATTTTTAAATTATTTTTAGAATCTTTCATTATCCTCTTCATTGGTTAATTCTATTTCTAACTCACCTATTATTTAATTTTTTAAAATAATAAATTTATTTTTGGTCTACTCTTTCGAAATACAAAAAACATAAAATAAAATTTTTTTCAATTCCAAAAAATCCCCTCTCAAAACACTTACTGCTTTTCCCTTCTTCAAAAATATTTTTTTCATTTTTTACATCTAAACTATTTGGTAATACTTTTACTTCTTCATTATTTAATCCTTCTAATTCCTCCTTCTCTTTATTTTTATTTTCCAAAATATTTTTATCTTTCTTTTTATTTTTTTTCTTCTTTTTATTACTTTCTTTTTCATTATTTAAATTATTATTTTCCAAATTTAAAAGATTAAAAATTAATTCTTTAGTCATTTCTTCACTGATAATTTTTCCTATTTTTTCATTTTGAAATGAAGGGTCTTTTTTAATTTCTAAAATAAATTAATTTATTTGTTTAGAAATTCTAAAAAGTATTTTTAATTAATTAGGAAATTTAAGATTTGTTGGAAAGAAAGTGATTTAGTTTTTTTTTGTTCTGAAAATGTCGGTGAGTTAATTATTTTTCCTTTTCACAAAGAGAATTGTTAATTATTAATTTTTTAAAATTATTTTTAACCTTCTAATGCCCTCATTCTTAATTCTTCTCCATAATCAGTTTTACTAAAAATTATTTCATTTAAATTTTCATAATGTGAAAGTTTTAGCCAATCAGTAAATTCTGTATTAAACGGAGGAAACATAAATGTACAGAAACTCTCTTCTCTTATTCCTTTAAATTCTTCCTTCAAAAACCCTGCAGAACTTTTTTCTCCTTTAGAAAATTCTCCCTTTTTCATTCTTTTTCCTATACTTTTAAGCATTTCTTGAAACCATAAAAAAAGTTGTAAACCATATTTTTGTAAATTTTTGTAATCATTAAAATGTTCCTGAATTATAATTAATTAAATTATAAGTAATTATTCTGTAAGAAAGTAATTATAATTAATATGAACTTTCTGTGATTTTTTTTATTAAAAATTAGGTGAGATACTATGAAGTAAACAAAAAAATTTTTGTGATTTCTAATAATTTGATTAAACCATCAATATCCGATCGATTTTGAAAAATATACATATCCGTCCGTATCCACGGGCATCCGGATATTATCCATATCTGGATATTATCCGGATCCATGGCCATTTCTGATTTAATTTTGTAACTCAATAACTCATTATTAAGTAATTTATTATTAATATGATCCTCCCTTATGGATTTAAAGATAAAATTTTCCATTTACCGAAAATATTAAACAAAAATATTCCTCATTCTCATTTGATTCCCAAGCATTCAACACACTGTTATGTACTCTTTGATTTGGCCAATTATGTAAATTATTTATTTGTTTAATTATTCCTCTTAGCCAAACAATGAAATCTGCGGCAAACTTAAAATATTTAAAATTAATTTTTAATTTTTTTGGGACTAACCTTATGTTTTAAACTTTTTATTATATCTTCAGTAAATAATGCCTCTTTATAATGTAAAGCTAGTTTCATATCATTTGTGAAGTCTTAATATTAAATAAAAATGGTTAATTAATATAGTATTGGGGGAGCTTAGCAAAATACGAGGAAATAAATACTTAAGCCGGGCCGGATATTTTTGTGAAATAGGTTCCGATATTAGGATGTTTGGGTGATAAAAACGGTTAAAAATCTAAACAAGGCCAAAATTAGTCCGAATTTTAACCAAATATGAGAATCGGGGTTTTCACAGAAATAGAATCTAAACAAATTAAATCGTGCCGGGCTCTACTGTGTATGTTTCACAGGAACTTTTTTAGGAATTTCAGAAAATTGATAATCTCCGTAATATCCGCGGATCGGACGGGTATGGATATTTTTCTACTGAAAGTTATCAATTTCAATTTTTGTATAATAATTAATTGATTATTTACTATCCATTTTTTAAATTTTTTTAATAAATTAAAAATTATTTAAAATTTATATACGATTAGAATCTTTCAATTCTCCATCTTTTGTGCAATATTCATTTTCATCTGCATATTTAACATTGATATCTAGTATTAATATTTTAGCTTCCGATAGACCAACAAACATTTCCAATCTTTTTATAATAATTGCTTTATTATTTTCTTTTATTTCTTTTAAATGATTTTTTAAACTTTTAAGTGCAGAAAAATGTTGTTTTTGTGAAAACTTTTTATAAGTATTTAGAACTTCTTCTTCGCTTAAATATTTCATTTTTCCTTTCAAAAATTTATTTGTCAATTCATTTAATGATTTAATTTCTTGAAAATTTCCTTCCTTTATATTAAATAAATACATGTAAATGTTTAACATAAATTCTTTAAAATAATATTGATCATTTTCCATCAAATTTATTGGCAATTTTTGAGAAGAATCTGTTAAATTATTTTTTTAAATATTAATATCTCATTTCAATAAAATAAATTAATAAGGTTGTTGAAGGTCGATTAACTGAAAAAACAGGTGTTTTGGCCTACCAATCAAAACCAAAGCTGACATTGTCCAAAAATCAGTGACCAAAACTTTCAAGTTTCTGTTTTAAAGCTATAATCCTTGAGTACATTAAATTATATTTTTAAATTGTTATACGCTTAGAATTGTCCTTAATCTCAAATTTTTATTAATTTAGATCCTCTAACTAATTTAAAAATAATTTTAAAAATTTAGTTTAACCACCTTCAATTAATATACAATAAATATTTTTTATATTTTTATTTTTCCATTCATTCCATTCTTTTGCAGCGTCAAACTCTAATTTTTTAACTTTTACTTCATTAAAGTTAACTTCTATAAATCTCATCCATACAATAAAATCTGCAATTAATTTATGTTTTTCCTGTGTTTGTTGAGATTCGTTGAATAATGCTTCATTATAATGAGTAATTAAAAATTCAGCTTCATCAATAATTCCTAAATTATTAAATCAAAATAATTAATTTTGTCTGATAAAAAATATTTTTTAAATGTTACATTTAAAGGGTACTTATTTATCCGTTATAGAAAAAAGTATGGAGAGTAGATATCTGTGTTTAGAGTACACAGGTACGAATACATGTACGAACTTTGTTACGAGCTTCTAAAGACTAGTAGCCATTTCTCTATTTCTCCAACCAACTATATTTTAATAAAAAAACAAGTTTCTTGTCTTAATATATTAAAGCAAATATTTTTAATTAAGCGAATACTTTTTATAAAAATATCCTTTTTTTCTTGTTTGCAAATCTGTTTAATTGAGGTTATTTGATCATTATCATTCTTAATATCCTCTATTTTATTTTTTCCTTTAAAATTATTTTTATTATCTTCATTATTCCCATCTGGCAATTTACTTGAAGAACAAGAATCCAAATTAATTTTGTTATTTTCAATTAATTTTAAATTATATTCTATTAAAATTAAGTATTTATTTTTAATATATAATTTAAAGTTTAAATTAATTAAAATCCTTAAAAGAAAGAAGTTGCTGGTAATTCTTCGGTTTAGACCCCCCCCCCACCATCTTCCTGAATCCCTGACCATTTTGAGATTTACCCCCTCAACCCCCTCCAACAATTGCTGAATTCCCTAGACGAGTGAAGTTAAGTTTACGTCAGCTTTTGTTTGCTGCTTACAGGTATTTATAAGTAATTATTTTTAAATAAAAAATATTTATTTTACCAGAATTCGAGTTTTTATTTTTTAAAATCAAATTAAAATTTTTTTCAATTTCATTTTTTACCCAAATATTATATTCATTAACCTCTCTATCATTTAATAATTTATTATTTTTTATAATTAAATTTTCTCTAATTATTTCAATTATTGGAGGTTCTAATTTTTTCCATTCTTTTCTTAAATTTTCTAAATTTTTTAATTCATTTTCTGCTTCCTTTCCTTTTATTTTTATTTTATTCTCAACTAATTTTTTGGTTTTTAGCTGCCAAAGTTCGAAAATATAAACAACTCTCATATGTTGTTCATCTATTTTTTGTTGTCCATCATGTACAAATATCCAATCATATATTAGATCTATACAAATACGCCTTTCATCCCAAATTTTGATTATTGCTTCTTGAAGATTTTTATCTTTCCAATCATTGCTTGACTTAATTTTTAAATTTTTAAAAAGTATTTTTTTTAAATTACTAATTAAAATATTTACTTTTATTAAAATAATCTTTATTTTAATATTTGTAAATAATTAAATTTGGTGATTATAATGCAGGATTAAATTTTCATTTTAAATTTTAGGGTATTTTTTAAATTAGTAACTCTTTAATATTCTTAGACCCAATAAATCTACTAAAAACTGTAAAATTATTTTAATTTACTTTAATTAAATTATCCATATAACGATAATAGCAAAACAGATCCATCGCTATTTTATCTAATATTCTTCGAAGTTTATTTTCTTCTTGTGGTTTGGATGTAGCATGAAATATAAAACCTTTATTATCCCAATAATAAACTAAAAATTAAAGAATTTATTTTTTAGAATTCTAAAAAAACCCAACCTTCTTCTCTCAAATTAAATTTATCACAAAATTGAGTAAATTTTTCCATATCTTCATTTATTAATTTTAAAAATCTGGTTTTAACGCCAAATTCAGATTTGAATGTTTCTAAAATATTTTGATAATTTTTAAGTTTTTCAGTTAAAAATTGAATGTGTTGTTCTTTTAAATATTCGCGTTGCTCTCTAAAAATTTAAAAAACTTAGATTTTCTTCTTCTTATAAAGGGTGACCAAGAATATTTTATTTTGAAAACTTAATTATCAAAATAGAAATTTTGGCGCAGCTCTCAATTGAATATAGTCAAGCCTCACTTTTAGTTATCCCCTTGAGCCCAGAAAATCGTCTCTTATAATTAGGATATCTTAACTCAAGAGTTTTTTCCTTTCACCCAATCCCAACCAAATTAAAAAAATTTATTTTTAATTGAAGAATTTTGTGTATATTTAAATATGTAAGTTCTCTGTCATTATAATTAGATTAATTTTAATTTTACCTAATAATTTTGTCTTCAGTTTTTATTTTACATTGATTTAAATGTATCCTCAATCTTTTATTATAAGAAGATAAAATATTTAAAATATTATTGGCTGGTTCTATTCTTATAGTTTTCAAATCAATATTAACTCTAATAATTAAACAAACTATCCAAAAATTTTCAAAATTTTCAAAAATATTTTTTCTCAAAATTTTAACAAATTCCTCAGCTTTCTCAAATAAATTTCCTTTTTGAATATCTGTTCGTTTTGAATATTCCAAAAATTCTTTTTCAAATTTATAAAATTCTGCCAACAAAAGTGACAAAGAAATTCTTTTTTCAGAATATATTTCAAGTCCATCATAATCTCCTTTTAATTTAATTTCATCTTCTTCCTTGTTTATTCTATAAATTATTTGCTTGTAAAGTAACCAACGATATTCTTCATCCATTATATCTAAATAAATATTAAATTATTTTAATATAAGTTTTTAATAAAATATTTAATTTACCGTATTTCCTGTAATATTACTCCCCCTTGATTAGAACTCCTCTCTTTAATAATACTCCCCGTTGGAGGAGGGTTGAAAAATAGTAAACCTGGAGTACTATTTCATGAAATACGGTAATTATTTTTAATTAATTTTTTTCCATTTTTCTAAATTTAAAAATAATTGTATAAAATAAATCGACAATTGCTTTAAAAATTATTAATGCTTTTTTGATAGACCTACGTACAATTTTTTATATTTGGTTTGCTTAAATTTTTGTGGAGGAGGGGGTATCTGAATAACACGATGTTTTAACTATTTTTCTATTATTTTATTGAACATATACATACTTAGTTGTAAAAGTTCCGGTAATTCTATTTCCATTTTTATAAGCAATTTTAATCCAATTAATTTAATTAATTTATTTTTTGAAGTTTCTTGTAAAATCTTTGCTAATTGTTGTGATATTTTTAACAAATTAATCATTGTTGATGAATGTAATAATTTAAATTTTATTTTCTCATCAGGAGAATTTAACAATTTATGAATAATTTTATCCACTTCTTTCTCTGTTGGACATTCATTATTTTTATCAGGAAAATCCTTGGGTTCCTTTAATTTTTAATTATTTTAATAGATTTTTTTAATAAATTTTTTGTAAAATTTAAATTATAAGCATTTTAATTTATGTAAGTGTACATATAGAGCAATCCACAGATAACCTTCTTAGGGGGGATGGTCTGTAGGTTTGACTTGTATAATTTCTGTGCCACCTTATAGTCCAATGGACGAATTATCCAAATGATCCAATGGACGAATTTACTTGACGAAAATAAATTTAAAAAATGAAACGCGAAAGAGAACTCAAAACGTGAAATTATTTAGTCTCCGCTATGAAAAGCAATATCTAGAGATTCTTTGGTCAAATAATTTTAAGGCTTAGATTAAATTCTAAATCCACAGATAACCTTCTTAATCTGTAAATCGAAGACATAAAATTATTTGTAGGATTAAGGAGGATATCAGAGGATTTGGACGGATATCGGGGCTTTGAAGGGACTTCAGAAGATATGGAAGGAAAACTTTGACTTTGATCTTTTATTTTCCGATCTCTAGACTTCTCCCTTTGTATTTATGGCATATTTTCAGAGCTGCAGGCGAAAATTTTTTAAATTTTGGAAACAAAGCCAAAAACTTTCTAACGACGCAAGCTTCTGTGACTAATCTGATTTTTTGATATAGTATTATTTATATTAATTTATCTAACCAATTTAGGTAAATATTCTTTATATTTTTCCAAAATAATAACCCAATCTTTATTTTGTAACAAATCTTTTTCTCTAAAAAATCTTTGCTTAAAATAATATACTTTACAAATAGTCCACTTAGTAATCCCCATTCCAATGCTTCTTACAAGATTAATAAATTCAGTATTATATTCTTGAAATTTCAGACAAAATTTCTTCTCAATTTCTTTTACTTTCTTCTTTTTAGCAATATTTGTTATTAAATTAGTTCCCCAAGTACTAGCTTCGTTAAATAATTTACAAGTATGCCAAATGTAAATATAATTATTTAATTGGCTTTCTAATTCTTCTGTAATAGAATTTTTAAAATAATTATTGTAATGTTGAATTATTTTTTCTCCCATACCATCTTCTTTTAAATCTAAAGATATTTGTAATTAAATCATAATAAAACTTCTAAATCATTTATAGACACAGAAGAATTATGATTAGAGAAGGATTAGAAAGCCAATCATTTATAGTTCCTTTTTTATTTCTTCTAAATATCAACGGCATATTTTAAAACAAAAAATAATAAAATTTTAACTCGAGACATACAAAAAGGACGGTCTATAGCAGGTATCGCGCCGACAGAAAATCAAATTTCCGATTTTAGGGAATCGTGAATTCCCGAAAATTTCGAATTCACGATTTTTGTAGATCGGGTCGGCGCGATCCCAGGTCTTGTATAATCTTTGAATAATACGAATATTATAAAAATGTAAACTGGTCTTACAGAAAATAGAAAAGGTTTTATGTAGAGACCGGACTTGAGTGATCGTTCGATAATATCGGTATCGACATCGATATATCGATATTTTCCATCGATATATCGTATCGATCCGGTCTCTAGCTTTATGTATATTGGCCCCTTTTTTCCTTACACGAGGTACCTTACAGTAGAACTAAATTCTTTTAATCTATAGGACGATTCAAATCCATAAGAGGATTTGACAAGACTATAATTTTAACACAGTTTCATTGTAATATTGTTTTTCGTTAATTCATTAAATAATTTTTAAGAAAATTAAAATTACCAGTAAAATATATTTGCATAGCTAATATTTTATTAAAATAAATTAAAAGAAATATTCCAAAATAAAATAAAAATATTTTTATCATTTTAAATTTTTTAAATAAATTTTTAATTTAATTAAAGAGTAAATTTTATTTTTGATTAAATTTAATATAAAATTTTTAAAAATAATTATTAAAGTTTAAATTTAAAAATAATGTTGACGAAATTATTTACGATAACATTAAGAGGAGGAAAATAATGTTAAGAAATTTTGTACTTTATTGAGAAATTGTAAAAATATATAAATATTTATAGCGTAATAGCTAGACGTTATGTAATAATAAAAATATTGACAAATTAATTTTTATTTAAAATTAAAGTGCAAATTAAATAAAATTTAATTAAAAATTTTAAAATATTTTTCGTTGAAATTATTTAGGGTAAAATTAAGAAGAGGAAAATAATGCTAATTTTTTATTAATTAATTTTTATTATTATGGAATTTAAAATTCATAACGAATATATAATTAAATATTCTTATTTTATAAATTCTGCTTAATGAAATTATACTATGTATAGAATTTAAAAGACGAATAATTTCATTAGGTAGAAAATGGAATGAAAATATGAGAATATACTATATTTGTTGGGCTCCCCGACTTTTCGTCAACGGACTTTCCGTTAATGGACTTTCCGTCAATACTTTTCGTCAGTGGACGGACTTTTCATCAATAAATGATCGCTTTTAAAAAATTTAGGAAATTAATCGGCCTGTTCAAAGCCACAAATAACTAAATTATGTGCCCAGTTTTGTATAAGATTTCTTATTTCTTCAAATACTCTCGAATAACCTATGGGGCGTCGGCGAGGCGTTTGTGCAAAACCCCGCGCTTCGCGCGGGGTTTTGCGGCACGCGCCTCGCGTGGTGTCAAAGGTCGCTGGGTTCTACACCAGTAACATAAACCTATTCATTTTTACCGATTTTCAACCATGAAAAGACTACATATGCTTCGTAGTGACACAATTGCTTATAACTTTGTTCAGAATTATCAAATAAGTCTAATTTTCAATCTGACAACACTTTTACATACATGTATCATCTTCTATTTCTCTCAAAATTAAAAAATCATCCACTCATTGACGAAAAGTCGTTGACGGAAAGTCCATTGACGGAAAGTCCGTTGACGAAAATTCGTGCCACCATTTGTTGTGGCTGGAATTAAAGATGAAAACTAAAAATAAATAATTTTTTAAATTTATAGTTCAATAAAATAAATCTCTAAATTCAATTACTTTTTTTGAAGATTTTTAAAACAAAATTATTACAAGTATTTTTTAAACATTTTATAACAATGTAAATTTATTGTATAAATTTAATAAATTTTAATTATTTTATTTCTTTTTAATTTCTTAATAACGCATTCTTCTTCCTTCTATTTAACTTGGAGTAACTTTATTGTGTAGAGGATTAGATCCAGATGGAACTTTGGCACATTCAAAATATTTTAAAAATAAAAATATTATAATAAAAATAAATTGAATTAGTAATTTCATTTTTAAAAATAAATTTTTTGAATTTAAAGAAAATTTTTTTAATTTGAATTTTTTTGTGGTTATTTAAATTTTTATAAAAAATTTATTCTTTTAAATAAAAAAGTTTTTTTTATAAAAATTAAAAATTAAGTAAATAGTAAATAAATTTTTGTATATACCCACAACATTAAAAATAAAAACATAAAAAATATATACCGATTTAGATTTATTTATTTTATTAAATATTTTTATGAATAAAAAATGTAATAAAATTTTCAAATTTATTTTCGTTAAGTTTTGCAAAATTTAAAAAAAATGCATATTTTATTTATAAAAGTTTTTTATTAGAAATATGGGATAAATAAAAAGATTTTTTGGTTATTTTTAATTTTTAAAGAATAAACTTTATTTTTTATTTTATTAATTAATTTAAATTAAATTAAAATATTTATAAAATATTTATTTAACAAAAATTGTGTTAGAATTGTGTTAATAATCTATAATATTAGATACCTACACATTAGCGAAGGAATTTTTCACAAATTAGAAAATAACTAAATTTTAAAATGACTTTACATTTAAAATATTTATTAAACGAGGATTATTTATAAAAATACTTGGCCACATTTTTTTAATTTTTGGTTCAAAAAATTTTTTAATTTGAAAATTAATTTTTACTTTGTGGAAATGTTTTGGAAAAAATAAAAAGTTTTTTTGATAAATTTTGATATTATGTGTTACAAAAAAGTAGAATTGATGTCGTATCCGAGTTAAAACTTATAATTTTATTGGGGTTTCTTAATCATATTTTTCATTTAAAATTAATTTTCCCATATAAAGATTCTTTTTAAAGATAAACAAATATTTTAATTCCTTTGAAAGGCCTATAAAATAAAATTGCTTTTGATTCACCTAGCTTACTCTCATTGTTCACAATTTTTCTAGCTTATACTCCTTTTTTAACTTTACACAGAAAATAAATCTGTTCACCTTTTATTGATTATATATTTTTATTGAAGGAAATAAAATTTAATTTGTTGAATTTGGTTTTGTTTAAATTAGGGGTAAAAATATCGGTTACTTAATCGGATAGGTTTCTTGATCCGAAAGCTCAGCCGGACGTTTTTTAAACATGTCAGCACATTTCCGTGGCCAAATCACCCTCTTGAATGAAGAGGCAGTTGAATTACTAAATGCTAGAAAAGATTTTATTTTACCTCAAAAACTAGGAGGTCAATCTGATAAAGAGTATAAACGAGTCATCGAAACAATTCTCAACAATTTAGACGCTGAATATGAAGAAATTTTGGATATATCAAATCAATTAGCAGACAACGAGACAAAATGGTCAGCCCTCCGGACAAATATGACAGGAAATGAAAGAATTCAGGATAATACCGAATACGATGCGTTTATCGTAGCGGTCCCATTTGTTAAAACACTTTCTGATCTTAGACGTTATCTACGTAATATCCGTAGTCAACGCCGTTTGCTTGAGACTGCTATCCCAGTGATAGAAAATACAAATGTTCCTATTGCCTCGTCCTTAATTCATTTACCTAAAACACAATTACCTACATTTTCTGGGGATTGTGTCGCTTTTCTCTCTTTTTGGAACACTTTTAAAGCAGGAGTTCATGACCTGCCAATTTCTGATTCAATTAAATTCACTTACTTGAAACAGTGCCTTTCAGGCTCACCATTGACTTTAATAAGCTCTTTACCTGTTACTGACGAATCTTATGAGTCAGCTCTTGAATTACTTAGAAAAAATTATGACAATCCAAATGAAGTGGCCAGATCATTACATAATTCTTTAAGAAAATTACCCCAGGTACGGGCAGGGGAAAATTTTTGTCCTGATTTACGGTTATTATTAGATAAAATTGAAGGCATCTGTGTGCAAATGTCGCAACGAAATCAATCATTTAACACTACCTCTTTCCAAATGGAAATTGAGGAACGCTTGCCAAGATTTGTATTGGATGAAATTTTTAAGGCTAAAGATAATGACCCGGAATGGGACTCTTTAAAGTTAAAGGATCATCTTCATCATATTTTAAAACGTAAGGAACAAATTGAATCGCTCACTTTGAGCACACATAATACTCCTAAACAAATTAGGACATCTCAATTACAAACACCTTCGTCTCAAAATAATAAACCTCCTCCAATTTTATCTTTTCACACTCAAGGTGACAATCAAAATAAAAATAATAATCGTAGCAATAATAAAAAGCCGAAATGGCCTTGTTTATTTTGTGAAAATCCATCTCATTTTTCCGCGAATTGTGAAACTTACCTCTCTATAAAACAGAGAAAGGACAAACTTCGGGCTTTAAAACGTTGTTTTAGCTGTCTTAGACCTAATCATCTTGCCAATCAATGTACTAAACCTTCTCAATGTTCAAATTGCCAAGGTAAACATCCTAGGGCACTTTGCCCAAATTTACAAAATCGTTCCAGTTATTATAATAGTAATTTACCGCATAATATACAAGAAAGCGGTCCTAGACAAAATCAAGCAAGTAATTTAAATAAGCAGCACGTTCAAGCTGTCTCTATTCCTCATCCAATTTCAATGCCTTTATCTCAAATAGTTCAACCTACATCTTCGGATGTTCCAGATACTCCACCTTACCAAGCTAATTTAGCCTCTGTAAACACAGAGTCAATAAACAAGAAAATTATTTTACTTAAATGTGTACGTGTTATGCTTTTTAATCCAAATAATCCATTACAAGAGCGCGAAGTTATACTCTTAATGGACGATGCTAGTACAAACTCCTATATTACCTTAAACGAGGCTAAAAATCTAAAATTAAATTTAACACCTAGAACAATTAAATTAGGTGTTTTCAATTCTCCTTCTTGTAAGGTAGTTCAAGCCTACACTACTCAATTTGGAATTCGTCTTGCTAATGGACGATCAATCATTGTAACCGCAAATGCGGCTGAACATCTCACGCAAAACACTAATTATGTTCCCTTCACTCCACAGCTTCTTTCTTACCCTGAATTAATTTCTAATAATAAAATTGTGCAACCATCGGTTCTTTTAGGTTCCGATTATTATTATGAGGTAGAACCAACACCTCTTTTACGCCTGCCGTCAGGTCACCATTTAATCCATACACTTTTCGGTCCTATCGTAGCTGGTAAAGGATTTATTCCTCGAAATACTAACCAGCCTAATCAAATAAATTGTGCTATTCAACCTCAATTAGAGGCTCCTCCAAACGAATTCTTTTCTTTAGAGAGTATTGGAATCAAAGACTTACCTCGTTCAGAGGATCAAGATATATTGAAAAAATTTAAGAAAGAAATTAAAATGGTAGATGGTCGTTACCAAGTAAAATTGCCTTTTAAAACACCCCCAGAAGCCATACAAATCCCATCCAATTTTGGACTTTGCTGGGGTCGTCTTCGTTCAGTTCACAATTCGTTAATGAAAAATAAAGAATTTTTAATAAAATATGATAATATAATTAAAGAACAATTAGAGTTAGGAATTATTGAAATTGTAAAAAATCCTGACAATTATTCACCCCCACTTCACTATATACCGCATCATGCGGTCATAAAAGCTTCAAATGGAAAAATCAGAATAGTATACGACGGCTCGGCAAAGATAGGTCGAGAACTCTCGTTAAACGAATGCCTATATCCAGGACCAGTAATTTTACCCGATTTAGTCGGTCTATTACTCAGATTTCGTATCCCAAAAATAGCTATAATTTCAGATATAGCCAAAGCTTTTTTGCAGGTCTCTGTTGATCCTGTACACAGGGATTGCACCAGATTTCTCTGGTTAAAAAACATTGAATTGCCTCCATCCACCTCAAATATAGAAATTTACAGATTTTGCCGTGTTTCTTTCGGTCTTGCCCCCTCTCCATTTTTATTAGCTGCCACCATTCAGCACCATCTCTCCTTGTTTCCATCACTCTTATCATCAGAAATTTCCACAAACATTTATGTGGACAATGTATTTTTATCTGCCGAAACCCCTCAAGAGGGCCAAGAAAAATCCACTAAAACAATAGAATTATTTAATAAGGCCAATATGAAATTACAAGAATTTGTGAGTAATTCAAGTGAAAGTATATCTCACTTGCCAGAAAAAATCAAATTAATTGGTAATAAACAGAAATTCCTAGGCCTAGACTGGCACACGGAAGAAGATATTCTCTCGATTAGAGCCCATGCTTTACCATCATTGGAAAATTCTATTTCAAAAAGAACTATTTTAACTTTTATGGCATCGCATTTCGACCCTTTAGGGCTAATTTCCCCACTAATTCTCCCAATAAAAATATTTCTGCAGTCACTTTGGAATGAAAAAGTTGACTGGGATGAGAATCTGAGTGAAAAGACCATTAACGAATGGAAATCATTAACCCAAAATTGGGATGCAAATTCTTGTTTTTCAATCCCTAGGTATCCATCACAACTACCTACAATTGGACGCAAATATCAACTTCATTGCTTTGCAGATGCCTCATCAATGGCAATGTGTGCTGCTGTTTATCTAAGGATTTCAAACAATTGCTCGCCAACTTCAGACGTTTGTTTAATTTTTAGCAAGACAAAGGTAAAACCTATTAATAAAAATAAATTACTCACCATCCCTCGGTTAGAACTTATTGCTGCCCTTATGGGCTCACGAGCTTTGAAGTTTACTTCATCTGAACTTAATTCCATTAATTTAGAAAAATCACTTTATCTGTGGAGCGATTCGTCCGCAGTCATTTCATGGCTTAATTCTAAAACCTTAATAAAGGACATTTTTGTTCAAAATCGAGTTTCTGAGATTAGAAAACTTAAAAATTTAATAGTAAATCACTTACCAGGTATAGATAATCCCTCTGATATTGGAACAAGAGGTGTTTCATCCATTAGTGAATTAAAAAACTTACCAATTTGGACTAAAGGCCCTGACTGGCTTTCTCTTCCTCAACCAAATTGGCCCACTTCAAATTTAATAAAACAATTTTGTTCTAATGATTATGTATTAAAATCCGAAAAATCGGTCGAAACTCCAATATTTACTTTCAATACGCAAATTAATGCTCCAGAAAATATTATTGAATTAGTACGCTTCTCACGTCTTCCAAAACTTTTAAGAATATTTTCATATACATTAAGATTTATTAATTACACTAAAAAACGTGCCAAATATCATTCTTTAAAAATTAATTCTAAGGAAATTAAAAATTCATTAAAAATTCTTATTAAATTAGAACAAGCAGTTCATCCTCCTTCTGGACAAGAAAACGAGTATTTGGGTATTTATACCGATCCAGATGAAATTTTAAGATGCAAAGGTCGTTTAGGGAAAAGTAATTTAACTCTTGAAACTAAAGAGCCCATATTTTTACCCTCACGCTCTTATTTGACTTGCTTAATAATCTATGAAACTCACTTACTTAATCATCACTCAAGTCCATTATTGACTTTATCTATTATTCGTAGGCAATTTTGGATTCCTTCTGGCCGACGTGTTGCGGAAAAATCTATACATAAATGCTGTCTATCTTGCAGGAGATTCACTGCTAAGCCTTTTAATCTTCCTCCTTTTCCACAATTTCCCACAGATCGAGTAGAACCATCTCCCCCATTTACAGCAGTGGGGCTCGATTTTTGTGGCCCCTTGTATATTAAAACACCATTCTTGGTCCCAAATCAAAGGAGAAATACTAAAATAGAAACAATCAAACACTGGATCACGGTGTGGGTATGCTTATCAACAAGAGCAGTTGCTCTTGACCTGATATCGGATTTAACTATACAATCCTTTTCCCTCGCTTTTAGAAGACAAACAGCTAAATACGGAGTTATAAAAAATATTTATTGCGATAACGCTCCAACTTTTATTTCTGCTAGAAATTTTTTATCCGAACTAGCAAATCTATCACCACCGAATTGGAATTTTCGTGCGCCAATGGCAGCTTGGAAGTCTGGACACTACGAGAGGAGTATGGCACTCATCAAATATCACTTAAAGAGAACCTTATCAGGAGGAGCAATACCAAGGTCATACCTCTTTCATGAGGTCATTACCATTTTATTGGAAATTGAAAACATAATTAATAGTAGGCCCATCACATTTGAGTCTGCAAATCCATTAGAACCGAGGGCTTTGAGTCCTGCGGATATTATTAAACCATACCGTAATAATTTTCCCATAGATATTACACCATCAGAAAAGATGGATGATCCAGATTACAATCAAAATATTCAATCTAATAATCAATCTTTAATCACAACCTGGGAAAAAATCACTTCCCGTGCAAAAAACTTTTGGATCCGCTGGAAAGCGGACTATATCCTTTCGCTTAGAGAAAGATATAAAAAATTACAACCATCCTCTCAAAGATGGCCTAGTGTAAACGAGCTAGTAATTGTACACAGTGACACTTTACCAAGATCGAATTGGTCTTTGGCCATAATTTTAGAAATTAATTACACTGAAAATGATTTTCCAAACACCGCTAAAATAAAATTTCTCAGCGGAAATATTACACTCCGATCAGTCCATCACTTATATCCACTTGAAACGACTGGAGAATTGAATGTTGATAAAAATCAGACAGAGAAAATTCCTTTAACGTCGCCTAGACTAAACTCTAGTCCTAACACATTAAAACTTCGTAATAGAATAGTGAATAAAAATAACTAAAGGGGGAGGGCGCTTCGCGATCTTTCTTATAAAACATTATCGCCTCTCCTTAATCATTCATTCTTATTGTTCATTTAAGTTTTAGCTTACAAAAAGCTCTTACATTTTAAAAAATTCTTTAGAAAATTGATCCCTCTTATGGGTAATATTGTCAATATACAACTGCCTATTGATTTAAACCTGTTTAAGCCCGAACCACCTCCACCGGAACCTTTTCCGTGGACTATACTTATTGCTTCTATCGTATTGATAGCAATACTTTTAATCTGTATAATTTTCTCCTATTACCTTCTTCACAAACGTAGATCGGCTCGAGTAGCCCCTATTATCGTTCTTTTGGTAATATTTCTTTTAATAAGTCCTACGCCTGCTGAAAGTCGTAGTAAGGGTAAATACGTTGTTAATCGTATTAAAAAGCCAATTTCAAAGGGAATTGGATCTTTAGTTGGAACCACTGCCATCTACTTTGGCTTGGATACATTAGCTTCTTTTCTGCAAAAAGAGCCAGAAATTGCTCTTCCTATTCTCTCTATTATAGGCCTCCTGAGCTTAATTTTAATTTTCCTTCTTTTGAAGGTTTTATTTAACATCTACAAATATTTTACGCCGAATACGGCTCCTATTGTTCCACCTCCAATAGAACTTACCGAAATTAATTCGGCCGTTCGAGAACTTATTAATCGCTCAGATCCACCTTTGGCTCGTAATTAAATATTTTTTAGTCCATGCCTAAAAGAAGGCCCGTCGGCAAAAAGGACATTAGTCTTATTTTATCTCACTTACGTATTTCTCCAAAAACCAAAAAAATGGAGCCAACAATTAATAAAATAAAGAAACCCAATAACTCGAATACTTCTTATTCTAACGACTTAAATGCCAATATTTATTTGGTCAACGATAATTCTCACGCCGTTGTTGGAAATTCTATTAATCCTTCAAATAATATTATTGACAATTCAAAAATCACTCCCAATCCTATTGAATCCCTTGAAGTTAATAATAATGGAAATTTTGGTGTCTCGACCCCGCCTTTGTTTGTTGCTCAACATGATGAAAGAATTGTTTTGGACGAACCGCCTCCACCGCCTCCTCTGCCTCCGGAACAACAACTTGGCGCATCAATTCCCGTTCTTGTTGGCGCACAAAACAAAGAAGAGGAAGACGTTTGTTTAGACGAGCCACCCCCTCCTCCAGATGAAAACGAAATTTATGAGGTGCTGACACCATCACCAATGATTGCAACTGAAACTACTCAAGTTACCACCTCCACGCAAACAAACAACGACAACTGTGAAATTCCTCCAGAATTTATTGTTATGGAAAATGAAGAAATTAAATTACCGAAACTAATTTCACGTGTTCGTATTAGCCAGACAGGTCGTATTATTAAAATGCCTCTCCATTGTAGGAAAGGAAAACCGCTGTCTTGGAAATTTATGGCTTTTAAGTCTAAAATTGCCAATCCCTACAATTATTTAAAAATGTTCATTCCTCGTTAGGGGAATGTCGTATCCGAGTTAAAACTTATAATTTTATTGGGGTTTCTTAATCATATTTTTCATTTAAAATTAATTTTCCCATATAAAGATTCTTTTTAAAGATAAACAAATATTTTAATTCCTTTGAAAGGCCTATAAAATAAAATTGCTTTTGATTCACCTAGCTTACTCTCATTGTTCACAATTTTTCTAGCTTATACTCCTTTTTTAACTTTACACAGAAAATAAATCTGTTCACCTTTTATTGATTATATATTTTTATTGAAGGAAATAAAATTTAATTTGTTGAATTTGGTTTTGTTTAAATTAGGGGTAAAAATATCGGTTACTTAATCGGATAGGTTTCTTGATCCGAAATTGAGGACTAACTAATTTTTCTAATTGTTATAAATTACAATTCATCTCTTAAAAATTTTAAATTTAAATAAACATTTTATTTAAAATTTATTAATTTTTAACTATAATGAATTAATTAATATAATTAAATAATTTATTTTCCTTTCTTTCAATTCATTGTTTATTTTTTAATTATGAGTAACACCATTGCTAATAGGATTAGGTCCAGCCGGAACTTCATGACATTCAGAATATTTTAAAAATAAAAATATTATTGTAAAAATAAATTGAATTAGTAATTTCATTGTTTAAAAATAAATTTAATTTTGTTTAGAATAAATAAATATTTTTAAGAAACTTTGTTTTAAAGAGGAGAGAATGTCTTTTTTAAAGAAAATTTGTTTTCTTTTAAAGATTTTTTTCTAAAAAATTTTATTAACAAAACTTTTTCATTTTTATTGAAAAAATTTAAAGCACTAAAATAATTTTTGTTTTTAACATAAATAAAAACAAATATAATTATTTTGGATTTATTTACATAGAGTAAGTATATTTTTCTTTATTTTGAATACCACCCCTCAATGAATTAAAAATGTTTTTCTTTATTTTTTACCTAAACTTTTTTTTATTACTTTTGGGTTGTTTAGAATTTTAATTTACAAGTTGACAAATAAAAAATCTTGTGATTAAAACAAAATTGCCAAATTCCATGAAAACATTAAAAATTATTTTTTTTAAGATTTAGATTTAATATAATTATGTGTTTTGGTTTAATATAAAATAAATAACTTAAAAATTTTTAACTATTTTTTTATTTGTAATAAAAATAATTTTAAAATTATTTATAAAATTAAATAAAATTAATTCAAAAAATTCTTTGGAAGATAAATAAAGAAATCTTAATTATGGGTGCAAATTACCCAACATTTTCGGAAATGTATTAAGGAATGAAGAAATAATTAGAGGTCTGCTTATGAAATAAAATAAAATTTTTCTAGTATTCATTAAAAAATAAAAACAATTAAAAGTCTTAATCATCTTTTACAGGACTTTTTTCTGAAGAAATAAATTCCAATGTGAATTTTTAGAAATTAGAATTTTAACCAAAATATGGCTTTTAAAACTCGGACCTATTTTGATCATCTACTGATTTTTTCAACATGTTTTGGCACTTAACAGGAAATATATTTTTCAATTTTCATGCTCTATTAATTATATATTTAATGTTATCCTTAATTCTTTTTCTTAAATTTTAATTAAAATTTTTGCTTTGGATTGGGCTCTGTTGTAAATTAATGACATTCAAAATATATTAGGAAAATAATTAATGTTATTTAATAAGTTTAATTTTAATTATTAAAAAAAGAAAATAAATTTTAATTTAAAATGTGTATAATTTAAATATCCTTTAAATAAAAGAATAATTTTTATTTAAAATTTTCTTTGTTCTTTTTAAATATTCTCCTCCATTAATGTCCTTTGTGTGGACTTTTCTTATTTGATTGTTTATTGCTTATAGGATTTGATCCTGAATTAACTTCATGACAAATAGAATATTTAATAATTAAAAATAAAAATAAGAAAAATTTAAATAATTTAATTAATTTCATTTTTATTTTTGGAATTTTTTATTTTATTTTAAACTAGAAATTATTTAAAGAACTAATTTTTATATAACATTTAAAATTGTAGTATGATTATCTAAAATATATTTAATAATCATATGTATGTATATTAAATTATTCATTAATACAGCTGCCTAAACAGATGACTGAAAATAAAATAAAAATCTTAATAAATTTCTAAATAATTTTTATGAATATTTAATCGACGAAACTACAAAACACTATTCTCAAAATATTTCTATAAGTTTCATAATTTTTTAGAGGAGACTATAAGTAATTTGGATAATTTTTTCTTTATTTATTTTCAATTAAATATTTTTTATAAATAATCACAATTATTTACATATCATATTTTAGGTTTTTAATCTTTTATTTATTCACAATCTTTCTCTTAACCATTGAGAAAAAATTTATTTTTTCTTTCATATAGTGTGACAAAATTCCGGTGTGTGTTTTAGCAGTCTAAATAAAAATATTTTTTAATTCGTATATCAAATTCACAACTTCAAATATGCATTTAAATTTAATTTTATTATATAAATATTTTTTCATCTAAATATTGCTTATAGAATCTTTCTTACCTAATACATAATATACCTATTTAAAATAAAAATATTTAATAGCCAATTAATTAAATTAAAATTTTATCAGAATTAAATAAAAACCTAATAATAAATTAAATATAATTTAAGTTTTATCAGAATTTCATCTTTTCTTTTAATTTTTTTGCGGATTAGACCCAGTTGGGACACGACGACACGCTGAATATGTCAAGAGTAAAATAAAAAATAATACTTGATAAATTAAATTTAAATTCATTTTTAAAATAAATTTTAATTTTTGAAAATAGTAGATTTAAAATTTTTTTGAAATATTTTTTGGAATGAATTAAATTTTGATAAATATTTTTTAAAAATATTTTTATTTATAAATTTACCAAACTATATTTTTAAGAATTTATTTAGAAAATATATTTTATTATATCTTATGATAAAAATTATATTTAAATTTTACATAAAAAATGTTTTTTTTAATTTTTATTAAAGCATTAAAGATTAAATAAATTTTGAATATTTAAAATATTTATTTATTTTAATTTTTGCAAGAAAAAAATAAATAAAATTAATTTTCTAAATTTTTTTCGTTTCTTTAATTTCTTTATTCCAAAAAAGTCCAACTCCTTCAAGTTCTGATAAATATAAAGCAAAAAATAATACCAAAAAAGAAGAATATAAAACAAAAAATGCAAGAAGAAGTTTTCTCATTTTTTTAATTAATTAAGAGAATCTATTTAGTTAAAAAATATTTTATTTTGGATTAATTTATTTTAAATAAATATGTAAAAATAAAATCATCTTCTTATTTAATATATTTTAATGTTGCCTTGGAAACAATAAAAAACAAAAATTATTTATAATAAAATATAATATTAAATAAATAATTAAAACGAGTATTTTGCTGATAATTGATTTTTGCTATCTCGTTTTTGCCAAACATTTTGTCAAAATTGCCGGGTTTTCTTAAGTGTTAAACCCCCCCCCCCCCCTAGTGTAGAAAATACAAACGTAAGTATAAGATTTATAAATTCATATGTTTTGACGAAGGTACAAATTATTAACAAATCGTAGACATTGTAAAGCATATAGCTATTAATTTCCTAAGGCTGAGCAGTAGGCGGCGTGGTGTAATGGATAACACATCAGTCCGGTCTACTGAAGATGCTGGTTCGCTCCCAGCCGCCGAATAACCTTTTGCTCTAGCTAAAGAAGAGAAATAGCTATAGCCCAGCTGCTTTACTACATAAATACACATTTTTTATGAAAAAAATAAATATATAATTAACATTTTATAATTTATTTATTTTTATTTAAAATTTATATTCTTTCATGTTTTATATACTAGCATTTGTGTCATTTTGCATTTTTACAAAAATTAACTTTTTTAGCGTCAATACTGCACAAGGTATCTTTTGGGCAGATAATACATTTTTGTGGATCGGTTATGCTGCAGCAAACTTAAAGTAATTATTTATTTTTTATAGATTTTATCTTTAAAATTAGTTTTTTACTGATATTATTTAATATCAATAGATATTCATAAATGACTTTTTATGGTTATTCCGAACATCCCCCCCCCTCCGTAATGTAATGTAGAAAATTCTTGCTACATAATTTCTATTTATTAGCATTTTAACTTGTAATGATCACGCGAAAATCCTTATAGAGAACTCAAATAATGTTTTTAATAAATAAACAAACTTCCAGGACAAAAATTAGTTCTAATACAATATTTGCCCGATCGAACAGTTCCCGGTTTGCATTGACATCCAGGTGGACCGCAGACTGAATTACAAGGAGTAGTCTGATTAAAGACCGTATGGCATGTTGGTTCGCAAGAAGGTTTTGTACATTCAACATGAATTTCATTTGGTAGACAAAACCGATTAATTATTGTTGTTAATAATGTTGGTTGGTTTGTTGTAGTGTCTATATTTAATTGAATTAAATATTCTTTAGAAAGATCAAATTAAACCAAAGGGTTACAAAAGGGTAGTTACCACCACCTAACTACTCACGTCAGCCGTATTAACTTCAACTTTGTTATTCACAAAAATTGCTTATTTTTTAATATTTAAAAGTGCGCGACAAAGTCATTTTTCCAGGCCCGGAAACCGGATTTTGAATTTCATTTTCACCGGATTTTCCCGGATTAATCCGATCCTGTTTTAATTTGGAGATAGCGAAAAAACCCGGATTTGGGATCTGGACTCCGGAAAAATCAGGCCGGATCCGGTCCGGTGCCGCGCACTAATATTTAATCATAAATTTATAAAAAATTTGAATAATGATTATTTTTAAATTACCGTTTTCGCAGTAAGAGCTAATCCTGTAAATAAATTATTTTTATTCCTTAATTACCACTTTAAAAATATAATTTAATTTGAGAATTAAAAAAATATTAATTAAATAAATAAAATTTTAATTAATTATTCAACAAATTAAATATTTAAATAAAAAGATAAAAACTTACAGAACAACAAAATAAGTAATTAAAAATAACAAAATATTTTTTAAAATATTTTTATACATAAATAAATTTTTAACAATTTTTATTTTAAAAAATAAATATTTTAATAAAATAAATGAATTTAAATAAAAATAACAATTCTCTCTATTTCCTCAATCTGTTTGTAAAATTATTTAAATGAAAAACTTCAAATAAATCCACGTTTTCTTTTAAATTAATACAAATATTATTTAAATTATGATGTGATAGATAGAAAATGTTTTTTTTAATTCTTTTTTATTTTATTATATTCCCCAATAAATTCTTTTTGGAAATTTTCTAAAATTTGTTTTTCTTCTGATTTACTTAAAATGAGATAAAAATTAATAAAAAATATTTTTTGGTTTTACCTAAAAAGTTCCTCTAATTTTTCATTTACTTCATTTAAACTCTTCTCCAATTTATTTATATTAATTTTAAGATTAATTCCCTTAATTTATACATATAAATAAAAGTTAATAAAAATTATTTATAGAATTATGTAGTAGATATGTAAGTGTCTGATAAAGATAAGACGAAAGTAAAACTTTTAAAATACAAAACGTTAAGTAATTTTCCTAAACGTAAGATAAATTTTTTTAAATAGCAATTTTACATCTAATGTCTGGGTTGTGTTTAAATGTCTGGGTTGTGTTTTACATCTAATGTCTGGGTACATCTAATGTCTGGGTTGTGTCTTCACCTACAATCACTAGGCGACGTGTTGTAATAGCTAACACATCAGTCCGGTCTACTGAAGATGCTGGTTCACACCCAGCCACCGATTAACCTTTTGTACAAGCTAAAGGAAAGAAATAGCTATAGCCCAGCTCTGGCTTTACTATCATTCAAATCATCTCAGTAATCCAATTCATCGCAAAAAACATTTAAATGCCTCCTTCCCTAAATCAAAAACATTACCTCATAAGCTTTATTATCAAATAAGTAATAAAGCTTGCAAGTTATCCAATAAATTTTCCAAGCAAATAAATTTGTTTTTTGTTCATCATTTAATTCCTCTTCTTCTTTATCAACAATTTGTTTAAAAATTAATTCTGTAAAAATATTTTCTTTTTGTTTTTCTTCATTTCCTTTCCAATTTTTTTCTAAATTTATAGCTTCAACAAATTTTTTTCTATTTTCTTTTCCCAACATTTTTTTAATAAATTTATTTGTATTCATATTAAAAATATTTTCCTCAATTTCCCAATTAATTTTAAAAAGACTCAAATCTTCAAAAAAATTAATTACCATTTCCAAAATCTCTTCACTAATATTTTGATTGACTAAAAATTATTTTATTAAAATTTTAAAAGTAAAAAATAATTACTAAATATTCTGTGCATATCAAGGATACTGCCGCTTCGCTAATTTTGAATTAACGATAATTTTCGTAATTCTTGAATCGAGTCGGCAGTATCCAATAAATTTAAATTTTTGTTTACTTTCTATTTTTTCAAAAATTTTTTGATTTTTCTTTGAAACTTTGTTTAAATTTTGAGCAATATTTGTAGTCGATTTCTGAAGTCTTGCTAAAATATAAGACTTTTAAATATGTAATATTAATATTAATATTAAAATCATTAAAATCTCATCATTAATTTATGTATGAATAATACCCTCATCTATTTAGGATTATTTTATGTATTCATTTCGGGATTTCATGTTAAGTTTGGATAGATTTTTCAAAGCTAACAATAAGCGGGATTCTTTTCCAATAGCCAGTATATTCCGGGTAATATTTTCACATAATTTATTGTCACAACTACGGATTATTTTAATCAATCCCTTATTTCCCTATATTTTTATTTATTAAATTCACAAACTTCTTTTATTTGTTTCATTGCTAGAAATAGTTTTATTTTTATTTATTTTTTCTTCTTCAATTTCTTTTTGTTTGCTCACTTCCTTATTTTCTTTTTTTATTCCTTCCACTTTTTCTTCTTCTTCTTCAATAATTTCTTTATTTTCTTCAAAATTAATTTCAGAATTTGAAGTCTTTAATTTATTCAAAAAAATATATTTATGATTTATTTTTAAAAAAATTTTTACCGAAGCAAAATCCAAATTTGATGATAACTTCAACTTTTTACTTTTAATTTTCGTCAACAATTCCTTTTTTGAATAATCAGTTAAAATTAAGACTTGCTCATCTTAAAAATTTTTATTTTTAATAATTAAATTGCTCTAAATAATATTTAATTTTTTTCTTTCAAAAATATTAATTTTTGGTAAAAAATTAAGAAAAATATTTTTAGTATTTTAGATTTGCCTTATTTCTTAGATTGCTTTTATTTAAAAATTTTTTTCCATTTTTTATGGCAACAAAATAAATTTTAATTTAAAAAATTTTTTAAATAAAATACATAAATATTCTAAAAAATCTTTTTTTATTTAACTAAACCTTCTGCTCTTTCAATTAATTTAATTAATAATTTAGCTTCAACATCCCCCTCATTAATGATATTAATTAAATTTTCTGCATGAAATTCATTAAATTTAATTTTTTTATTTTCTCCTTTATTTTTTAATTTATTTTCAATACAGTCTATAAATTTATTTTGTAATTCTTTTTTATTCTGTATTTTTAATTTTTTATTTATTTTTGTTAAATTATTTACACATAATTTTACATAAAATAAAAATTTTCCTCTGTTTGAATATAATTGTATTTGTGCAAAAAGATATGGATTAGTTAGCCATCTCTTTAATTTGAGTAAAGTTAGCTTAGACATTTAATTAAATTTTGGAAAGAAAGGGGGGATTAAAAAATATATTTAATCCCCCTTTTTTAAATTTTTGATAAAATATTTTAAAAACTTTAAACTAGGGTTGTGCCAAACCGTTTAATTTTGAAAAAAACCGTATACCGTTTATGCCGTTTATCTGAGACCCGTATACCGTTTCGTTTATTTTTGAAGACCCCGTTTAAACGTCCGTTTACCGTTTATTTTTAAAATTTTTTAAAAACAATTCATAATTCAAAAAAATCAATGAAAAATCATTAATTATGATCATTCCGCTTTAGAGGTCGGAACGGGTCCGGGACCCGGACCCGTTTCCCGGTTTTCGGGTCCCTTTTCCCGGTTTTTTTGAAGCAACCGGGATGAAACCGGGAACGGGAATTCCCGGTTTTCCCGGCCCGGGTCCCTCCCGGTCAACTTTCAGAACCCGTTTCCCGGACCCGGTCCCGGCCATTTTTATACCGGGAAACCGGGAAAAATATTTAGTGTATTAAATCTGAAAAATTCTCAAAATTTTCGCCTGCGGCGCTGGAAAAGTAAGAAAGCTGGCTTCTTGTTCTTCAAAATTCGCAAAATTTTCGCCTGCGGCGCTGGAGAAGGGAGAAGTCGGCTTCTTTGTCTTTGGACACGAGTTGAATTTTTTGTATACGAGTTGAATTTGTGTATAAAGGATGCTTTTGGAGAAGAGAATCGGCCTTCCATCCCATAAACTGTTTCAAGTAAGCAGTGTTTATAAATTTCAAATAACTCGTACTTACTCGTACTTGTGAAAAAAAGCAAAGAATCTAAGATTTTTATGATTTTTTGGATTTTTATGATTTTATGATTTTTCTGCAAGTGTCGTATGACCATCATAACCACTCGGCCACCCTCTCTCTCTTAATCCCCAAATATCCTCCGGTATCCCTCCAATCCCCCAATACACAATATCACTCGTACTGCCTTTACACCGGTATCCTTAATCGTCTAAAATCCTTTTATTCCTCGATATCCTGGCCAAATCCTCTTCCATATTCACTTAATCCCGTAATATCATTTCAAATCCTATAATATCCCTTTAAATACCAGTATAACCCACTTAATCCCACTTAATCTTCTGATATCTGTCCAAATAAAAAATCAAGAATCAAAGTTTGGATCCAGGCAAAAATATTCCTTGATTTTTCCTTGACTCAAGGCCAAGATTCTGGTCAAGGTACCCAACCGAAATCAAGGTCAAGGTTTTTTGAAAATCACGCTCTCTAGCATTTACTTACTTTAATAGAGGTTATTTAGAATAAGTATAGAGGGAAAGTTGAAAAATACAGCCCCATTTCAACAAATTGATAATTTCCCGGTTTCCCGGCCGGGACCCGGTCATTTTTGACCGGGTTGAAACCGGGAACGGGAATTCCCGGTTTTCCCGGTCCGGGTCCCTCCCGGTCAACCTTCAGAACCCGTTTCCCGGAACCCGGACCCGGTTTTTTCAAAATTCCGACCTCTATTCCGCTTTATAAAAATTGTAATTCAACTATAAATTCATCATATCGATGGATTGGAAGGTCTAAAAATGTCAGAGGATTAAGGGGGCCTGGTGATTAAGAGTGATATCTGTGGTATATCCATCCTCTATTTTATCCCTATCTTTTTGCGCCGCAGGCGCAAAATTTTTACAAATTTGGAGGAATTTTAAGCCAAAAATCTTTTCATCCTATCGCCGCAGGCGAAAATTTCGAAAATTTTGGAAGGCCAAGAAGCCAAAAATCTTCCTTTTCCTGCGCCGCAGGCGAAAATTTTGAGAATTTTGGAAGGGCAAGAGGCCAGACTTCTTCCATTCCATTATAAATGACCCATTGGACGAAAGGTCCAAAGTTTTCATGAGAGACATTTCGTCAATTCGAAATTTTTGATAGAAAGGCCAAAAACCAAGACCAAAAAATAAAACCAAGACAAGACCAAGACAAACACCCCAAGACCAAGACCAAGACCGAAAAAAACCAAGAAAAGTCTTGGTTCCAAGACCAAGAGTCTCGGACATCTAGCCTACAGTCTAGATTTCTTCCCTTTTTGCGCCGCAGGCGAAAATTTTTTGATTTTAGTGTGTCAGAACGTAAAAATTCACGTTTTAAGCCACTAATCCTAAGAAAAAATTAAACGAATTAAACGCCGTTTAGAAGGACCGTATACCGTTTATGCCGTTTATCTGAGACCCGTATACCGTTCCGTTTAATTTTAGCAAAAAACCCGTTTACCGTTTACCGTTTAGCTAAACGGTTTGGCACAACCCTACTTTAAACCTTAAATTGTTCCACTCCTTCCTCTGGTTTTATTTTAAATTTATTAACTGATAATTCAATATAAATTAAGCCTTTCAAAAATTCATTTAAACATTCTCTCCAACATTGTTCTACTACTAAATTATTTAAAATTATTTTTTGTTAGAAAAAGGCCGAACCCATCCCAAAAAATAATAGAAAATTGGAAGGGACCTAATCATGTAAGCTTTTCGATGCAATGTTTGTTGTTAACCGTTAACCCACTGGGAACTGTTATCTACACGGAATTAAATTTTAATTAAAAATTCATTATGATAAAAAGAATTGATAGAATATATTTAAAAAAATATTTTGAATATACTTTTGTATATTAAAAGAAAATTTAAAAATTTATTTTACATTTATCTGAAATCTTCACTTTTCTATAAAATAAATAATCAAGTAAATTTTTGCTTCTCCATTTTTCAATCATATTTGAAGTAAAGTATTGGCCGTAAAGATAAACAATTAAAGAATTTTCCTCGTCAATACCTTTTAAAATTAAATATTTTTATTCAAAAATGGTACGAGCAAAATAAATTTTTTTATAAAATATTTACATAATAAATTTGTCAAAAATAAATTTTATTTTATTTTTAAAATTCTTTTTAACAATTTTGTAGGGGCAGACCAAGGTGCCGCAGAGCTATACCTTCGTTCAGAATTGTAGAATCCAGTACGCCCTGGTATATTTCGTTTCAGCTCGTAGAGGCGCATCGAACCATACAAGGACATCCCGGATTTGACAATTCTGAACGGAGTCATAGTTCAGCGGTACATTGGGATGTACCCCAATTTTGTTTTTTAACTTAAAAAATACTTTAAATTTATTTAATTTAAATTATAAACAAACTTATTTCTCCAAAAATATCTGGCAATAAAAAACGGAAATAATTAAAACGAATAAATCCAAATAATTCAATTAATTTATTTGTTATTAATTGTAGATATTCTTTATAATAATGGCTTAATAATTTATTTAATTCTTCCACTTCTTTACTTAATAATAAATTTAATGTTAAATTATAAATTGTTTCTTGTAAAATAATTAAATGTTTAGAAATAATTTTATCTATTTTTTCTTCTTTACAAATTAAATTTAAGGAATAATCATCCAAATTAGTAGTTTTGTTTTTAATAAAATTCATTTTCATTGCAATTACGGCACAAGCACCCAATTTATTATTTTTTAAAAGTTTTCTTCGAATAAATACACTAAATATTTTCGTATATTTAATTTAAAATTTATTTTTTGGTAACTTCACTAAATTTCTAAATAATATATTAGGACTCTGTTGGAATTTCGAGTTCCGTCTTAGTTCCGATTTCTCCTCTTTCAATGTCCGATGATCTATATCTTTGACATATACCAAGAAATATATACCGACAAACCCTTATTTTAGACAAAAATTAATTTTATCCACCAAAGAAAAATATTTTTTATATTAATTTTATATTAATTCTATAAAACATTTACTCTTTAAATAAATAGTTTTCTTCCGTTACTTTATGATAAAATATTTGTGATATAACCATTAATTTCCATTTTGAGTTTATATTATTGTCAATAATAAATTCATGATAATATTGATAAATAATTCCGTTTACTAAAGTTGAACTTGGGTTGAAATAAAAAATATTGTGAGCGATGAATGAAGGAATAACTTTAAATTTAAATTATAAGTTACCTAATTTCTGATTTTGTTTGTTTTTGGTTATCATTTAAGTTAGGGTAAGAAATTAATTTTTAAATTACTAATTATAATGTTAATTAATTTAACAAATTTAAATAGAATATTCCATAAAAGATTTTTTAAATGATTTAAAAATATATTTAGTATGTCTAAATAAATTTATGAAAAATAATTAGAATTTACTACTATTTTGATAACAAAATATGTAATTATTTTTAAATACCTTCAAAAATGTTGGGAATAGAAGATACATATACTGGTAATAATATAAATAATAAAATAAAAATAAATTTCATTATTTATTTTAATTTCTAAATTAATAATATGAAAAATAAATTTAAAAATTATAATGAATCTTAAAAAAGCCGACAAGTGCATTTATGTATTGAATGTTTTGCTTGTCTATTTGTAAAATCCTTACATGAATAACATGTGAATAATTTCAAAATAAATTTAAAAAGGGCATATTTACAAAGTATAAAGCGTAAAACGGATAAAAGTTTAGGGTAGAATCGGAGTTTTAAAATAACAAGAATGGGATCTCCCCGTCTTCTTTCTTTGTCTTACGCTTTTTAAAATACGGAAAGGTCCCACCCTATGTATTAAGTACATAACCATTTTGGTGATTTTAATTTAATCATATGTAAATTTATTTAAATTTTAATTTATTATTTTATTTATTGAATAAAAAAATATAAAATGTAAATATTTAATTAAAAATAAATAAATATAAAAAGTGTTTGAATTTTATTAACAAATTTTAAAAGTTTCTATTAATATTTAAAAAAAATTTCTCCAAGCACTTTTCTAAATTTTAAAAATATTTAAAAAATAAAAGTTCCGTATATTTATTTATATTTACTAGTTAATCCACCAATTAAAGTTCCAATTAAAATACTTCCAATTATTATTACTCCACCCATTTCCAAATCAATTTCTTCATTATATAAACAATTAACTCCATAAATTGTCACTCCCGTAATCGTTCCATAAATTGATCCAACAAACATAAATAATTTTGTTTCTTTATTTTTTTGTTGAATTATTTTTAATTTTCTCTCAAATTCCAAAATTTGAGCATTTAAATTTTCTTTCATGATTGCTTCTTCTTCTCTTTGTAAATTTTTTTGTTCTATAGAAATTAAACGATGAATAGCTTCTTCTATTTTTCTTTTAATTTCAATCTCTTTAAAAAAATAAATTTAATTTTTAGAAAATATTAACTACCTGGATCTTCTCCCATATTTTGTTTTTAATAATTAGAATTGAATTATAACTAGAATTTTCTAATAAATATACTTTTATTATTTAATAATTTTCTTTAAAATAAATTTTTTATATAATTATTTAAATAAAATAATATTTAGGTAAATAATTTAGGAAAAAATTAACAATTTATTAAATTAAGTTTAGATAAAAATAAATAAATTTATTATAAATATTATTAAAATATTTTTATATTTTAGCCGAAAATTAATCTTAAATTAGAAACAGTCAAAAAAAGGAAAGAAAATCGTTGAGGCTAAGAACATAAATTTAAAATTAATTTTCGGCTAAAAATACATTAATTTTTTTGTTTTATTAAAATTTTAGAAAATTTATTAATTGCTAGAAATTAATATATTTTAGAATAAAAAATTAAATTTTAATTTCCATTTAAATATTTTCTCATTATTTAAGTTAATTTATTTGCCGCATACCCGCCAACTAAAGCACCTAGAGTTGTTGCAGCTAACAAAATTTGGCCAAAAAACGGAATAGTATAAATAAAAGAACATCCAACAACTAAAGCACCACTTCCAACAACACCTCCAAGTGACCCTAAGAAAGTAGCAAATGCTTTAGATTTTTTGGTTGCCTCTCCAAGTTTCTTTTGTACTTTCATTTTTATTCCCTCTTGCTGTTCGATTGTTAATTGAATATCTTTCCCCTTAAATTTAAATATTTAATTATAAATATTAAATAAACATATATACTTACATCCTCCACTTCTTCATCAATCATTTCAATTAATCCTTGTAAAGTTCTCCTAATTGAAATGATTTCTTCCTATAAAATTAATTTTTATTTAACTAATTTTAAAAATATTTTAAATTATTAGTATTAATTTTTAACTTACTTTAGTAAAATTTGGATTTGGCGGCATTCTTAATAATAATAAATATATTTTAAAAATTTAAATAATATTTAATTTCTATAAAAGTAAGAAATTTATGTGTAAGTAAATTTGAAAAAATTTGGAAAAAAATTTTAAATAAGGAAAAAGCAAAAATAATAGCTCATTGATAAATAAAGAAATTTGGATATTATTTTGGTTTGAGTGTAAGACTTGACCGAAAATTTTAGTTCTGTTATTTAGGTTAATTTAAATTTAAGAAGTGATATGTATATATAATTGTGGAGCCCGGCAAAATCGTACTTCCGGAATCCCGAATCGAGATTTTTTTCTTAACCGATGCCGGGACGGAATCCCGAGGGATAAATCCCGAAAAAATCCCGAATTTCAAAAACCCTGAAACTCAAAGAAATCCGGGATTTCGGGATCGGAATCCCGGAAAATCCCGTCGGGATCCCGTCCCGCGCTGGTCTCTAATAATGAGAAATAAGTACTATAATCGGATTATTATTATTAGAATCGGATTATTATTTTAATAAGGTAAAAGAAGTTTAATTTTTTAAAATATTTTTAATAATTTTTTTGAATAAAATAAAATTAATTAGAAAAAGTTTAGATAGAAAATAATATTTTATTTAATTACTTAAAATAAAATTAAATAAAGAATTGAAAATAGGAAAAATGATAGGTAGGGAGAGTTTATTTTGAATAAATAAATTTACACTTATGAGAAGACAACTTTACAACAACTTTTAAAATATTTTTTATTTAAAAGATAATATCGGTATGTGAGAGGAATTGTTTTAACTTTTACATAAAATTGTGTGAATAATTCTTTTTTTTAATTATATTTTTAATCTTTCACCTTAATTTACATAAATTGTTTTAAAAAGTTTTCTTTTTCTATTTTTTATCTACAAAATATTTGTTCTTTTTTCCAATCTTCCACCTGCGACTTTTATTAAAATTTTTGTGTTTTAAATATTTTGATTAAAAATCTGTAAATTGGAATGAATAAAATAGTAAAATTTTACTTCCAAATTATCAACAGCTTATTTTAATTCAAATTTGAATTCTCATATTTAATCACATTCTCATTTCCGCTTTGAGCTTACATAAGAACAATAAAAACTGTCTCAAGTGAATGAAAATGAAGATTTAGATAGCCCCACTCCTCTCTACCCAGTGGGCAACTAAATGAAAACTTATTTAAACTCGAGGACATATAAATTAGGGGCTATATAAATTATATGTTATTTATAAAAATTTAAATTTTTTTGAATAAATTTATCTTTTAAAAAAATTTTTATCAAATATTTAAAAGACAAATTCACTTAAACTAGAAAGTTTACAGTTATTTCAATCTCTTAACTACAAACAAATTTCGTCACAAATTTTCTTGAATAAATATGAAAAAAAAATGTACAATAAATATCCGAAAAATAACAAAAACTTATATGCACACCCTGCCACCTCTTCCCCCAAATTCTAATCTTCTAATATAGTAAATAATATGTAATAGAAATATGCCAATTAAGAACTAGAGTAATGTTGAGAAAGCTTTCATCGTGTGTTTTTACATGATTTTCATACAGGATAAAAAAATATTTTTTCCTAAATCAAATTTCGAACAAAATTTAAATTTTCTTATTTACATAAATATTCGAAATCAAAAATTTTTCAAAATAGAAATTCTCTATTTTAATTTAAAATATTAATTTTAAAGTTAAACAGTTATTTTTAGTTATTTTGATAATTTTTTAAAGCTCTCATAAAAATAATTTCTATTGTTCCCTAAAAAATATTTTAAATTAATTTTAAAGCTTTAGAAAATAATTTTTTACAATTTATTTAAAAATTAAAATGTTTTTATTTATTTAAAAACTAAAATAATTATTAAAATACAAATTAATTATTTTTCTTGTCATTCATATTTTACAAATCTTATAATTGCTCCAATAATTCCTCCTCCAATAAGCAAAATGTAATTTAGTAAAATATTCTTTTCTTTGTTATTTTTATGTAGCATATACAAACAATAACTGTAACTACACAAAAAAGCTCCGAGAAGACCATAACGAATAAGTCCGGATCTTCGTTTAGCTTCCTTATTTAAAGCTTTTTTAAGTTTTTTATTAAGCTCTTCAAGTTCTTCTTTCTCATTTTCTAATTGATTAAGGACTTCTTCTCCTTCAAGTCTTTTTAGTTCCAAAACCGTAATAATATGTTCCTTCTCTGCAATCTTCTTTTTAAGTGCCACTATTGTTTCTATAATTATTATATTAAATTTTATTAAATATTTTTAATATAATAAACTTCTTATATAACGATAAAAAACTTCCAAAATTTAAATTTTAAAAATTAGAGATTTTAAATTATTTACCTTCTTGTTCCTCCATATTTATTATGCAGCAGATGATGCAATCTGGACTGAATAAAATATTAGCTTAAATTTATTGTTTAATATTTTTCTTAAAATATAAAATATTTTTAAATATATTATTAATGAAATTTAAACATAAATTAATTAGAATAATAATTATTATTAATTTTAAAATTAATTGATATGTATATGTAAGTAACATAATTCCATTTATATTTTAACATACGATTTCTTCTAAAATATCTTTAGAAATATTTTATAATTTATTTTAAAGGGGGAAGCTTATTTTGAAACATTTAAATATTATTCAATTTTTTAAATAAAATTTCCAAAAACCTAACCTTTCCTATTTTTATTATGAAAATTCTTTTGTGGGTGAATTATACTTTAGAAGAAATATTATGTATGTATACTGGTAGTTTAATTATTTAAATAATAAATACGAAATTTCTTAAAAACTAATTAAAATTGAAAAAAACACAAGAATATTTAAATAATAAAAGCATGAAAAAATAATAATAGTAAATAGATATATATTAATTAATTTCTAAAATAACAGAAAAAAACATAATAAATTGGAATTAAATTAAAAATTTATTTTTTAAAAATTATAAATTAATATTTAATTAAGAAAAAAAATGCTCTTATAAATTTAGATAAGTTTTGATTTTATTTTAAATATTTATGCCAAAAATTTCAAGAATAAAATTATTTTTAGAAGAGATAATTTAATTTTTTATTTCCAAAATTATTTTTTGATTGAAATTTCTGGCTTATTGTTAGTACTTGTTAGTACACATCCTTCGGTGTTAGTACATATCTTTCCAATAATTCCACCTACCAGTCCACCAAAAATTAGAAATCCTACATACATCTCGGCACCCACAGGAAAACAAAACAAACTTGCCATACCAATGTATTTCAGAAGAAGAGGTATAACAACCGAAAAACCAGCTCCAATAAAAGCACCAAACCCTTTATTTGTGTTCATTTTATATTTTATACATGCCTCATTTATTTTGCAAAAATCTGAGTTTTGTTTTTTAATTTTCTTTTTGCATTCCTTTAGTTCTCTTTTCATTTTTCGGCATTCCATAAATATTTTTCCCAATTTTTCATCAATTGTCAAATTTTCAAACCCAAGCTAAATAAATATTTTAAATTTATTTTATTTTATTAAATTTTCTAAATTAATTGCTCTCTCTCTCTTTATTCCACACCTACCACTTCTGTTAAGAACAAGTTTAAGCGAAATAATTATTGCCATGAGCAATTAATTTTATATGAACGGTAAGATATTAGGACTTTTAAATAATTGAAATTAGTGTTGGTCACGGTACCGTATTACGGCGGTATTTTTCGGTAATACCGCGGTATTTTTTACCGAAATACCGATACCGAATACGGTACCGAATAATTTTTAAAAAATCGGTATTTTTTCGGTATCGGTATTTTACCAAAAATACCGATACCGAAAAATCGCGTTTGACCAACACTAATTGAAATGTTTATTAATAATTTTATAAACAAAATAATTTACATTTTCTTCCTCTTCTTCTTCTGTTTCATCTGCAGCATCATCACCAGCATTATCATTACCATTTCCTTGTTCAATTGGTACTAAATTTAGAAAATAGTTTTTAATTAAATAAAAAATTAGCAGAAAGTATTTTTGATTATTTTTTATTTAAAAATATTTATATTTTAAATTAAAATATTAAAAACGTACATACAACCAAATTATTTACCTAATTCTTGTCCATTTCCCTCCAAAACATTATTTTCATTGTTTTGATTATTCTAAAAATTAAATTCTTTTAATTAAAGCTAAAAAATTCCTAAAATAAAATTAATTTAGGAAAAGAAAGCTAAAATTTTTAAAAAACCAAATTATTGTTTATTAACTTACATCTTTATTGTTAACTCGTTGCCAATCATTAAATCCTCGAAAAATTTCTTCAGTTACTCCAGGTTCGACCTAAATTTTTTTAATTTTTTCTATTCAAATAAAATTACATTTTCGACATTATAAGCAACCCCATTAATTCTAACTTCCATAATATTTCCCAATTCATTTAATACATTCTACATTAAATTTAAATTATATTAATTTTTAGATTTAAATTAACTTTTAATCCTTCCGAATTTGGAGCCATAATAAAAATATAATTTCTTAAATAATTATAAAATAATTAAATTATTTAAATTTATTCCTAAAAATTGTTTTAATATTTAAATTTCAAAAAATATTACTATATATTACCGAATATTTATCGAGAAAAATAGAGAAATTTTTAAACTTTAAATAAATTTTTATATTTAAGTGAAGATAACTTGAGGGAATAAAATTATTAAAAAGAATAATACATGTAAGTTTATCTACGAGTTAATTATTACTAAAAATTATTGATATCTAATAAATAATATATGTATTTGTGAGTATTTTTAACAAAATTAGATATTTAAATGATTAAACGATTTCGAATAAGCAAATAAGGTTTAAAAAATAAATTATTATTAAAAACTGAAATTTCACAAAATTCCTTATTTAATGTAAATATGTGTAGATGATACATAAATAAATATAGAACAGTTCAAGATTAATCCAAAAACTTTATGTTATAATAATTAATTCAAATTTACTTAATTATTAAAGTTTTAATTTAAAAAATAAATTTTTTCTATAAATATTTTTTAAATGGTTTTAAAATAAAAATAAATAAATTTTAATTTATTAGGAGATATTAGAATGAAAAGAAATGTTGGGAGAGAGATGAATATTTTATTTAAATAAATTCTTTGATTAAATTGTTAGATAATAAAGGAAAGACAAAACTTTATTTTATCCAATCACAAAGGGGGGAATTAAAGTATAGTATTTAATTAGTTGTTATTTAATTACAACTAAAATTAAATTAAAGAGAATTTTATTTTGAACAAATTGTTTTGTAAATAATGAGAAAATGTTTTTATTTTGCTTTTACAATTTTTTGATCTTTCAACTTTTTAAAATTATTTTCTCTCTTTCTAGCTAAAAATGTTAATTTTATTTATTTCTTTGTTTTAACAATTTATATTTTTTATTTAAAAAAGAAAGCAAAAAGTTTTTTTTATCTATTTAATTCTTTAGTAGTAAAGTCCTTTTTTCCTTTAATATTTTTTCAAAAATCTGATCATCCACCTGCAATTCTTAATACTTTTTATTAAAAAAACTTTTGATTTGTAGACAAAAATTTTTTGTTGAATGATTAATAGTTTGGATTGGAATTTGTTGAATATTTACAAAAATAGAATAGATACTGAAGAAAATACATATACACTATTAGAAGTTAATTACCTAATTTTATGCTTTTTTATTACAAAATCCTTTAAATGAGAATTTATCGAAATCTTAGGCTCGTACACTCTCAAATCTAAGTTCCGTCCACTCAAAAGCCATTTTTTAGAAAGATATGGATGCTAAAATGTAATAAAACCATCAAAAATTTTACAAAACCCCCAATCATAATTTATAATAATCGTAATTTATTTTTAAATTCAACATAAAAGGAAATACAAACACAATAATAAATATACTACGAAAAACAAAAAAACGTTGTCAAATCACCTAAATATCACTAAAACGATCCTTCCCGATTTCATTATTTAAATTTCTTTATTCTTCATATTCTCCACTAACTTTGTGCTGCAATTCGACATGTTCCTTTATATTATGTAGCGTTCTCTACTCCATAATTCATACAGTACGTCGTCGACAACAACAGCATCAATGAAGAACTCGAGCTTGTGTTCCTCTCGCAAGTGAGTATTTAGCACCTTAAAGGCATAAAATGTTGAGAAATATTTTTAAAGAAAAATTATCACTCACGTAGCCAAGAGTGAAGGCACAAAACACAATAATCACATACAACAGCAAGAGAAGCATTATAGTTATATACAGGAAGATGTCAAGAATCACCGTTTCTATACAGACTAGCATCCGAAATTCTTGACGGCCAAGTACTTACAATGAGTTGATTGTTTAGATAAGTGTTGAAAAATTATAAAGGGCTTATATAGTTAACTAAAACTATAAAAACAAAAATTTAAACATTTTATAAAGTTCATCTAAACAATCGCTGTTGCCAATTTTGTCCTCATCACAATAAAATGGGTTTGCTCACTATTCTCATGTATATACTGGCGATGATCTTCATTGTGTATTTTGCGTTCATTACTGGCTACGTAAGTAGACTTAACTTTTGCCTAGTTAAAATTATTTTCATTATTTTCAGTACACCAATACATATGTTCGCTTCCACTATGAATTAGAAATCATTCCCGATGAAAGCCAACCTTATTACTTCAGAATTGACCGTGCAGGACAGAGCAACGCGATGAAGAGAAAAATTAGAGATGCCCAGTTGGCTAGCGAAGCTGGTACTGCAGACGAAAATACAGATCATGAGGCCTAAATAAATATGTAATATTTGCTTCATTATTCTGAATTGTAATATTGTTTATGTGTACCTATTTATTTGTGTGTATTGTATGTATTCGATAAAATGGTTAATATATTCTAATTTTGGCTAGTTTCATTAAACATAGAAAATTAGGCCCTATCTGCAGATCGTGCCGGCTTGCTATTTTTTCCTTACTTTTTTAACTGGGTATTTTTCCCTAAGTTTGAATGTTTGTGATGGTTGCCATAAGGAAAAATGGAGAAAAAGATTAACTTTTTGACTCTATATGAAACGAAGTCGGTAATCGTTTTTTCATTACTTTTTTCCATTACTTTTTTAGAAAAGGATTAAGAAAAGGACTCGTCCGTGTTCGGTCGTGTTCGTCCGTGTTCGTCCGTGTTCGGTCGTGTTCGTCCGTGTTCGTCCGGGCTCGTCCGTGTTCGTCCGTGTTCGTCCGTAAGTCAGTACACAATAATACACAATAAGTCAGTACACAGTACACAATGTACAGTACACAGTACACAATCAGTACACAATAGTACACAATAAGTCAGTACACAATAATAAAAGGTTAAGCCTTTTCCTCCGTTCTTCCTTACGGCAAAATCACAAACATTAAAAATGTAGGGAAACATGACCATTCCGAGCTACTCAAAAAAGTAAGGAGAAATATCAAGCCGGCACGATCTGCATATAGGGTCGAAAATTATTTAGTTATTCAGATTTTAGGGCAGCGGACATATCGGAAAACTTCCTATTGAGGAAGTTTTCACATTACCAATCTTAGAAAATCTACACAAATATATAATTCTTAACCATTCACTCCACATAAAATTAAAGCAAAAACAAAAAATAACCAAAACAATTTTCCTATTTTTAAGAGAAAAAGTTATACAACAGCCTAAAATCAAAAGATTGAGAGAAAACTTTTTTGTCCTTTATTTTTCGCTATTTTTAAATTTCATCCAAATAGGGAGTTTGATTAATTTGTCCATAAGCAGATAAAGCAAGTTTTGCACAAAGTTTTGTTGCCGCCTCAAAATATTTTATATAAAAATTTAATTTTCTTTTAAATTTAATCTTTACTTTTTTAATATCCTCAGCAGTAACACTCTGCACAATATTTACAAACTCTTCTGGTGATTGAGCTGCGCCTTTAGCCATAACTTGAGAAGCTTGATCTAATGCCAACAATTCGCTTGAGTCAAACTTGCTTAATGTTTGCAAAGCCACAGTTTGTTTGGCTATCTAAATTTTTTGAAAATAAAAAATTTTGGGTCTTTTTAACGGCAAGAAGTTTTAATTTAGGAGAAAGAAACAAATAATATTTAAATTAACGCCTAAGACTTTCCCTCAAATTATTAACGGAAAGTTTAAAGAACTACAATTAATCCCATCGTAAAATTAGGCTAATTAAAATTTAAAAATAAAAACCTGAATAAGTTCTTGATCAACAGTTTTTTCAGCAAGTTCACGCAAACCTTGAACAGCTGCTTTAACATACGGGAAAATCTAAAAACAAATATCACAAATTTTATTTGTTTTCAGAACCTTTTCGCCTTCAGCAACAAGATAAAAACCAACAAGTCCAATATCTGAATGAGAAATATTCACTTGAGATAGATGGAAAGGATTGTGATTCGCTGCTTTGAAGAGAGTTCGATGAACAATTGATGGCTGTGCAATATTTTGATAGTTTGTATATTGACCTTAAAAAATATTTCTAAATGAAAATAAAAATATTTCTTAAAAAGCAAAAGAATGCAAGAGGAAGACTAAAATTTTGATTTTATAAATAAGAAAATTCGAGCCTTGTAGCAAGGGATTTTCTTAATCTTATGAGAAACATTCTTCAAAAATAAAATTGCCAACAAATATAAAATCGGGTAATAGTGTCGTCTAAAGACCCATATATGATTCACTATTTTTCATTTTTAAAACAACTACATACATAAATCAATCGGAAATAGAAAATAGTCAAGAGAAAATTTTTTATTTAAAATTTTTTTAAATATTCTTTAGAACCTGTTTTGCCAATCAATTGTGCAAGAACAGCTTGAATTGCAACAGCTTTATCATCTTTAAAGGCGGCTCCCTCACCCACTATTGCAATATGTGCTAACTTTCCAGGTCCGAATTGACGAACTTCGCCACCTAAGAAAGGACTTGGATTGGCAGGATGGCCAGCCCCATCCGGGACTACACGATGATCTGCCTTAAATTAAGACATAATTTTATTAAATTATTTAAATTTAACCGCATATTCCAATAAAAGAGAATGGTCAATATTAACGCCAATCAAAGCTGTTTCAGCACTCTTCCAACGAGAAAGAACATAAGATTGCAATCTTTTATGTCCAACATTTGTGTCCGAGCCGATTTCGTAAGATTTACAGAGAAGTTGATTTGCAAGAGAGCCATTCCTATAATTAATTTTACCAGGTGTAATGAAGAAAATATCTGATAAACAAGGTTAAACATGCCCTCGGAATCTCTAAAACTCAACAATTTAATTTCAAGTTTTTTTGGTGGTATAAACTATGAGACTTAAAAATTTATAAACCTGAATGCAGCTCTATGTAAATTCTCGAAAGTAATATCCTCGGCCGTTTGATGTTCCAAATCGATTTCTAATCCTTTATGAACTTCATAAATATCCCAAGGCTTAATTGCTGGCTGCACAATTTCGCCAAGAACAGAAAGAGCAATTGGCGCTTGTGTACGATTCTTTAAAAATTTATTAAGTTAAAAATTATAGCAAACCACGCTCATTTGAACACAAAGCAAATCTTTGGACAATTTCGAAAATAAATTGGCTCCAGTCTGCGCAGTTTGCCAAAGAAGTCGCAGACCCAAATAATTATCAGAATCACTTCCAATACAATTACGTAACATATGGGCAACGCCTCCCTCATCTGGCTGTTGATAGCGTGAACCGGAACGAAAAGCGAAAACAAGTTGAGATACCGCACCCTGAAAAAGCAAACATTTAAGGATAAGATGGATGAGGATATTTTAAAGAAAGAAAACCTGAAGATCGACAGATGATATTGTCATACCATTGGGGAGACGTGAAGTTTTCTGTTGAATTGGCTCAACAAGTGGATTTGGCTTTGCATAAGCTGCAGCTACAGAAGCAAGGCCACGACGAGAAATCATTTTTTTACTTTCACTAACCAACAAAACTAAAATTACAATAAAATTGAAACGGGCAACAAGAAATATAAATTTAACAATAAATTAATAAAGTATGGAACTGGATTAAATCCAGAAAAGGATTGTGGAGTAATCCACGGGATTTCGTCACAGAGGATGGACCATTAATCGGAAATAAAGGGTACAGCCCAAGTAGGCGCGTAGCCATAACGGCGCAAAGCCATAACTTGGTTCAAGATTTCCGTATCTTAAAATTTAGTATTAAACGATTCCTCTCATCGAGCTAAAGAGATTGGTACCAAAATTGATAAGGGCCAGAAAATTTCCATCAAGTTAGAGCTTTGCGCCGTTATGGCCCCGCGCCTAGCTGGGCGTGTCCCGGAAATAAAACATTGAAGAAAAAACGTCAAAAGGGTAAAACAGAAAATCCCAAAAATGGTCAGAAATGAGAAATATGCCAAATGATCGAAATCTTTATTTTGTAAAATCAAAAAACGTTAAAAAAAGATAAAAAAAATGTAAAATAAAACATTAAAAAAGAAAATATAAATTTTTAAAAAATATTTATAATATTTAGTTGCTATGTACATATGTATTTTATTTAAAAATTAGTAAATTTAGATTATTTAGAATTTAAAAAAAAAATTAAAAAATTCATATGTACAAACACGTCTTTTAAAAGAACTTTTCAAGAAAATCTCATAAACCAATTATTATCTTTAGGTCTATTATAATTTTCTATATCTTCCTTCTTTAAATATTCCTTTACAAAATTAATTGCGTTGATTTGATTTTTAGCCTCAAAACCTTCTAAAACTCCACTTTTTATATTTAAATATTGGCTATTTTCTTCAAAAATTAAATTAATAAATTCAGGATTGAATACAGAATTAAATTCTGAATATTCAAAGGTGGAACTGAATAGACGCTGAAGCCAGTAATAAATAAAATGAACTTCCTCCATTGTTTTAGGATTGTTGGGGATTTTAACTAGCTGTCGAGAAGGACGAAAATAATCTTTAAAAAATATATTTAAATTTTATATAGGTAAACAATTTTATAAAAATACGAGCACCCTCCCTATGAGCAATTAGAAATAAATCCACCGATTATTTATAAGCGTCCTCTGATTTTAAAAAAATACCACAATAGCGTTTTGAAATGGGGGTCAGGACCAAAGAAGCCAAAAATTGGCAATAGGTTATCGACCATGCTCTATACTATGGTATTTTTATTCAAAAATTTTTGCTAACAGTTCGAAAGGTTCCCTTGTTAGCCAAATTTAAAAAAAATTTTCTGAACATTTTCCTTTTATTTTTTTATAAAGTATTTAAAATTAATTAAAACCCCTCCCACAAAATAAAAAAAAACCTTTTTTAATTAATCTAATAGCAAATTCTTGTTCAGGTTCATTAATATATAGAAACAAAGGAATTTGTTTGTATATAATTGTTTGCCACTAAAAAATATTTAAAATTAATTTAAAAAATAAAATTTCTTTTTTCTTACATTTTTTTCTTTCAAAGTTTTTCCATTATTTAAATTATTAAATAAAAACATTCCAATTTTGTAATTAAATTTATTCCACAATTGTAAAGGAAAATATTCTTTTTTGTTTTCTTTTAATTCAATTAGACCAAATTTCCATATTAAATATTCATATTTTTTTAAATCTACCTAAAAAATTTTTTTAATTATTTTTTTTTTAATTTAAAATTTACAATAGAAATTGAATAAAATTCTTCTTTTGCCAATTTCTCACAATTTTTTTCAATTAATAATTTAAAATAAAAATTAATTTGTTGTAAAATAAATAGTTGATCAAAATTAAGAAATTTAAGAATATCCAGTTTTACTTCCAAAGGTAAATTATTCATTTCAGTAAAAAATATTTTCTGTTAAAAATTTAAAAAATCTCTAAAAATAAAATTAAAAAAAAATATTTAAAAAATAATTAAATGACATTTACATACTTTAAATAATTAAATAAATATTTATTTATTATTTTTTAATATTTTAAAAGTATTATTAAAATGTAAAAAAACTTCAATGAGGTTATACATAATTATTAATGGTACTTTGTTCATATCCCGCCCCGTCCCTATTTGAGTCTCATTAATTTTCCTTTTACTATTTTCTGCCTAAGAATTGTCATATTTCCTTCTTTATAAATGATTATTTTTGGCGTTAGATTGCAGGTGGCGTCTATTTTTTCCTTCATAATTAATGATTGACAGTAAAAAAGAAAATTAATCTGAGACTCAAATAGGGATGGGGGCGGGATATGACGGTACCTTATTAACAAATTATTTAAGAAATATGAAAATAACAAATTTTTAGTCAGAATTTACTGGACCATTTAATTCTATTAAAGCAGAAGGAACTTCAATATTTTCTTTTTGCATTTCCTAAAAATTTCCAAATTTTCAAAAAAATAATTTTAAACTAACTTTAATTAATTCTGTAACAAGCCTCAAATCCAATAAACAATCAGGGTCAACTATTGTAATTGCTCTGCCTACATTTCCAGCTCTACCTGTTCTTCCTGTTCTGTGTACAAAATCATCAAAAGTTTTTGGCATCTTTAAACAAAAAATAAAAATTTTAAATTTAATTTTAAAGAAAACCTCATAATTAACAACTAATTCAAGTCCAACCAAATTTAAACCTCTAGATATTACACTTGTCGAAACAAGAATGTCACAATCACCTTTTTCAAATGCAACTAAAGCTTCCTGACGTTGTCTTTGTGAACGTTCTCTTTAAAAAAATTTTTTTATTAATTTTCTTAAAATTTAAACCCGCTCGTTGGAATTGATTTCCATCCTCTAATAGATAATTTTAAAGCCAACCAATTTGTCATACGTCGAGAATTACAAAAAATGGCAACCTTTTGGAAAATCAGAAAATATTTACTAAATAATTTAAAATTTACTTTTTTACTTAATCTCCTCCAAGTAACTCCATTTACATCTTTATATATCCCTTTACATTTTGGTTTTAATTTTGAAAGAATTTCATCACATAAAACAGAAAACTTTTGATATTTTGTTGACTTAAAAATAATTTAAAATTTTGGATAATTATTCTTTTAATTTTTCAACGGAAAATATACAGCACTTTTAGATTTTTAAAGGTATTGAATAGTGATGTTTGGTAGAAGAAAAAACCCGGGAAACGGGGACCTCGGGAGTCGGGAGGCCAAAAACTCGGGAGATTTTCCCGACTCGGGAATCGAGATACCCGAACATCACTAGTAATGAATTCCAGTTAATTACAAAAATATTACGTTCTTTTAAAAATTTTAAATGTATGTAAATAACAATATAAAAGACCCAAGAGGATGAAACAGTAACAAGAGTTTCATGCTAATGAGGGGACAAAACTATACTTTTAGAAATTTATCTTTTAAAAATAATTACCACAACAAATTTTTGTTTAACAGTTTGTGGTAAAACTTCTCTCCCGCCAATTGATATCATAAAATAATTTGGTTGTAAAATCCGTCCTGCATATTCTTCAACAATTCCATCAAATGTTGCAGAAAACATTAAAGTTCTATGTATTTGTTCATTCTAAAAATATTTTTATTTTATTTTTAAATTCTTTTTTTAAACCTTTGATGCTATTTCTTGTATTTTTAAAATATCTCTAAAGAAAATTTCATCTTTTAATAATTTATCTGCTTCATCTAATACCAAAAAATTTAATCCAGTCAATTTTACCTTTAATTTTAAATAAAATTTAAAAATATTTAAAACCTTCTCTTCAGATATAAATTGCATAATTCTCCCCATTGTACTCACAAAAATATCAAAACCATTACGCATTTCTTCCAATGATTCAGATATTCTAATTTCTCCATATGAACAAACTACTTTTAGACAGGTACCTGAATTAATTAGAAAATTTTATTTTATAAAATGACATAAAAAATTCTTTTATAAAATTCCCAAGGCCTTCTAAAATCGTCAAAATTTTCGCCTGAGCGCCGAAAAATTTAACCCCGCGTCTCCCATCCCCCCCCCCCCCCCCCGAAAAAATTCTGGTTACGGGCCTGGTTAAAACTACAATTTTATCATTTCAAATAATTGCTTACCACGAGAAAAAACTTTTGCCGTGTCTCCAAGTTGTTGTGTCAATTCCCTAGTCGGAGCAATAATTATTGCCTAAAAATATTCTAAATTTAAAATAGAGAATTTCAAAAATACATTTGGTTCGTATAGAGGACTCTCATTAATATTCATCTTTTGTTTTCTTCTATGAAGTAAATGAATAATTGGAAATAGAAAAGCGCCAGTTTTGCCAGTTCCTGTTTGTGCTCTTGCTATTAAATCATAACCTAGTAAAAAAATAATAATTTTATTAAAGATTTTAAAACAAAATTTGGCTTATTTCAGAAAAATCCTTCCTATTCATTCAATGTGCTCAAAATATATTAGTTAAATTTTTAAAATCGAAACCTCTCTTTTTCTCAATAATAGGAATCACAGAACGTTGTACAAGTGTAGGCTTTGAATATCCTTTCTCTAATAAATTATTTTTCAAAGGTTCGACAAAATGAGTGAAATCCCTACAAAAATAATTATTAATTATTTGTCACCTCATTTCAAACAAGTAACTAGAAAGTTCTGTATTTACAAGATAGTTAGGAAAATATTTTGTTGTATTTATTTGATAAAAAATTATCCGAGAATGGCAAAATCAACTACAATATTACTTAACCCACCCTAGCTAGTTTAGAATATAGAAACAATAAAAATGGGAAAAAATTTCCAAAAAATTTTTACTAAATACCTAATTTTTGGGAAAGTCCCATCACCACCTTTTAAACCAATCCTACTTTCGTCAGAATTCATTTGTTCAAATGCAGGTCCGGCGGGAACATTTCCTGCATTCTAAAAAATTAAATAATTTCAAAATTCTAAACTTCGTTGAAAAGTTCTTCTTGTGTCTTATTTGGGGCTTTGTATTTATGTTGATTAACTGAAAATTGTAAATTTAAATAAAATAAAGAAATAACTAAAAATTAATTTTTTAAAAATATTTCCGTCTAAATAACTAAAGTGACCAACCTTTATTTCGGTAAATTGCATTTTTAAGAGCAGTTGATGTATAAGACTTTTTAGGCAACTTTTCAGCAGCTGTAGAATCCCCTTCAATACCTTCAAACTTAAAAAAAGATTTTTTAATTTCTTTTAGAAAATTTAAAAAAATACAATATTAGGAGATTTTGGAAGAGGTTGTCCAACACAATTATTAAAGCCATTAACGTGGACTATTGGAGTTTCGTCATCTAATGTTCTAAAATAACGATCTTCTAATTGTTGAGAAAAACAAGTGGCACCCTCATCCATTTTTTTCTAAAAAATTAAAAATAAACTAGGAAGGTAGTTCTTCTATTTTAAGACTAGTTTTTCTTCTCTAAAAATCCCACCAAAATTAAAAATAATTTTTAGGAGGAAAATTAATTAGTTTTAAAAAGAAAAAGTTTAAAAACTAAACATCATTAATATATTAATTGAATAAAAAATAACAATTGAAAAATCACATCCATATTTTCTAAAAAATTTATTCAACTAAAAAAAAAAGAAAAATAAATTGAAATAAATTTAATATAAAAATATGTATAGTTTATTTTGGGCATTTTTATAAAAAAATTTAAATTTAAAAATTTTTTTAAAGTGAATTAAGCCTTATATTATCTTTGATTTATTCGTCCTCTTCAAAAATTCCAGAAGCTTTCCAAGCTATTCCAAACTCCATTAGACCCACAATCCCAGCCAAAATTTCGGGTTGATGTGCTCTGATAAAGTCACGTAAGCCTTTAATGAAATCCCAAACAAAAGAAGCAATACGTCCGGCAATAGGGGCAATTAACTTTAAAATATTTTTAAAAATTTTTAGAAATTTTATTTTAAAAATACCGGCCAGTAAAGATAACACAAAAATGCAAAAACAGCACAAATTGCAGCAATACCAGCTATCTTTACGAATTTCTTCAATGATTCCCAATGTTTGTCTTCTTCTGATTGATCGTCAATTGTAGTTATGAGATTCTAAAAAAATTTTTGAATGGGAACAAATGGAAATATAAATATTTTTTCTCTTAGACAACAAAAGTTGAGAAATCCTTTTAAAAAATCAAATTCTAAATCAAATTATTTTGACAAAATTTTATTAAATTTTTCCAAGCTTTTAAAAAAATATACCAAAAGACAAGTATGTAATTGTTCTCGCTGCTCATCAGGCGAAAGAATGACAAGAGACGAAGACGATCCACTACAGTTATTTTGTTTATAAATTCGGTCATAATAGGAAAGAGCAATATTAAGTGCCTAAAAACAAATCTATTTTAATGAAAACGACAAAGAATACTAAGAAAATTTGGTACTTATTTAAATAGTTCCCCCCCCCCCCCCCCCCAGTCAGTTTTTTCGAAAATTATGTAAAAATGGTCAGTCTGAACAACAATTGTTCAACCCATCGAGCTGTGTCGAATGACACCAAGATTGACGTGTTTCGACTTTATTGGACCGAAATACAGACCCCTGAACCACCGGGGCGTAAAATCTTATGGACGAGAATTCATACAAATGATAGCTCATTCGAAAGAGGACGTCAAGCTGAGTCGAATGACACCAAAATCGACGTGATCCGACTTGATTTGACAAAGATATGACATAAATCATCGACTCCGGTAGGTCTTAATAATGTCATAACTTTGTCAAATCAAGTCGGATCACGTCGATTTTGGTGTCATTCGACACAGCTCGACGAGCTCTTTCGAATGAGCTATCATTTGTATAAATTCCAGTCCCTACGATTTAACGCCCCGGTGGTTCTGGGGTCTGTATTTCGGTCAAATCAAGTCGGATCTTGTTGATTTTGGTGTCATTCGACACAGCTCGATGGGTTCTACAATTGTTGTTCAGACTGACCATTTTTACATAATTTTCGAAAAAACTGACTGGGGGGGGGGAACTAAATAAGTACCGAAAATTTAAGAAAATTTAGAATGAAAAATTGTTAAAAATTAGCTGATTTTTGGAAAATATTTTAAATTAAAATTTCACCTCATTTTTAATATTTTTTGCTGGAAGATTCAAAATTGGATTGTCGAATCTTGGTGAAATTACATCTTCAGAATTGTTATGTGCACGACAAAGTGGGCATTCTTTTTTAATTTGAATTGCTTGAGAAATACATTTTTGATGAAATGAATGACCACAATTTCGAAGAACGGCCATTTCCGTTGTTCGGAAATTTTCTAGGCAAATACTGCAATAGCCTATATTCATATTTTTTTAATTTCTAAAATAATTTTTGAAAAAAATATTAGAAAAAAGAAAAATCAGCTGTGAAGAACATTTTGCCAATTTTCTGCCAAAATTTTAAAATTAGAAAATATTTAATTTTATTAGAGGTAGACCTAATTTATAAAGGGATTTTTCACTCTAATATTGACCAAATTTAACTACATTTTAGTTGTGCAATTATGCAATTATGAGCCTTATTAGATAGAGTCCGGAATTTTGTAAACATTGGGTAAAAAACTATATGTAAATTGAGGAGTCGACAGGAAGTGAGAGAGAGAGAGTTTTGAGACTAAATGAGATTTGAGAGTTGGAATTTAAATTTAACTTCAAATTTCTTAAATTTTGAGACTTACTATTGGGGTACCTTGCATTTTAAGTTTTGTGTAGGTGAAATAAAATTTAAATTCCACTAATAAATCTTAAATTAACAGTTTTAAATTAACATATATAGTATTTAACGAGAAAATTGGCTATGTTAAAAAACAAATAGGTATGTATCAACATAGTACATATGTATTTATTGGAAATTAAAGCATATTTTGCAGATGGACCTAAGTTACATTTTTGCTCTTTTCTTTAAGTAAAAATATAAATAATTGAAACAAAAAAATATATAAAATTAACATTTCTAGCTAGAAGGAGAGAAAATATTTTTAAAAGTTGAAAGATCAAAAAAATTTAAAAAAATAAAAACATTTTCTCATTATTTACAAAACAATTTGTTTAAAGAATTTCTTTAATTTAATTTTATTTGTATTAAACTAATTACTATACTTTAATTCCCCTTTTTGTGATTGGATAAAATAAAGGCTTGCTTTTCCTTTATTATCTAACAATTTAATCAGAAATTTATTTAAATAAAATACTCATCTCTCTCAACATTTCTTTTTATTCTACAAATATCTCATAATAAATTAAATGATTTATTTTTATTTTTAAAACATTTTTACAAAATAATTATATGTAGGAAATTTTATTCTTGAAAACTTTTTAATAATTAAATTTTGAATTAATTATTTATTATGATCAGTGTTGGAATTTTAAAAATTGCTCGTATTTCCTACTTGTACTAGCCTTATTTTTTTCTCGTACTCGTACACAGGTACGAGTACGAATTTTGGTACGAGTTTCCAACCACTGAATAGAGACATAAAGTTTTCATTTTATTTATACTATTTTTAAAATTATTTATTTGAATATCTAATTTTATTACAAAATCAGAAATATATTCCCTTGTTATATTAAATATTTTTAGTAATAATTAACTCTAGAATATAACATTCTTAATATTTACTAAGCTTTTTTAACAAGGGTCTTTCGAAGATTTTCTATTTGGGTTATATGTATGTTTGTTATGTACTATTACAATGAAAAAATTTAATAAAAAAATTTTTTAAATATAGTTTAAAAATGAGTGGCGCTTGTTTTTGTAAACGTGTTTTGAATTTGCCATTAGCCCTTATGGAATGCTGCTATACCGTTGCGCATAAAGAATGTCTCCTAAAATCTATAAAAAGTTGTAAACGTTGCCCTTGCAAGGATTGTTTAAAGCCGGCTAAAAAAGAAAATGTTTTGCCATTAACTTTAACTCCGCCAGAAATTAAATCTCAGAAAAAGGTTCAGTTAATAATTATTAATTTTTTAATTAAAAATAATTTTAAATTAAACAGATATTTTCCAAAGTGAGTGATTTAGGGAATGTTTTGGTTAACCGTTTTAAAGATGTTAGTCCAGAGGATAGTGAAAATATTGGTTTATTGAATAATGCTTTTAATGTAAAGAATTTGTTGATATTTATAAAATAAAAAAATTTTTTTTAGGATTTTTTAACTGGGAAGCCTTCAAATAATGATGGGGATAGTTGGAATGGGGATGTGGATACATTTAGAGAGTCAAAATTTCAGTGGATTATGCGCTTTTTGAAAAGCAACAAAGTTTCAATTATTGTTTTGGCTGTTGCTTTAGGTAAGTTAAATTTTTTGGAATGAATTTCGCGAATTCTAAAATTTGTCCTTGAATTTAAATAAGAGGATTCACTGCCTGTTATTAATCCAAATTTTAATCCAAATTTTAAAACCCGGTTTTCGGTTTTGAGTTTTAGACAAATACCTGTTTTATTTCGGTGGAATTTTTAATAAAATTACTCATCTTCAAAGTTTTCGGTTTGATATTTTAAATTTTGTTTTGGTAAAAAATATCGAAATTTTCGGTTTTATAAAACCGGTCATGAACAACTTTATTAAATACCCTCAAAATTATATAACTTGCTTTTAGATTTAGTTGACTACTTGGGGAAAGAGAGTATGGCTAAGTAATACCCTCAAATTTTAGATAATCTTCTTTTTAAAAACAATTTTTTAGTACTATTTAAAATCAAGGTCTCCAACTATAAAACTTCATTAATTATCCAAAAAAAATCTGAAATAATTCCAAAAATATTTTTATTTAATTTTTAAATTTATTTTTTCAGTATTTATTTGCATATTATTCTGGGAGTTTGGCGTTTGGACGTCGATCTTTGTGTTCATTCGTGAGGCGTTTATGGTTTTGAAATCAAAAGCTCCAGAGCTGGGAGCCGCAGCGTTCGCGATTATAAAAACTTTCTTCTACAAGAAGAAAATTGAATTTTAAATAAAAGAATACAAATTCGTGGAAAAAATAAAAATAAATATTTTCAAAAATATTATAAATTATTAATTTTTATTTAATTTATTTGCTTATTTTTAATACTAAATAAATTTTTGAATTTTTAAACATTTAAATTCTATTAACCAATTATACGCACTCCTTATTTTTTTGAATTTTTCAAACTTAATTGGAATGTGTTTTCACAAAAAGTTTTAAATTTAAAAGAATTTCTTTTTCAGACTTCTTGACATTTTTTCAAACAAGTGTTGTTAACCAATTATACTTACCCCCTTATAAAATTTTTAATTATCAATCGAAAAATCCACAATTTCTTTGAAATCCCTATCAATATAGGTAATAATAATAGATAGGTAATACAAAAGAAACTAAGTTCTAATGTACTCCCATCATTGAGATCTCAAATTTGAAAATCAACGTAAAACAGGTGTAGCCGTCCTTAAAAATATTTTCGACCTCTTATAGGTTGTATTAAATTTCTATTTTATGCTTTTCTGAAAGACCTTTATCCGTGCTAAATTATTATCATATATTTAACGACTAACAAAAATGACAAGAAATACTTCAACAACATATACATACAATATTAATACAAGATATACAAGAATTATATGTAGAGAAAAACATCATTCATCTTTCACTCCTTTCAGTCATCATCTTCACTATCAAAAGAGGGTGATGACTTTGTCACACTATGTTGAGTAAATATGTTGCGGTCAAGACTGTTTAGCGTCTGAAAAAAAATTTAAAATTAAAAATTTTTCTACCAAAAAAATTCACCTCATATTGATATCCCTCAGCCATACCCTCCTTTTTGCCAAACTTATCCTCTTTCAGTTTTGGCTTAGATTTATCCTTCTTACTACTGCTTTTCTTATGATGGTGATGATGCTTTTTCTTATCTTTGTGACCCGTCTTATTTTTGTGATGCTTCTTTGCATGCTCCTTTGAAGTCTTCCTCTTCTTCTTATTTTTGTCCACAGTCTTCTCTTCACTCTTCGTCCGGTCAACGCTTGACTCCCCCTCTGTCTCTTCGCTCTCACCCGTTTCTGTGTCGAGACTGGGCTTCGATCTTGTCTTCTCGAGACTGGGCTTTGACTTTGTCCTATCGAGACTGGGCTTCGATTTTGTTTTGTCGAGACTGGGCTTCGACTTTGTTTTCTTTTTAGCCTGAAAGAGAATAAAAATTTATTTTAAGAAATTCTCTTCAAAATTTACCTTCGTTTTCTTCGTCCCCACCTTGGCAGTCTTGAATATATTCACATCCAGCTTTCCAAGAGTTTGATATTCCGCCCCCTCAGCAACTCCTTTCTGTTTAGGCGACTCATCAACCATTTTTGGAGGACCCAGTTTTGGCGTTAACTTTGGAAGGTGCTGAACAAATATATTTCTATCCAATTTGTCCAATGTCATATAGCCAGCACCATCTGCCATTCCCTCGTCGTGTTTGTCGTTCTTCATCTTTGGAAGGCCAACCGCCGTTTTTACCAATTGCTTTTTCCTTTCTTCTTTTCGCTCATCAATCATTTCTGGCCCTTTAATTGACTTGCTTTTTGATCCTTCCTTCTTATCCTTTGATGACTCCTCGCTTGGCTTTTTGACAACCTTCTTAACACCTTGCTGTTGTCCAACCGTTTGTTGTTGTTGTGGTGATGGAGACTCCGTTCCAACAGGAGCAGGCTGTGGTCGAACCAATCCCTTTAAAATAAAAAAAATTTGATATTAACAATAAAGATGGTCCACTGTCACCTTTCGTTTCTTCTTTTTGCAGCAACAGTGCATAGGCAGAAACGTCCCAAAAAGCATCAGAAAGACAAGAGCAATTGTAAGAAACATTGCATCGGTCGAGAAAGCTACGAGTGCCGTGAATGCTGTGCCCAATCCTTGCGAAGACATGCGTGAAGAATTGAAGAGTGCTTTGTTAGTTCTAACTAGATCTTGTTTGAGGGAATTTAAAAAAGCTTATTTGGACTTATATAGCCAATCCGAATCTCACGAGATATTTTTCTATAAAAGATTTTATGTAAATCCAATTTTTCTCTATCTCTACACATTCAACTCACACCAAGTTTGTCAAAACACACTTCTACTCGTTAAAGGCAACATGTGGGCATGGATATACTTCATTCTTTTCAATGTACTCAAAATTCTTCTGTATATATTCATTTTTGCTCTAGTGTTGCTGTATATCTCAATTGTGCTGTTTGCCTTCGTCTGCGGATATGTGAGATTGAATAATATTTTCTTATTAAATTTAAATCCTTTTAAGATGTTCAATATGGCTTTTCGAAGGGATCACGGCATCGAATTCTTTGTTGATGCTGTTGTGATTGGCAATGTTTGTTATGAATACTGGACGGATAAACACTACAAAATTAAAAGAACCCGTAAAGTGGCCGAAAAGAATGAGTGAAGAATGAGAAGTAAAAGACATATATATATACTGTATTCATACTGTAAATTTGTAAATATCGTTAAATATATGATAAAATTTTAAAAATTAACAGTTTTCTCTAAAATTGAGGGAAAAAACGTGTTTTCAAAAATGGTTTGGGAAATAAACATTTTTAGTATTTTGTGTGTGTACAGTTAACATCCTCTAAACTCTACATTTCTTGTACTCTTTTCCAATTTTTCTTTATTTATTTCAATATTTAGCTTCTAAAATTTTTAAAATGGAAATTATTTAAAAAATAAAAGTAAATTAAATTAATTTAAAGTCGTTAGAAAAAGGAGTAAAAAAGTGGAAAACTTGAGGAAATATTTTGAATAATACTGTGCTTAACTGAATAATTATCCTGGATAATCCATCTCACTTATGGCGCGTTCACATAAAAATAGGGTTGAGCTGGATCGGGATCAAGGTCGGGATAGGGCGTGTTTATCCCGGTATTTTTGAATCCCGATCCCGAGTCACATTTTTCCTTCATCGCTATATGTATGTAGTATGCCTTTTGGCACTTAGAAGGAAAAAAAGAAAATAATGGATAATTAATTAAGTGAAAATTCTTTAAGAGATTCACCATATATCCTGTTTGATTATGTAGAACTTATGGGAGTATTCTGAGAGGTTGATAATTAGATATTTATCAAAGTGGAATTATTTGAAAAATACGTTTTCGGTACCTCACCCTAACTTTTCAAATTTGACTATAAATCCAGATAAAGGAAAGAATATTTTTTCCATTATCGTTTTTGTTTCAGACTTACGCGATTTTTTAATCTTGAAATTAATCGAAAAATAAGGAAAATATTGCTAAAATACCCTACATATTTACCTTATTTATTTTCTGTAAATCATTTTCACCCAATTCTGAGCATATTTTAAAAATTATCCAATAAATTTTCCAAGCAAATAAATTTGTTTTTTGTTCATCATTTAATTCCTCTTCTTCTTCTTTATCAACAATTTGTTTAAAAATTAATTCTGTAAAAATATTTTCTTTTTGTTTTTCTTCATTTCCTTTCAAATTTTTTTCTAAATTTATAGCTTCAACAAATTTTTTTCTATTTTCTTTTCCCAACATTTTTTTAATAAATTTATTTGTATTCATATTAAAAATATTTTCCTCAATTTCCCAATTAATTTTAAAAAGACTCAAGTCTTCAAAAAAATTTATAATAATTTGTAGCTTTTCTTCATTTAATTGTTTGGCTATAAAATAATTAAATTATATACATACAGGAGAATCTCGATATATTTATTAAATCATGTCATTTTAGTTTTTTAATTTTTAATTATGTAAGATCCTTATTTAAAAGTCTTTGGGTATCGAGTTTCGAGTAACCCAGTTCCTTGGTATAATTTTAAAGTTGTTATATTTAAAAATATTTGATCACCTCCTCTGCCATTAAATTCAAACTTTTTCTGATTTTTCTCAGAGACTTTATTTACATTTTTGTCAATTTTATATTGAGATGTAGTAATAAAACGAGTTCCTAAAATATTAAAATATTTTTAAACGTTTCTTTATTAAAAAATGTTTTTTCCTGTTCTTTGCCTTTAATATTTACTAAATTTTTTTAAATTTAATTTAGCTTATTAATATTAAGCTAACAATTTTTGATAGATTATCCATTATAATTTTCCGTGATAAATAGAAAATTATCTCTTTGCAAGTTTATAAACCATTTTTAATAGGTACATAATAAATAGGACTACGAAACTACAAAAATATAAGGAAGGCCAAAAGAAAATTTCTTGAGTAAAACTTAAAACCTAAAAAAGAAAATTCTCCCTAAGTAAAAGACAATACTGTATATAGTATTTCCTAAATTATTTGCGAAGAACCGAAACTCTTTCTTCTAATATTTTTTAAAATATTATTTATTATCTAACTTTTTGTGTTTCCTTTTTCGTTTAAATTAAAATAATTTTTATCAGATATTTTGATTGGTTTATCCTCAATTATTATTTCTTTTAATTTATTTTTATTTTCCTTTTTTATATTTTCAATTTCTTCAATTTCATTATTTTTAAACGGAATATTTACTTGGCATGTTGTTGATGACTTTAAATAAATTAATTTTTAATCTTATTCGGACGAGAATGAATTTTAATTAAACATAAAAATTTTTGAAAAATGCCAATCTAAGATAAAATTATACCGATGCATTGGTTGAATCCGATAATTGGCATTCTTTCTGTTTTTTCTTTCCTTTATCTTTTTTTAATTATTTGGTAATATCCGATTATCTCCCCCCTCGCATTTCCTTATAGGGGGAAACAATTCGGTAAATGCCTAGTTGGCGATTTACATATCCGCAATAAAATACGTTTTTTTCATCATTTTCTTGCATTTCTTCTTAAGGAGTGGGGCTTTTAATTTTTCTATCTTTCACTGCCTTTCTAATGCCTTTTGGCACTTGGAAGGATGGAGAGAAAATAATTTAAACTGCTAATTAATAATTAGTGAAATCTTTAAGAAGAATACTCTAATTTTAAGAATAATCTTTAAGAAGAATTCATCCTCTACTTGTAAGGCTAAAGTAATGCATGGTTGTGCAAAGCTAATTTACCCGGTTTCATCTCGGATTACTCTTTCAATCTTTTTTTGTAGGCAACGCTCTGCGTTTAATAAACAAAAGTTTGGAGTCGTCTACGAAATCACACATTCTGGAATGAGAGAAAATCTTTCCCAAGGTTTTTCTGGGAGAAAGGAGGAAGAAATAATGAGAAGAGGATTTGTTTAGAAATAATCGGATATTTAATACCAATTACTTCCAGCAAATCATTCTTCTTATAATCTGTCAACATAACAATATCTTCATCTTAAAAATAAAGCTCTAATATTTATTTATTTATTACTACTTTTTTTACCTTCAGCCTTTTTAATTTTTTCAATTAAAAATTTAATTTCAGGGTCATTATTTTTTTTATCATTAAATATTTCTTTAAATTTTTTTACATGTATTTCATTTAATTTTTCTTTTCTATTTAATTTTAATTTTTCTAAAATACATTTAAAAAGTTCTAAGTCAGTTTCTTCTTCATCAATTAAAATATTTTTTTGTTTTTTATTTTTATTTATCAATTCTCCAAAACATTCTTTTCCATAATATAAAAATCTAATAGTTTTTGACTCAAGTGATAATTTTGCAAATGTTTTAATATCAAAAAACCATTCCTAAATTTTATAATCTTCATTATTTTATCTTTTCCCAATTTAAGTTAGGCCCAAAAATTTAGGTGATACATCTTACAACAGTTATGTATATTCTTTTGGAGTTTTTAAAAAAGTAAATCCCCACAAAATCTATGCTTATTTTATTTCTCTAATAAATTACTATATGTGTTTATTAAATATAAAATTATTATTTAAATAAAATTTACTTTAATTTCTTTGGGTTCATCCTTAATAGCATCCTTTTTAACAAATAATTTCATATAAATTTGTGCACTAATAAAATTCTTCAAAAATTTTTTCCATATTTTTTCATAAGCTAAAACAATTGCCACAAAATCTCTAATAGAAATCCCACTTTGGAAGGTGACTGAAAAATTTAATTCCCGGACATTCAATTAGAGATTTTGGGTATTTTATTTAAAAAAAATAATTTAAAAAATTAATTACGTTCTTCTTTAATAAACTTCCAATTTTTATATAATAAATAATCTAATAAAGCTTTACTTCTCCATTTTTCAATTATATTATTATTTAAATTAAAATAATTACTATATAAATAAATTATTAATTCATTCTCTTCTTTAATACCTTTTTTTAAATTTTTAAAATTATTTTATTTTCTTTAAAAAAACTTACTTAATTCTCCAAAAATATTTGGCAATAATATTTTAATTGTATAATACCGAACAATTCCAAAAATTTCAATAAACTTTTCTTTTGACAAATTTGGGTATTTATTTACATAATTTCTATAAAATTAAAAGAAAAATTCTTTAAATTAATTTAAATTTTTTAACTTTAAAAAATTCTGAACTTCATTTCTTCTTATAAATTTTTCCGTAAAATATTCAAAATTAACATCAAATAAAGCAATTTCATTCTCTTTTATAATTTTTTCTAATTCTGAGTATTTTTATCAAATTTATTATTTTATCAAATTTTGGAGTATTTTTATCAAATTTAATTGTTAAAACTGCTGAAGGATTGTTATATTTTTCTAATCCTATAACTTGTTCTTTATATCTCAACAAGAAACAAAGTCCAGATTGTCCAAAAATTTTAGTCATTTGATTAGAAAGTCTTTAAAAATAATTTTAAAAATATATGTATATTTCTGTTGTAAATAGGAAATAGGTAGCTTTATTTTTTATTAGTCCAAAAAGTTTTATTTGACCGTAGGCGAAAATTTTGAATTTTTTGGAAGGCTATATGCAAAATTAATCCATTTAAAAAAGTATAAACATTTAAAAACTAATTTTTAATTGTGGACTTAATAATAAAAAAATAATATGTATGTACATGTTATCTAAACTTTTTTTCTCGAGATGGTCGGTTTTTGGTCGGTGTAGTTAAACTTTTATACACAAAGTGTATGCAACAGTGCTAGGTATTTGCCATTTGTTGCCTCCGGCTCCGGGCTCAGGGGTTTGAAATTCTTGGCTCCGGCTCCAGCTCCGGCTCCGGAGCCGGCGATTTTCGGAGCATTTTAGATTGCATACTATGCAATCTAAAAATTAATTGAGGGTTGGATTATTTTCAAAATTTATTACTTTACCCAACTTTTAAATTAAATAACCTTTCAAATTCTTTTTTTAATACAAGTCTTCCAAAATAAAATTGTGAATATATCATAATCGACAATTTTGCATTTTCAGAAATTTCCTTTGAATTTTCGGGTAGAAGAAACTTTTGATAATATTTAAATATTATTCCTTCTTCCCAACTTGGATTACAATAAGAAATAAAACAATTCCAAATATTTGTCATTTCTGAAGATTGAAAAAAATATTTTTTTTAATTTAAACATTTAATAGATTAATCTCAATAAAAAATTTTATGGTTATGCTAAAGTTTCATTATTTATGTTTTCTTTTACATATTTTTATTTTTTTTATTAATTCTGACTAACATATTCTTGTTATTTTTATTAAAGCTATTTTTAAATTTATTTATTTATTATCACAAAATTTTTAATAAATAATAACCTTTGGGAATAGTATTTACACACGGAGCCGAAATTAATAAAATTAGAGTTAAATAAATTAAATGCATTTTTAAGAAAGTTGAAAAAATTTTTTTCTTTTTTCTATAAACAAAAAAATTTTACATTAAAATTATCAAGTTTACTGCCAATATACAGCCAATTTAGAGGGATGCCGAAACTCTTATTGGATTAAAATGATAATAAACTTTATATCCCATATTTTCCTTAAAATAAAGGGTGAGGGGCAGAACTTCGAATGACAAAACTTCGACCGGACAAAACTTCGACCGACAGAACTTCGAATTACAAAACTTCGTCCAGACAAAACTTCGAATGACCATAACTTCGTCAAAAGAGCTTGGGGTTATTTTGGCGCAAGCAATTATTTCTTTGGCTAGGGAAAAGTCATGTTGAAGTCATGTTTTTCTGATGTAAAAAAATGTTTTTCTGATGTAAAAAAAAAGTCATGTTTTTCTGATGTAAAAAGATGCGCTGAGTTCAAAAAACAATATAAAAGGTCTCAAAACTGTGCTCAAAAGCATTTTTTCCCGGATTTTCAGACCCATGAAAATCGAAAACCAAAGGGGGGTTTCGATTTTCTGGTACCGGTACCGTACTGAAAATTCCAAAATCTTTCCGGTACCATACCGGTACCAAAAAGTACCAGTTCCAGTTGAGCACTGAAAATTCCAAAATCTTGCCGGCGTACCGGCAGTACCGGAAAGTACAAGAACCGGTTGAGTAATGGAAATTCCTAAATCTTACCTGTACGTAAGTGCCGGTACTCCCGATAAACAGATTTTGTAAAATTTAGTACTTTTCGGTATCGATTCTTTCGCTACTTCCGGTACCGGTACCGAAAAAATCCAATTGCCTGTTTAAAAAAATAATTGCTTGCGCCAAAATAACCCCAAGCTCTTTGGACGAAGTTTTGGTCATTCGAAGTTCTGTCCGTCGAAGTTTTGTCTGGTCGAAGTTTTGTCGGTCGAAGTTTTGTCGGTCGAAGTCGTGTCCGTTCGAAGAACTGCCCTGACACGAAAATAAAGCTCCTTTCTTTCTCTATTTTTTAATAATTTTATAAAAAATTATTTAAAATAACAAATTATGTTAAAAATTTTTAATTAAAATTTTCCATATTTTAATTTTTCTTTAAAATATTTATTTTTAAATAAAAAATTTAAACATATAAAAATTAATTTAAAAAATTTTTTTCAATAATAGGGCATATTAAATATAGTAGGTAAATAATAATATATTATACATATGTAATCATTTTTATACGTGTATATAATTGATTGACAGAAAAATCATTACTTAATTTTTTTTATAAAAATTAAATTTTTTTAAGTTAAGAAATAAAAAAAAAAATAGAAATAAATTATACTTTTGTAAGAAGTTTATTTGAGTGAATTTACTTTATAAAAGAGGATGGAAATCAGAAGTGTGCCAAAAGTGATTTTTAAAAGCGAATGACGAAAGAAAAAAATGCGACCAAAATTTCTGATATTCTCCCCTCTTTTTAATTTACTGGAATATGTAAATAATACAAAAATATTTTTTTAATTTTTTATACACCTAGAATTTTACAAACAAAAAAGAATAATTAAATTAATTATAATTAAATTTAAAAATTCATTATAATTTAAATTTTTTTGTATAAATTTATTTATTTAATTAAAAGCAATCTTTGGTTGTTAGGAATTTTATTTAAACAAAAAAATGTTTAAAAAGCTGCAGGTGGAAGATCAGATAAAATTAGTACAAAAATATATTCCTAAATAAATGTTTTTTATTTAAATAAAATGCTGCTTAGATGTACATATAATGTGTAAATAAACAACTTTAATTATTTAAAAGAAATATTCTTTTGTTTTTAAATATTTTTTTGTTATTTAATTTTATATATTTAAAAAAAGAAGATAATTTTTCTTAATTAAATAAAAGTGCTAGGTTTAGGATTTAAATCTGACCAGTTTTAAATTTTGGTTCCTGTTCTATCTAGTTCTAGCAGGAGCCATACTTTTAATAATATTATTTTAATTCTGTTTATTTTTAAGTTAAAAAATATTTTTTAATTCTGCAATTTTTTTATAAAATTTTATTCAACCTTTGTGAATTTTAAATAAATTTCTAAAAACTTTTTTGGATAGCAATTAAATTATTAAAAATCATTTTAATTTATTAAATTTATTTTTTTGTTAATTTCAATTATATAAATGTCATCAATTCCAAATAAAAAATATTTGCCTTCTATGAATTATTCTATTAATGATCTTTGTGAGGGAATGGGTAATTCTTTTATTCAAACAAATTCTACACCTGTAAGTTGTTAATTTAAAAAATAATTATATAGTAATTTGTAGAGATTTGTAGAGACTCAATCTTATTTTCTGTTTAAACAAATAAATTTTCCCCTCCCTACCTCTTAACTGCTACGTTCACATAAAAAATGTCCGCGTCTTGCGGCAAAAAATAATGGAAAAACAAGAAAGAAAAGACACGCCGGCGTCTTGCCGCAATTTTATGTGAACGTAACAGACCGTCACTCGTTCCTACGTCTTCATATTCTTTCGTTCAGCATTCTCCCTCTCTTTTTTGTTTCCTCCCAAGTCTCGAATTTTATTTACAATTTTTAACAAAAGAATATTATCAAAACTGCATTGAAATCATGTATAATTTTTTATATCGAGGAAAATATTTAAAAGAAAAAATGGATAGGAATTACTGTTTTCCAAAATAAAATAAACACAATATAAACCAGGGCTCGGATCTCAAATTTTTAAAAATCCGCAATTTTGAGCTAAAAAATCCGCATTTTACTCAAAAATCCGCAAACACTTTTTTGGCGCCTTCAACACCAAAAAATCCACTTTTTTGCGCCGCAGGCGAAAATTTTGAGGATTTTGGAAGATCCCTAAGCCAAATTTCTTCCTTTTTCTGCGCCGCAGGCGAAAATTTTGAGGATTTTGGAAGATCCCTAAGCCAAATTTCTTCCTTTTTCTGCGCCGCAGGCGAAAATTTTGAGGATTTTGGAAGATCCCTAAGCCAAATTTCTTCCTTTTTCTGCGCCGCAGGCGAAAATTTTGAGGATTTTGGAAGATCCCTAAGCCAAATTTCTTCCTTTTTCTGCGCCGCAGGCGAAAATTTTGAAGATTTTGAATTTTGAGTAATTATGAGGACCAAAAAAGCGAAAAAACATCAAGAAAATCAAAAAATTCCGCAAAATTTCCTCAAAGACATCAAATGCGGATTTTTCCGCATTTAAAAAATAAATCCGCATCGATCTTCCAAAAAACATCAAAAAGCGGAAAAATCCGCAAAGATCCGAACCCTGATATAAACACAAAATTATTTTAGTTATTAAATATTGGAGAAGAATGTTGTATTCTTTGTGAAAAAATAATTGAAGATAATTTATCAATTATTTCAACATGCCAACATAAATTTCACAATTCTTGTATTACTCGATATTTTAATAAAAATGGTTGTTGTCCAACTTGTTTTGATGAAATTAATGAAAATAATATTTTTAATGTTTTACCAAAAAATCCAAAAATTAAAAGAAATTTGGTAATTATTTTTTAAAAAAGTTTATTTTCATTAAAATTAAAGTTCTATCAAATCAACTTTAATCATAAAATTCAAAATTTTCTGGGTTTTAAACTATCGTTTTTAGAAAAAAAGGAAAATTTAATTTAATAATCATTTACTAGATGTAAAATAAATTTAACCAGATAAGCGAAGGATAAAAATAATAATTATTACTCTTTTAAGTACCCTTTATAAAATATTTATTACCACACCAATCAAAGGATTGCTTACTTATTTCCCTCATATTAGGCTTGGACACAACCGGTTATTAACCGGTACCCACGGTTTTCGGTTACTCCGTATTTAAAAACCCCCAGCTTTTATTTTCAATTTTATAAATATCAGCTTTATTTTGGGGGAATTTTCTAAAAAAATCACGGTTTTTTGTTTAATTTATTTACTCAATTAATTACCCTGTTTCAAACTCTCGCTGGAGGGGGTACTTGATTAGGTAAATATAAAATAAATTTTAGCAAAATGGAAATAAAATTAAAAATTTCAAATTAATGAATGGATATATAATGGAGAATATAGATCCAATAGCTACAAATAATGATCGAGAATATTTGATGGAATTTGCACGAGGCATTGCCGAAGTAGTTATTGTAGGTGTTTATAAAAAATGAAAGAAATTTTTTATTAATTTTAGGAGGATATTTTTGTTAATAGAAATACAGTAGAGAAACAAATGTCTAATTGGCAGAAACTTGTACATAAACTTCAAACACAAAATATGAGTCCTTGCGTTTTAGGCTCGGCTCTAGGCAAGTTAATTTTTTGAGAATTAAAATCTTTTGGGAATTAAACATTTATTTTATAAATAAATTTATTTTAAAACTATCAATTTTAGAAGAAAAAGGGAGGGATAACATAATTACTTAATTAGATAATTGCCATCCCCCTCCTTAAGATATTTACCGTATATGCTCGAATAATTACCCTCTCTCAAATAATTGCCCCCTCTCAATTAATTACCCCATGTAGCGAGAGGTTGAAAAAATAATTGCCCTCTCTCAAATAATTACCCTCTTTAATAATTACCCCCTATTTTCATAAAAAAATTATAAAAATATTTATTTAAAAAATCTAAAAATTTTAATAATGGAACATTTTAAGGATCCGTATAAAAAATAGATCGTCAAATTAAAAGGATTTTAGGATGGATTAAGGGATATATCAAGGTATTACCTTGAAAAAAGCTCTAATCCCAATTATCTCTCCAAAATCTCTGATATCTCTTAGATCTCTTAAGATAATTTGCGACAGTCTGGTGTCAATATATATGCCGAGAACCACTTTAGGGTATATTATATGGGGATATATTAAGGGAATATAAATTATATCCCCTAACTAAGAATCATACATAATTGTATCCTTGTCCATAGCACCTTTATATATCCCAGGACGGATGCGTTGATGTTATGGTTCCATTTTGGGATACTTAATATAGGCATATATTAAGCTAGTGTAGAAAACGATAAAAAAATTCTACATTTATCTCCGCATTCGGTATCATATTGTATATCTCTGTCTATAAATGATAGAACAGAAAATTTATAGCAAGGTCGAAACAATAATTACCCTCTCAAATAATTGCCCCCTCTCAAATAATTACCCCATCTAGCGAGAGGTTGAAACAATAATTACCCAGGGTAATTATTCGAGCATATACGGTACCTTCTAGTGAAGGATCGAAAAAAAAATTTAAAATTGATTTAATTAAAATTTCCTTTCATCGGTCCATGCTTATTATGTTATTATCAAAATACTCTTCTTTAAATATTTAAATCACTAAAGAATACTTTGATAAATAATTTTAAAAACCAAGTAGAAATTATTCTTTTTTTATTTAGCTCTTCTTATTGCGTGTTTAAAGGATATTTGTATTGCCGAAGGTTGGCATAAACATTTTGTCAAATTTTTCCTGTTTGTTCTGGACGAGATGCGCGGAGTTTTGAACAAAATTTGGCAATTTTTTGTTAAAGCATGAAAGTGGCTTTGCAGTGTTGGGGATGTTGAAAAGAAGAACGTTGAATAAATAACATAGGGTGCGGCAAATTTTTCGCACCTTTTGTTTTCTCCAAAAATTGAAAACTCTCATTCACTTTTACTAATAAGTGCATGCCCCATTATCAAATGCAATTCTATGATTTACAGAGACAAGTTATTTAAATTAAAAGAGAAAAGATTATTTGATTTATTACGAAAAATACCATTAAATAAAGTGAATATTTAAATGAGATGTGTTGGCAAATGTTTTTTGATATCATTTTTAAATAAATTAATTGGAAATATTTTTAACTTCAAACAATTAAATTCTCATAAACATATTGAGCTAAAAGTAAGCGATTAACATCCAATGCCAAATGAGAAGTTTTCTCTGCCCGTAATTTTATTCCATTTGGACAAATTTCTAAAAAAATTAAATTTGAAAAAAAATATTCTTAATTTTTACGTCTTTTATTGTCAACAAAAAGTGAAAGAACTTCCTTTTGCAAATAATCTTTAAGATTCTCTTCTGTCGACAAAATTTTCTTTGAAGATAAAAGACAATTTGTATTTTGAATTAAATTAAACCAACGTTCATAGCAAAGTTGGCGAAGCAAATTTCTATTAAAAATTAAAGAAAATTTTGTAGAAAAATTAAAAATTTTAGAAGGAATATAAGAAATCAAAAATACTAAAATCCTAATTATTTTAGTGATTTTAATTTGTTTCTATCAACACCCAAGAATCAGAAAAGGGGAAAATTAAATGTTTTCTTAACAAAAAACCTTTCATTTAAATATTTTTTCAAAAAAATTATATTACTTTGGAATTTTAAAGTTGTCACTAAAATTGTCCTCAAATCCTTCTTCAATATTAAACTCTTCCCATTCTGGAATTGAACTAAAATCAATTTCACCATTCTCCATAAAATTCTTCCAAAGAAATTTAACATATTTTTCAATACATTTTTTCTCCTCAAAATATTCATCTTTTTTAATTAATTCTTTATCAGACAAGCTAGCAATAGGAGAGTGGCTTAAATCGAGAACCTGAAAAATAAAATTTAAAGTCTGGGTAGGAGAAGAATTTAAAAACTAGAAAGAGAAAAATATTGAAGGCCGTGAATCCTCAAGAATTCGGAGGTTAGGATCAGGGACGGAGCAAAGAGTTTCGCTCGTCCCAGTAGGATTCAGCCAACTCAAGTTAAATATAGAAAAAACCTACCATTCCTATCTGACTTGCATTTGGTAAATCTTCAAGAAGTTCAGAAGGCCCGATAGATTGACGAATATTTAAAATATCATCATTGCAAATAGATTCTCGGGCAGAAATATTTTGAGGAAATTTTGTCGCATAGCGTTCTGTTGGTGAACGAGGAGTTGCTCTGTATAGGCAAAATAAATTCAAAAAAATTTATAATAAATAACCTAGGTGGACTTTTAATAGGAGGAGGACTTCTTGAAATAGCAGGAACATTATTCATTAAACGTAATTTAACAAGAGCTTCGCTAGCTGAACTACGGCGACGGCTTAAACTGTCACGACCAGTGCATAATGAAGTACTTGGCATAGGAGACAGAATTGAACGAAGTGACTTCTCTGATGGTTTGAAAGAAGAAACAATTCCATCAGAAACATCTTCCAATGTCGAATTAAGCGATTCGTTTAACTATTAAAACCAATTTTTAAAAGTCAAATTTAAAAAATGACCTGATTATTTCGAGATGTAATGTTCTTTTCTAAATCATTATTCGATTCTAGTCGTTGACTTTGCTCAGATTTTGAATCAAAACTTGAAGATGATATAGTATTTGCAGAGGCATGCCCATTGTTAATAGAAACAATCTATAATTAAAATAAAAATGAGAATATTGTTTTTAAGAATAATCTTTTATTCTAGAATATATTTAAAGATTAACCTCCTCAGGAATCGACTCAATTTCTGCCGAAGTTCTCTCACGCGATGACGTATTCACACTTTTAATTTTAGATTGATTGGACAAACTTCCATCGATAATTCCTTTATCCTTCTTATTTTCTATTGAATCAGTGGCATGCGGACTTGGAATTTCTTCAAGGATTGAATCAGTCTCATTTCGACTTGAAATCAAAGGAAACTCTCCGACCTCATCTTAAAACCATTTTTAAAAAATTCTAAATCTAGAAAAACCTCCAATTCCACCATTTATTTCAACTACATCGAAAATTTCCTCCAAAGTAGCAACATTATTTTCAGTTTGACCATTTTTGTTAGAAATTTGAGCAATAAGCTGTTCTTGAGCAATAACAATATTCTCAAGATTTTTAACTCGAGGTGATTGAACCTTTTCGCTTGGAAGATTCTGTTTTTAATGAAAAGAAAAAATGAATTTGGGTGCACTACCGAAAAAAACATTTTTCCTTATGACATTAAAGATATAAGCCGCACATTAAATAAGAAAAATAAATTAGCAACCTGATTTAACCCATTATTTGTGGAATTTATTACATTCTCGCTAACAAAAGGCAATGAAGTAATATCCTCACTGGTGTTACCACCTGAATTATTTTCTTCTTCAGAACTTGTTGAAATAATAGAATCATTTTTTGATTCAGCCTTTTCCTGTTCTGTAAATATATAATAATTTTAAAAATAAAAAGATAAAAAAAAGCCTTGTTGGAAATTATTTTCATTAAATTGAGCATTTATTTGTTGCAAAGGTAAAACAGAAATGTCTTCATTTAATTCATTCTCTTCGTTTGTCAAAGCCATATCAGCCAAAAACTCTAAAGGACATTGTTGGACAGAAGAATTCAAATTATCTGCTGATGAAGTAACCTTTTCGATAATAGGAACTGGGAGATTTTCTTCAAAATTTTGAATAAATTGTTCCGGAATATTATTTTTTCGACGGATATCCTCATTAATTGAAAGCAAAGTAAAGTCAAGAAGAGGAATTTTTGGCGTTGATTTTTTGGGTGTAGAGGTATCTAAAGCAAAAAATAATTATAAAAATTTATAACATTTTTGAGCATAAAAAATTAAGAATTAAGGTAAAATTCGATAGATTTTACCTGAAAGATTGTCAGCAATTTGGCAAGATTGTACTTCATCAAAAACCTCCAAAGTAGAGTCAAGATCATCAGCTAATTCCCCATCCGAATTTTCAGAGTCCTCTTCGATATTGAGTTCATGAAGGCCAGGCGAAAAATTTGGCAGTTGCTTTTCTTGAGCTTTGACAGGAGATGAACTGAAAATGAAAAATTATAGAAAATTGTCAAGTAAAGTATCTACCAAAAAATTGAACAAAAATTATAAAATAAAACCTTATATCAGGGCAATATTCAAAATAACGACGTTCCATAAATTGCAATTCTTGTTTAGCCTTGAAACGAGCAATTAATTTACGAGTTTCTTCCTGTTGTTTAAACATTTGAACGTAATGATCGATTAATTTTGACTTTAAAAAATAAATTATTTTAAAAATATTTTCAAAAAAAACCTTATCAACATTCTCATTTAATTCCATCTTTATTTTCTTCTTTTCCAAATCAAAATCATTCATTAATTGTTTAAACTTGGTTGAATAACTCTCTTTATTTCCAAAAGCATTCCTTTGTTCTTCTCGAATTAAATAAAGTTGAATTCTTGTATATTCTTTAAGTGTATCAATTCGATGACGTAAAATATATTTTCGATCAAAAATAAAGTCACTAAAAATTAAGGAAAAATGTTTGGAAATTAATCAAAAATACCGTTTCTTTTTTACATTCAAAGCAACATTTTTTTCACCTGAAATAATTTATATAAATTAAAATGTTCAGAACAAAAGAAAGCAAATTTAAATTTCTCATTAGTTAAAAAAATTGAATTTCTCAATACTTATAAATTTAGTTTTAAGAGAGTAGAAAATCTGAAAAATTCCTTTAATAGACTAGACAAAAGGAAAAGACGCAAAGATAACTGCATGATCGACACAAGACTTATAAATTTCTGACTATCCCTAATTCTCTCTCAAAAAAAGTTAAAATTTTAAATAAAATTTAAAACCTTTATTTTGACTTGTCCCTTCATTGTTTATGTTTAACCATGATTCAGGCGTTTGAGTTGACTTAAACGAAGTAGACAAATGTCCAAATTTATTACCAGCCATCTCATTTTCTTCATAAATATTTGAATCCCCCAAAGTTTTATCCATATGCCCAACAACAGAATCCAACTTTTCTGACACAAAATTAAGCCCCTCTTTAATTTCTTTAACATGTTTATCCAAATCGGCAATGAATGTTGGTTGAATTTCAGTTGGAATTGAAGGTAGATTTATAGGAAAATTTTCATCTTCTGCTTCGTTTGTTTTGTCATTATTTACATCAAAAAAGTCAGAAAATTTATCGTCTTTATTTTTGCCTTTGTTAATCTTCTCTAATTTATCAATTTTTTCACGCCTTTCACGCTCTTCAGTGTCAAAAGATTCCTCAAATGCACTTTCAAAATTTTCATCCCCATCTGTTGATGCTGCAGCTCTCCCACGATAAACATTAGGACTTATTGTTTGCACAGAATTGTTAAGAAATTCATTATCTCCAAATAAATGATTACTTTGTTTAGGAATATCTCTCGTTATTTTAATTTTTGGTGTTGAATTGGTAGTATTTGGAATAGCATAACCACTTTCATCAAAACGAGGATTTTGCATTAAAGGAGGGTCAATGGCTAAATAATTTATATAAAAATTTGTATTATAATTGAAAGTTGGATAATTTAAAGAAATCTCGATTCAAGATGAAGAGAGAAAAACTATAAGCGAAAAATGGATATTATGTCAAAATTTTATAACGAGAAAATCTATCTTCTTTCTAGGTCCTATTATTATGGTATCCTTTACTTAAAAAATATTTGTGTAGTTGATAAGTTCACACGAGATTTTCCTTTAAAATGGTTGGTTAAATAGGTCGCGTTTCATCTTGCGATCAAAAATAGCAATGAGAAAGATACGAGGTTTCCTCCCCATTTTAAATGTTATGTATTTCAGCCACAACTCTTTTTATGTAAATGAGGTTTTTCGGTCCAGCAAAAGTAGACTATGTAAATACCCACAGAAATTTTAATTATTGACAATTTAGAAACCTTTAGAAAATTCAATCTTCCTTTTAGGCCCAATTGTTGTAGCTTCTTTTACTTGAGACGAATTTTTTGTTGTTGATAAACTCACAGAATTGTTAGTACTATTAGCACTGCGGTTAACATTTCGATAAAATGGAATACGCCCTCTATCTCTTGTTGAGGAGGTTGCTGAAACTTTATTGGATTTTTTGGGAGAAAGATCATTGCAACAGAGAACATTATGAAGAGTACGTCCATGCTTAAACGTTTTTGCAGCAACATTGTTTGGAACAAGCTTCGAATCACGATCCAACAACGATTTTGGAAGTAAACTTTCTGACGCTAAATTAATAGAAATTTGTATAAAACCTAAAAGAAAACCTTTCAAGTTTGCCATAGTTTTTTGAACCTTTCTTTCCAATGATTTGTTGTTTTGGACTGAAGACATTTGCTGCGTTTGTGGTCGTCGCATTGGAATTATTTTTGTTTATTAATAGGGCTGATTTAGAGAATAATTATATGTAAATAATTCTATAAAATGCTAAAAATAATTATTTATAATTAAAAATCGCATGGCAGGCTAACAAAAAGTTAAATAAGATTAAGGTTAATGTGATTAGGCTTTTAAAATTTAAGATAAAATTTTTTACATTTTAACGAAAATACACACAAATGGGATAGCGAAAAGTTGAAAAAAGAATCTGGATATGGAGCTCGAAATATCGTAGCGGATCATGTACTATTTCGGCTCCGGAGTTTGGAATCCGCATTTTCTCAGTCTCTAGATTACATATTTCCAGACCCGAATATTCTCTGCGGAGGTACAACAAAAAATTTGCATGGAACTACTCGTCCGGCTCGTACCAAATTATAATTTTCCATCTATCAGAAAGAGTGGAAAATAAAACATTAGTTAGCTTCCTTTTTTAAAAAATTAGAGAGTTCAATGCGGCATTTGAGCGCCAAAGTTAAAAAAAAATTAAATCGATAAATTAATTTTCAATTTCAAATTTCAAGAAAAAATTATATAAAAATAATTTTTACAAACATGTTTTTCATTTATTTACAATTTAAGAATTCATTAAAAAATTTGGCTGACAATAAGTGAATATAAATTAAATTGGCACGAATAAAACAATTGGCAATTTTAAAAATAAGAGCAAATAGTCAACTTCACAAGAGCATTTTTTGAAAACAATAAAAATCTGCTCCCCCATTCTGTGCAGTTTATGAGAATTTGGTTTAGGCAAAAAATTTTATACTAAACTAAAAATTTAAAAAATTTTTAAATTCCTTTTTATTAGTAAAAATTAAATTTTTATATTGTTCTTTTGTTATCCAACATTTTGATTGTCTTTAGATTAGTGCCAGCCTAAATATTTTTCAAATCCAGATTTATCAACAATTATTACAACAAAAATTGTAACGAGAAATTTAGAAATGGCAAGCTTGAAAGGTATTTTTCTATTTTTATTCGAAAAAACAACTTTTATAAACAGTCGAGCAAAACTTTTCTCAAATTCAATGTGGAAAGAAGAAACGGTTTGAAATTTTATTCTGCTTTAATTTAAATTTTTTAAATTTTTTAGTGACTTTATTTTCGATCGAAAATATATTTTACGTCATCGAATTGATACACTTAAAGAATATACAAGAATTCAACTTTATTTAATTCGAGAAGAACAAAGGAATGCTTTTGGAAATAAAGAGAGTTATTCAAACAAGTTTAAACAATTAATGAATGATTTTGATTTGGAAAAGAAGAAAATAAAGATGGAATTAAATGAGAATGTTGATAAGGTTTTTTTTGAAAATATTTTTAAAATAATTTTTTTTGGTAATATTTAACCTGACAGACCCCATTTTTTCGTCCCAATTTTTTCCTTATTATGTACAGAGTGTGGAAACTTTTTCCGTTCGTCCATCCCGTTTTCTATATTTTGCTTACAATCAATTAAGAAGGATCATTTGATTTTTGCAAGTGCAAGTATATGCAAAACAAGTTTAGGAGGATTAATTTTGTATGAGTTGTGAGAATTCATATTTTCAATTAAAAAATGTAACAACTTAAGGCACTTGGGATTGAAATAAATCCTTCCATTTTGTAGATAAGAAAGAACTTGGCGAGGTAAAAATGGGGTCTGTCAGGTTCAATATTACCTAATCTTTGTATTTTTAAAGTCAAAATTAATCGATCATTACGTTCAAATGTTTAAACAACAAGAAGAAACTCGTAAATTAATTGCTCGTTTCAAGGCTAAACAAGAATTGCAATTTATGGAACGTCGTTATTTTGAATATTCTCCAAATCAGTATTTTTGCTTTTGTTACTTTAATTGATTTATTTAGCTCTCAAAACTTTCCAACATCGTTTATTCAATATTCTCCGATAAGTCAGAAGGAATTGAATAATGATTTGGACATTAAATTTACATCTCGAAATAATCATCTGGTCAATTTAATTTAATTTTTTAAACTTATTTTTTTATTAGCTCAATGAATCACTCAACTCATTGTCAACAGACGTTTCTGATGGAATTGTTTCTTCTTTCAAACCATCAGAGAAGTCACTTCGTTCAATTCTGTCTCCTATGCCAAGTACTTCATTAGGCACTGGTCGTGACAGTTTAAGCCGTCGCCGTAGTTCAGCTAGCGAAGCTCTTGTTAAATTACGTTTAATGAATAATGTTCCTGCTATTTCAAGAAGTCCTCCTCCTATTAAAAGTCCACCTAGGTTATTTATTATAAATTTTTTTGAATTTATTTTGCCTATACAGAGCAACTCCTCGTTCACCAACAGAACGCTATGCGACAAAATTTCCTCAAAATATTTCTGCCCGAGAATCTATTTGCAATGATGATATTTTAAATATTCGTCAATCTATCGGGCCTTCTGAACTTCTTGAAGATTTACCAAATGCAAGTCAGATAGGAATGGTAGGTTTTTTCTATATTTAACTTGAGTTGGCTGAATCCTACTGGGACGAGCGAAACTCTTTGCTCCGTCCCTGATCCTAACCTCCGAATTCTTGAGGATTCACGGCCTTCAATATTTTTCTCTTTCTAGTTTTTAAATTCTTCTCCTACCCAGACTTTTTAAATTTTATTTTTCAGGTTCTCGATTTAAGCCATTCTCCTATTGCTAGCTTGTCTGATAAAGAATTAATTAAAAAAGATGAATATTTTGAGGAGAAAAAATGTATTGAAAAATATGTTAAATTTCTTTGGAAGAATTTTATGGAGAATGGTGAAATTGATTTTAATTCAATTCCAGAATGGGAAGAGTTTAATATTGAAGAAGGATTTGAAGACAATTTTAGTGACAACTTTAAAATTCCAAAGTAAAATAATTTTTTTGAAAAAATATTTAAATGAAAGGTTTTTTGTTAAGAAAACATTTAATTTTCCCCTTTTCTGATTCTTGGGTGTTGATAGAAACAAATTAAAATCACTAAAATAATTAGGATTTTAGTATTTTTGATTTCTTATATTCCTTCTAAAATTTCTAATTAGTTGTCAAAATTTTAACTTCTTTAATTTTTTAATAGAAATTTGCTTCGCCAACTTTGCTATGAACGTTGGCTTAATTTAATTCAAAATACAAATTGTCTTTTATCTTCAAAGAAAATTTTGTCGACAGAAGAAAATCTTAAAGATTATTTGCAAAAGGAAGTTCTTTTACTTTTTGTTGACAATAAAAGAGGTAAAAATTAAGAATATTTTTTTTCAAATTTAATTTTTTTAGAAATTTGTCCAAATGGAATAAAATTACGGGCAGAAAAAACTTCTCATTTGGCATTGGATGTTAATCGCTTACTTTTAGCTCAATATGTTTATGAGAATTTAATTGTTTGAAGTTAAAAATATTTACAATTAATTTATTTAAAAATGATATGAAAAAACATTTGCCAGCCCCTATACATAAATATATTTACATATTTAAAAAATATTTTTAATAAATTATAAAGAGCCTTTTTAAAATTAATTTTTAATATTTATTAAATTAATACTAAAATATTTGTAAAAATATCAGTTATACTCAAATGGGGAAATACATACTTTTATTAATCGATAAAATTGTAAACTAACAGAAACATATGTTTGTCCATTTTTGTGCATTACTTTAAACCTGTTTTACATATTTAATAGGGTGGGACAAAATCGTTTAAATTTTGAAAAAACCGATAGTGTTTATACCGTTTATCTGAGACCCGTATACCGTTCCGTTTAATTTTAAAAAACCCGTATGCCGTTTAGTTAAACAGTTTTGTCCCATCCTAATATTTAAGTGAAGGGTTAATTTAAGAGAGTTTCAACTAATTAATTTTTAAAAATAATTTTTAGAATTAATTTTAATGACTACTTGCTCTATTTGCAAATTTGACGTGCCTAGCAGTTTATCTTTTGTAAAATGTTGCAATCACATGGCTCATACAAATTGTCTTAAAAACTTTGTAGCCAAACGTAATTGCTGTCCTAAATGTGACGAACAAATTACTCAAAGTGATGTTGTTCCAATTGTTTTTGATCCTCCACAACAACAGCCAAAGAATTTACAAAATGAGGTTTTGAAAATATTTTTTCTTTTAAATTTTGTTTAAAAATTAGGGAAACTCTAATCGTGTTAGTGAAGTGCTAAATGCAGTTTTGGAACGCTTAAGAGGATATAGGACTGGTACTGATCAAGAAGAGGCTCAAATTCGACAAGTTGAAGACGCTTTTGAGGTAAACAATAATTTTTGAATTTAAAGTTTTGATTGAAATAATTTTTTAGATAATTGTGCGCACTAAAAATAATGAAAATAATCCTGAAAAACCTTCCACTTCAGACGATGTTGAACCGTTTAAACAAAATGTTTGGGATAAAATTATGAGTATTGTAAAATCGAAAGAAGTTGGGTTTATTGTGTTGGCACTAATATTAGGTAATTTCTTTGGATTTTTAAAATCATTTAATTTCTAGAATTTTTATCAAAATTTATTAGCACTTAAAGTTGGGCCCCCAATTATTTTTTCCATTTATTAACCAATCTTTCTTTAAAAAATCTTAATTGGTACTTTATGGATATGTTACCCCCCTCCTATTTTGAGTCTCAGAGTTTTCCTTAAACATAGAAAATAGTCAGAGATTATTTTCTTCTCCATGTCAATCATTTTTCTTTCTTCAAGCAAAATAAGTGAAATGTGGTAAATGTAGAAACGAAATGAGTGAAATGTAAGTACAAAGTATGTGAAAAGGCAAAATAAACAAGCAAAATACTTGAAGAAGGAAGAAATGATTGACATGGAGAAGAAAATAATCTCTGACCATTTTCTACGTATAATGAAAACTCTGAGACTCAAAATAGGAGGGTGGTGACATATCCATAAAGTACCTCTTAATTAATTTCACAGCACTTTTGTGTGTTTTCTTTTGGGAAATAGCCGTTTCCGCTGGTGTATTATCTCAAACTACTGAATTCATTGGTGGAGCACTTGCTGCATTACGTTTATATGCTCCAGGATTGGCTGTCACTTTGTTTGCAGGCATTAAAGCTTTCTTTTCTTTCCGCAAAACTTAAATTTAAAGAAAAAGGAAAAAGTAATTTTTAATACGAAAAACTCTTTCAATTAAATACATAATGTAAATTTAAAAAATTATTTCCTAAATTTGTATTTTGCTATTGCCTATATCTGAATATCTTCACTATTACTATTTTTCAATTAAATATACCTTGGATAAAATAATTTAAATGAATTAAACTTTTAGATTTTTTTTAATTAAATGACCAAACATTTCCTCTTAAAGAGAAAAATAATCCAGTAATTAATCTAACTTTTCTAATTCCTAAATTTTTAATAATCTCGAATAAATTTTGATTTTTGCTTAAATGCCACAATTCGGAAATAATCTTGACTGTCTTTAAAAGTGATTAAATAATTCCCAGTTTCTACTAATTTAGGGATTCATAATTTTGTATTTTCCATGATACCAGAATACTAGGAGTGAACACCATCCATCGATCACCTACTAATGGTTCCCTCCAAAATCACATAAATATATGCCTAATATTGTTTAGATTTATCTACTACATAGCAATTCCTCCCTCATTGTTGTGTATAGTCAACTGTTTATAACTTTTTCGTTAATTGTCCTGGATTACTATTAGTCTAATTGTCCTGTTTTTTGATCTTTAATTCTTCAAATAATTGTAAACCGCTGCAGGCAATATCCATCCATCATCGATCTTTTCTTTCTCTCGCTCCTTTCATTCACCTCTTTCTTTTTCTATTATTTGCGGAAGTTTTCCCAGTCAAAGCAAAGTATATCCTCTCTTCATCTTTTTTTAAATCCAAATTAGTAAATCATTCAATAATCTTTTTCTTTTAAATTTAATTTCAATAGAAATTATTATCTTCGGTTAAATGTGAAGATACTTTTTGAACACAAACTATAAAATGTGAGCACAAAGTGAATACGTGAACACAAAATATGAACACAATTTTTATGTTTAAATGAACTAAAATTAGACTTTGAAATATAAAAATTGTTAAAATAAAATAGATAAATCAGAACATAAAAATTATTTTATTAAAAGAATTTTTTTGTTAGATTACCCAAACTTTTGGGTCATTATTTAAATAAAAAAGATTTCCTCAGTTTAAAATCACAAAAAAATTATTTTTAAAAGATTAATTAAAAAAAGCAAAATTAATTTTTAATTATCAAATATTTTCAAATTAAACTAATTTAGTATAATTATTACGTCATTAAATTTGCTGCTATTTGAGAAATTAAAAACATTTACTAATATTAATTAAATTAAATTTACTCTCATTTAATGTGAATATTTAATTAATTATAAAATATTAATTATTGAATTTTATTTAATTTTTAGTAAAAAAAAATATTTAAATGAGGCAATGGCTATTTCCACAAAAATATTATCATCAAAACAAATGCAAACATTGTCGAAATAAAAGTTTTTGTAAAAGACATGGAAATATTCGTTTAGTTCACAGAGATGTGTTAGACCCTTGCATGTGGTAAATAAATAATTTTATAAAATTTATTTTAAAATTATTTTAAAGGATTAATCGACATATTGAGAATCATTATAAACCTTTAGAATTACCCTGGACTTTGTGTTTAAAAAGGTGAATTTATGTAAAAATTAGGAAAAAAAATATTTGAATTAATTTTTAAAAACATTTAAAAATACTAGTTTTTATTGTCAATTTTTATGTTTGTTGACTTTTTCTACAAACATTTAAGATGATTCTCCCTTTATTGAGGAAGGAGAATCTCCCTTTGTCTTCCTTTGTTTTTTACTTAAATAAAATAAATACTTGTGATTCTGGTTGTTACCCCATTCTAAAGGAATTCGCATTAGATAGGAGTTCTCGATTATAACTTTATAGGGTATTTTGTAGGACCCTTCAACATGAAATGTTTAAATTCTAGGAAAACGGATTTCTAAAAATTTTATTTTCAAGTATTTTCCATTGGAATAATGAAACTTTAAATATATGGACACACTTGATTGGATTTTTTATTTTAACTTATCTCCAATATTGGACTTTATTGGAGGCATTGCCAAGTGTTCAAGCTCCGATAATTGATTATCTAGTTATGACTATGGCAATGCTTTGTTGTCAGGTAGAAAATAAAATTTTTCTTTAGACTGTTTAAATAAATTCAAAAATTTCCAGCTTTGTATGTTGCTCTCTTCTGCTTATCATATTTTTGGTTGTCATTCCCCCACACGTCGAAAACAATGGTCTTTAATTGTTTCTCATTTTTATTTTTAAAAAATTTTAAAGGCTTAAAGCTGATCTTTTTGGTGTTTCTGCTGCTTTAGTTGGTTTATATATGTCTGGATTATATACTTCTTTTTATAATTTCCCTGTATTTTTTTTTGTTTTTTGTTTAAAATTTCTTTTCTTTTAAAAGGAAATTCGACGTTTTTATGGAACTTTAATTGGAGCAATGTCTATAACAACATCTTTATTTGCAACTAGTCGATTTTCTGAAAGAAATACACAAAAAAGAATTGGGTTATTAGAATTACTTTATTTATCAATGGCTTTAATAGCTATGGCGCCGACTTTGCATTGGATACAGGCAACTTATAAATATCTTATTTAAAATGTTTATGGTATTGGGATATACCTGAACTGAGTTCTAATTGAATTGCCTTCATTAGAACTGCCCTTCGGAGGAGCTTGAATATTTGACCGGTCGTTAATTAGAGAAAAGCAGAAATCTTCATTTAAACCCTAAATCTAAGTCCCGAAGTCTTTGACTGGCCTAATAAATTTAACAATTACCAGCATAAATAAAAAAATTTTTCAGTTTATTTATTAAATCTAATTAATTCTCTTTAGCTTCACGGAGGCCTTTCTAATCCTCACGTTCAACAATGGCTTCCAAATCTTTGCATTTTATTTATTTTATTAGGAGGGGCATTTGCTTTTTACACAACATTATTTCCTGAACGTCTCTTTCCAGGTAATTTTTAAATAAATATTTTTTTAATTAAAAAATTTCTAAAGGAAAATTTGATTTAATTGGTTGTTCACATCAATGGTGGCATATTTTTGTACTTGCTGCTATGGTATTTTGGAATTGGTCGGGAATTCAACTTTTAACTTTTTACCATTCAACAACAAATAATAATATAATATTTTTAAATAATGTAAAAAATACATATTAGTGAAAATTCTTTTTAATTTAAAAAAATTAATTGTGAACTGTGATAATAATTAGATATAGGTATTTATTTTTAAATTTAAGCCTTCTTTTTATTGTCACCCTAAATTTATTTTCCTTTTAATTATACTGTAAAATTCTTATATTTTCTTTTAATAATTTATCTGCTAACAGTTTTTTTATTATAGATTTTGGAAGTATTTTATTTATTTTGTATTTATATATTTTTGTTTAAATTTAATTACAAAATATTTTTATTTTTAATTTATTCTTCCTCTTCTTCTCTCTGTCTTGAAATTAAATATTTACCAACAAAACAAAGAATAATTACAAAAAATATAACAACCAACATAGCTAATAAAACACTTAAAAATTAAATTATTCTTTAAATTTTGTACTAATTATTTTTACATTGCCCATGTTTGTAGATTAAAACAACATTCAAAAGGATAATTTTCGCAACAAGTCCAATAATGAATAAAAGAGCCATCCCCACAACTGGAAAATTTAAATTAAAAATACTTTATTTTTTAAATTTATATTTGAAATATTTTGAGATTTAATATGAATAATAAAGAGAAGAGACCCTTTCTGGCACTAACAAATAATTTCCAAATTTAATTTCAAAAATTAAATATCAGTTAGTTTTTTTTTGTCAAAGATTAAGAACTAACTACTCTACATACTCTATTTGATTATTTCCAATTATATAATTAATTTTGTATCAATACTTACACTTCACCAATTCCCCCAGCAGGTCCATAATCTGGAAAAACACCAGGAATTCCAGAAATACTTGTTGGATTTAATGGACACGAAAATATCTTTTTTTAAATAAAATATTTAATAAAAAATAATTTAAATATATTTACCGATTGTGTAGCATTATTTTGATTGGAAATAATAAGAATAATTGATATTAATTTAACTATTGTTTTGGAAAAATTTAAAAGTGATGAGGATATTGAATTTAAATATTGAATTAACATTTTTCTTTTAATTACTTTAGAAATTTATAAAAAAATTTAAAAAATATGGTTTTTAGTCAAATTTCTAATTTTAAAAGTTCAATGAAACAGATAAGGTACTATTTATTAATAGGCAGTGATGCGGGAGTTCCAGTTCCGGAACTGGAACCGGTTCCAAAGAAATTTTGTATCAATTTAAATATTAAAAATATTTTAAATTAAATAGTTAAAATTTTCCTAATAACAGGAATTAATAATTTAATACAAATTAATTTTTTGATTTAAAATTTATTATTTAAAAAATGTTCAATGTTTATTAAATACAGGGTGCGGCAAATTGGCGGCCGCTTTTCTTTTTACTATAACTTTTTTAATTTTTAATGAAAATCGTTAATTCTTTTTTTACTGGATTCCCAGTACTCTGAGAATTTTTTTGGTACCAAAAAATAAAAATTTGGTTCACATATAGTAAAGATAAGCCGGTCCAAACATTTAAAAGCATCAAAAACATTTTTTCTTGCCAAACTTTAATTGATCATAACTTCGTCAAAAATTATTCAATCCCGATGATTTTAGTACCAATCGACTCGTCTTGTTCAGGCGCATCGAAATAGCTTATGATTTCATTTTTGAAAATTTCACCAAAAAATTTTATTTTTACCATAATTATTTTAATTTATCATTCAGAGGACCGTAGCTCATTTGATTTTTGTCGTAGCCCTCTAATTTTATCGCCATTCGAACCGGATTGAAAAGCTGATTTCAACGATATAAACATTTCCAAGATCAAAATCATAGCCTTGAATCCAGACCGACTTTTATCCAAAAAATTTTGCTCGAACTTTGAGAGAAAATTAAACAAACTAAATTATGAAATTCAGATACAATTTTGATATCAAAAAAATTCTCAGAGTACTGGGAATCCAGTAAAAAAAGAATTAACGATTTTCATTAAAAATTAAAAAAGTTATAGTAAAAAGAAAAGCGGCCGCCAATTTGCCGCACCCTGTATAAAATTTAATATAAAATATTTTTTAGTCATAAAACTTTGGAATTTTTATTGTTTCTATATGGCCATTATATTAAATATATACTTTAATAAAATAACAAAAAATGTTCATCGGCCTAAAACCTTCAATTCAACTATGCGCATCATCAAATCCCTTCCTCCCTCATCCCCCCCCCCCCAATTCTCCAAATCCTCTATTTCCCCATTATTCAATTCTTTTTTAATATTTTAGAGACAAATAAAAATATTTTGAAAAATATTGTGAATAAACAATTCCTGTATACGTAAAATGAATAAAACACATAACCGGATTTAAATATTTTAAAGGTTGGGCAATAAAATAATGATTATTACCTAGATTTTTATTTTGTTAAATGTAAGGTAATACTTATAATAAAGAAGTAGATGCAAAATAGCAAAGATTTGTTTTGGTGTTAATAAAATTTTAGAAATTATCTGAGATTGGTCAAATTGAAAGCGAATTTTGGTATAAACTAAATCTTAAATTAATATTTTAATTATTATTTTATTTTTTTACAATAATTAATAGCCTCTATATATAAAATTTAAAAAATATTAAACATTTCTGTGAATATATTTTAAGCTTTATTATCTACCATAACCTAAATATTATAGCAGGCTTTTAATCTTCGCAGGATTGCTCAGAGAAGAATAAATTAAAAACAAGTAAATATTTTTTAATTTTTTTAAAATTAAAAATAACATTGTTTTTAATAAATTAAAAATGTTATTTATTAATTTGCAATTAAAACAAACAAATTTATTTATTTTCACATTTTTTATTTTATGTCAATATCTTCCCCTTATTAATTCACAAGTTATATTTTTAAATACTACTGAAAGCCCAAAACTTTGGATTGACCCTCCAAATTTGGTTGAATTTAGAATTGGTGATAAAAGGTTTTTAATATTTATGAAATTTACAAAATAGACAAGAAAGAAAAAAAATAGGTAGCTTGACTGTTTCCCCATTACTCATATTTATTTTCTTTTTTAATAAACGAGATAATAACAATTATTTCCGGTTCAGGAACCGTTTCAGAATTTTGTAACTAAGACATCCCTGCAGATACTTATAATTAAAATTAATTATTTTTCAAAAAAGAGCGATATGGTTAATTGTCTATACAAATGAAACAGCTTGGTCAGGTCAAGTAATTATTAATTGTGAATGGCCAAAAATTAATTGTCCTTTAAATGAAACGGAATGTCCAATAAAATATTCTGTACAATTAGACAAAGAAAATGAATTTGCCCAATGGATTAATATTAACATTAGTGGAAAGTTTGTTGGATTAAATAAAATTAAGGTTGTTGCAGGAAAGACGTTAGTTATTTGAAATTATAAATAAATTTAATTTTGATTTTTTATAAAAAGGTGCAGAATACTCATGAAAAATATTTAAATAATTCTAAAATTTATTTGATAAATTTTAAAATAATTTATTACATAATAGATAAACTTTAATAAATCCCTTTTATTCTGTTAAACTCTTATTCTTCATAAAATTTGGAAATTAAAATCAAAGCTAAAAATTATTTAAAAAATAAAGAAAAATAATTTTTAGAGAATTTTTCTATCGAATCAGAACATCAAAAACCTTAATTTATTCAAAATTAACAAATTTTTTGATTCCTGCTTTTGGAATTTCCATTGGAATTGGAAACTTTCTGACAGGTTTACAACTAAATATTGGTGAAGATGGATTACAACCAATACCTCTATTAATTATTTTTTTGTGTCAATTTATTTTTAAACCTTTGGTTGGATTTGGAATATCCAAATATTTAATTATTAGCCATCCTTATGTTACTCGACTTGCATTTTTCCTCGTTAGTTGTTTGCCTGTTGGAGCTTCTCAAAATGGATTTTGGTGAGATAATTCGTTTAAAAAAATGTATAAAATAAAATAAATTAAAAAACTCTTAGTTACAAAAAACGATAACTAAAAATCTGACAATAAGCTTGCAAATTTCCCTCTATAATAAGTTATAGCTCATTTTAGAAGGCGAAAAATGAAGACGTAATTTTAATTAACACATATAATATAAATACATATGTATGTAAAAACTTAAATTATTTAATTAAACAGGGCCATTCTGTTCAATGGAAATAAAAATTTAATTGACGCGATAGCGCTTGTACAAAGGATTGGAATTATTTGTATATTTTTCTATAAAAATTATTTATTCTTTCTTTTCAGTTTTTCTTCCTTTTTGGATTTATTTTGTTGGAAAACGTTCATTTTTTGTAGAAAGAGTAAATATTGGAATATTTCCATTAATTTATTGTCTTCTTTTAATTTTGATTCCTTTCTTTTTTGGAATTTTAATGTCAAAATTGGGATGTCAAAAATTATTATTACAAAAATATTCAAAATATTTAAAGGTTGAACAAAATATTTTTTAAATTATTTTTTTTATTTTTTGTAGCCTTTTGCCTTAAGTGGAACTTTAATTTTTATTTCATTAATTTTAATCACAACTTGGCAAAATTTTTTTCTTCTAAGTTGGGATTTATTGTTTTATATTGGATTTGTATTACCCTTTACCTTTCATATATTTATTTTGATTTTATCGAAAATATTTTGTCTGAAAGTATCATCAATAAAAACTGTAGTTGTTGAATGCGGGATTCAGGTAGAAAATTATTTTTTGTTTTAAATTTGGAAATGAAAAGGGGGCATTATAAACAGATTATTTATTTTTAATAATAGATTTAGGAAGTGTTTAAGGGCTGAAACAACGCAAACTCCAAAACACTTATCTCCTTTAACAGGTCAGGGCGCTGACCAAAATATTGGAAATTCTGGTTAGAATACGACCTTGGTCTGAATTCTCTTTGTGATATTAAAAAAGGCATTCTTATAGGGATTTTGCTTATTTACTTAATCCCCATTACTTTTAAAAAAATTTTCAAATAATTTTCTTTTTTAAAGAGTTCAAGTGCTTCTTTATTTATTTTATTATTATCACTTGGAGAACCAGAAAGAGATGTAGCATTAATAATTCCTTTAGCAACAGCTTTATTTACCGATAAACTTCTTTTATTTTTTTGTTTTATTAGAATTATTCGAAGAGCTATTTTAGCTTTAACAAAAAATAAAAATATTGTAAGTAAATTAAAGATATAATGTTTTTATAAAGTTTTTAAAGGTTATTGCATCTGAAATGACTACAATTAAATAAATGATTAAGGGATTTGTGATTAAAAATTAATTATTTATTGAGTGATTATATGTAGTAAATATTTTAAATAATTTTTGTTTGTTTTAGATTATATACAATATATTTATTTTATTAGGGTTAAGAATAGGGGCAAGCACAAGAGAACTTGCAACGCAAAAACAAAAATAAATATTTTTCTCCCTTTATCACTTGTTAAATGTTAAAAGATTTTACTCTTTATTAGTTACAAATGGATTTTAAGTTTTTGGGAAAGTAATAAAAAATCTATCAAATAATAAGCTTTGGCCTCGCAAACTGATCTTTCCTTTTCAGCTCTGCAAGCAAAAATTTTGTCAAAAATTTAAGAAAATTTGCACAACAATACCAAAATGGACAAAAATGTACATAAATTGTTTTTTCTGTATAATTCCATTAATTGAAAATAAATGTTGAAGAATTTTCCATATTGTATATATTTATTTATCTTTCGTGTAGTCTCTCATTTTTAAAGTAAATTTATAAAAATTTTCTGTTAAAATTTTACTAAAATATACCCGAGCATTTACGTAAATTTAAATTTAAAGGCATTGTCTGACAAGGGTGACACTGACTTTTTTAGCATAAATAGAAAAGAATAATTGTTAAACATATATATAATTAAATGTTACTACAACATTCTAAATTGTTTAGACAAATTAGAATACTTGTGTTTGTTTATTAAAAAATATTTTTTGTCTCAACTTTCAGTTTTTTCAGTCAAATGATTTTTAGCCCTATCCGAAAGGAATGCCTCCATCCAATTTCTTCCATATTCTTTCAAAATTGTTAATTTTCTTATATTTTTTTGTCTTCAATTTAAAATAAAGGAACTTATAATTAATCAACTTCTAAAATGTCAAAGTTATCACCGGAAATCATATTAAAATGTCTAACGTCGGAAATAGATTTTGCGCCCCCCAATGTCGACTGAATTAGAAAATCGTTAAACGATCGTCAAGACAGCTGGCAATTTATAAAAAGCAATTAATGCCTTAGCATTTGAATTCTCTTAGTAAAGAATTTTTTTTTTTAAATTAAAAATATAAAAAAATTATTTTTAAATGTTAATTACTCCAATATTTTATTTTTTAATTATTTTTTGTTTTCAATTTAAATATAAAAATGCTACAAGAATTTTAATCGTTGCTCCAAATAGATATACTAGCCATTTTAACTTTCATAAAAGTATGGCTCTTTCTTTAGTTAATGAAGAATGGGTGGATAATGTTGTAAGTTATTAGTAAAATATTTTATTTATTTTTTTCTTTCTTATTTAGAGTAATTTATTATACATATACCTATTTTATTTTAAACTTTTATTCTGATCTAGGGAATTTTTAAACTTTATTTGTAAATAAAATAAAAATTAAAAAAATTATTTTTACTTGTACATAGTACCCTCGGTCCTTTCAAACTGAATAAAAAAACTTTTTTTTTACAATTTAAATCCCAATATTAAATAATTTAAGACGCTTTTTGTTGTCGAAGAAGATCATAGAAATCGTGATCATAATTTGATGGGAACCAATAAATTAAAGATTTTCTATTACCCAACATATAATGTAGATCAACAAACGGCAAATATTTATGAATTTTCTGACTTTTCTGCAGCGCATTGTTTAAATAAGTCGACAAATAATTTAAATTTAGAAATTCTAAAATCAATTCATGGAGATATAAAAAAATATTTTGGTAATTTTTATTTAAAATTTTTGTTAAAAATATTATTTTTTGTTTGGAGAGGAGAAAAGGGGAAAGAAAAACTTTTGAAAGGAAATTCTAATTAAATTAATTTTGATTTTAAATAATTTAAAAAAATAAATTAAAGAAATCGCTAATGACCAACATTTAATACAAGCACTTTGCCTTCGACAATATCAAGTTTGTATAAACGAATTACGTTATTACCCACTTTATCCAATACTTCAATTAATTGAATGTAAACATATTGTGGCTACTTCAAATATGCCCCTTGAATCTATTTATTATCATTATTTGGGATTACTTCCAAATATTATTGAAAATGAAATTCCTGGTTTGTGTTTAAATTTAAATATTAATGTCTCGTTGGAAAATAAATAAATAAATTTAAATTCTGTGTCCTAACAAAGTTAATAAATGGGGGGATTTATCTACTACATATAACCACATTATAAACAAAAACTTGTTCAATTAATATCTCATTTAAATAATCCTTTCGAGATGAAATTAAAAAAAATAATTTTTCTAGTTGTATTGAGAATAAAAACAGAGAAACAACAAGGAGAGTCTTCTTCTAGTAATAATCCACATGAAGTTGCAGTATTACAAAAGAAAAAAGAAATTGAAAAATTTGTAATTTTTTGATTAAATTATTTATTTATTTTTATGTTTTTTAGGATATATTTTTTGAACAAATAGGTGGAGGGAATTGTTTTGAAAATTTAATTAAATATATTGTTAAATTTATATTTGTTAACACACAATCTTTAATTGATTTTGAAGCGATGAGTTATGTAAATGACAAAAAAATTATAAATATTGGAGGAATAGCTATTCAACAGAATAATCAAAATTTAAATAGAGAAGTTTAAAAATAATTTAAATAATACTTAATTTTCTTTTTAAATTAAAGGAAGCAAGCATTTTTAATTTTGCCTTCCAAAATAATAAACAAATAATTTTTGTTAGTTTTGGAACAATGATTGATAGTCGACACTTGACAGAATTACAAATAAATAATTTAGTTAAAAATTTTGGTTTATTTTCTAATTATATATTTATTTGGGCAATTAAAGATTACGATAATAAAATATATAAATTAAATAATTATGATAATATAAAGAGAGAAGATCGGGTAAATCAAACAGCTATTTTAGGTATTTATTTTTAAATAAATATTTGGAAATCTGGATGCTGTTTTAATTTAAAAAAAATTATTTTTAAATTTAGCCCATCCTCTCACAATTCTTTTTATTTCTCATTGCGGAATAAATAGTTCATTAGAAGCTGTAAAATATGGAAAACCTTTACTTTGTTCTCCTTTTATTGCTGATCAATTTTATAATTCCCAAGCTTTAGCCTCTCGTGAAGTTGCTAAAGTTGTTGATGACAGAATTTTTGAAAATATTTTTCAGAATATTTTGGATGCATTAAAGTAATTTTATTTTAAATTTTTTATCCAAATTCCATTAAAATATTAATTTCATTTCTTCTATTAAATTAACTAGACAAACTGTTTAAGCTTTTATTTTTAAATGAAAAGTTTGTGTCGAAAAACTTTTTTTTTTAATAATCAAAATAATTATTTTTTAAATAAAAAATTAAA